>CP136055.1:277481123-278081123 GCA_032464435.1 Aegilops umbellulata
GCAGCGCACGCAGCTGGGCGGCTCGAAACGGAGGTGGCCGGCCATGGTAGTGACTTTGAGGAGCGGGACAACTCCGGCACGGCAGCTCGGGAAGGCCCCCGGCGAGGCGGAGCAGTGAACCGGCAGAGGGCTGAGAGGTGCTGCAAGCCGACGGCGGGTGGAGAGGCGGCAAGACGTCCGTGGCACGCCGGGCGAAGCTGGCCAGGCGACCAAGGTGAGGCGCGGCAGTTGGCGGCAGAAGCAACAGGTAAGGCCGGCTCAATGCACGGGCCGGTCAAGGCCATGACGGCAGCACAGAGAGAACCCCAACGCGGGCGGAGATAACACGTAAGACACGGACGGTGGTCTCGGTTTCGAGGCCCGGTGCACCAAGATGCGTTGCGCGGAAGTGGACGCGTAACACAGCGTGATGGCGTGACGGCGACTCGGACGGGAGGCGAGGCGCAAGGGTGACTCGGACCGGAGGCGGGGTGTGACCCGTGGTGGCTGAGGAGTCCGGGTCGTGGTCGTTCTGGCCAATTCATCTTTGTTTCGCCGCGTCACGGTCGTTTTTGTGGTGCCAGCTTGGTCATGAACTAGTAGTAATCCATCGGTTTTGATGCTCGACGAAACACAAAACTTTGAAGTGACCCTGTAGAAACAGTTGTCATTGGGCGGTGAACCTTGTCCGCGTACTTCGAATCATGGCGGCTCTTGATGGAAAAGTAATCGGTCTTGCCAACGCGTGAGAGCTCAAAAAAACTTGATCTGGCTTTGAATTGGATCACCCGTCAGTCTCGTTAACTCGGCAAACCTTTTGGCAACACACCTGACACAACCCTAATTTCTCGAATTTGTCTTCATCCGATGAATTGCAAAACTTCTTGATCGTGAGAAAGATCCCTCCAAGAGCTCATCACCACCGTGCGCGAGCCCCACGGTGGGCGCCAACTGTCGTGGATTTGTCACGGCAGATGTCCTTAGTGTCAGGACTTAGTCGCGAGGCCAACGCATCCATGTGGTAGCTTGAGAGGGGTTGAGTGGGACGAGAGACGTAGGGCGGATCAACACGCAAGACAAGGGTTTAGACAGCTTCGGGCCCCGGGAAACATCATCCGGTAAAAACCCTACATGCTGTTTGAGGCTAGGTCTCATTATCATCCCGAGGGAGACGCCGTAAACTGGCTCTTGTGTCTAGCCCTAGAGATTATTTGATTGCTTGTAGCTTGTAGCTTCTAACTTGTCCCTCTTTGGGGAGCCCTGCCCCTCCTTATATATGTTGAAGGGGCGGTTTACATGTGGAGTCCTATTAGGATTAGGACTAGTCTATCTCTAATACAAACCGGATATAAGTTGTTGGGGAACGTTGCAGAAAATTAAAATTTTTCCTACGGTTTCACCAAGATCCATCTAGGAGTTCATCAAGCAACGAGTATTCAGATTAGATAGCATCTACATACCACTTTGTAGATCGCAACGGAAGCGTTCGAGTGAACGTGGATGAGGTAGTCGTACTTGCCGCGATCCAATTCACCGATGATCTAGTGCCGAACGGACGGCACCTCCGCGTTCAACACACGTACGGAAAGCGTGACGTCTCCTCCTTCTTGATCCAGCAAGGCAAAGGAGAGGTTGGGGATGAAGGCTCCATCAGCAGCACGATGGCGTGGTGATGGTGGAACTGCAGTACTCCGGCAGGGCTTCGCCGTGCTCAATGGAGGAGGAGGAGGTGTTGGAGAGGGAGAGGGAGGCGCCAGGGCAATGGGTGATCAGCCCCCTCTCCCCCCCCTTTATATAACCCCCAAGGGGGGCGCCGGCCCTAGGAGATGAGATCTCCTAGGGGGGGCGGCGGCCAGGGCAGGGGGGCTTGCCCCCCAAGCAAGGGGGGCGCCCCCTTTAGGGTTTCCCTCCCCCCAACCCTAGGCGCATGGGCCCATGGGGGGGAGGCGCACCAGCCCACTATGGGCTGGTTCCCTCCCTCATACAGCCCATGGGGCCCTCCGGGATAGGTGGCCCCACCCGGTGGACCCCCCGGGACCCTCCGGTGGTCCCGGTACAATACCGATAACCCCGAAACTTGTCCCGATGTCCGTATGATGACTTTCCATATATAAATCTTTACCTCCGGACCATTCCGAAACTCCTCGTGACGTCCGGGATCTCATCCGGGACTCCGAACAACATTCGGGTTACTGCACATACATATCCCTACAACCCTAGCGTCACCGAACCTTAAGTGTGTAGACCCTACGGGTTCGGGAGACATGCAGACATGACCGAGATGGCTCTCGGGCAATAACCAACAGCGGGATCTGGATACCCATGTTGGCTCCCACATGCTCCACGATGATTTCATCGGATGAACCACGATGTCAAGGATTCAATTAATCCCGTATACGATTCCCTTTGTCAATCGGTATTTTACTTGCCCGAGATTCGATCGTCGGTATACCAATACCTCGTTCAATCTCGTTACCGGCAAGTCACTTTTCTCGTTCCGTAATGCATGATCCCGTGATCAAACACTTTGGTCACATTGAGCTCATTGTGATGATGCATTACCGAGAGGGCCCGGTGATACCTCTCCGTCAAGCGGAGTGACAAATTCCAGTCTCGATCCATGTCAACCCAACAGACACTTTCAGAGATACCCGTAGCATACCTTTATAGTCACCCAGTTACGTTGTGACGTTTGGCACACCCAAAGCACTCCTACGGTATCCGGGAGTTACATGATCTCATGGTCTAAGGAAAGGATACTTGACATTGGAAAACTCTAGCAAACGAATTATGCGATCTTATGCTATGTTTAGGATTGGGTCTTGTCCATCACATCATTCTCCTAATGATGTGATCCTGTTATCGATGACATCCAATGTCCATAGTCAGGAAACCATGACTATCTGTCGATCAACGAGCTAGTCAACTAGAGGCTTACTAGGGACATGTTGTTGTCTGTTATTCACACATGTATTACGATTTCCGGTTAACACAATTATAGCACGAATAAAGACAATTATCATGAATAAGGAAATATAATAATAATGCTTTTATTATTGCCTCTAGGGCATATTTCCAACAGTCTCCCACTTGCACTAGAGTCAATAATCTAGTTACATTGTGATGAATCGAACACCCATAGAGTTCTGGTGCTGATCATGTTTTGCCTTAGGGAGAGGTTTAGTCAACGGATCTGCAACATTCAGATCCGTGTGCACTTTACAAATCTCTATGTCTCCATCTTGAACATTTTCACGAATGGAGTTGAAGCGACGCTTGATGTGCCTGGTCTTCTTGTGAAACCTGGGCTCCTTTGCAAGTGCAATAGCTCCAGTGTTGTCACAGAAGAGCTTGATTGGCCCCGACGCATTGGGTATGACTCCGAGGTCGGTGATGAAGTCCTTCGCCCAAATTGCTTCATGTGCTGCCTCCGAGGCTGCCATGTACTCCGCTTCACATGTAGATCCCGCCACGACGCTTTGCTTGCAACTGCACCAGCTTACTGCCCCACCATTCAAAATATACACGTATCCGGTTTGTGACTTAGAGTCATCCAGATCTGTGTCGAAGCTAGCGTCGACGTAACCATTTACGACGAGCTCTTCGTCACCTCCATAAACGAGAAACATTTCCTTGGTCCTTTTCAGGTACTTCAGGATATTCTTGACCGCTGTCCAGTGTTCCTTGCCGGGATTACTTTGGTACCTTCCTACCAAACTTACGGCAAGGTTTACATCAGGTCTGGTACACAGCATGGCATACATAATAGAACCTATGGCTGAGGCATAGGGGATGACACTCATCTCTTCTATATCTTCTGCCGTGGTCGGACATTGAGCTGAGCTCAATTTCACACCTTGTAACACAGGTAAGAACCCTTTCTTAGATTGATCCATATTGAATTTCTTCAATATCTTATCAAGGTATGTGCTTTGTGAAAGACCTATGAGGCGTCTCGATCTATCTCTATAGATCTTGATGCCTAATATATAAGCAGCTTCTCCAAGGTCCTTCATTGAAAAACTCTTATTCAAATAGGCCTTAATGCTGTCCAAGAGTTCTATATCATTTCCCATCAAAAGTATGTCGTCTACATATAATATGAGAAATGCTACAGAGCTCCCACTCACTTTCTTGTGAACACAGGCTTCTCCATAAGTCTGTGTAAACCCAAACGCTTTGATCATCTCATCAAAGCGAATGTTCCAACTCCGAGATGCTTGCACCAGCCCATAAATCGAGCGTTGGAGCTTGCATACTTTGTCAGCATTCTTAGGATCGACAAAACCTTCCGGCTGCATCATATACAATTCTTCCTTAAGGAAACCATTAAGGAATGCCGTTTTGACGTCCATTTGCCATATCTCATAATCATAGTATGCGGCAATTGCTAACATGATTCGGACGGACTTCAGCTTCGCTACCGGTGAGAAAGTCTCATCGTAGTCAACCCCTTGAACTTGTCGATAACCCTTAGCGACAAGCCGAGCTTTATAGATGGTCACATTTCCATCCGCGTCTGTCTTCTTCTTGAAGATCCATTTATTTTCTATGGCTCGCCGTTCAACGGGCAAGTCAGTCAAAGTCCATACTTCGTTTTCATACATGGATCCTATCTCGGATTTCATGGCTTCCAGCCATTTGTCGGAATCCGGGCCCGCCATTGCTTCCTCATAGTTCGAAGGTTCACCGTTGTCTAACAACATGATTTCCAAGACAGGGTTGCCGTACCATTCTGGTGCGGAACGTGTCCTTGTGGACCTTCGAATTTCAGTAGGAGCTTGATCAGAAGTATCTTGATCATAATCATTAATTTCCTCTCTAGTCGGTGCAGGCACCTCAGGAACGATTTCTTGAGTTTCGCCATTTTCCGGTTCAAGAGGTAACACTTCATCAAGTTCTACTTTCCTCCCACTTACTTCTTTCGAGAGAAACTCTTTCTCTAGAAAGGATCCATTCTTGGCAACAAAGATCTTGCCTTCGGATCTAAGGTAGAAGGTATACCCAATAGTTTCCTTCGGGTATCCTATGAAGACGCATTTTTCCGGCTTGGGTTCGAGCTTTTCTGGTTGAAGTTTCTTCACATAAGCATCGCATCCCCAAACTTTTAGAAACGACAGCTTAGGTTTCTTCCCAAACCATAATTCATACGGTGTCGTCTCAACGGATTACGACGGAGCCCTATTTAAAGTGAATGCGGCAGTCTCTAAAGCATAGCCCCAAAAAGATAACGGTAAGTCGGTAAGAGACATCATAGATCGCACCATATCTAATAGAGTGCGATTACGACGTTCGGACACACCATTACGCTGAGGTGTTCCAGGCGGCGTGAGTTGTGAAACTATTCCACATTTTCTTAAGTGTGTGCCAAATTCGTGACTCAAGTATTCTCCTCCACGATCTGATCGTAGAAACTTGATCTTTCTATCACGTTGATTTTCAACCTCACTCTGAAATTCCTTGAACTTTTCAAAGGTTTCAGACTTGTGTTTCATTAAGTAGATATACCCATATCTACTCAAGTCATCAGTGAGGGTGAGAACATAACGATAGCCACCGCGAGCCTCAACACTCATTGGACCACACACATCGGTATGTATGATTTCCAATAAGTTGGTTGCTTGCTCCATTGTTCCTGAGAATGGAGTCTTGGTCATTTTACCCATGAGGCATGGTTCGCACGTGTCAAATGATTCATAATCAAGAGACTCTAAAAGTCCATCTGCATGGAGCTTCTTCATGCGTTTGACACCTATGTGACCAAGGCGGCAGTGCCACAAATATGTGGGACTATTGTTATCAACTTTAACTCTGTTGGTACTCACACTATGAATATGTGTTTCATCACGTACGAGATTCATCAAGAATAAACCATTAACCATCGGAGCATGACCATAAAACATATCTCTCATATAAATAGAACAACCATTATTCTCGGATTTAAATGAGTAGCCATCTCGAATTAAGCGAGATCCGGATACAATGTTCATGTTCAAACTTGGTACTAAATAACAATTATTGAGGTTTAAAACTAATCCCGTAGGTAAATGTAGAGGCAGCGTGCCGACGGCGATCACATCGACCTTGGAACCATTCCCGACGCGCATCGTCACCTCGTCCTTCGCCAGTCTCCGTTTATTCCGTAGCTCCTGCTTTGAGTTACAAATGTGAGCAACTGCACCGGTATCAAATACCCAAGAGCTACTACGAGTACTGGTAAGGTACACATCAATTACATGTATATCACATATACCTTTGGTTTTGCCGGCCTTCTTGTCCGCTAAGTATTTGGGGCAGTTCCGCTTCCAGTGACCACTTCCCTTGCAATAAAAGCACTCAGTTTCGGGCTTGGGTCCATTCTTTGGCTTCTTCCCGGCAACTTGCTTACCGGGCGCGGCAACTTCCTTGCCGTCCTTCTTGAAGTTCTTTTTACCCTTGCTCCTTTTGAACTTAGTGGTTTTATTCACCATCAGCACTTGATGCTCTTTCTTGATTTCTACCTCTGCTGATTTGAGCATAGCATACACCTCAGGAATGGTCTTTACCATCCCCTGCATATTGTAGTTCATCACAAAGCTCGTGTAGCTAGGTGGAAGCGACTGGAGGATTCTGTCAATGACCACTTCTTCCGGAAGATTAACTTCCAGTTGAGTCAAGCGGTTGTGCAATCCAGACATTCTGAGTATGTGCTCACTGACAGAGCTATTTTCCTCCATCTTACAGCCAAAGAATTTGTTGGAGATCTCATATCTCTCAACCTGGGCATGAGCTTGGAAAACCATTTTCAGCTCTTCGAACATCTCATATGCTCCATGTCTCTCAAAACGCTTTTGGAGCCCCGGCTCTAAGCTGTAAAGCATGCCGCACTGAACGAGGGAGTAATCATCGCATCGCGACTGCCAAGCGTTCATAACGTCTTGTTGTGCAGGGAGAACAGGTGAGTCACCCAGCGGTGCTCGTAGGACATAATCTTTCTTGGCAGCTATGAGGATGATCCTCAGGTTCCGGACCCAGTCCGTATAGTTGCTACCATCGTCTTTCAGCTTGGTTTTCTCTAGGAACGCGTTAAAGTTGAGGACTACGTTGGCCATTTGATCTACAAGACATATTGTAAATATTTAGACTAAGTTCATGATAATAAAGTTCATTTAATCAAATTATTTAATGAACTCCCACTTAGATAGACATCCCTCTTCCATTCATCTAAGTATTACATGATCCGAGTCAACTAGGCCGTGTCCGATCATCACGTGAGACGGACTAGTCAACATCGGTGAACATCTTCATGTTGATCGTATCTTCTATACGACTCATGCTCGACCTTTCGGTCTTCCGTGTTCCGAGGCCATGTCTGTACATGCTAGGCTCGTCAAGTCAACCTAAGTGTTTGCGTGTGTAAATCTGTCTTACACCCGTTGTATGTGAACGTTAGAATCTATCACACCCGATCATCACGTGGTGCTTCGAAACAACGAACTGTCGCAACGGTGCACAGTTAGGGTGAACACTTTCTTGAAATTATTATGAGGGATCATCTTATTTACTACCGTCGTTCTAAGTAAACAAGATGCAAAACATGATAAACATCACATGCAATCAAATAATAAACGTGACATGATATGGCCAATATCACATAGCTCCTTCGATCTCCATCTTGGGGCTCCATGATCATCTTGTCACCGGCTTGACACCATGATCTTCATCCTCGTGTCTCCATGAAGTTTCTCGCCAACTATTACTTCTACTACTATGGCTAACGCGTTTAGCAATAAAGTAAAGTAATTTACATGGCGATTCTCAATGACACGCAGGTCATACAAAATAAAGACAACTCCTATGGCTCCTGCCGGTTGTCATACTCATCGACATGCAAGTCGTGATTCCTATTACAATAGCATGAACATCTCATACATCACATATAGATCATTCATCATTCATCACAACTTTGGCCATATCATATCACAAAGCACTTGCTGCAAAAACAAGTTAGACGTCCTCTAATTGTTGTTGCAAGTTTTACGTGGCTGAATTAGGGTTCTAGCAAGAACGTTTTATTACCTACGTTAAAACCACCACAACGTGATTTGTCAACTTCTATTTACCCTTCATAAGGACCCTTTTCATCGAATCCGCTCCAACTAAAGTAGGAGAGACAGACACCCGCCAGCCACCTTATGCAACTAGTGCATGTTCGTCGGTGGAACCGGTCTCACGTAAGCGTACGTGTAAGGTTGGTCCGGGCCGCTTCATCCCACAATACCGTTGAAGCAAGATAAGACTAGTAGCGGCAAGAAGAGTTGACAACATCTACGCCCACAACAAATTGTGTTCTACTCGCGCAAGAAGAACTACGCATAGACCTAGCTCATGATGCCACCGTTGGGGAACGTTGCAGAAAATTAAAATTTTTCCTACGGTTTCACCAAGATCCATCTAGGAGTTCATCAAGCAACGAGTATTAAGATTAGATAGCATCTACATACCACTTTGTACATCGCAACGGAAGCGTTCGAGTGAACGTGGATGAGGTAGTCGTACTTGCCGCGATCCAATTCACCGATGATCTAGTGCCGAACGGACGGCACCTCCGCGTTCAACACACGTACGGAAAGCGTGACGTCTCCTCCTTCTTGATCCAGCAAGGCAAAGGAGAGGTTGGGGATGAAGGCTCCAGCAGCAGCACGACGGCGTGGTGATGGTGGAACTGCAGTACTCCGGCAGGGTTTCGCCGTGCTCAATGGAGGAGGAGGAGGTGTTGGAGAGGGAGAGGGAGGCGCCAGGGCAATGGGTGATCAGCCCCCTCTCCCCCCCCTTTATATAACCCCCAAGGGGGGCGCCGGCCCTAGGAGATGAGATCTCCTAGGGGGGGCGGCGGCCAGGGCAGGGGGGCTTGCCCCCCAAGCAAGGGGGGCGCCCCCTTTAGGGTTTCCCTTCCCCCAATCCTAGGCGCATGGGCCCATGGGGGGGAGGCGCACCAGCCCACTATGGGATGGTTCCCTCCCTCATACAGCCCATGGGGCCCTCCGGGATAGGTGGCCCCACCCGGTGGACCCCCCGGGACCCTCCGGTGGTCCCGGTACAATACCGATAACCCCGAAACTTGTCCTGATGTTCGTATGATGACTTTCCATATATAAATCTTTACCTCCGGACCATTCCGAAACTCCTCGTGACGTCCGGGATCTCATCCGGGACTCCGAACAACATTCGGGTTACTGCACATACATATCCCTACAACCCTAGCGTCACCGAACCTTAAGTGTGTAGACCCTACGGGTTCGGGAGACATGCAGACATGACCGAGATGGCTCTCGGGCAATAACCAACAGCGGGATCTGGATACCCATGTTGGCTCCCACATGCTCCACGATGATTTCATCGGATGAACCACGATGTCAAGGATTCAATTAATCCCGTATACGATTCCCTTTGTCAATCGGTATTTTACTTGCCCGAGATTCGATCGTCGGTATACCAATACCTCGTTCAATCTCGTTACCGGCAAGTCACTTTTCTCGTTCCGTAATGCATGATCCCGTGATCAAACACTTTGGTCACATTGAGCTCATTGTGATGATGCATTACCGAGAGGGCCCGGTGATACCTCTCCGTCAAGCGGAGTGACAAATTCCAGTCTCGATCCATGTCAACCCAACAGACACTTTCAGAGATACCCGTAGCATACCTTTATAGTCACCCAGTTACGTTGTGACGTTTGGCACACCCAAAGCACTCCTACGGTATCCGGGAGTTACATGATCTCATGGTCTAAGGAAAGGATACTTGACATTGGAAAACTCTAGCAAACGAATTATGCGATCTTATGCTATGTTTAGGATTGGGTCTTGTCCATCACATCATTCTCCTAATGATGTGATCCCGTTATCGATGACATCCAATGTCCATAGTCAGGAAACCATGACTATCTGTCGATCAACGAGCTAGTCAACTAGAGGCTTACTAGGGACATGTTGTTGTCTGTTATTCACACATGTATTACGATTTCCGGTTAACACAATTATAGCACGAATAAAGACAATTATCATGAATAAGGAAATATAATAATAATGCTTTTATTATTGCCTCTAGGGCAAATTTCCAACATAAGTCCTGGTCTTAACTCTTTGTAAGATAAATATTCCTTTCCTCTTAAACCGGCCCACCATAGTTGAACCGGCCTTCTAGGCCTTGGGTCTTGTCATCCGTCTGATCCGCCCGTCGGTTTACCAGTGAGTCATAACGACCAAGCGGATTGCTTGTAAACCGCCAAGGTCAGGGCGGGTCTTCAGATAAACCGCCAAGTCCGGCCGGGTTAACTTCCGGCCGGTTTACACCGCGGGGTATATCCCCGACAGGAACGCTTAGTGCTTATCTTCGAATTACACTTGAGCGACTTCTGTCTTTTCTTTTCTGCATTCATCAACACTGCGTCAGAGTCTGAAATACCCATGCATAAAAGAAATAATAGTGTGAGTATGGGTGAACTATGCGCACAATTAGTACAGTGTAAAGGTAGCAGATAGCAGGTCAGTGAGAAATAAATGACGGGAGACATATGATAGCTCTACAACATGCATGACACACTAAATTACTACATGATTCTATGAAAATAACAGTCGACTGAAAGCAAATAGGCCAGTCCATTTTTTCTGCACCGTTCGATGTACAAAGAACGGGCAGATCGCCTTCATCTACCTCGAGCCAGTCAGTGTTGACAATCTTCCTCGAAACGCCAACGACCACCGGCCCAGTATTCCTCCCTTGCCTGCGCCCTCCCCTCGACCTCACCGCACCGCCGTGCGTGGCACCGCCCCCCGGCCATCCATTCAAGCCCCGCCGACCTCCAGATCGGGCGCAAGCAGCTCCTGCGCCCTACACCCCTATGATAGACACCGATGCACCGCTTCCTCGGGGAACAGGCGGACTAGGTGCTCCGCGCGCCTAAGCGGGTGTTGCTTCTTTTAATTGCGGTTCGACTGACCCTGAATTGAAATCCAGGCGGGCTACTGACCTCTAGCAAAGGTGAAATAGTAAAAGGGAGGAAACCTTGTGCATTTAGTATCACGAAGAAGATGCAGTGAGAAGCGCTCAAGTAGTTTCTTTCGTGGGATGAATACGGTGTGAGCGGAGACGTAAGATTTGCACGAATAAGGGAAGACGAGAACCTCTTTCTGCTGGCAGTGCTGTGTCCTCCTTCTGTTTTTTCGACGATCTTCTTGTTGTTCGCCGAAAACCAGAAGTTTTGGAGGACGATGCAGCCTTGGACGAACCCATGACCAAGTTGTTGAGTGTCGTGCAGTGGCCGTGTGTCGGCGGTGGGGAAGCAGATCCAAGGTGGCAAACGACGACGTAGCGGGAACAGCTCCGGTGCGGTGGACGGTTGCGACAGTGGAGCCGCAGCAGTGAGTCGCAGGACGGCGTGGTCGGAGTGGTTCTGGTACCGCGCACGTCGGCGTCGGCATCGTGGAGGCAGCTCTGGCTCGGCTTCAGCTGGTATGTCCTTGATGGCATTGCGGTTGCGGTTGCGTTGGACGACGACATCGGGGTACTGGCTCCGGCGTGATGGAGGAGGGCGGCGGTGGATTGGCCGCTATGGGGTGGAGGACGGAGGAGGCTAGGGTGTCGCGACTGGTGGAGAGGGTGTTTTCGCGCCCATGGAGTATGAATGGGGAAACGGAGGGAGGGGGAACTAAGGGGGAACAATGTTTCAGTTTGAGACGCGCTTGTTAGAAATTTGGGAAAGTTACAAACTTTGCCCCCATCTAAAATTTCGGACATATTGCAGGTTGGGGGTAGGACAGTCATGTCAGGTGTCCCAAATGTGGGCGGGATAGATTTCGGTGCATGGGTAGGTGCCCACGGCGTATGAATGCTTCTCTGGCGTCTTGGTGAAGTTACAAACCTACCCCGATTTAGACCTTTGGACATCGAGCCGATAGGCTACACGGGCCAGAGTCAGGACTGTAATTTCCTACCACCAAAACATTAGTCTCGCGCGGTTTCGGCTGACCAGAGGCCTATTTGGCACTTCGTTCAATATTTGGGAGCAGAAGCATTAACGTTTTCACTTCTCTTGAATTGAACTTTCAGGATTTGTCAAACTTCACAAATCTTTACTCTTGAAAATCCTAAAGCTACGATTATTTTGGAATGGAGGGGGTACATTTGAATATACATTGTACACGAGTATATATTAAAAAATATGCAACTTACCTCAGTTCATGCATGGTTCCAGATATAATCTCCTTGGTTGCAAAAAAAAGTTAGATATGCGTATGAATATATATATATATAGCATGCTCAAACTCACAACAAAGATTGATGCCCCCTTTTACATCTGATTTACAAATGCCATTATCTCGGGTTCAAATAGATGAATGCACTTCCTATGAATTCGAATCTTCGAAACCCCCTTTATGTTGAATTCAACATGTATTATATTTCGTACCTAGCAATTTGGAATGTATCCATGCAAGTGACAAATGTAAAAAGTGCTTCACACTAGCAACATGGAGTGCACTAATTAATGTTTATATATGAATTGCAAAAGCACCCATTGCCTGTATTTCAAACCGCTCTCACTCTATGGATCGATAATATGAAATAAACACATGCACATGCTAGAATTCAATTGCAGTTGAAGAAAGAGCCTACTCCTGGTACTGTATATTAGTGATAGGGGTGTGTACAAAGTACACATGAATACTAGGCATTGTGCATGTGGGTATACTATCGAAGAACTAGCCCCCAAGCTTGTATAACATACTAAGGGCCTAGGGTTACAAATCATATATAGTCGGCTTATCACGAGCGGGGATAGAGTCCTCCACGACTTTGGTAGCTCCGTGTTGTATGCCGAGTCCTCCACATGGGCCTTCGTATAACAGTCTCGGTCCAACCTATATGTGGTGCAGGATGGAACCGACCCATGAGTCTTCATGTTGACCCACCACAACTAGAAATGATGTGCCCACCACACCACACACGCAACCGGCCACTAAGAAAATAAGCATGTACAATAGTACAACGGTATCTAGCTCACGATACGTCTCCATATTTTGTTGATGACACTGACAGACTTTGCATTTGATGCGTGCTCCGTATTTTGTTAACGACACTTACGGTCATTGTATTTGAAGCGAAAGCACGATATGGTAACTGGACTTCAGAATAAGCTCATCACGGTCACCACATACATTTTGTCGTGCTAACCAACATGTGGTTGGATGGTTAGAGGACAGTGGTTTCTTGAGCCCACCAAGGTTAAAGTCCCGGTGCTTGCATTTATCTTGTGTTAATTTCAGTATTTTCCGGCGATGTACGTTCAGTGGGAGGAGACGTTCCACTCGACTACGAGGCACCTATGGTGACTTCATAAAATCTCAAGATCATATATGCTGGCCCACTCTCTCGAAGGTGCTCATAGGGGTAGGGTTCGCATGTGTGCGCTTATAGCGGTGAGAGCTTGCGCCTATATATGAGCCCTTGCATCTATACTGTGTTAAACAAATACATATCATGATTATACGGTCACTGGCTCACCCGTACAACTCCGTATTTTGTTGATGACACAATCAATTGACCAGTCAAACGTTCCGCGCGGCGCAACTAGTGTTGCACCATCGAGGCGCGTAACTGTGGGGCCCACCTGTCAGCCCGTATATGAAAGAAAGAAATGGTAGTTTGAGTCTGTACTATGTTAATAAAATAGTAGTACATTTTAGGGTGATCATACGGTCACTGGCTCACCATACAGCTCCGTAATTTGTTGATAACACGATCAATTGACCAGTCAAATGGTCCACATTTGGCAGCGCACATTACCATAGGGCCCACCCGTCAGCGTGTATATGAAGGACATAAATGGTAATAAATTAGTGGTCGGTGGGTATTCGAAGTCGTGAGACCTCTAGTTGGCAGTCACCGGCGGTTGGGGGCGTTCATTGGGCGGTGGGGTGGGGATCCCCGGAGAAAAAGCTCGGCGGGGGGGGGGGGGGGGGGGGCTAGAGGGATGGCCGGTGCGGCGGCGGACCGGCGGTGGGGAGTGGTTTCGGGGAGGGCGGGCCGGCCGCGGGCGGCGGGGGCTAGCGGTTTTGCCGGTGGTGGCTGGCGGCTCAGGGGGTGGAGTTTGATGATAAACTGGAGGCCCTTGATTTCGTATCCAATGGTTGGAAAATCTAATGACCAGAGATGAAAAAGTCAATCGACTGACATGTAGTCTCACCTCGCACGTACACATGCACGCACGCAAGACACGCACACATGTAGGCGTGCAACACTGACACGTACATACGCACGCATGCTGGCGTGCAACACTGACACATACACATGCACTCATGAACACACACACGTACGCACCCATGCATGCAGCACTGAAACGTACCATTGCACGCACACAACACTCGCATGCCTGCATGCACAGAGCACACGACGCAAGACACACGCTCAACCTATACGTGCATGCACCCTTTGTTAAGGACATGGATTGTTACGGGTATTAATCAATCTTATGTGTGATAAGCAGAACATTGATGTTTGCAGCGGTTTTTATGAATCACAACGTATCAAACGAGCTATCAACTTAGTAGGCTTACATGAAAAAGATGACGTCACACTCAATAAACAATCATCGGTTTATGAAATGCCCGCTTCTGACCGCCCTGGCCCACCAAAGGTTCCTCTGCTATGCGCTACTTGCGTTGGGTCACTGATATGCAGGCCATGCACCCAGCCCACACGTCAGTGGAAGAACGGCATGGTGACCTAGGTCAGAGTTGAGGGCGCCACTCGCGGGACGCCCGACTGAACACACCTCCGTGCCGCATTCAAATGCCTCCATGAAACCCGCTCGTGTGGAAGCCGAGAAACCCACTCTGGACACACGTTCGTTCATGACTAGGCAGGCGTTAAAGACATTGTCGGCCGAGCTCCTCCCATCCGCCGTCTATTTACTCTCCTATTTAAACGAGGCCAAGCGCCGGCCAAGAATCGCACACCTCCGCCGCTCCCCTATCTCCTCCACCATTTTGTCCACTCTTACAATGGCTTACGAAGAGTAGTTATTCCGCATCCAAGCCGGTTGGGTAGCCCGCTGGATACGAGCTATGCAGCTCACTGATCCACCTCCATCCCCTCGCCCGACGGAGCCAGTTGCCACCCCAAGCCGACGCACGGTTCAGAAACTCGCCGCTCCAGGCCAGCTCGACGAGGAGCGGCGCATGGGCGTTGTTGCTGCCATCCACGCCGCCGCCTCGTACTGCATCTCCCATTTCTGTGGCCGAGACTCCCATGCCGGCGGCCGCGCCATGCAAGCAGCGACAGAAGCCGGGTGCGCAGAGAGCGACGAGTTGGTCGCCAGCGCCTCCGCGTTCGCCGCTATCATCGAGGATAAGTAGAACATGGGTTGCCTCCACCGCTTGGGTCCCATGAAGGCCACCGCGGAGGCGACGCCGGTGTACAAAGCAGGTGTCTTGCAGGATCCTTTTGTTGCGAGGACCTTCGTCGACCCCGCATGGGCTCCACGGAAGAGGGGAATGTTAGGATGAACTCGAGTCGGTGCCGACCATGGCGAAATAGTGGCCGGTGATGAACTCGAACCGGTGCTGGCCACCGTCATCTTCGGCACCAGGAAATGATATCAGTTGGGCAGTGGGGAAGCGAGCCGACCTTTGCGCTGAAGCATATACCTCCAGGGCTCCCGGCAGTCCGGTGATCGTGCTGCCGGACATGAGGAACACAAATCGATCGGCGGGCGACCATTTAGGCCAGGTATTATATACCTATGCTGTCCAGAACTAGCACCGCGTAGTTCATTTGAATGTAATGAAATCCCTCATGTTTGTATGAAAATCCGGTATTTTATATGATTTCCGTCGTTGTTTATTTGAAATATCATTTTGTCTACGTGTTTGCGTGAATTTCGTCCGGTTGGTTGAGTTGCTATCATAATGTGTGCGGCTACGGTTGGATGGCATAATTTGCGGGTCGCCGGTCGGTCTGCGGGCGGCTCGGGCGGTGTTGTGGGATAGAAAAACACAGCGCGTGCGAGCTCGTCTCCAACGTGCGCGCTGGAGGATGCATGACAGCATGAGCACCCGAGCCATTGCTCGTTCATCGGTGGCAAAGGCACCGGTGGACAAAAGGGTCGCCAATATTTTGGCTACCCCAAGCAAGATCCAAACAGCCCCTCCCAATAGATTCAAATCCCTCGTTCGCCGTGGAATTTTGCCATGTGTTGTTTTCATGGACTAGCAAGATGCCCGTGCATTGCACGGAACATCAAGATGCATTTTTTTACAAACTCCCGCATGCATGCAAGGGATAATTAATGTCCTCCTTTGCTAGTACCACGAGGTAAACACCATTAATATTGCATCGATTAGTGTTAGTGGCCTTGTATATCTGCAAATTGTAATTTTGATAGTGGCCCCTTATATATAAAAATGGAGGGAGAAAGATGATAGATAAGGTGAGGAGGAGTGGGGCGTGGTGGTGACTAGTGGTTGGACTTGGCGGAGGCATGGGGATGGACGACGCATTATGTCTAGGTTTGTATCTCTCTCACACACACCCACGTAGGTGGGGGACGTGCATGAAGAGAAGAGGTGCACGCACGGCGCACGTACTCCCGTCTCTTTCCCAACCACACCCGCGCGGGTACACGGTGGAGCTCATTTCTGTACGAAAAAGGCAGCCCACGTGGTAATTTGGCACGTGTACTGGTTGTCCACTTGGTGGAGGGAGGATCGTCAACCACGGGTGAACAAACAAATTGCAACTTGACGCGTTATGTTAATTTAAAAAAAGAGGCAAACCATGTGGGGCCTACCTTAGAGGCAAGGCCCTATACACTGGAGTACTTTTGATGTGTCCCGTCAACTCGCAGAACGAGGAGAAGCTTGCTTAGTACGCCGTCTCCCCCGCCCACGGGCGCGGTGGCTCGCAGGATAAGGTGAAGCTTGCTTACGAGTAGTAGTAGTAGTACTACTACTACTGTACGCCTTTATGCCCGCTCCCTCGCCCACGCGCGCGGTGGCTCGTAGCACGAGGAGAAAATTTTACTACTCCCTCTGTTTACTCCTCGTCCCTACTACGTACTTTGGTTAGTACTCCCTCCATTTACTTATACAAGGCCACTATAAAATAATACATTTTGCATCTATACAAGGGCACAAATAGTAATCGAGACAAAAGTTACTACTCCCTCCTTTCCAGTTTATGGCTCAATTTCAAAATCTCTCCAACCAAGGTAGACGGTGAGTGGTCGAATTAATTTCATAGTTTGCACAAGTAATTAGTATGCTCGTTTTTCTCAAGAAGTTATGTTTACCGAGGCATTAATTAGAACGAATGCATGAATGACCACTAAATTTCCATGAACTTGTACATGCATTGGTTAGTTTCCTCTTGACACTGCTTGCGTTGGGTGATCTAACGCAGCTCGAAATCCAACATGTAATGGTACTACTACTAGTATAGTAGAATTGAGACTTATCAAACGGAAAATCGAATGTTTTTTAGATGAGCCCTATAAACCCTAGTAGGTACGTACTCCGTAAAAACAGATTTTTCCAAAACTAAGTTGCTCCCTTTCATGAAATCTGTAGTATACTCCTCCGTCGACGCTCCCTTTCATGAATTATGTACATCCTGTCACCGACATGTGGCACATACAGCAACCGGGTCGATGTGTCAAGCACCGAATAATAGTGCAGAACAGCAGGGGGACGCACCCCACTCATACCGGCCCAATAGTAGTAATGAGCAATGAGACGTCAAATCACAATGCCGCACCGTCCAAGACGGACGAAGCAACCATTATTTCACACTTCGGTTTGCCATCATCTCAAACCACGTACTAGTATTGCTTCTGCCTCAAGAGGGACACGCGCATCGCCTTGGTACATCATGACACGTGGGACCGCATGACAGGCCATGCTCCCCCGCCGATCGCTCGGTAAAATCACCTCATTTTTACTATACTTCCTCCGTATCAGTTTACTACATGGCATGCACGTCGTTCTAGGTTGAGAACTTAACTGGCTATATATGTGATGAACAGTACTCTAGCCTTTTAAAAAAATGTATACTTTTGTACAGTAGTACTATCGATGGATTGCGCCATGGAGCAAAAATTGAAATTAAAAAAAAAGGTGGTACATGAGGGCTCGTCGCCAAATTATGCATATAGTACTATTAAAAAAAGCTAGTACGTGCTTAATTGGGGTGCTAAATTATATTAAAGAAATACTAGTAGTATGTACATACTGAAGAGTTAAAGTAACGAGAAGAAACATAACATAGTTCTGCTGGGGGCTCAACGCAACACACCCCTCAAATTAAACTAAGCACACCTGAAATTAAACTATGCAACTAATCTGGTAGACACCGCATTAGAAGTTTAGAACCACCATGAGCAACGACACTGCCACCTTACTCTGAGTCCTCGTCCACGTCCTCGACTTCGTACTTGTCCCTATTCCTCTTGGTCGATACTTATTTGCTTGAACCGCGCACTTGGCTATTGCTCTTCATCCAACCCTTGGAGATATTGAAACAAAGGTAGCCATCCATTGCAGCGTGGTGGATGTGGTCTATATCTAGTACATTCTGCTGCCATGCATGATGATGAAACGTGTAATGAGGTTTCTCCAGTTTACGGTACGAAGGATGAACCATGGCTCCTGCCAGGGTTAGCATTGAAGGCTGACGAGAGGGAACTAGCCGATTCTTCTAGAGGTCGAAGGGGTTGCCTACAACGAGGCCGATCCGACCCAGGGCTTCTTCGTCATTCGTAAAGTCTACGGTAACGAATTTCACTGTTTCGTCCTTGAGGAAGTTATTAAAATCCTGGCACTCAACGTCGGCATGGCATATGTGGTAGACCAAGAAAACATTATGTACGCAAACCTGGATCACGACAGGCTTCTTCCTCTCTTCGTCCTTTAGATCCTTCTCTCGTCCCAGGACTGTGCTGTACTCAACATCTAGCCCAGCGACCCACTCATCATCTGAGTTTTCGACCATGCGTCTGAAGCGAGAAAGGCATCCTTTCACCATCGCAGAAGAACAGGTGTAGATAACGTCGAACTCATCGCCGGTGATGGTTCTAACCTTGTACTCGCCGCCAGTGGAGATTTTGGGACGCCATTGTAACGCCCTCGATGCGGCTATAGCTCCCACGTGTCGAGGCACGACTTAGAGGCATAACCGCATTGAAAGCAATGTCGCAAGTGAGGTAATCTTCACACAACCCATGTAATACATAAGGGAAAGAGATACATAGTTGGTTTACAGTCGCCACTTCACACAATACATAAATAAACATTCATCAACTAGATTACACTCAAGGTCCGACTACGGAACCAAAATGAAAGAAGACTACCCCAAATGCTACACAGATCCCCGAATCACCCCAACTGGGCTCCACTACTGATCATCAGGAAAAGACACATAGTAACGACCACGTTCCTCGTCGAACTCCCACTTGAGCTCGGTTGAATCATCTGCACTGGCATCGTCGGCACCTGCAACTGTTTTGGTAGAATCTGTGAGCCACGGGGACTCGGCAATCTCACACCCGCGAGATCAAGACTATTTAAGCTTAAAGGTAGGGTAGGGTTGTGAGGTGGAGCTGCAGCAAGCGACTAGCATATATGGTGGCTAACAACGCAAAAGAGAGAGAGAAGAGAAGCAAAGCACGGTCGTGAAGCTAAAAGTGATCAAGAAGTGATCCTGGAACAACCTACGTCAAACATAACTCCAACACCGTGTTCACTTCCCGGACCCCGCCGAGAAGAGACCATCACGGTTACACACGCGGTTGATGTGTTTTTAGTTAAGATCAACTTCGGGTTGTCTACAACCGGACATTAACAAATTCCCATCTGCCTCATAACCGCGGGCACGGCTTTTGAAAGATATTACCCTGCAGGGGTGTCCCAACTTAGCCCATTATAAGCTCTCACGGTCAACGAAGGATATTCCTTCTACCGGGAAGCCCCGATCAATCTTGGAATCCCGGACTACAAGACATTTCGGCAGCAATAAAACAAGTCCAGCAAAGCCGCCTGATTGTGCCGACAAATCCTGATAGGAACTGCACATATCTCGGTCTCAGGGCACATCCGGATAAGTCAAGCTACGAGTAAAACCAAGTCTCGAGTTTCCACGAGGTGGTCCCACAGATTGCTCGGTTCGGACCAACACTCGAAGGAGCACTGGCCCGGGGGGGGGGGGGGCTAAAAATAAAGATGACCCTCGGGCTCGCGAAAACCCGGGGGAAAAGGTGTAGGTGGTAGGCAAATGGTAAAACCAAGGTTGGGCCTCGCTGGAGGAGTCTTATTCAAAGCGAACTGTCAAAGGGGCCCCATAAATCACCCAACCGTGTAAGGAACGCAAAAATCAAGGAACATAACACCGGTATGACGGAAACTAGGGTGGCAAGAGTGGAACAAAACACCAGGCATAAGGCCGAGCCTTCCACCCTTTACCAAGTATATAGATGCATTAATTAAATAAGAGGTATTGTGATATCCCAACAAGTAAACATGTTCCAACAAGGAACAACATCTCCATGTTCCAACAAGGAACAAACTTCATCTTTACCTGCAACTAGCAACGCTATAAGAGGGGCTGAGCAAAGCGGTAACATAGCCAATCAACGGTTTGCTAGGACATGGATGGTTAGAGGCTGACATGGCAATATGGGTGGCATGATATAGCAAGTGGTAGGTATCGCAGCATAGGCATATCAAAAGAGCGAGCATCTAGCAAGCAAAGATAGAAGTGATTTCGAGGGTATGGTCATCTTGCCTGGAAGGTTCTCAGAGTGGTCGAAAGCTTGGTCCTCATAAGAGTTCTCAACAGGTTCCTCGTTCACGTACTCGTCTCCCGTCTCTACCCAAGACAAGAACACAAGCAAAAGAACAACTATCAACCACGATGCAATGCACAAACAACATGATGCAAAACAAGGCATGATATGCGAGATGTGATAAGCAATGCGTATGCGTGCTCCAGAAGGGAAAAGATGAACGAGGCATAATCTTGGCAAACCAAGTATGCCTCTGGAAAGATGAGGTGATTTCGGTTGAAATCGATATAAAGATCACCGGAATCGGATGCACGGTTTGCAAATGACAAGCAAAACAAGAATGACAATATTCTGCCATTAACAGAATGATGCTACTTAGCAAGCAACAAGAAATTAAGCTACTGCACCCAAACATATCAACAAAGCATATGTCAGTAAACTACTCAAGATGCTTGACAAAAGATGAACACTGAGCTACGGCTCAATCACAACACAACAGGTTCAAACAAGCATGGCAAAAGTGCAAAAGATAACAGGTTCACAGACTTAGTGAAAATACCATGCCAGAAATTAACATCAGGATGACATGTTTAGAGCAAGCAAACAACATGCTACAGGAACAGGAAATAGCAAAACAAGTAATGGCATGAATCTAGTCAAAGCACTTAACAAAAGTCCCTTACTGACCATGAGCCAAAAAGGATCAGAAAATAAAATAGCACCCATGTCAATTAAGCAAGTTTCGTTACAGGTTTCAGACTTAGCAGAAAACTGGACATGTCAAAAACAGATAACAAGTAGGCATGTTTACGAGCTCGATGCACTCACTACAGAGCATTGCATGAGAAACTAAGCATACATACATCAAGAAGACATGTAATAGAATCTAGACATGGCAAGAATAGCCTCATAGCATGCAAGGATCAACTACAACAAGCTTGGAAAAATCGAATAACATGTAAACAATCTGCCAGTAACATTTTATAGCAAAAGTAGAGTTCGAATGACTCAACTATGGCACTCCATAATTACAAACAAAGGCACGGCTGGATATAACAAATCCATATTCTCAAAACACTCTTACTGATTGTGCTCAAAAGAGGCATAGATCTCTCTGAAACAACATGAACACATGGCATAAATATAACAGCAGGCAAGGACTTGGTGAAATTTACTAAGTCTCTGAATTCAGCAACATTAAATACATGGCATACACCTTTGGAAAGATAGCATGGCATATTACAAAACACATGTAGGACTCAACTTCATAGGATGCACACATCAATCATGGCAAAAATGACAAAAGTGCATGTTCTGAAACAGATCTGAAACTAACATCACATAGCCCTCTTCTAACAGTATTTCGGGCATCAAGATGACCTCAAATGAAAATGATGCAATCAGATGAACTGATGTACTCATCAGGGCGAACAATTTGACATATTACACGCATGAAACGGAGCAATATACAGCAAGTTATGGTGCGATGAACATGTGAAAATTATGCAATATTTGTATGACTTAGAGGAATTTCGAGGGGGAGAGAAAGAAGTCAACCGTCCCGAAGGCGCGCGGATCGAGGTCGGATCGGGGCGGCTCTCGCCGGATCTGTCGAGGAGGACGCCGGAGAAGGGCGGGGGCGGCGCCGGTGGCCGGATCCGGCGGGTCCGCGGGCGCGCGGCGAGCGGACGGAGGCGGAGGAGCGCTCGGGCGGCGGCGCGGGCGCGCGGGGCTGCGCGGCGGCCGGCGGGAGGCGGCGAGGCACAGCGGGGGCGGAAGGAGGCCGGCGGACGGAGGCGCGCCGGCGCGGAAGGAGGCGAGGCGCGGGCGTGGGCGGCGGGGAACCGGGCGGGCGACGGGAGCGCGCGGGCCGGGAGGGCCCCGCCTGGGCCCCGGCGGGCCGGGCGCGGTCGGCGGCGAAGGTGGCGGCGGAGCGACACGTGTCTCGCGCTGATTGGCACGGGTGCGGCGGCGGGTTTCGTCCGGCCAGACCGGACACGTCCGGCGCGGCGGAGGGGAGCGGGGCTAGGGTTAGGGTGGTTTTGGACCCGAAAATGGAGGAGGGGGAGGTGTTTTTATAGGTAGGAGGAGTTAGGAGGCTCCAAATGGAGAGCGGTTTGCGGCCACACGATCGTGATCCAACGGCGATGGGCATGGGAGTGTGTTGGATGGGTTATTGGGCTGTTTTGGAGGGGTTTTGGGCTGCAACACACACGAGGCCTTCACGGTTACCCGGTTAACCGTTGGAGTACCAAACGACCTCCGAATGACCCGAAACTTGACAGGCGGTCTACCGGTGCTATACCAAGGCCGCTTGACAAACCTCGGTCCATTCTGAGAAGGTTTAATACCTGCTCACGGAAAAAGGTAAAAGGGGACGCCGGGGAACATAGGAGCGCCGGATTGCAAAACGGACAACGGGGAAAATGCTTGGATTCATGAGACGAACACGTATGCAAATGCGATGCACATGATGACATGATATGAAATGCATGACATGAACAAAATGCAAAAAGACGGGAAACCCAACCACGGAGGGAATATCATATCACATGGCCGAAAATGGCAAGAGTTGGAGTTACAAATATGGCAAGTTACATCCGGGGTGTTACAACCATGGATTTGGGAGGAGGGTTAGGATTAGTGGAACTGCCATAATGTGAATGGACGGGACGACTAGGAGCGAACCGCCGTAGTATTGAAGGATGTGCGGGGACGAGTAGGAGCGAACTGCCAGCGTGCGAACGGCAGGGTAGTGGCTTTCCATTCTCCCATGATACGGGCTTCCGAGAGCCCTTGGATCTGAGATCGAACAGTTGCATGGCGTGATTCTAGACCTATGGGTGAATATCCTATCCTGGAGGGTTATTCTGCAAATTTTTAGCAACTTAGCATGCGACCGTTTGATCTCAGATCCAAGGGCTGCCAACATCCCATATCGTGGTCGCGCCTACCACGACCGTCGCGTTGCTCGTGCGGTCGCGCCCTTGGAGATTTAACACGGTGCGTTAGGCTATCTGATGTTGGCATGTCATACATAGTCATCACTTAGTCACTCATCCTACAACAAGGTTTTGTCTATAAGGTTGGCTATAAGTGTATTTTTTTACTTCTCTCTATCTCTTTCTTCGTACTCCCTCCGTCCCATAATATAAGAACATTTTTGACACTAGTGTAGTGCCAAAAACGTTCTTATATTATGGGACACAGGGAGTACTAGTATTTATTGCATTTGCCAAGGAGTGACCTCTTCCAATGAAATGGTGTTGCCAAGTTTGCTTCACTTAATTATCTATAGACTCAAAATTGTCTTTTCACCTAGGTACACGCGCTTAGCACTGTTTCTTCCTTGGGTCACCAAACTAGTCTCTCTCTTCTTGATTAACTTGCCACATGAGACTTTATGCCTATGTGGCAAGCTTAAGCACCCGTAGGAGCAAGTAAAAGTAAGTACAATAGTGCGCTTTACATGGAATTTTTGCATACGTGGAGGAAAGGAAGGCAAGGAAAAAGTGGAGAAGTGGGCTCTCATGCAAGACCCAGCCTCTACTACATGGTGGAGCATTGGGAGAGGCACCTGTATGGAGGTGGTCAGGAATCGGGAGACTCACGTCAGTCGTAGCGCCACAGTTAAAATGATAATGGCAAGTCAAATCATGGGGCCCCACCTGTCCAGCAGTAACTCGCTGTCAAATCACACAGCCCTACGTTTGCAGCAGCCTACTCCCTTGTCTTCTCGCATCTCTGTTGAACCGACTAGGCGGAACTGCCCCACCTACCGCGCAAGAAAAGCCTCGCCCTCGACTTTTAAATACAACCACATCCGCTTAAGAATCCAATGATATACTTTTTGTGACATAGTAACTCATATTTAGTTAGTCAAATGGATGACCTAGAACTACGTGTAGGCCCTATAACGCCTAAAAATAAAAAAAAACCAAGACGGAGAGGGCAGTTCAGCACGTATCTTTTTAGATCAATATAGTCGAGATTCACCAAGGAGCAAAACCAAGTGGTAGGCTGCTCCTGTCGTGTTGGCGTAGCAACTCAAGCAGGGTCAGTCCACGCACGAAATGGCGACACACTTAACAGGACCCCTTTGGCCGACATGTGGCTCATCCACCGTCTTGTTCCACATGCCATGCACCAAATTACAGTTCGGAGCAGGGGTTGGAATTTGAGGCACCCCAGTCGTAGCGCCGCAGTAGTAGAAAATGAGCGATGAGGGGTCAAATCACAAAGCCCCACCTTTCCCGCATTAAGCTGGACGGACAAAGAAACCATCATTTCACTCTAGGGCGCAAGAGCATAAAGAAAAGAGAAAACAATGATGCGTGCGACAGCTACCTAGGGCACCCTAGGGTAGGGGTCTCCACTACAGATCCTTTTTTTAAAGCGCCTCCACTACAAATCGGCTTCTCCCTCGTCCTCTTGAAGAAAACCGATAATGAGTGCAGCGATAGGGTTTGTAAGAGTACTACGGCGTGCGGGGCCACGTCATAGTAAACGGGTTCGAGTCGACGCCTTAAATATGTGTGGGCCGCTTGGTTTTACGAGAACGAGGCAGCATTTTGGGTTCGGGGACAAGTGGAGATATAGTACGTACAAAACATTGTGGACGTAGGTTCGACGGAAAGGCAATGATGCATGGGCCCTGCATTTTGATATACCCGGGGGCGCGTGAAATTTGCTACTCTACTCAAAACTAGTAAGGTACACATGTTTGAACGCATGAGATTTCGAAACCAAATTATGAATAAATACACACTATAGCATGTAAAGCTTTGAGTCATATATGCATGATGTAGATGTTCGTTTAGTTCTTATAGTTCATCTCATTCAAAATCAATTAGTTTTATAAAAATGTTAAGATTCATGGGGTTGTGCATTGTACTCCCTCCGTTCCAAAATAGATGACTCAACTTTGTACTAACTTTAGTACAAAGTTAGTGCAAAGTTGGGTCATCTATTTTGGAACGGAGGAAGTAAATCATAAAGTAAAAAAACAAATAATGGCAATTCATCTAGAAAAAAATAATCAATTATGATACAGAAGATTCTAGAACAAAGGAGAAGTGCTTGTGTTTTGAGGTTTGTGCATTATGCTTAAGTTCAACCATGGAGTCTTCTAAATTGTACATGTGGCAGATCTGGTGGAATGTTGATGATATCCAACGGTCAGTAGTGCTCGGATTTGCCTATCTCTACACTGTCGGGTTAGCTTCATCCAGCGACCATCTTTCAAAGTTATTGGCACACTATATAGTTCTTATGCCATAGTTGCATGTTTTGGAAAAAAAGCTACTAGTGGGTTGTACTATCTATTTAGGAATAGAAGATGTATACATGGAAGTTGTAGGGAAAGAGATGACATGGAGCATGTCAATTCCTATGAGTAGGGATTGGAAAAGAGATGCCATTTGGTTCACATCATAGGAACTTTTCTATTGAATCTAGAGATGACATGTGTCTCAATTCCTATGAGGAGGGATTAGAAAAGACATGTAATTTGGTTCATATCATAGGAACTTTTTTATTGAATATACGCTAATGTTTATTTTCCTTTGAAATTAAGGGAGTATAGGAATCCATTCATATGAACCAAGTGGCTCTAAAGCTATAGAAATGATATCATGTTTATTTCCTTTGAAATGTGGAGTATATGAATCTATTCCTATGAACCAATTGGCTCTAAAGGAAAAAATCCTATAAAAATCATATCATATAGAGTTCCTATGATATTCCTCGACACTAAAGGATGCTTGAAATTGCTGCGGGTGATACGATGGTCTTTCTTTGTAGACTCCTCACCCATCTTTATAGTTACCTCTCGAAGATGAATGAAATGATACATACGTGGTATTCGACATGTGCAATTTGGTACACGAAAACTCGGTAAAAGTTTGCGAGGTTCAAATTTTCAATTAAGCTATATGCACTTCATTTCGGAACGGAGGGAGCATACGGCAGTTGCTAACACTCACGTTGAAGATTTGTGCGTAGGAGGAGTGGCTGTTCTGTTAAATGACATGGCAAAACTAACACTATCGGATGCCGATCTAACGGTTCTTACGTCGTTCGTCAGGAAAAGGCTTGTGGCGAACGTTTGTCGGATAATGATTTACGGACACATGCATTGCATTAATACGTGCCCCCCTCTCTCACGCACACACACCCTCATGAGTCACGACTCTCCCGAGTCCTCTCGCAGACTCGCACGTCGCACCCACCGTCTATCTGCAGGTAGACGTCACGCACATATGTGCTCTTCACACCCTACCCTTAGAACTTCTAAAAAACAAAAGACGGCGCACACATTTTATTTTAGCTCACACGTCACACACTTATACTATTACTCTTGCGACGAACGTTCTTTGGGCATAGTATATTGTACTCTCACGAAGAGAAGCGGTGCACGCACGCACTAGTTCTCTCACACCCACTCGTGGGTACATGTAGGAGCGCATTTTTTAAAAGCAGGAGCCTTAGTGCTTGCTTTACTAGGGTTCCTCTCGTTCACTCTCTCATGCTCTCCAGATCTAAGCAACACATAGGTGGCCACACTCTCTCTCAGCTCACAGCTGGTCACAAATCCGGCCGGACAACCTCGACCGGGGCAGGGGTGTCGGTGCATCGTTCACGCTCTCGTCGGCAGCGAGGGAGGAGACCAACGGCTGCCCGCGTGTCCCGATCGGCGGTCGTGTCGTTCTCTCCGAGAGAGCGCCGGCTCGGGAGGGCCTCCAACCCCTTCTTCCTCCCTACGGTATTGTGGCCAAGATGCGGCCTCCCGACGCCGTCTTTGCCACATGCCGACGACCCTCAGGTATATATTCCTTCGAAACCTGCCTTGCTCTACTACCCCAGCTCCCTTTGTGTGTATCCTTTTCTACTTCCGTCCGATGTTCCAAAGCCACCTAGACTTCTACTATTATTAGAAGTAAAGCTAGTTCATACAGTCAACTCAAAGCGTTGGTTCAAACAGGGAAGAAAGTGAGAAAGCTGTAGCATGAATCTAGGACTTGGTTCTAAGAGGAAACGGGGGAAAATAGTAATATCTATCACTGTTTAAATAACCGTATTTCTTATTTGCGCAAACAGGGGTGTCTGTCTCCATATCGTTTCGGGATGTCTGTCTCCGTATCGTTTCTACCCGCGCAATCAAAAGCACACACCTCAGTTTTAGTACAACTGTGCAAAATGAGATGGCTATCCCTCGCTGCCGCCGTCTAACCTCCCGTCTTCAAGGTATCCCTACATTGGTAGTAACTAAGGTAGAATAACCAACGCAATCTAAAAGAAGCTGATTCTTACGTTTTACTTCCTGATTGCAGTGCAGGGACGAGCGAAAACAACTGCATCCTAGTCCGGAATGCACTTTCTACCAGTTCATCCATGGACCAAGGACTAGCTGGCACGGCTGCACGACGGTTTTTTGGACAGGTGCGCGGACAAGAGGCATTGTGGTCTGCTTATTTCTGCAAATAGAGGTGCTTAAATTTAGTGGAATGCACAAGACTTTCGGCTGGTCAGTACACTGCATGGTTCAGTTCAGCATTCGAGCTGAGACAACAATTAAAATTGGTTATTCTGGAATGAGAGAACTTAACCCTGAATGGTGGCAACAAAAAAAAACCAGAGTGAACTCTAGGAAATTTAAGCCTGCCGGGAGGCCCTTTGCTCAGAGAGAAGCCTTGCTTGTTTTTTCCTGATTTCTAAACCTTCTCACAACTTTGTCTTTTGCTGTGAACTAGTATATGATTGTTATGTTCTATGAATCATTGAGATGTATAAAATTGCTTAACTTATGTTTTTCAAGTTTTTTATGAAGACGAGTTTAATGTGAGTGTTCCACATGAGTGCTGGACTAGCGTGTGAACGTTTGGAATTTATTACATTGTGGCCTCAATTAACTGCATGAACCACTGTAACAAGATACATAGTTGCTTATATGTCAGACAACAGATTTTTGATTGTTAGCTGGTCGATAGCCTAGGGTTGAAGCAAGCTGAGCCAATGTGCCGTGTTTTCCACAACTGCTTACAAGTGGGGTAGCACCAACAGTGTTTACAAGTACTTGTGTATACATCGGTGCACGCTTCTCTAATGAGTGATCTACATCAAAACACACACTGCACGTATGATAAACCGTGACAACTTATGTCTTACCATGCCATATTCATGAAAAAACTAGTGAGGACGCATCTGTTTCGGCAACAATTATGATGGTTCTCACATGATTCACGGGTACACAAAAGTAGCAGGAGTTCCCATAGACAGATTCAAACAGAGTACTAGCCCCAGAGGGGTCGATAACAGGCAAGGTTCGGATAATTAGACACAATCCAAACTACTATTAAACACTAGATGGGGCAACTATTTCATGCCTCGATCTAATTTGGGCTGGACACAAGACGTACCTTGCCATGAATATCATCAAGGACATCCCGCAGCAGCTCAATCCTGTGAACCTTCATGAAGACAACCTTGTGGCCTTGCCACTGATAAACTTGTTTGTGGAGGCATGCCACGTCATCTTCCTACGTAAGCTTGACAAGAACAGTATTCCTCACAAACGAAGGAGTAGCTTTGAACTTCTTGTGCTTCAGTACACCCTGGACAACACGCCTGACAATAGTGAGGCTGGAATACAACTCTTCATTCGTATAACCACAAATGGCTTCCAGGATCCAACAGCCTAAGAACTCTGTTTTCCCAGTGCGTATATTCAGGTCGTCCGCCTCATAGCGAGTGACATGTACAACCACACAATCCTTGTCTGCATCAGGGCTCCAACTGAAACAGAAACAAATTCTGAATTACATTTCAGTATAAGAAACACAAGTTATTTAAACCACTATGTATAGCATGGCATCGAAGCTAATAAAATTTTGCATTATTAATCACCACATACTTCCTTTTCTAAAAAAATCACCACATACTTAGATGAAAAACCACAATCGAGATCGACAAAGAAGGAAATCACCTTGGGCAGCTCAGCGGGGGGAGGGTGGACACATCCTCGAAGGGGGAAAACTGCTCCTGCAGTGCCACGGGAGCTGTAACCTCAAACGGGGCGTTGACCATCTCAGTATCTGGGGTCGCCTCGGTGGTTGCCTCCATCTTCTTGGAGCTCTCTATCTCGTGGGGATCAGCCTCCCGCGTCTACTCCAATATCGGCAGATCTTTGCCTGGTTCTCCTTGGTCCATCATGAAACTGATGAATACTAGGAGACCACTGAAAGGAAAACACAATCGCAATGACAATGAAACAAAAAAGAGAGTGAGGATCGGTTACTGCTTTGCAAAAGTTCTTTTTTTCTCTCAACAAAAATATACCAACATCAAGGATCCGCTTACCTTCCCTTCGTTCGAGAGAAGAACAGTAGCAGATGCAAGTGTTGCCTTTCTTGAAGACAGTGAGGGAGAAGGGGATTCAGCGAAGAGTGAAATGATGGTTGCTTCATCCGTCAAACTTAGACTGCGGGGAGGTGGGGTTTTGTGATACGACGGCTCTATACTGCCGCACTACGACCGGGGTGACTCTCGGCCTGCATACTGCCTTCTAATTTGGTGGATGGCATTTGGGCCCGCGCGCTGCATGGCCCGTATGTTGGTGAACAAAAGTATAATGACATTCAGTAGAGGGAGACGTTTCAATGACCTAGGAGGAGCCAGAAGCGGTAGAGTGTCTCCACTTTACTTGTAGTAATTGTTTTTCTGGGTAGCTGTAGAGTGTCTCCACTGTACTAGTAGTAATTGTTTCTCGAGGCCCAAGACAAAACAGCCCATCAACACTAGTAAATAGTAAAATCAATTCAAAAGCCCATATATTTACTGAATGAGAGGCGCTACCCACACCCAGCACACCGCCCCCCCCCCCCCAAAAAACCTGGGAGCTCTTCTTCCTCCTCGCTCCCACCCACCTCACGTCAGCTCGCTCCACTCGTACCCCCAAATTCCTCACCTCACTCCTACAGAAAACCCCAGCTCCCCTTCTTCCTCACTCCTATAGAAAACCCCCAGCTCCCCTTCTTCTTCGCTCGCACTACAACTAGGCTCATCATTCGTTACTCTACTCAAATCCGTGAGCGCGAGGCGACGCCCTCAAGGAAAATGGAGTCGGATGACCCCAGCGCCAAGAAGATCAGGCTCCCGCCAGCGGCGACGGCTGTTGTAGATCCCGCACCCGGCAGTGCGGGAGAAGCGGCGACCCCGCCCCCACCGGATCCCAGGAACCCATAGAATCTCGGGTGGACCGCATCAGCAATCTCCCAGACGCCATCCTTGGGGAGATCATCTCGCTTCTCCCCACCAAGGATTGCTGCTGCACCCAAGTCCTCTCAATTCGGTGGCGCCCTCTATGGCACGCCGTTCCCCTTAATCTTGACTGTCGTCATCTATTTCTCTTCCATGATTTTAAAATCCCCAGAGAAATCATCTCCTCCCACCAGGGCTCCGTTCAAAGCCTATGCATCTCGTCATGCTACCTGAGCAAGCATATCATGCCCTGCATGGTGGACGCCTGGCTGGAATCCCCTGAATTCACAGAACTACAACTGCTTGAGTTCTACTATTCCCCTGGAAATCACATACCACATACCGAACGCCATGAACTTGTGCCCTCAGCACCGATGCCCATCTCGCGGTTTTCGTCCTCTCTCCACACCGCCACCTTTGCGCAGTGCTACCTACCAGAAAATCTGGTACTAAACCTTCGACTCCCATTTCTCAAGAAACTTTCACTTGTGCGGGTTCGTATATCGGAGGCCTCATTGCACAACATCATCCACTCCAGTTGCCCTGCGCTGGAGTGCTTGGTGCTTGTTTTCACAGTTAGAATCGGTTATCTCCAAATAAAGTCGCCTAACCTTGTAAGAATTGGAATTTATTTTGACGGAAGGTAGCTCATCATCCAAGATGCCCCTTCACTTCAAAGGTTGATCCTTGATTCTAGTTATTGACCATTGCAAATAACCGTCCTCTCTACGCCTAAACTGGAGAACTTGGGTGTAATACATGATCTCTGTGCTCATTTCAATATGGTGTTTGGCTCCATAGTTCTTCAGGTACTTTATATTATCATCTACACTTGTAACCATAAGCTGCATTTTAAATTTTTGCGCATAATTTATATATCATCTTGGAGTACTCATTTTGTACTAATATTAAGTTCTATTCTCAATGAAGAATTTCTCCATGGATGGCCTATCAATGGTGCTGGATTCTGTCAAGATCTTATATATCCAAATGAATAGTTTTGATCTGAACAAGATTATTGGCTTGCTGCAATGCTTTCCATGTCTGGAGAAGTGGTATATAAGGTGATAATTTCACGCACATTGGAAGCCCGCATATAGTGTACAAGAATTAACCGTTCAGCTGTTGCTCTTTTGACACTCTTCTTTTAGACCTTAACTGTTTTCAATCTTAATGTCTATTTAGGCAACAGGACGGGGTAAGAAAGCTATAACCAATCGGTGGATTCGTAAGCATCAGGATTTTGTTACTTCTCATGAGATTCGATTGAAGACAATAACGCTAGAACGATATGTAGCCAACCGTGCAAACACAAGATTTGTCACATTCTTCCTGCTGATTGCGAGGTTACTATTGTCCATCAGGCTTAAGTTTATCATCATCATGGTTTTGACGGATGGGTATGTCGAAGAGCAAAAAAAGGAGTTTCAGGTGGGCAGAAGAGCTTCTGAACGTGTCGTGCTTCTATTTACAACATATTGTGGTCATAATCCAGTAAATTTTACGACCCAAGATGTTCATTCTATGGACCTGACCGATCCATTTGACTATGACTACCGAAAACAGTGCTGGAGTTAGATGTTGTTGCCCTTTTCAATCTGGTTTTGTCGGGGGAAATCTGCCTCCACGAACACCTATGGGGACCGAGCCCCTTTCTTGGTTCGGCGGGGGGCGGAGGTCGCGCGAAGTGCGGATCGAGGCGATGCACACAAGGGGTTTACCCAGCTTTGGGCCGCACGGATGCGTAAAACCCTACTGCTGCTTTGTGGTTTGTATTGTGTTCTTGTTCGGGAGCGCTGAGTGCTACAGTACACTCAGGCGACTAATCAGACCAAGCGTGAGTGGCCTCCCTCCTCCCCTTCTACGTTGCGCATGGGGCCTCCTTTTATATGCGCAAGGGGTTACCCACAGGTGGCAACGTAGGCGGGGGTAAAACTGGAAAACGTTGTGTTGGGTACAGCTGTTTGCACAGTGCTATCATACCTAACTCTGACGGCAGGGGACAAGGGCATTAAATGCACGTCTGGGTCGCCCAAACAGTGCAGAAAAGGGACCGTCAGGGGCGCCACCGTTTGCCACGACGACTACCCTGTCAGCGTTGCTTCGCCATCGCATGCCCCTGGCTACGCAGCCTCTCGCCACGTACGCCTGGAACGGCCCCAGAGCGACGCGTGGGTGGATGAGCTGGAACACAGGCGCGGGGTGGTGACTTGCCGCGGCAAGTGCCTTGCCGCGGTTGATGCCTTGTCGCGCCCGGGAGCTTGTTGCTCACCGGTCCTTGCCGGGACGCGTGGCGCGTCGCAGCATGTCTCTTGTCGTGCCATGGTCGGCCTTCCTGGCAAGCTCCTCTTGCCAGGGCCTTGTGCTTCGAGCGGCCGTCCCGGCAAGCTCCTCTTGCCGGGGCCTTGCTCTCTTCGGGTGGCCTTCCCGGCAAGCTCCTCCTGCCGGGGCCTTGGCGCAAATACTTTGTTCTTGGATGGCCCAAAAAAGGGACCATGGAGAGTTTTGGCGATCGCCTGGCAAGCCTTGCCGCGGGGTGCTACGATTGCCCGTGCACAAGTTCGGGGTACTAAGGTACCCCTACTTTAGTACACCGATAGGAGCCCCCGGGCCTGGGCCATACACGGTGCCGAGCGCTGTTGGGCCAGGCCCAAAACAGTGCACGGGCGCGCGCGGCCTGGGTCACGCTGCATCTTCTTTTGCATCCACCACGTCCTCCCCGAACGACACGCGTAGAACGCGGCATCGTGGGGAGAGGCGTGCGTGACGTGGGCGGCGTGCACGGGGCTGAGCCCCGCGGGCATGCGTCACGTCGCAGGTGATTTGTTTATTCGAAAAGGCGGAACGCCCCCCCCCCTTATAAGCAGGGGAAACAGGGGCAGTCCGCCCACCCGCCAGTTGCGATTCCTCGAAAATCTCCGCCACTTCCCAAGAGAAGCAACGTTCCGCCCCTTCCGTCGCCACCAGTGCTACCGACGCCGTCGACCTCCCTCCCCGCTTCCGCCATGGCCCCGAAGGGCGACAAGGGGAAAGGGAAGGCTGTGAAATCGGCCGAGGCGCAGCGGCTTGAGGCGCTGCGAAAGGAGCAGGCAACCTTCCCCCCTGAGCTCGACGCGTTGGACCTGAGGGAGGAATTCTACCTCTTCTGGTCGACGGGGACGCGAGCGCATCCGCGCACGAGGGTTCTTCCCGCCGCCGCCCAGAAGGAGTATCCGACCGGGTATCCCTTCTTTCCTCTGTTCTTCTATTGCGGGCTCTGCCCGCGCTTCTCTGAATTTTTCTGCGACATCATGAACACCTACTGGTTCCATCTCCTTGATTTCACCCCCAATGTTGTCCTGACCATGGCAATTTTTGCACATCTTTGCGAAAACTTTGTCGGAGTCTATCCAAACGTAGCCCTCTTCCGCCACTTCTTCACGCCTCGAGTAGAGAGAGGAGAGCCCCTCTCCGGCGGAATCGCCTGGATCTCGAAGCCCGGCAAGAAGGATGCTTATCTGGAGGGAGAGCTCCGCAGCAAATGGGAGGAATGGAGAGCAGACTGGTGCCTGATCGTCGAGGAGAACCCGCAGCCATTCACTGCCGTGCGCCGAACTCCTGTGGTGCGTGGCAGGGATTGGAGCGACGTGGCTCCGGACGACGACAAGCTGCAGATTGCCGTTACCCGGATCTTGCGGCTTAGGCGTGCCGGGCCCACAGTTGGCGCCGTTGGCACAGATTTCCTCCGCCGCCGCATCGCTCCCCTGCAGGAGAAAGGGAGACCCGCCTGGGAGTTCCAGAATGCGGCGGACATCATGAGGCTGCGCCCTGGCCTTAACTTCAATTTCACTGTCTTGGAGCTTGACGGGACGCTCAGGGAGCTGTTCAAGCACGACCCCGATCACCCCGAATGGTTCAGGCTGCCGTGAGGCGTCGTCCCGTTGTGCAACAATTCGTCGCTCGGCCGCATCCTTGCGATGATGCCACTGTGCAACTCGCATGGGACCGACCCCACTTGGCAGGAGCCCACCGGCGATGTCGTGCGGGCGTTCTTCGACGACTTGGTGGAGGTGCCGGTCGACCCCGCCGAGCAGAAGGGCTTCACCCAGGACACCACCGACGAGGAGTTGGCCCGCATCGCCTCCAGGATGGAAGAGGCGGCGGCAGCCGCGGTCGCGGGCGAATTTGGCTTCACATTGGCGGAGGCGGATGCAGCGGAGGCGGAAAGCCTTGCCGATCAAGCGGAGTTTGTCAGCGAGGAAGAGCCTGCCAGGCACGGCGTCGAGGCGGACAAGCCCACCGAGGACACGAGCGGCTTGCCGGAGGTTGACGCCTCTTCCTGCAGACCTTCGGGTAGCTCGTCGCAAGCGGAGCCCCCGACTCAACCACGGAGGCGCCTCCGCAAGGCTGGAGACGTGGTGGGGCGGCAGACGAGCCAGCAGCCGCAGCGCCGCGTGACACGCTCCGTTGTTGCAGCAGGAGCGGGGTCTTCGCGGGCTGCCGCTTCTGCTCCTGCCGCCCCTCGCGCCACGGCGGCAGCCGGGGCAAGGCCGTCTCAGGCTAGCGCCACCACTGCCTCCGCCAAGCGGCCGAGGGAGCCTACTCCTCCGCCTCCTCGCGCCAGAAGCAGGCCAGTCTTCGACTTCTCCGCGCTTAGCTCCGACGAGGAAGAGGGAGAGGAGTAAGATCCCCGCCGTACTTGTATTTCTTCAATTCTTGCAGTTGTGTCTCGCATCTCATTTGCTTTCCTCTGAATTTGCTCCTTTTCAGGACTCTGGCTCAGAGGGCGGCAAAGAGAGCCAAGGTCCCGGTGGTCATCCTTGACGACGAGCCCACCTTGACGGCAGGGGGTGCGCCTGAGATGACCTTGTCGGACCCGCCAACTAATCCTCAGAGCAGCCCCCAGCGCAGCCCCCAGCGTAAGCATATGATTTGCTTCCTGCCGTTGGGCGCGCCCGGGTACTCTTCATTTTTTTTGATATCTGACTGTTGATTCGCGTAGGAGCAGAGCAGCCCCACCAGGAGCGTCCGGAGACCGCCCCCGATGCGCCACCTGCTGCAACTACACCACCAAGGGGGAGTTCCCCGGCAAGGGAGGAATCCCCGGCAAGGGAGCAGTCTCCGGCAAGGGAGCAGTCTCCGGCAAGGGAGCAGTCTCCGGCAAGGGAGCAGTCTCTAGCAAGGGAGCGGTCCCCGGCATGGGACAGCACCGGCGACCCCTTGGCGACGGAGACCGTGACCGCAGAGCCTGGCGAAGGTAACCTTCTTGCTTCGAAACTCCCCTGGGGTTCTTCTTATTTTGATAGTTGTTTGACTTCTCTCCCTCTTTCGGCCTTCAGACCCGCCTTCCACGGACCTGATGGAGACCGAGGTCGTCGTCGAGGAGGACGCGCGCGGCCATACCGATGACGTGGCTGCCACCGGAGAGGCGGATGGTGCTGAAGATCTGACTGGCGAAGAGGCCGCCAAGGCTGCCGCAGCGGCCACCGGTGAGGGGGCCGGTGATCGTACAAATGGCCTTGGGCCCGCAGGGGCGCCAGGCGCTGCGCCGACCGCCGATCCTGCCTCTGCAGCAGCGTCGGGCCCCGAGGAGCCCCAGCCAGGCGTCTACCTGAAAGCTGGCGATGATATCTTCATCAAGCTCCCCTGGGAGTCGACTTCCAGGGCGCCGGTCGAGGGGGAGACCTTGGATGGAGAGGTGCTCGCCTCTGCTGGGCTGACGCTGGTTGATGCTCCAAGCAGAAGCGGCGGCGAGCCTGAGGAGGAGCGGCTGCTCCGGAAGCTGGTGTCACTCTACCGTGCCCGACAAGCCAAGGTGGAGCGCCGGGAAGCGCTTGTCGCGAAGGCGGGAGTGGACATGGAGAAGCGCGCCGAGGAGCTCCGGGAGCTCAACCAGGAGGCCCTCCGATCCTTGGCAGAGGAGCGGAGGCAACTCGACGAGGCACGAACGGCCTTCATCCTTGAGAAGGCCAAATCCGAAGAGCAGCAAAGGCTTGCCGCCGAGGGGCTGTCCGCGCGGGAGGGCGAGCTGGTGCAGCAGAAAGCCAGCCTCGCCAGCCACGAGGAGGAGGTCGCCGCGCGCGAGCAAGCGCTTGGCGGAGCCCTCAAAGAAGCGCAAGATGCTGCCGCGGCCGCCGAGGCCGCCAAGAAAGAGCTGGAGACGAGGGTGGTGCAGCTCGACACTGATCTTAAGGCGAGCGGTGAGGAGCTCGCCGCGCTCAAACAAGAGCGTGAGAAGGGGGTTTATACCCTCGGCGAGCTGCAAGGACGCTTCGCCGATAAGATCAGGGAGCTTGACGCTGCCAAGGACTCCAATGCCGACCTCGAGATGAAGCTGGCCACCTTGTCCAAGACGCTGGACAGCGCCAAGGAGCGAGAGACGGCCTTGCGGAAGGAGATCGCGGACAACGAGGCGCTGTTGGAGAGCGCCGTAGTTACCCAGAACGACTTCAGGGCGGCGGTGGAGCAGTGGACGGAGGGTCTGGTGGACATCGCCGCCTCCATCGACAAGGAGCTGTCGCTGCTGGGGATGGAGGGTCACGAGTATCCCTCCGACGCGAACCTCCCACCCAGCGCTAAGCTCACTTCGTTCTTTAAAGGCGTGGCGACGGCCCTTCAGGAACTCCGGGATGCGATCCCAGAGCGGCTGGTCGACGAGACACGCGATGCCTGCGCTGGAGCCCTTGAGAAGGTGTTGGTGAAGATCGTCTTCCGCAACCCAGGCCTCAAGCTCACCAACGTCCTCAGATCCCTACCGGCAGACGCTGACCTTGAGGAGATCAGGGCCCTCGTCACGCCCATTGTGGAAAGTGTGGCCGGGATCAAGAGGATCGAGGGCGACCGTGTGAATTAGGCCGCCCGCCCTTTTCTTTTCTTGTCGCCGCTGGCCGAGTTATGAAAGCAATTCATTAGGGCTGCGACAAGTTATCTTGTAATATAACTTTATCTTAGGTAGCGAGTGCATTGTTACTTCCTCTGTTCGATTCCCTCCTTTGTATGTTATCGCCCTACGCTTTTAGGGAACTTGTCGGCGTAGGCACACTTGCCGAGTGCGGGACATCTGCAGCCCGCTAGCGGTGCCGTTGCCGGCAAGAAACCTTGTCGTGACTAGCCGCGGTTCACTTAAGTTGTTGAGCTGGCTCGAAACGAAATAAGGGCGCAACTGCAGTTGCGGCACACTCAAGTCGCTGAGCGAGCTCGAAACAAAGTAAGGGCGCGAGTCTGGTCGCAGCATACTTAAATCGTTGAGCAGACTCGAAACGAAGTAAGGGCGCGACTAGCCACGAGCTGGTTCCTCCGTGCACAGGTTTTCCATACAAAGTACGCTCGTTCGAGGAAGATAACCTTGGAATTTAAAAACTTGATTGCTCAAACTTTGGCAAATTAGCTTTTCCGTGGCTCGCTGCCCGGCAAGGTCGCTTTCTAGCAAGGCGAAACATGAGGCTCGTCATCGCTTACCGGGGGTCAGTGCTGCACAGAGTGTCAGATAACACATGCAAAGAATAAAGAGCATGAGATCGACAAGATGTGCGGAACACATGAACTCAATCCGTGCCCAGGGTCTGCGCCTGGCTCTGTACAAAGGATCACATGCAACAGCGGCAAGACTTTGTACAAAAGGGTGGTTGCCGGACGGGGTCCGACAACCGCGCCTTACGGGCGAAACTTACGAAGATGCCCAACGTTCCAGGAGTTGCTCACCGGAGTGGTATCTTCGGTCTCAAGGCGGACATCGCCAGGCCTAGCGACTTGTTTCACCCGGTAAGGGCCTTCCCACTTCCTCGAAACTTCTGGCTCTAACTTTGCGGCTATAAAAGCAGCGCAAAGCTTGCTGGTAGCAAGCAGCTTGCACAGCAGCCTGAAGACGGTCCTCCTCGAGGAGTAGCGCGTCATCTCGCCGCAGCTGCTCTTGCTCGAGCTCAGTGTGAGCGAGCACTCGAGGTGGCCCGTATGCGAGATCCGTGGGGGTAACTGCTCCCGCTCCATGGAATAGAGCGAAAGGTTGCCTGGTCATACCAGGGCTTACCTGCGCCGAGAGGTGTCGGCGTATGTTCGGACGCCGTGGCACCATAAGCTCGGTGCATGTTCGGCCGCCGTGGCACCATGAGCTGGCTCGGCGACGCCCGTTCCATCGCCGGTGCCGTCCCCACCACCCGTTTGCTCCAGGGGCGGTGGGTTCGACGCGGACGCACCAGCCACCTCCGGAGCTTTCTTCTTCGGTGGCATGTCGATGAAGATGATGGAGATCTAGCCTGTGCAGATGCCGGATCAGGTTCACACAACCTCGACGCCCCCTACCTGGCGCGCCAAAGATGTCGGGGGAAATCTGCCTCCATGAACACCTATGGGGACCGAGCCCTTTTCTTGGTTCGGCGGGGGGCGGAGGTCGCGCGAAGAGCAGATCGAGGTGATGCACACAAGGGGTTTACCCAGCTTCGGGCCGCACGGATGCGTAAAACCCTACTGCTGCTTTGTGGTTTGTATTGTGTTCTTGTTCGGGAGCGCTGAGTGCTACAGTACACTCAGGCAACTAATCAAACCAAGCGTGAGTGGCCTCCCTCCTCCCCTTCTACGTTGCGCATGGGGCCTCCTTTTATATGCGCAAGGTGTTACCCACAGGTGGCAACGTAGGCGGGGGTAAAACTGGAAAACGCTGTGTTGGGTACAGCTGTTTGCACAGTGCTGTCATACCTAACTCCGACGGCAGGGGACAAGGGCATTAAATGCCCGTCTGGGTCGCCCAAACAGTGCAAAAAAGGGACTGTCAGGGGCGCCACCGTTTTCCATGACGGCTACCCTGTCAGCGTTGCTTCGCCACCGCATGCCCCTGGCTGCGCAGCCTCTCGCCATGTACGCCTGGAACGGCCCCAGAGCGACGCGTGGGTGGATGAGCTGGAACGCAGGCACGGGGTGGTGACTTGCCGCGGCAAGCGCCTTGCCGCGGTTGATGTCTTGTCGCGCCCGGGAGCTTGTTGCTCACCGGTCCTTGCCGGGACGCGTGGCGCGTCGCAGCATGTCTCTTGTCGTGCCTTGGTCGGCCTTCCCGGCAAGCTCCTCTTGCCGGGGCCTTGTGCTTCGAGCGGCCGTCCCGGCAAGCTCCTCTTGCCGGGGCCTTGCTCTCTTCGGGTGGCCTTCCCGGCAAGCTCCTCCTGCCGGGGCCTTGGCTCAAATACTTTGTTCTTGGATGGCCCAAAAAAGGGACCATGGAGAGTTTTGGCGATCGCCTGGCAAGCCTTGCCGCGGGGTGCTACGACTGCCCGTGCACAAGTTCGGGGTACTAAGGTACCCCTACTTTAGTACACCAACAGGTTTTTTTGTAAACCTGATGAACAATAAACCCTCGTGCTTTTGCACAGTTTGTAAGCTGGAGTTAGATGTTCCTGCCCTTTTCAACTCGGATGTGACTGTCATATTTTCTTTGAAACAAGGCAAATGGCTTGCCATTCGTTTAATTTAGAGTGAAATATTGTAACAAATCCAAACCAAGGGAAATAACATCACTCTCGCCGGCTGCTTGAGCTCACTGTGCATTACGGAAGCCAAGTGATTAGCCCCCACCAGCACCCACAAACTTATTTCGAACTAGCACATCAAATGGGCTGTAAATTTTCATAGGAAAGGCTTCATGACTGTGACAGATTTGGATTCTAGCATTTGGGACCCGCGAGGAAATAGCCTATCCAAGGTGGTGTCGACTTACTAGCCAGTCAACAAACGATTCTGCCAACCAGCCGTTGGATTGACATCCAACATCTGTCGTGTATCTTCTACCTCTTGTCTTCTTCTTCCTCCAGCCGTCCAAACCAAACCACCCCGTCGGCTTCGCCTGCTCCCGCCTCCCATGGTTGGCTACGCCTTCGCCGCCCTACCGTACGTACCCTCCAACGTTCGCCAGTCCCTCCCTCTATTCCCCCACACGCCCTGTTATTCTCCGGCGACGTCAGCCCCAACACACACCCGCGCCCGAACCAGTCAACCCTCGTACCGCCCTCCGCCTGCGACTGGACCGGCGCATCTTCAGTGGCTCTTGTTCGTTCCATCCAAGGCCTCGCCGTCGTCCTCCGCCTTGCGGCCTTGGTTCGCTCGCCGTGCGCAGTGCGTCGCCCTCTTGCGTTGTCAACGTCGTCAACAACCGAGAGGAACAAGGAGATGACTGTACGTGGAGAGGATGACAGTAGGGACCCACCAGCGTCATCGCAGTACGCAAGCAAGTGCCTCTATAGTACAAGCCCAACAATATGGTTCCTCCTAATGGTTGGACATCTGGGGCTCACGCCATTGTCAACGTAGTCAATAAACAAGAGAATTACACTACGAGCGGCTGACACCAGGGACCCAGCAAGTCGCGCAGTTTTTTTTGAGGAACAAGCAGTTGTTATTTATACTAGTTTTAGCGACGGATCAGGGTAACAACGGGGCTGTGCGGGGGCTGTGGCCCGTCTAGCAAGGGTTTTATTTATGTTTACCACATCATGAGCCCAGTTGTGTTTTTTCTTGCTGAAAATGGCTAGCCCAGTTCTATTTTTTAAAGAAATACCCAAACAAGGCCTACTTGCTTTATCGGCCCTGCTGGGCTGCAAATCTTTCAAGACGAGGATAGTTTCATTCAGTTTGCCTAGAAATGGGATTTACATTTTTAAAACACATCAAACCGGGAATTAGTTTCAATTTTTTTATTACAAGATATTAAATTCCATTGATTTTTATGCATGGACAATTATTTGGATTTTATATTTACATAAATTATTTTTCAAAATAGTTTGAATGTGAATCGATATTTTTGGATTAAAAACAGTTGACCGCACCGAAATATGCAAAATTTCGTATACTTTTTAACCGTGGCCACAATATGGGGTGTGATGCTAACAAAAAGAAGACAGGCTCCAAAAAAATTCTTAAGAATTAGCAAATGGGCTGTACATTATTAGAAATAATGGTAAATGGGTTGTATGCTGTTTTCCACAGATTTGAGGCTGACTTGTGCGCCTACTACAGGTTGACGCGTATGCTTTCATAAAAAAAGGTTGACGCACACGCAACACCCTGTCAACTTAGTCAACACACGAGAGCAGTGACTGTTGGATGTCCATCCAATGGTTGTCGTGCTTCTTCAATCTCTGCTCTTCATGCTCAAGATGCTCAAACAAGCTCCGGCGGGACTGCCTGCTCCCTCATCCCGCGGCCGGCTATGCTGCCGCTCAGGCCTCACAGCCCCACCGTACTCCCATCACTGGCCTAGCCATCCCTCTACTCACCCACACATGTTGTTATTGTCCGGCGACGGCAGACGAACCAGTAAACCCTCGTACTCCTCCGCATGGGAAACATCTGCCGAGTATTCCCTGGCTCCTTGTCGTTCCCTTCCTAGGCCTCGCCGTCGTCCACCGCCCTAGTGCTCTCGGCGCAGCCTGGTCAACGTGGTCAATGAACGACATCCATCAGAAGTGGACTGTACGTGGAGAGGCTGATAGCTGGGTCCACGGCCGCACGCAAGGAAATGCCTCCTTATTACGCGCAAAATAATGATTCCTCCACTTGACAGCTAGGACCCACAAGAAGGGCCTCTGTATTTCGTGAAAAAAACGTTCCCCCCGCTGACAGGTCAGACCCACCAGCTATATCTTCGCATGCAAGGAAGTGCCTCCTTATTACGCCCAAAAAATGAATACCCCCTGCTAGCTGGGACCCACCATATTGTTGGGCTGATTTGTGGGCCTACTAAGTTGACAGGGACGGAGAGCTTCGACAACTTAGTCAATACTCCAGTGACCATAAGATGTCCATCCAACGGCCATAGTGCTTCTTCAACCTCTGGTCTTCTTGCTCCAGCAACCCAAAGCAGCGCCGGTCATGCCGCCTGCTCTTGCCTCCCGTGGCCGGCAGTGCTACCGCGGAGGCCTCACCGCCCCCATACTACTCCCACCACTGGCCAAGCCATCCCTCCACTCACCCACACCCCTTGTTATTCTGCGGCGACGGCAGCCTCACACCGCAGCCGAACCAGTGAACGCTCGTACTCCTCTCTGCGTGGGCATCTACTGCCGCATCGTGCACGGCTCCGTGTCGTCCCCTTCCTAGGCCTCGCCATCGTCCACCGCCGTGGTGCTCTCAGCGCGGCGTGGTCAATGTGTTCAACGACCGACTTCCATTGGAAGAGTACTATACGTGGAGAGGCTGACAGCTGGGTCCATGGTAGCTGCAAGGAAGTGCCTCCTTATTACGCGGAAAATAATTATTCCTCCACCTGACAGCGGGGACCCACCGGATGGGCCACCAGTATTTTGCGAAAAAAATCGTTTCCCCCTGACTGCTGGGACCCACCGGACGGGCCACCATATTTCGCGAAAAAAAGTTCCCCTCGCTGTCAGCTCGGACCCACTGGAAGTGCCTCCTTATTATGCACAAAAAAAGAATACTCCCCCGGCTAGCTGGGACCCACCTTGGTGGGAGGCTGACTTGTGGGCCTACTAAGTTGACGGGGACGAAGGGCTTTGTCAATTTAGTCAATATGAACGATTCTAGCTCCAGTGACCGTACAATGTCCATCCAACGACCGTAGTGCTTCTTCAACCTCTGGTCTTCTTGCTCCAGCCGCCCAAAGCAGCGCCGGTCGTGCCGCATGCTCCTGCCTCCCGTGGCCGGTTGTGCCGCCGCAGAGGCCTCACCGCCCCCTACTATTCCCACCGCTAGCCAGGCCCTGCGGCGACGGCAGCCTCACACCGCAGCCGAACCAGTGAACCCTCGTACAACTCTCCGCGCGGGCTTCCACTGCCACGTCGTCCCCTTCCCAGGCCTCGCCGTCGTCCACCGCCGTGGTGCTCTCCATGCGGTGTGGTCAACGTGGTCAAGGAATGACTTCCATCGAAAGAGTACTGTACATGGAGAGGCTGACAGCTGGTTTCATGGCCACAGCCATGTTCTTTTGTGATTTGCCAAGTAAGTCGCTTTGTCAGGCCTGTTGGGCTGCAAATCTTTCAAGACGAGGAGAGCTTTCATTCGGCTGGCCGAGAAAATGGCCCATCAGTAATGAGAAATGGGCTGTACATTTTTAAAACACATCAAACCGGCAATTAGTTTCAATTTCTTTTTTCATTTCAAGATTTTAAATTACATTAATTTTTATGCGTGGAGAATTTGTTGGATTTTATATTGATATACATTTATTTTTAAAATCAGTTTGAATGTGAGTCAAAACTTCGGGATTAAAAACAGTTCGGACCGCACCGAAATATGCAAAATTTCGTATAATTTTTTAACCGTGGCCACAATATGGGCTGTAATGCTAACAAAAAGAATATGGGCTCCAAAAAAAACCTTAAAAATTAGCAAATGGGTTGTAAATTATTAGAAATAATGGCAAATGGGTTGTATGCTGTTTTCCACAGATTTGAGGCTTTCCTAAAAAAAGGTTGACGCACAAGCACTAACTGTTGGATGTCCATCCAACGGCCGTCGTGCTTCTTCAATCTCTGCTCTTCCTGCTCCAGCCGCTCAAACAAGCACCGGCGGGACTGCCTGCTCCCTCCTCCCCGCGGGCGGCTGTGCTGCCGTGCAGGCGTCACTGCCCCACCGTACTCTCATCGCTGGCCTAGCCATCCCTCTACTTACCCACACCTGCTGTTATTCTCCGGCGACGGCAGACGAACCAGTAAACCCTCGTACAATCGTACTCCCCTCCGCGTGGGAAACAACTCCCGAGTCTTCCCTGCCTCCGTGTCGTCCCCTTCCTTGGCCTCACCGTCGTCCACCGCCGTGGTGCTCTCGGCGCGGCGTGGTCAATGTGGTCAACGACCGACTTCCATCGGAAGAGTACTGTGCGTGGAGACGCTGACAGCTGGGTCCACGGCCGCAGCAAGGAAGTGCCTCCATATTACGCGCAAAATAATTATTCCTCCTCCTGACAGCGGGGACCAACCGGACGGGCCATCGTATTTCGCAAAAAAACGTTTCCCCCCTGACTGCTGGGACCCACCAGCTACACCTTTGCACGCAAGGAAGTGCGTCCGGGCAAAAAAACAAAACGATTTGGACCCCGACTGCTGGGACCCACCAGCTACATCTTCGCACGCAAGGAAGGGCCTGACAGTCGGGACCCACCTGGTCGAAGCGTACGTAACGTTGTCATTCTGGTCGCGAATGTGTACATACATATATACTGATGGATGTAGAGGCGCACACGTGTCTTAGTAGAGGTGCGCACGTAGCATGTACACGTACGTACAGCGGCCAGGGTGCAAGAAATAAAATACGGCCACGTACGTAAATACGGGCAGGGTCTCGAACGCCTACTCACGCATACGTACGGCGAGGGCTCGTGTACATGGCTGGGTCGGAACAGAGAAACAGCATCATCGTCGTGTTCATGGGGAGGCAACGGAATGCGTCGTGTTCATGGGGAGGCAACGAAATGCGTCGTGTTCATGGGGAGGCAGTGGAACGCGTGGGAGCCAACCGGCTAGGTTAGAACGGAATGCGTTGTCGTGTTCATCGGGACGGCTTGGACGGAACAGGTGATGGAAACGAGGCCTGGCGTACTGCAGAATGGAGGAAACGACCTTGTGTTCGACCGGCCACGTTCGAAACGGGATCCTGGTCATTGGGTGGGTACCGCAAAACGGAGGAAACGGACCTCCTACGGTCAAAACGGGGGTCCTGTTGATCGGGAGGGGTGTGGCGTACCGCAAAACGAAGGAAACGGACTTGTGTTAGAGCGCTACGGTCGAAACGGGGGTCATGTTGATCGGGAGGGGTGTGGCGTACCGCAAAACGGACGAAACAGACCTCCTACGGTCGAAACGGGGGTCCTGTTCATCGGGAGGGGTGTGGCGTACCCCAAAACGGGACTCCACGGGATACTGTTCATCTCCACCGTCAACCTCGTCCAGCCTCCAGGGGCTCCTGTTCATCCAGCCTCCACCGCATGCTACTCCACCGGCTACTGTTCAACCACCCCTCCACCGTCTACTGTTCATCCAGCCCTCCACACCACGGGGTCCTATTCAACCACCCCTCCACGGGCACCCCTCCACCGTCTACTGTTCATCTAGCCCTCCACACCACGGGGTCCTGTTCAACCACCCCTCCATGGGCACCCCTCCACCGTCTACTGTTCATCCAGCCCTCCACCACACCACGGGGTCCTGTTCATCCAAAAGCAACGCCACCGCCCACTGTTCATCCAAACCCCCCACAACGCTCACTTTTCATCCCATCGACCAGCTTCAGTTAGCAGCAGTAGCGAAGGAATCGCTCGATCGGGTTCAGTTAACAGCCATCGATCAATCTCTCGGGTTCAGTAACGCGTAGCCTGCAGTGCAATCGCTCGGGTTCAGTTAGAGCCCAACGCCTCGCTCGGGTTCAGTTAGAGCCAACGCCTCGCACACACGCGCGTACATGTACGAGAGAAACGCGCACCGCTCGGCCCCCGACCTCCCACCGTAACAGGGAACTCCCCAAAATTTTCCTCCCCCTCGCTTCTACCACGGTTTTTCCATCATGGACGGCCCAAAGAATGTCATGCAGCTCCGTCTCCGGCCCGCCCAGGACGAAAAGCCCATTTTCTGTTATGATTTTTTGTCATAGAAGTAGGAGCCCACCACATCTATGATGATACCAGGTTTTGTCACAATTATTGTCATAGAAGTGTCATATGTATGACAGAAAAAAAATTCGTTCGACCCAAAATGTCACGGATGTCTCTTTTTTTTGTAGTGATGAGATTCCACCATATCTACCTATGGATTGAGTAAGATCCTTCAAGTAAGTTGTCACTGTTGCATGCAATAAAAATTGCTCTCTAAATATGTATGATTTATTAGTGTGGATAAAATAAGCTTTATACGATCTTTTGATGTGGAAGAATAAAAGCGACGGACTGCATAATAAAGATCCATATCACAAGTGGCAATATAAAGTGACGTTCTTTTGCATTAAGATTTTGTGCATCCAACCCTAAAAGCACATGACAACCTCTGCTTTCCTCTGCGAAGGGCCTATCTTTTACTTTTGTCTTATACCTCTTGCAAGAGTCATGGTGATCTTCACCTTTCCTTTTCACATTTTATCCTTTGGCAAGCACATTGTGTTGGTATATATATATATATATATATATATATATATATATATATATATATATATATATATATATATATATATATATCCAATTGGATGTAAGTTAGCATGAACTATTATTGTTGACATTACCCTTGAGGTAAAACGTTGGGAGGCAACACTATAAGCCCCTATCTTTCTCTGTGTCCGATTAAAACTCCATACCCATAAGTATTGCGTGTGTGTTAGCAATTGTGAAAGACTAAATGATAGTTGAGTATGTGGACTTGCTGAAAAGCTCTTATTTGACTCTTTCCGATGTTATGATAAATTGCAATTGCTTCAATGACCGAGATCATAGTTTGTTAGTTTTCAATGAAGTTTCTGATTCATACTTGACATTGTGAATAGATTGTTACTTTAGCATAAGAAATCATATGACGATATATATGTATGTTGCTGTTATAAGAATGATCATGATGCCCTCATGTCCGTATTTTATTTTATCGACACCTCTATCTCTAAACATTTGGACATATTTATTGTTATCGGCTTCCTCTTAAGGACAAGCAAGCTCTAAGCTTGGGGGAGTTGATACGTCCATTTTGCATCATGCTTTTATATCAATATTTATTACATTATGGGCTATTATTATGCATTATGTCACAATACTTATGCCTATTCTCTCTTATTTTACAATGTTTACATGAAGAGGGAGAATGCCGGGAGCTGGAATTCTGGGCTGGAAAAGGAGCAAATATTAGAGACCAATTCTGCACAGCTCCAAAAGTCCTGAAACTTCACGGAGGCACGTTTTGGAATTAATAAAAAATATTGAGCGAAGAAAGTACCAGAGGGGGACACCCACCATCCACGAGGGTGGGGTGCGCGCCCTACCCCCCTGGGCGCGCCCCATGCCTCGTGGGCCCCCTGGCAGGCCTCTAGTGACCATCTTCTTCTATATGAAGTCTTTTACCCTGAAAAAAATAAGCAAGCTTTAGGGACGAAACACCGCCGCCATGAGGCGGAACATTGGCGGAACCAATCTAGGGCTCCGGCGGAGCTGTTCTGCCGGGGAAACTTCCCTCCGGGAGGGAGAAATCATCGTCATCGTCATCACCAACGATCCTATCATCGGGAGGGGGTCAATCTTCATCAACATCTTCACCAGCACCATCTCCTCTAAAACCCTAGTTCATCTCTTGTATCCAATCTTTGTCCCAAAGCCTCAGATTGGTACCTGTGGGTTGCTAGTAGTGTTGATTACTCCTTGTAGTTGATGCTAGTTGGTTTATTTGGTGGAAGATCATATGTTCAGATCCTTTATGCATAGAAATACCCCTCTAATTATGAACATGAATATGGTTTGTGAGTAGTTACGTTTGTTTCTGAGGACATGGGAGAAGTCTTGCTATAAGTAGTCATGTGAATTTTGTATTCGTTCGATATTTTGATGAGTTGTATGTTGTCTCTCCCCTAGTGGTGTTATGTGAACGTCGACTACATGACACTTCACCATTGTTTGGGCCTAGAGGAAGGCATTGGGAAGTAATTAGTAGATGATGGGTTGCTAGAGTGACAGAAGCTTAAACCCTAGTTTATGAGTTGCTTCGTAAGGGGCTGATTTGGATCCATATGTTTCATGCTATGGTTAGGTTTACCTTAATACTTCTGTTGTAGTTGCGGATGCTTGCAATAGGGGTTAATAATAAGTGGGATGCTTGTCCAAGAAAGGGCAGTACCCAAGCACCGGTCCACCCACATACCAAATTATCAAAGTAACGAACGCGAATCATATGAGCGTGATGAAAACTAGCTTGACGATAATTCCCATGTGTACTCGGGAGAGTTTTCCTTTATATAAGAGTTTGTCCAGGCTTGTCCTTTGCTAAAAAAAGGATTGGTCATCTTGCCGCACCTTATTTACTTTCATTATTAGTTACCCGTTAGAAATAACCTTATCACAAAACTATTTGTTACCGATAATTTCAGTGCTTGCAGAGAATGCCTTACTGAAAACCGCTTGTCATTTCCTTCTGCTCCTCGTTGGGTTCGACACTCTTACTAATCGAAAGGACTCTGATAGATCCCCTACACTTGTGGGTCATCAGCGACAGCTGGGATGAGCTTTCTTCCTGTCCCCGATAAAGCAAGAGGGGCACGTCGGCAGCGCATTAAATGTGTTTGTCCTGCGGTGCCAAAGGATAGACTCGACCACTATATAGCTTTCCACCTCCTGTGTGCCATGGTGGCAGCCCCTTTGTCTATAAAAGGAGGCCCGCGGCATACTGGGAGAGGATTAACTAGTGTTCTTGGACTAGCTACCAGGCGTCCTGGGTCCAAAAAGTCCAAATCCTCTCCCAGTACGCCGCGGGCCTCCTTTTATAAACAAAGGGGCCACCATAGTGGCACACAGGAGGTGGAAAGCTATACAGTGGTCGAGTCTATCCTCTGGCACCACAGGACAAACGCATTTAATGCACTACCGACGTGCCTCTCTTGCTTTATCGAGGACGGGAAGGAAGCTCGTCCTAGCGGTCGCCGCCTCGCCTGGCTTCAACGCGCGTCCGAACTGACGAGGCGTGTAGTGCCACGCCGGCTGGCTAGCTACTGAGTTGGTGCGGTGGCAGAGTCTTCACGAAGATCTGCATGCCACCACGCAGGTGCTTGCTGAGTTGGTCTAGAGGCCACATGTCGCCACGCAGGTGCTCGCCTAGTTGGTGGGCTGGCAGCTGTATGGGAACGACGGTGGAATCTTGGTAGATGTGGGCTTGGTCGCGGCCCCGCGGATGTCTTCGGCAAGGGTCTTGCCGGGGCCCGGCAAGGGTCGTGCCGTGGCACCGTGGTTGTCCCCGGCAAGAATCTTGCAGGGGGTCTAGTGGGTTTCCTTGGCAAGGATCTTGCCGAGGATCATCGTCTTTTATTTCTCATCTGATCTTGTGTGCTTCTGATCTTCACAAAGATCTGCATGTCACCATGGAGGTGCCTCCCGAGCCTTGGTTCCAATTTTATTGATGGTGTTGGAACTCTTGGGCTCAAGGGCGGCGGCTCTGCTGGTGTCGGGCAAGTTTCCCCGGCAGGGCACTTGCCGGGGCTATGAAGGTCGCCCCGGCAAGGGCCTTGCCAGGGGAGTCCACTTCGCCCCTCTGCTCTTTGCGTTTCTATCTTGGCGTTGCTCCGGTTGTCTTGTGGTCTTGCTTCCTCTGCCCCGCCAAGTGTGGCCAGGGGCGTGGGGCTGCGACTGCCCGTGCACAAGTAAAGGGGTGCAAAAAGGGACCCCTACTTATGTACACTGACAGGAGCCCCCGGGCCTGGGCCACATATAAGCGTGGGGCGTTATTGGGCCAGGCCCAGAATGGTGCGCGGGCGTGCGTGCGGTGGAGTTTTTACCGCAGTTACTTCGTCGCTCATTGCGCTTCCTCACGACCCGCATTGAATGCGTGATGTGGGGGTCATGCGTGACGTGGGGGTCATGCGTGGGGCGGTTGCTGCCCTCATGCATCACATCATAGTAAATGGTAAAGAGGCGGCCCGCGCCTCCTCCATAAAAAAGGAAAAACCGCGGGCGCGCTGCTCATTTACCCTCTGCGCCTCTTCTAATCTCGGAACTGCCGCTCCTTTCTTCTTCCTCAAGCAAAAGAGCCAAAGCTCCCACCCCTGTCCATCGCCGCCGCCGCACCTTCGTTACCCTCAACCTCACCTCTTCCCTGGCCGCCATGGCGCCTAAAACCAGCAGAAGCAAGGGAGTGGCCGAGGACGCCTAGGAGAAGGAGTTGCCGGAGAGCGAGCTGGCGGTGCTCCGGACGCAGCTTGCCTACTTCCCCTCGATGGTCGATGCGGTCCACCTCAGGGTCTACTTCAGGCCTTAGTGGGGGAGGGAGACGACGGAGCATCCAGCCACGCACATCATCCCCGCCAATTTCGCCAACGCTGGCCCGAATCGGTACCCCTTCTTCGTTGACTACTTCTCCTGTGGGCTCTGCCCCCCTTTTTCCGATTTTTTCGACGATGTCATGCACACCTATGGCTTCCATCTCCTTGATTTCATGCCAAATGCGGTGGCGTGCATGGCTTTCTTTCCCCATCTCTGCGAGGGCTTCACCGGAATGCTCCCCAGTACGACGCTCTTCCGCCACTAATTCTATCCATGTATTCAGGCGGGCGTGCCATCTCTGGCTGCGTCACCTGGATCCCACGGGCCCAGGAGAAGGGGACGTATCCGGAGGGAGCTCAGAAAGAGAGGTGGGAGGAGTGGCGGGGCTGGTGGTTATGGATCGAGGAGAAGGACCCACCGGAGTTCTGCCGGGTTCGCCAGAGTCCGCCGGCCCGCCGCAAGGACTGGGGTGACGTCGATGTCAACGACAGGAAGCTCACGGTCGCCACCACCAGGATTCATCGCCTCACCAAGGACGGGCACACCCTTGAGATGATCGGGGTCGATTTCATCCGCCGCTAAATCACTCCACTACACAACAAGGGGAGGCTGGCTTGGCTCTTCAGGAACGCGTCCGACATCATGAGGCTTCGTCCTGGGTTGAAGCACGCTTCACGGTGATGGGGCATGCCCATTTCTGTCAAAGGCTCTTCCAGCTCGATGTGAACAGTGACGGCAGGGCGGAGAGGAGCGGCAAAGCCGCGAAGGCCGGCAAGGCCATCAAGGGGCCCCTGTTCGGGTTGCCGGCAGGAGTGGTCCCACTGAGCAGCAACTCCCGCCAGTCCGCCAGCATCGCCATGATGCCATACTTCAACACGCACGGCCTTGACCCATCATGGGCCGAGCCGCCAGCGGAGAAGGTGTAGGAGTTCTTTGACACCTTGTCGAAGGCTTACATCCAGGATGAGCCACTACTCGTCTAGGACGCCACCAAGGAGGAGCTGGACTACATTGCCGCCAGGGCGGCGGAGGCGGCGCTTGCCCGGGAGGCCGACAGCGCTGGCCATGTGGAGGATGAGGCCAACTTGGCTGCAGAGGAGAAGGAGCTTGCCCTGTGGGCGGAGTCTACTGGGGAGGCCAGCAGCGCCAGCACTGGGGCCCTTCTCATTGAAGATGTGGTCGAGGAGGAGATCAAGGAGGAGGCCGAGGCTGACAATCCCCCGGGCGCAGGGAAGAGATGCGTCCTGCACACCAGGCTGGCTCTGGCGAACCAGTCCGGTCCGGCAAGGCCGCACAGCGGCAACAGGCCCAGGATCAGTCCGTGCGCCAGACAAGCGTTGCGGTGGCGAAGAAGGTGGTGAAGGCCGCGGTGGCGAAGAAGAAGGCGACCGCCTCTTCTTCGTCCAAGCATCGCCGGACTCCATCACCTTCCCCCCCTCCCATAGATGTCGGCCCGGAGGTCGACTTTGATCTTGGGTCTCTCAGCCCAAGGAGGAAGAGGAAGGCAGCGGAAGAGGAGGTGGAGGATGAGTAAGCATCCCGTTCTTCATCATCCCCGACCTTTCAGATTGCGCTGCTGTTTTTGACTTGTTTTCATCTTTGCAGGGACAGGGAAACGTTGGCCCAGAGGGTGGTGAAGAGGGCCAAGGACTCGACGGGCGACAAGCCCCCGACGGGCACTCCGAACACACCGGTGTGGTGGAGAGCAGCCCGGAAACTAGCCCCCGGCGTAGCCCTCGCTCCAGCCCCCAGCGTAAGCTCATCACTTGCTCCTCCATTGATGAACTTTGGGGGTGTGATTTCTTGATGCTGACCTTGCTGGGTTCACAGGAGGAGAACGGCAGCAGGAGGAGCCGCCGAGGGCCACTCCCAACACGCCGCCCCCCTCGACTACGCCGCCCAGATGGGCATCCCCGTCAAGGGCATCCACCACCGAGCCCACACATATGGAGGAGGAAAGGGCAAGCTGGGTGCCGATGGTCCCGCCTCGGCAACTAATGTTGGCGGGGAGGGCGCCACTTCTTCCCACCCTGGTGCGGGTAAGTTGTTTGTTTTTTGTTCTTATTCTTTCTTCTTCTTCTTTTGAATCTTGACCTTGGCCCCGTCTCATCCTCTCTTCTTTGTATCCAGATCCTTCGCCGGTGGACCGGGAGGATATAGACACCATTATCGAGGAGGTGGCCAGGGACGCCAAGGCCGAGGCCAACAAGATTGCCGCCGAGGAGGCCGCCAAGAGCGCCGCTGGAGAGGCCATCAAGGAGCCTGCCGGGGAGGCCGGCAAGGCCGCTGCCGAGGAGGACGGCAAGGCTGTTGCCGAGGAGGCCAGCACGGGGCCTACCGAGGAGGGAGTGGTCGACGACCAACCTTCCTCCTCCGCTGCCTTCAACTTTTGCAAGTACCTGAAGGTGAGCGATGGCCTATTCGTCCACCTCCCAGGGACGGCGAGCACCAGGGCACCCACCGAGGGGGAGGTGTTTGATGATGAGGTACTCTCCCCCGCCGGGCTTGAGGTTGTTGACGAACCGAGCACCGGCGGCGGCGGTTCCCATGAGGAGGAACTCCTTCGGGCCATGAGCACCAACTTCCAGAAGCTCCAGGCGCTTCACCGTGCCTGCCTGGACAAGGCAGAGTCTAGGATGGCGGCGGTGGACCAGGCGGAAGCAGATTTCAAGGAACGCGTCACTGAGACGCAAGCCTGGCTCCGCGACGCCCACCAGGAACTGAAGGAGATCCAAGGCGAGCTGGCCGAGCGCAAATAAGAGCTCCTCCTGAAGCAAGCTGAAATCAAAAAGGCCGAGGAGCTGGCGAAGGAGTAGGCCGCCAAAGATGAGGCCGCTTGGCAATAACACCAGGCTTTGCTGAACTCCCAGGAGGAGGACCTTGCCGCCCGTGAGGGGGCGCTCACCGCAACACTCTGCGTCAAGGATTAGGAGATCGAGAAGCTTGTCGTGCAGCAGACTCAAGAGCTGGAGCAAAGGCACAGGGAGGCGCTCAATGCCCAAGCTCTGGTCCATGCCGGCAAGGTGAAGGAGCTAGGGGTGGAGCGGGATGGCTTGAAGAGCCGGGCCCTGGAGGTGGTGAAGGAGAAGGACATGCTCAACGACGCTTTGGTGGAGGCGCAGGCCTCTGTCCTCGGCAAGGTTGAGCAGCTCTCCAAGGCCAACGACTCCATCAAAGACCTGAAGCTGAAGCTGGAGGGTCTTGAGGAGACGCTTTCGGAGGTCAGGGCCCGGGAAGAGACCCTGACTAAGGACCGGGAGAAGGAGAGGCAGCTACGGAGGAATGACGCTGCCAACCACGAGGATTAAATGAAGGGAGAAAACCTCTGGATCAGCCGCCTCGCCGACGTTGCCGGCAGGATCACCGCGAAGCTGGCGGCCATGGGAATGCCAAATGTGAGGTACGTCCCAGAGCCGAACGTGAGTCCCAACGCCAAACTGACCCTGTTCTTTGAGGGCGTTCTTGGAGCCCTGGAGCAGTTCCGCTCCAACAAAGCGACCTCTCTGGCCCATGAGGCCCGGAAGCTCTGCCGGGGCGTCCTGACCAAGGTGCTCACCAAGGTGGAGTACTAGAACCCCAACCTCGACTTCGACGCTGCGCTGGAGAGCTTGCCGGAGGACGTGGACCTCGCGGCGCTCGAGGAGCATATCAAGCCCATCATCAGCCGCCTCGACGGAGTTCGGAGGATAGAGGGCCAGCGCCAGGATTAGGCACCCCGTTTCTCATCGTCGCTGCGAGTTCAAGACCAAGACAGTTTTATTTTAAGTTAGAACCGCAACGATTATTCGATGTAATATAACTCTGCAATACTTTAATATCACGCATGCTATCTTCTCGCTAGATCTTTCTTTGTATGCTTGCACCCTACGCTTATTGAGATAAGGCTGTCGGCGCGTAAACCCATGTCGTGGTGCTTTGAGGACGGATTCTTAGCACCTTGCCGGATGGGCGCTTGCGGCCGGGCAAGCCACCTTGCCGCTGCTAGCGTGGTCGCTTGAACCATCGAGCGGACTCGAAACAGGACAAGAGCGCTGCTGGTAGCGGGTAGGCCACCTCACCGTTCTTAGGGCGGCCGCATGAACTGTCGAGCGAACTCGAGACAGAGACAAGGGCGTTGCTAATAGCGGAAGGGTCCCATTGCGTGCAGGTTTCCCATACAAGGAACGAGGTCTTTCGGGGAAGACGGACTTATACAAATGAAATTAGCCAAAATTTCACATGACTTAGCTTTTCGGGGCCACGTGGATGGCGACAGAGGGCGGTTGATCAACGTCGCCCACTCCCTTCGAGTCGTCCTCATGGAAGAGTCATTGCGTCGGCTCCAAAACTAGATTTCCATGGCTTGCGCCCCCTACCTGGCGCGCCAAATATGTTGGGGGAAACGACACCTACGGGATCACGAGTAATCCCTTTTGCTACGGTTGGCGAGCGCGGGGCTGTGGAAAGAGCAGGATTGAGAGATCAAGGCGGGGGGATTATCCAGGTTCGGGCCGCAAGTGATGCGTAATACCCTACTCCTGCTGGTTTCTGTTTATCTGGTGTTCTTGGACTAGCTACCAAGCGTCCTTGGTCCAAAAAGTTCGAATCCTCTCCCAGTATGCCACGGGCCTCCTTTTATAGACAAAGGGGCTGCCACAGTGGCACACAAGAGGTGAAAATCTATACAGTGGTTGGGTCTATCCTCTGGCACCGCAGGAAAAACACATTTAATGCGCTGTCGACATGCCCCTCTTGCTTTATCGGGGACGGGAAGGAAGCTCGTCCTAGCTATCACCGCCTCGCCTCGCTTCGACGTGCGTCCGAACTAACGAGGCGTGTAGTGCCACACCGGCTGGCTGGCTGCTGAGTTGGTGCCGTGGCAGAGTCTTCACGAAGATCTGTATGCCACCACGCATGTGCTTGCTGAGTTGGTCTATTGCCCGCACGTCGCCATGCAGGTGCTCGCCTAGTTGGTGGGCTAGCAGTTGTATGGGAACGACGATGGAATCTTGGCAAATGTGGGCCTGGTTGCGGCCCCGTGGATGTCTTCGGCAAGGGTCTTGCCGGGGACCCGGCAAGGGTCTTGCCGTGGCACCACGGTCATCCCCGGCAAGAATTTTGCTGGGGGTCTTGCGGGTTTCCTTGGCAAGGATCTTGCCGAGGACCGTCGTCTTCTGCTTCTCATATGATCGTGTGTGCTTCTGATCTTCACAAAGATTTGCATCTCAGCATGGAGGTGCCTCCCGAGCCTTGGTCCCAATTTGATTGATGGTGTTGGAACTCTTGGGATCAAGGGTGGCGGCTCTGCTGGTGTCGGGCAAGTTGCCCTGGCAAGGCTCTTGCTAGGGCTGCGGAGATCGCCCCGGCAAGGGCCTTGCCGGGGGAGTCCACTTCGCCCCTCTGCTCTTTGTGTTTCTGTCTTGGCGTTGCTCCGGTTGTCTTGTGGTCTTGCTTCATCAGCCCCGCTAAGGGTGGCCAGGGGCGTGGGGCTGCGACTGCCCGCTCACAAGTAAAGGGGTGCAAAATGGGACACCTAATTTTGTACACCGACACCGGCACTGGGCCTTGCTTCATGGGTAGAACTTCCGAAGGCCCTTGATGAACTTGACCACCGAGCTATCAGGGATGGTACGGACTGGCTCCATCTCCACCCACTTGGTGAATTTGTCGATGGCCACATAAAGGTGGCGGTAGCCCCCGGGCGTCCGAGGGAATGGGCCCAAGATGTCCAGCCTCCAGACCGCGAGCGGCCACGAGAGCGGGATAGTCTGGAGGCGCTGAACTGGCTGATGGATTTGCTTGGCATGGAACTGGCAGGCTTTGCAGGATCTCACCAGCTCGGTTGCGTCGTTGAGTGCCGTGGGCCTGTAGAATCCGCTGCGGAATGCCTTGCCCACCAAGGTGCACGATGACGAATGATGCCCGCAGTCTCCGCTGTGTATGTCGGTTAACAGCTCGCACCCCTACTCCCTGGAGATGCACTGCAAGGAAACATCATTTGGTCGTTTTTGGTATAGCTCTCTGTCCTTCATGCAGTAGGCTGTAGCTTGCCGAGCCACGCGCTCCATGTCTTCCTCCTTTTCCGGCAAGGTTCCCTGTAGCAGGTACGCCTTGAATTCTTCGGTCCAGCACCCCTCCTGGGGCTCGAGCGCGAGGAGCAGGCGCGCTCCTGAGGTCGGGCCGCAGGCGGGGGCTCCTGAGGTTGGTGGCGGGGGAAGCTCCTCCTAAGGCGGTGCGGGCTCCACAACCGTAGGGGCTCCTGAAGGCTTGAAGAGCCACTCCTCGAAGACGCCGAGCTCCTGGGTTGGCGCCTGGACGCCCTCTTGGCGATGTCGTCGGCTTCCTTGTTCATGTCGCGGAGCACATGCTATAGTTCCAGGCCCAAGAATTGCTTCTCTGTTTTGAGTACCTCCGCGAGGTATGCCTCCATATGCTCGTCCTTCGGCTCGTATACTTTGTTGGAGAAATTGACGAGAAGTTGTGACTCGCCCCTGATGGTGAGGCGCTTCACTCCCAAGGCCGTCGCAGCCTTGAGGCCGGCAATCAAACCTTCGTACTCTGTGATGTTGTTGGAGACCTTCTCGCCCCATTGGAAGCAGAGCTGCACGGCGTAGTAGAGCTTGTCCTGGGTGGGCGAGATCAGTACGGCTCCAGCCCCCGTGCCCTGATGTGTGAAGGCGCCGTCAAAGTACATGACCCAGCCGTCTGGTGCTTCACTCCCTGGCGAGAGAGACCGGCCCTCGCCCGCCTCGGGCCCTGGAGCGTCAGTCCACTCCGCCACAAAATCGGCGAGCATGGCACCCTTGACGACCCTGGTAGTGCTGAACTCCAGCTGGAATGCCAGCAATTTGATGTTCCACTTGGCGACCCTCCCCACAGTGTTGGGGCTTTGGAGTACCCTCCCCAGCGGATAAGCTGAGATGACCTTGATGGGGTGTCCTTGGAAGTAGTGGCGCAGCTTGCGCGAGGCCACGAGAAGTGCAAGCAGAAGCTTCTGTGGCATGGGGTAGCACGCCCGTGCGTCGCGCAGCATCGTGCTGACGAAGTACACCGGGTGTACGACAAAGGCTGAAGTGTTTATGGAGTTAGAGGCCTCCTGAGACTGGGGCGCCTCCTGAGGCTGGGGGAGCTCAGGAGCTGGTTCACCTGTTGGGGCAACCGCAGCCTCAGGAGGTCCAGCGAAACCTGGCCATCTGCTGGCGCCACTGTGGCTTCAAGGGCGCCGTCTTGGTGCTGTGTATTCTCGGTCGACTGCGTGACGCCGCGTGGCAGGCCCTTGGCCTGGCGCACTGTAACGCCTGGATAATTATGCTACAGTAATCCCATGCTAACGATGCCATGTCATCACATTACTGTTGCTAATCTTCATTTGGTCCAAATCACGATTCAAATTCACAACTGAGTTTAAAGTCAAAATTCAAATTTGTCAAACCTGAAAACTAAAATGTTCAAAGTGTGGCAAACACTCCCTGGATATTTGTGATGTTGATAACCATATTTTATAAAACTAAAAGTAAAATAAAATTAGAAGGGAAAAGAGAAACTTTTAAAAGTAAACAAAAGAACAAATGAAAATTAGCAAAGAAATAAGAAAAAGGGGATCCCCCTGCCCCATTGGCCATAGCCACCTCGGCGGCCCAACCCAACAGCCCACCTCCCCTCGGTCGCTCTCCCCTTCCCAGTTCCCCCGACCCGGTCGCCACAGGGGCGAGCCCTAGCCGGACCACCTCGCCGGCGACGCCACGGTGAGGGGATAAGGCAGACATCCCCCGTCAGTCTCCTCGTCTACCACTCGCCCCTTCCACCCCACTCACCCTCTCCTCTGCCCTCTCCCACCCACGCTCTCCCTCTCTGCCCCCCAGATCCACCGCACCGCAGCCGATGCCACGGTGAACGCCGGTGCCCATGCGCCTCCCTGAGCTCCCCGTGATCTGCAAGTGTGTCAGCTAGGTGCGGCGCCGTCCTCTTCTTCAACTCCGGCCTTTGGAACCTGGCGGGAGCGACCGCTTCCTCGGGAACGACCTTGACCATGCCTTCACTTGCCAGAGCTGCGTCGAGTCGCTCCGTCACACTCCTGCGCTACTAAACTCTCGTCGGCCTTCTTGAGCCGCACGGTGAGCGCACCGTCCAGCCCCTCTCCCCTCTTGCCTCCTCGTAAGCCGCAGCCAACCTTGCCATCACTGCCGCCCCTGGTCACAGTCGTCACGGCCGCGCCCATTGACACTGTTAGAAGGGAGAGAGATTTGGTGGAATAGTTCGTTGTATTGCTTGAGCCTCGTGGGCATATATATAGGAGTACAATGATCTACTTGGAGTACAAGACAAGCCAGAACAAATCCTAGTCTATCTCGTCTTTCCTAATAAACATTATACTCAATATCCCCCCGCAGTCACAACAGTAGCGATGCAGACAGTGAGACTGGAGAAGAATCCGAAGGGAAGCCGACGGACACCCCCCACAGTCGTAACGGTCAACGCATCGCGGAAGTCGTGGCTGGAGTGGAAACCAACAAGGTTGCTCAAGCAAGTGGTAGCCCTTTGTGCCGTTTGTCGATGTAGCCGAGAGCGTGGGTGGTGGAGCCGTGGTCGAGGTAGCCGTGCGAAGAATGCCATGGTCGATGTCGAGTCGGGGTAGCCGGTGTCGAGGAAGTCGCCGTGGAGCCGCGGGCGCAAGGGGGCGCCGAGTTAGCATGTGCGCAGTGGTGTCGAAGTTGTGGTGCGCCGGGGAGAAGATGTGTTGATGACGCGTCGCGGTGGGTTTGCCAAGCCTGGGGACACATCGTGGACGAAGGCACGCAACGATGTTGCTAGCACCGGGCATGCGTAGACGGACGAAGACGAAGTTGACGAAGCGCCGACCAGGCTTGACAGGCCCGGGGACACGTCGTGGATGAAGGCACGCATCGGTGTTGCCAGCACCGGGCATGCATAGACGAGGGACCTGCACGAGCTGTACGCCATGTCGGAGAAGCCTGAGGGGCCAGCAGAGAAGAACTCGACAACGATTGCGGCGTCCATCGGGCGGGGCCGATGTCGCCAACGGTGGTCGGAGTAGACGAAGTGGTCGGGGTAGATGACGGCGATGCTGGCGACGAGCTGGTGCTGGACGAAGACGAACTGGGGTGCACGGGCGGCGGCAGCAGCTACGGAGGTAGCCGCGGCGACGACCAAAGAAGAGCGGCGGTGGCGGCGGCTAGGTTAGGAGTGCGGCGGCGGTGCTCGAAGTAGGCGAAGAACCCTGACAGCATGACGAAGACTTGCACGGACGGTGGCGTTCACGCACCAAGGGAGACGGCGCGGTGCATACCACGGGAGGTCGACGCGCGGTGATGGCGGAGTGGACTGCAGGCCACGGCACTACGGCCCGAAGGGGCGACGCAGCGGCGGCAGGCGGGTCGGGCGACGGTGGGAAGACCTCGGGGCGGCGGCGGGGACCGTGGGCCGCGACGCTACGGCCCGAAGGGGCGACACAACGGCGGTTCGCGAGTCGGTGCAGTCGCAGGGACAGCCTCGGGACGGCGGCATGGACCGCGTGCCACGCTCGCTACAGCCCGACAGGGCGACGCAGCGATGGCGCGAGGGTCGATGCAGCCATGGGACGGCCTAGAGCGGACGCCCTCGTGGCAACAGGGGACCGCGGGCCGCGGCACTACGGCCCGAAGGAGCGACGTAGCGGTGACGTGGGTCGGTGCAGCCGGGAGAATAACCACGGGGCGGCGGCGCTGCGGCCCGAGGGGGCGACGCAGCGGGAGCCCGATACTCGATCGGTGGAGAGGCGCGCTGAACTCGGGGACGATCTTCCCGGGACCTACGGAGGCGCGCATAACCGACGGGCCAGGTTGGTAGCGCGGCGAAGATGAGGCGGATCGCGGCGGCGAGCGGGTGATCAAGCCGATCGCGCGCGAGGTCGGGGACGCCGCTCGGTGGAGGCGTGGTGGCGACGGAGTCCGAGATGAAGCCGGCCGTGGCGGTCAGCAGGGCGGCTATGATTGGCCGCTGCATGACGCGAGGCCGCCGGGTCGGGGTGATGCAGGAGTCCCGGTCGGAGCAGGGCGGTGTCGGCCGGCGTAGATCGACGGGCGGGCCGGCGCGCGAACGGCGGCTGCGAAGGGCCGCCGCATGACGCGAGGCCGCCGGGTCGGGGCGACCGGCGGGCTGATGCGCGGACGACGCGTGAGGCCGCCAGGTCGAGGTGACCGACGCGCAGACGCGCAGACGACGCGCGAGGCCGCCGGGTCAGTGAAGAAGCCGGCCGATCGCGCCGGTGCTGGAGTAGAGGCGCACTGGGTCGACGGCGGCGGTGGGCGACACAAACCAGATCACATAGACCGGAAAACCAAAAAGTAGACGCCGATCAAAGCGACCGGCGAGAGAGAAAACCCGGATCAAAGGATCGGGAAAAAGACTCTCTAGGGCAGCCGGTCAACACGACCGGCAGACGAATCCTAGGTACGGGCGGCGCGGCCCCCGATGGCAGTCATGGAGGCCGACCGCCCCGGGGGCGGCGCGTGGGTGCGGAAGCGGCGGCGGCTAGGGTTTAGGATCGACTTGCGGTAGATACCATGTTAGAAGGGATAGAGATTTGGTGGAATAGTTCGTTGTATTGCTTGAGCCTCGTGGACATATATATAGGAGTACAATGATCTACTTGGAGTACAAGACAAGCTAGAACAAATCCTAGTCTATCTCGTCTTTCCTAATAAACATTATACTCAATAGACACGCGTTTGACCGCTGCCTCGCCGCACTTGCTGCCGCTCATGGCCATGACCCACTCCCCGCGCCCATCTCTGGCAGCCCGCGCCTGCCGTCGTTGCCCCGCGCACCCCGCGCAGCTCGCTGCTCCCTGCGAGCATATGCCTGTAGCCGCCTGTTGCCGCTCTGCTACCGCTTCTGGTCGTCTCCGGCCGTCGCTGGCCGCCGCCTCGCCGCTGCAGTCCGCCCCCTCCTGGCTGCGCTGGCGCCTAGCGCGGCCCTGCGACGTCTCGCGCTCGACCGCGCCACGCTGATGCCCGCTGCTGCTCTGCTGAATCTACTCCTGCTGTTGAATGCTACTGTAGCAGTAGCTAGCTTTGCTACTACTACACTGACTACCCATGTGTACTGCAACAAAACAATAGCAAAACAAACTTGAATGTGGATAAAAATTATGTGGACAGAATGTCAACATGACAAACTCCATTTTACTCCACTGGACCAAATTCATTTGATGCATGGATTAAATCCTATGAAAATCACAAAATGCTATGTTCTGTTAACGGAAAGCAGAATTAACCCCTAGCATTGTGTGTTGCATGTTGTGTGCAGCTATGTGCTATGTGTGTGCGTAGCTTGTGCGTTGAGTGTGTGGCCGCCCATGTTAGTGCTAGTTTAGGTTAGTAGTAGTTAATTAGTAGTCTATGTACAGATGGGATGTGGCCCCACTAGTTTCACTTAGTTTAGACTAATTAAATTGCACCTATAACACTTACATGTGGGCCACACCCTCCTCATTTGACCAGTCAAATTGACTTGGTCAACTTGAATTATTATTAGTTCTAGGAAATTTTAGAAAATCTTCTAAACTTTAGAAAATCATATAAAATAATCCGTAACCCCGATGAAAAAGTTTTGTACATGAAAGTTGCTCAGGATGACGAGACGAATCCGGATACGCTCTCCGTTCATCTGTCACATGTCCCTACCATAGCGAGCCTGCAACCATCCCCCTCTGTTTCATCTGTCCGAAAAATGCCAAACTTCGGGAAAGCATTCCCGGATATTGTCCCCCTTCGTCGGTAGCGTATAGTGCCACGTTAGAACACGCCTAGTGCTGCTTATTGTCATGTCATGCTTTATGTTTGCTTGTATTTACTTTTTCTTCCCCCTCTTCTCTCCGGTAGACCCGGAGACTGCTGTAGATGTCCCTGTGATCGACTACGTCGACGACGACCCTTCTTCCCTTTCAGCGGAGCTTCCAGGCAAGCCCCCCTTTGATCATCCCGATATCGCCCATTCCATTCTCTCATGCTTGCATTAGATTTTGCTACTGTTATTGTTTGCTCCTATTCTGATGCATAGCCTGCTTTTGTAACCTACTCATTGTACCTTACCTGCTTATCCTAAACTGCTTAGTATAGGTTGGTTAGTGATCCATCAGTGACCCCCACCTTGTCCTTGTTGCCCCTGCTTCATCATTGATGACTCGATCAACGTGATCGACGACCAGAGCCCGACACCTCACATCACATCACGCCCCTTTTTGTTGCTCGACTCTGCAGAGTTACCATCGAGTGCCGAGGGTGGAACCTCATACATCACTCCTGATGAGATCTCTGTAGTGTATCTATTCGGTCATGGTCAACGAGGGTGGTTCCTCCTTCACCATTCCTGATACGGCTCTGTTGTGCAACACCTCAAGTGTGAACCTTGAGGGTGGTTCCTCTTATGTTCACCTTGATGATTACATCGACTGGAATCCTCCAAGGGTGATTCCTTGGATTTTCCCCTTGAAGTTTGAACACTCGGTTACCTTGACTTTACTTGAGACTTTTGGGAAAGTCAGGAGGGCCCGGAGAGCACCCACAAGATGGTTACGGGGCATGGCCGGGCAGGCAGATCGCCCCCGAGTGGGCTGGGCTAGCCCTTGCCGTATTTCCTCGAGACGGGGCAACGGGGTCACATTATCGTGACTCTCTGCTCGTTTCCGCAAGCTAATTATACACTATGGTTTGGGTATTTGTTCTGAGTTGGCCTTTGGCCTTTACGCACTAACCACCACGCGAGAATAGTTATGGGCCTCAACGTCGTAGTATCAGCCGAAGCTTTGTCAGACGTCCGGTTCAGCATTGTGTGCATGTCGGGCCAGTGCCATCCAGTATGAGGTGGTGCTCGTCCCGACTCGTCGCACAACGACCCAGAGTGTAACGGGCAATGGGCCCAGACCCCGGAGTGCTTAGGATGTAGACCGGCGGGGACCTCTGTGTTGAGCATAGGTAGGGCTACGACGTGTTGATCTTCCGAGGCCGGGCATTGACCCAGAAAAGTGTGTCCAGCCAGAGTAATCAAGCGTGTTGAAAAACGTCGTGCACCCCTGCAGGGAAGATTATCTATTAATAGCCGTGTCCATGGTAACAGACGTTCAGACTTATATCTTGATCTTTTACAACTAGAAATGGATACTTGAGATATGTGGCCCTGGGATTGCTTTGTCGCAGGGAGTTGAGGAAGATCTCTGGGCATTAATGCTACAACATTCTTGTTAAATTAAACTACTATTCTTTACTCTTCTACATGATGCAAGATGTTTGGACTTCTTGAAGATGCTAGTCTTTGATAGGCCCCTCTATTTTGGCATTCTGCAATTCAGTCCACAGATACAACCCTACCATTCGATACGAATGCATACTTATAGTATAGATCTGATGCTTGCGAGTACTTTGGATGAGTACTCATGGTTGCTTTGCTACCCCTTTTCCCCCTTCCTTCTTCTTTCCGGTTGATCCAACCAGATGGTGGATCCCAAGAGCCAGATGCCACCCCGTCGCCTACTACTACATGGAGACCGCCGACGACCAGGAGTAGTTAGGAGGTCCCAGGCAGGAGGCCTTGCCTCTTCGATCGTGTTGCTTTTGTGCTAGCCTTCTTAAGGCAGTCTTGTCTAACTTTATGTCTGTACTTAGATATTGTTGCTTCTGCTGACTCTTGTGTATCGAGCTATGTATTCGAGCCCTCGAGGCCCCTGGCTTGTAATATGAAGCTTGTATTATTTCTATTTGTGTCTAGAGTTGTGTTGTGATATCTTCCCATGAGTCCCTGATCTTGATCGTACACATTTGCGTGTATGATTAGTGTACGATTGAATGGGGGGCGTCAGAAGTTGGTATCAGATCCGACTGCTTGTAGGAACCCGCTTTCCAACTCCTTGGCCGAAGTTGAGTCTAGTCTTTGAAAAACTTATTTACTAACATGGCTGTGTGGCTTACGGGACCACGTCGCCAATTGGGTGGTATTAGGATCTTTTATTCCTCATCTATACTCTAGGACTCTGATCTCTCTTCTATTTGGGTTGAATAACTTTGCTAACTCTATCCTAGGTTCTCATGATCACATCCATCCGGAGATTTGTATTACGCCTTTGTTGAATTGGGAGCTAGGATCTGCTTCACATTGTTCACGGGACGCAGGATCCTTTTATCGAGGGCACCCTGCGTCGTCCCCTGCAGATTCCTCGCTCTAGTGGTTTTCTCTAATGTGGATGTAGCCTTTGCTATGTCTCGTTGTTGTATCCTTCCATCGCGTGCCAGCGTGCCGCCTAGTATGTCTAGGGTGATTTTCTTGTCCGAACTCATACTAACAACGTGTAAATGGCGCTGTATATGTATATCTATGTCTTTAATGACTACTACTTTGTACATACTACACCTTTGCTCATTGTTCAAGTTACATCATGAATGACTCCATACACCTGCTCCACCCCTTGTTAAACTGCTCCCTGATGTTTCTAGAAGGATGGCTGACGATCCTCCACCTCCACCCTATATTGCCGCAATGATGCAGCAATTTGAGCTAAATCGTCAGTTTATGACTGGAGTAATGGCTCAGTTTCCAAACCAAAATGCTCATCAACAACCTGCCCCAATAACACTGCTAGAATTTGTGCGCCTCAACCCGTCCATTTTTCGCAACTCTTCCAATCCTATGGATGTTGATGATTGGCTTCGTGACATCCTGTTTGAGATGGAGTCAGCTAATGTTTCCCCTACCAATTACATCACCTTGCGACATTCCACTTGAAGGGTCCAGCTGCTCAATGGTAGGAAAGCCATAGGGGTATGCTGCCTGCAGAGACTATAACCACTTGGCAGGAATTTCAGTTAGCCTTCCGTGCACGTCACATTCCACAAGGTCTGATGGACCAAAAGAAGGAGTTTCGCAAACTCTCACAGGACACAATGACTGTGGATGAATATCAGAGGAAATTCCTTGAATTATGCCACTATGTTGCGGATGACGTCTGCACTGACGCTCGTCAGCAGGAGAAATTCCGTGAAGGACTGCGTCCCGATATAGAGCTCGCACTTGTTGCTCATGATTGCATAGACTTTGTGATGCTTGCCAGCCAAGCTTTCCAAACTGAAACTGGTCTGACTGAGTACCAGGAGTCGCTCAAGCGTGCTCGAGATGTTGGCTCATCCTCGAGTTAGCCTGCTCAGAAACATCGAGTATGGATCCTACACAATGTTCATCACCGACCTGCTCCAACACCAAGGCCGTCTTATGTTGCACCTCATCTGCTTCCGCCGCCGAGACAGCTAAAGATTCAGGGTGGACAGTCCAATGTTGTAGATCCTCCTCATAATGATGGTTTATGCCGCTAGTGTGGACAGCAAGGGCACCGTGCTGCCAGCTGCCGCCCGACACAGAATCAAAAGGCATGAGCTCGTCAACCCAGAAACCCAAATGCTAGGCCGCCTGCACTTAGTCATGGTCATGTTAATCATGTAAAGGTTGAAGAAGCTCGACGGGACCACAAAATTGTAATGGGTACCCTTTTAGTGAATTCAGTCCCAACGTCTGTTCTTTTTGATTCGGGAGCATTGCATTATTTCATTTCTGAAGCTCTCGGTGTTCTGGGAACGGGGGTCCCCAGACTTGCCTGCCTGCGGCCCATAGTGTGGCTAAACAGCAGGCCATACGGCCCATCTTCATCAACACGGCACCCAAGACCCTCGTGAGGGTCCAAGCCTCGCAAGGCGGACGACGCAAGACCTCCTCTGGAGTGGCCTAGCTAGGCAGGCTCACGAGGAGCGGAGATATCAAGGCGAGGCAAACCTCACGAGGCTCTCGTGACGTGAGCCATGACGAACGGCACCAAGCGGGTACTAGGCGGGCGCCAGCGTGCGCATCATCCTTATTTCCTCTTTGGTGCTAAGGAGGCCAGCTGATGACCCACAAGTATAGGGGATCTATCGTAGTCCTTTCGAGAAGTAAGAGTGTCGAACCCAACGAGGAGCCGGAGGAAATGATAAGCGGTTTTCAGCAAGGTATTCTCTGCAAGTACTGAAATAAGTGGTAACAGATAGTTTGGTGACAAGATAATTGGTAACGACCAACAAGTAACAAAAGTAAATAAAGTGCAGCAAGGTGGCCCAATCCTTTTTGTAGCAAAGGACAAGCCGAAACAAACTCTTATAATAGGAAAAGCGCTCCCGAGGACACATTGGAATATCGTCAAGCTAGTTTTCATCACGTTCATATGATTCGCGTTCGGTACTTTGATAATTTGATATGTGGGTGGACCGGTGGTTGGGTGCTGATCTTACTTGAACAAGCATCCCACTTATGATTAACCTCTATTGCAAGCATCCGCAACTACAACAAAAGTATTAAAGTAAACCTAACCATAGCATGAAACATATGGATCCAAATCAGCCCCTTACGAAGCAACGCATAAACTAGGGTTTAAGCTTCTGTCACTCTAGCAAACCATCATCTACTTATTACTTCCCAATGCCTTCCTCTAGGCCCAAATAACGGTGAAGTGTTATGCAGTCGACGTTCACATAACACCACTAGAGGCTAGACAACATACATCTCATCAAAATATCGAACGAATACCAAATTCACATGACTACTAATAGCAAGACTTCTCCCTTGTCCTCAGGAACAAACGTAACTACTCACAAAGCATATTCATGTACATAATCATAGGGGTAATAATATGCATAAAGGATCTGAACATATCATCTTCCACCAAATAAACCAACTAGCATCAACTACAAAGAGTAATCAACACTACTAGCAACCTACTAGCACCAATCCCGGACTTTGAGACAAGAATTGGATACAAGAGATGTACTAGGGTTTGGAGAGGAGATGGTGCTGGTGAAGATGTCGATGGAGATTGCCCTCTCCCGATGAGAGGAGCATTGGTGATGAAGATGGTGATGATTTCCCCCTCCCGGAGGGAAGTATCCCCGACAGAACAGCTCTGCCGGAGCTCTAGATTGGTTCCTGCCGGGGAAAAAGCTAGCTCCACGAGCACCTATGGGGACGGAGCCCCTTTCGGTTCGGCGGGGGGCGGAGGTCGCACGAAGAGCAGATCGAGGCGGGGCACGCGAGGGGTTTTTACCCAGCTTCGGAGCTCTCCGGAGAGATAATACTCCTACTGCTGCTTTGTGGATTGTATTGAGTTCTTGCTCGGGAGCGCTGAGTGCTACAGTACACTCAAGCAGCTAACGAGACCGAGCGTTCTTCTGTTCGTCCTCTGGAGAGATCTCCCCCCCCCCCCCACGCTGTGCATGGGCCTCCTTTTATATGTTCAAGGGGTCTCCAACAGGTCGCAACGTAGGCAAGGGCAAAAATGGAAAGGTGCTGCGGTAGGAACAGCTACCTACACAGTGTATCATACCTAACCCTGACGGCAGGGGACAAAGGCATTAAATGCCTATCTACGTCGCCCAGACGGTGCAGAAAAGGGACCATCAGGGGCGCCACCGCTCGCCACGATGGCGATCTTGTCAGCGCCGCATGCCACAGTGTACCCCTGGCTGCACAGCCTCCCGCCACGTACGCCAGGAAGGTTCCCAGAGCGACATGTAGGTGGGTGTGCTGGAGCGCAGGTACAGAGTGGTGGCTTGCCGCGGCAAGCGCCTTGCCGCGGTAGTTGTCTTGTCGCGTCCAGAAGCTTGTCGCTCGCCGGGTCCTGCCGGGACGCGTGGCGCGTCGCGGCTAGTTCCTTGAGATGCCTTGGTTGGCCTTCCCGGCAAGCTCCTCTTGCCGGGGTCTTGTGCCTTGAGTGACCTTCCCGGCAAGCTCCTCTTGCCGGGGACTTGTCTCCTTGGCTTAAATACTTTGTTCTTGAATGGCTCCAAAGGAACCAAGTAGGTCTTTGGCGGTAACCTGGCAGGCCTTGCCGCGGGACGCTGCGACTGCCCGTGCACAATTTCGGGATACTAGGGTACCCCTACTCTAGTACACCGACAGGAGCCCCCGGGCCTGGGCCATACACGGTGCCGAGCGCTGTTGGGCCAGGCCCAAAACAGGGCACGGGCACGCGCGGCCAGGGTCACGTCGCACCTTGCTCCGTATCCACCGCGCCCTCCCCGAACGGCACGCGTCGATTGCGGCCTCGTGGGAGAGGTCGTGGGTGGTTCCTTTATTCGGAAAGGTGAAACGTCGGCCCCCTCCCTCCTTATAAGCAGGGGGAACAGGGGCAGTTCGCCCATCTGCCCGTTGCTATTCCCTCCTCGAGAATCTCCGCCACTCCCCTTCTTCCCAAAGCCGAAGGAGAGCAGCGCCCCGCCCCCATCGCCACCAGCACCACCAACGCCGTCGTCCTCCCTCTCCATTCCCGCCATGGCTCCGAAAGCCGAGAAGGCGAAGTCGGCCGAGGCGCAGCGGCGCGGCGCTGCGAAAGGAGCAGGCAATCTTCCCTCCGAGGCTTGAGGCGGCAGAGCTGAAGGAGGACTTCTACCTCTTCTGGTCGACGGGGACGCGAGCGCATCCGCGCACGAAGGTACTCCCAGCCACTACTTGGGATAAGTATCCCACTGGGTATCCCTTCTTCGCCTTGTTCTTCTACTGCGGGCTTTGCCCGCCCTTTTCTGAATTCTTTTGTGATGTCATGAACACCTACGGGCTCCACCTTCTTGACTTCACCCCCAACGCTGTCCTGACCATGGCAGTTTTCGCACATCTCTGCGAAAACTTTTTCGGGATCCATCCAAACGTAGCCCTTTTCCGCCATTTCTTTTCGCCTCAGGTTGAGAAAGGAGAGCCTTTATCCGGCGGAATCGCCTGGATCTCGAAAGCTGGCAAGAAAGATGCTTATCTGGATGGAGAGTTCCGCAGCAAGTGGGAGGAGTGGAGGGCGGACTGGTGTCTGGTTGTCGAGGAGAACCTGCAGCCATTTACTGCTCTGCGCGAAACCCCAATAGTGTGCGGCAGGGATTGGAGCAGCCTGGCCCCGGAAGACGACAGACTGAAGATTGCCGTCACCCGGATCCTACGCCTCAGGCTTGCCGGGCTTACTGTAGGAGCGGTTGGCGCAGATTTCCTGCGCCGCCGCATCGCCCCCCTGCAGGAGAGGAGGAGACCCTCCTGGGAGTTCCAGAATGCGGTGGATATCATGAGGTTGCAGCCGGGCCTCAACTTCAACTTCACTGTCCTGGAGCTCAACGCGATGCTCCAGGAGCTGTTCAAGCACGACCCACAGCATCCCGAAGTGTTCAGGTTCCCGAGGGGCGTCGTTCCACTGTGCAACAACTCCGCGCTCGACCGCATCCGTGCAATAATGCCACTCTGCGACTCGCATGGAATTGATCCAGCCTGGATAGAGCCTGCAGATGATGTCGTGCGGGCGTTCTTCGACAACTTGATAGAAGTGCCGATCGATGCCGACGAGAAAAGGGGCCTCACCCGGGACACCACCGACGATGAGCTCAAGCGCATCACCACCAGGCTGGAGGAGGCGGCGGCAGCCACAGCTGTGGGCGAGTTTGGGTTCACCGTGGAGGAGGCAGAGGCAGCAGAGGCGGCAAGCCTTGCCGACCGAGAGGAGCTTGCCGGCGAGAAGAGGTCCGCCGAGCATGACGTAGGGCCTAGTGGGCCAGCCGAGGATTCGACCGGCTTGTTGGAGATCGGCTCCTCTTCCTCTTCGTCTTCGGGCAGCTTGCCGCAAGCAGATCCCCCGGCTCCACAAGCAGAGCCCTTGGCTCCACCAAGAAGGCGTCTTCGCAAAGCCGAGGACGTAGTGGAGCAGCGAACGAGTCAACCCCCGCAGCGCCGCACGACGCACTCCACCGCGGCAAGTTCTGTTGCCGCGAAGCACCTCACGCTGCAGCGTCAACTAGAGCGGGGTCCTCCCGGTCCGCCGCTCCAGCTCCCGCCAAGCGGCCGAGGGATCCTACTCCTCCGCCTCCTCGTGCCGGAGGTGGGCCAGGCTTTGACTTCTCCGCGCTCAGCTCCGACGAGGAAGAAGAAGAGTAAGATTCTTGTTGTACTTGCATGTCTTCAATACTTGTTGTCTTGTATCTCATTTGCTTCACTCTGAACTTATTCCTTTTTAGGACGCTGGCCCAGAGAATGGAAAAGAGAGCCAACGTCCCGGTGATTGTCATCGAGGATGATCCCACCGTGGCAGCAGGGGGTGCGCCCGAGACAAACTTGCCGGACCTGACGGCTGTTCTTCAGAGCAGCCCCCAGCGCAGCCCCCAGCTTAAGTATATGGTTTACTTCCAGCTGTTAGGCGCGCATGGATACTCTTTGCTTGCTGATATCTGACTATTGGCTTGTGTAGGAGCAGAGCAGCCCCACCAGGAGCGCCCGGAGGCCACCCCTGACGTGCCACCTGCTTCGACTACGCCGCCAAGGGAGAGTTCTCCGGCAAGGGAGGATCCTCCGAAAAAGGAGAGCTCTCCAGCAAGGGGGAGCTCTCCGGCAAGGGAGGAGTCTCCGGCAAGGGACAGCACTAGCGGTCCTCCGGTGGTGGAGATCACAACTGCAGAGCCCGATGCAGGTAAATCTCTTGCTTCAAAACTTCCCTTGGGTTCTTTTTCTTTTGATCTTCTTTTTGGATATTAGCTTGACTTTTCTTCCTTTTTTGGCCGTCAGATCCACCTACTGCGGAGCCGATGGAGACCGAGGTTGTTATTGATGACGCCGCCGCCACCAAAGAAACGGCCGGCGCTGATGATCCCGCCGGCGAAGAGGCCGCCAAGGCTGCCCCTGCAGCAGCCGACGAGGGGTCTGGCGATCGTACTGACGACCCTGAGGCCGCATGAGCAACAGGCGCTACACCGACCGCCGATCCTCCTGCCGCTGCCGCAGCGTCAGGCTCCAAAGAGCCCCAGCCAGGCATCTACTTGAAGGCCGGCGAGGGCGTCTTCATCAACCTCCCCTGGGCGTCAACGTCCAGGGCGCCGGTCGAAGGAGAAAGTTTTGACGTGGAGGTGCTCGCCTCCGCTGGGCTGATGCTGGTTGCCGTGCCAGGCAGTAGCAGCGACGAGCCTGAGGAGGAGCGACTGCTGCGGAAGCTGGTGTCGCTCTATCGCGCTCGACAGGCCAAACTGGAGTCCCGCGAAGCGCTCGTTGCGAAGGCGGGAGTGGACATGGAGAAGCGCGCGGAGGAGCTCCGAGGTCTCAACCAGGCAGCTCTCCGGTCGCTGGTGGCGGAGCATGTGCAGCTTGATGAGGCACAGAAGGCCTTCATCCTTGAGAAGGCAGAAGTTGCAGAGCAACAGCGGCTTGCCGCCGAGGAGCTATCTGCGCGGGAGGGCGAACTGGTGCAGCTGAAGGCCAGCCTGGACAGCCACGAAGAGGAGCTCGCCGCGCGCGAGCTAACACTCGGCGGAGCCCTCAAGGAAGCAAAGGACGCTGCCACAGCTGCCGAGGCCGCCAAGAAGGAGCTGGAGACAAACGTGGCGCAGCAGGAGGCAGATCTTAAGGCGAGCGGTGAAGCGCTTGCCGCGCTCAAGAATGAGCGCGAGAAGGATGCCTACACCTTTGGCGAGCTGCAGGGTCGCCTTGCCGAGAAGATCAAGGAGCTTGACGCCGCCAAGGACTCCAACGTCGATCTTGAGCTGAAGTTGGCTGCTTTGACCAAGACGCTGGACGGCGCCAGGGAGCAGGAGGCGGCCTTGAAGAAGGAGATCAAGGCCGACAAGGCGCTGCTGGAGAACATTGCCGCCACCCAGAACGATTTCAGGGGAACTGTGGAGCGGTGGACGGAGGGTCTTCTGAATGCTGCCGCAGACATCGACAAGGAGCTGGCGCAGCTGGGGATGGAGGATCTCGGGTATCCCTCCGATGAGACCCTCCCATCCAGCGCCAAGCTCACCCTGTTCTTCAAAAGCGTGGCGATGGCCCTCCAGCGACTACGGGAGAGGATCCCAAAGCAGCTGGCTGACGAGTCGCGCAAGATCTGCGCAGGAGCTCTTTAGAAAGTGTTGGTGAAGGTGGCCTACCGCAACCCGGGCCTCAACCTCACCAACGTCCTCAGATCCCTGCCGGCAGAAGCTGATCTGGAGGATCTCGAGACCCTCGTCGCACCCATTGTGGACAAGGTGAGCGGGATCAAGAGGGTTGAGGGCGACCACGCGGACTAGGCCGCCTATTTTCTTCTTTTCTTGTCGCTGCTAATCATGTTATGAAAACAGTATGTTAGAGTCGCGACAAGCTATCTTGTAATATAACTCTATTTCAGGTCATGATTGTAATGTTATTCCCTTTACTTGATTCCTTCCTTTGTATGTTTTTGCCTTACGCTTTTAGGGAACTTGCCGGCGTAGGCACCTTTGCCGAGAGCGCTGAGTGCGGGACGTCAGCAGCCTGCTGGCGGTGCCGTTACCGACAAGAAACCTTGTCGCGACTAGTCGCAGCTCGCTTAAGTTGTTGAGCGAACTCGAAACAAGGTAAGGGCGCGACTCTAGTCGCAGCACACTTAAACTATTGAGCTATCTCGAAACAAAGTAAGGGCGCAACTAGCTACGAGTTAGTTCCTCTGCGCACAGGTTTTCCATACAAAGCATGGTTGTTCAAGGGAGATAACTTAAAAAAAATCTGATTGCTCAAACTTTGGCGACTTAGCTTTTCTGTTGTTTGCTCTCCGGCAAGGCGAAACTTTCTTGAACGACGCCTGGTCCACACCATTATCTTGTCCTCCCCCCCGGCAAACTTGTGGGCGAGAGGAACCTTCCTTTCCTTGAGAAAAGAGAGAAGAGAAAACAATGATATGGAGCCTTATGGCTCGTTATTGCTTACCGGGGTTTGGCGCTGCACAAAGTGTCAGATAACTCATGCAAAAAAGCATGAAATTGACAACATGTGCGGAGCACATGAGCTTTATTTATGCACAGGGTCTGCGCCTGGCTTTGTACAAAGGATCACATGCAACAGCGGCAAGACTTGTACAAAAGGTGGTTGCCGGAACAGGGTCCGACAACCGCGCCTTACGCGTAAAACTTACGAAGATGCTCGATGTTCCAGGAGTTGCTCACCGGAATGCCATCTTCGGTCTCAAGGCGGACAGCGCCAGGCCTAGTGACTCGTTTCACCCGATAAGGGCCTTCCCACTTCGGCGTTAAATTGTTGGAATTCTTGGCGGAATGAACGGGCCGAAGAACAAGGTCGCCTTCCTCGAGACTTCTGGCGTTAACTTTGCGGCTATGGTAGCGGCGCAAAGCTTGCTGGTAGCGAGCAGCTCGCACAGTAGCCTGAAGACGGTCTTCCACAAGGAGCAGCGCGTCATCTTGTCGCAGCTGCTCTTGCTCAAGCTCATCATAAGCGAGCACTCGAGGTGACCCGTATACGAGTTCCGTGGGGATAACTACCTCTGCTCCATAGACTAGAGCGAAAGGTGTCTGGCCAGTGGCTCGATTTGGGTCCAGCAAGCGTATGGTATCGTGAGTACCACGACGCTGCCGGTCCTGCGCCTTCCGAGATGGGCGCGGTGCGTCTACGGATGCTCGGTCGTCGTGGGAGCCGGCTACGCCGCCGACGGGCAGCGCAGTCTTGTCCTTAGACTTGGTGACACCGTGGGCTCCCTCGTCGACGCCCGTTCTTCCGCCGGCGTCTTCCCCACCAGCCGTTTGCTCCGGCGGCGGTGGATTCAACGCGGACGGAGCAGCCGCTTCCGAAGCCTTCTTCTTCGGCGGCATGTCGATGAAGTCGATGAAGATCTAGCTCGCGTGAACGCCGGATCAGGTTCACACAACCTCGACGCCCCCTACCTGGCGCGCCAAAGATGCCGGGGAAAAAGCTGGCTCCACGAGCACCTATGGGGACGGAGCCCCTTTCGGTTCGGCGGGGGGCGGAGGTCGCACGAAGAGCAGATCGAGGCGGGGCACGCGAGGGGTTTTTACCCAGCTTCGGAGCTCTCCGGAAAGATAATACTCCTACTGCTGCTTTGTGGATTGTATTGAGTTCTTGCTCGGGAGCGCTGAGTGCTGCAGTACACTCAAGCAGCTAACGAGACCGAGCGTTCTTCTGTTTGTCCTCTGGAGAGATCCCCCCCCCCCACGTTGTGCATGGGCCTCCTTTTATATGTTCAAGGGGTCTCCAATAGGTGGCAACGTAGGCAAGGGCAAAAATGGAAAGGTGTTGCGGTAGGTACAGCTACCTACACAGTGTATCATACCTAACCTGACGGCAGGGAACAAAGGCATTAAATGCCTATCTACGTCGCCCAGACGGTGCAGAAAAGGGACCGTCAGGGGCGCCACCGCTCGCCACGATGGCGATCTTGTTAGCGCCGCATGCCATAGTGTACCCCTGGCTGCATAGCCTCCTGCCACATACGCCAGGAAGGGTCCCAGAGCGACACGTAGGTGGGTGTGCTGGAGCGCAGGTACAGAGTGGTGGCTTGCCGCGGCAAGCGCCTTGCCGCGGTAGTTGTCTTGTCGCGTCCGAAAGCTTGTCGCTCGCCGGGTCCTGCCAGGACGCGTGGCGCGGCGCGGCAAGTTCCTTTAGATGCCTTGGTTGGCCTTCCCGGCAAGCTCCTGTTGCCAGGGTCTTGTGCCTTGAGTGGCCTTCCCGGCAAGCTCCTCTTGCCGGGGACTTGTCTCCTTGGCTTAAATACTTTGTTCTTGAATGGCTCCAAAGGAACCAAGTAGGTCTTTGGCGGTAACCTGGCAGGCCTTGCCGCGGGACGCTGCGACTGCCCGTGCACAAGTTCGGGATACTAGGGTACCCCTACTCTAGTACACCGACAGTTCCGCCAAGTTCCGCCTCGTGGCGGCAGAGTTTCGTCCTGAAAGGTTGCTTCTGATTTTTTTCTTGACAAAAGACTTCATATAGGAGAAGATGGGCGTCGGAGACCCACCAGGGGGCCCACGAAGTAGGGGGCGCGCCCTAAGAGGGGGGGCGCCCCCCACCCTCGTGAGCAGGGTGTGGGCCCCCTGGACTTCATCTTTGGCGAGGATTTTCTTTATTTATTTTAAGATATTCCGTGGAGTTTCAGGACTTTTGGAGTTCCGCAGAATAGGTCTCTAATATTTGCTCCTTTTCCAGCCCAGAATTCCAGCTGCTGGCATTCTCCCTCTTCATGTAAAACTCGTAAAATAAGAGAGAATATACATAAGTATTGTGACATAACGTGAAATAACAGCCCGTAATGCAACAAATATCGATATAAAAGCATGATGCAAAATGGATGTATCAACTCCCCCAAGCTTAGACCTCGCTTGTCCTTAAGTGAAAAGCCGATAACAATAAATATGCCCTCATGTTTAGAAGTAGAGGCGTCGATAAAAATAAAATACGGACATGAAGGCATCATGATTATTCTCATAACAGCAAAATACATGGATTTTGTCGTATGATTACGTATGTTCAAGTGATGATCTATTCACAAAGCAAAAGTATGAATCAGAAACCTTATTGGGCTCCAACAAACTATAATCTCAGTCATTGAAGCAATTGCAATTTATCATAACATCGGAAAGAGTCTATGTCAGAGCTGAAAAACAAGTCCACATACTCAACTATCATTTAGTCCTTCATAATTGCTAACACTCATGCAATACTTGTGGTTATGAAGTTTTAATCGGACACAGAGAAAGATAGGGACTTATTGTTTTGCCCCACAAGCTTTTACCTCAAGGGTAATGTCAACAATAATAATTCATGCTCCCCTACATCCAATTATATATATATATATATATATATATATATATATATATATATATATCATGTTCTTTCCAACATGCTGGGCTTGCCAAAGGATAAAATGAAAAAGGAAAGGTGAAGATCACCATGACTCTTGCATAAGGTAGAGGAAAATGATAAAAGATACGCCCTTCGTAGAGGGAAGTAGAGGTTGTCATGCGCTTTTATGGTTGGATGCACAAAATCTCAATGCGAAAGAACGTCACTTTATATTGCCCCTTGTGATATGAACCTTTATTACGCAGTCCGTCGCTTTTATTACTTTCACATCACAAGATCATATAAAGCTTATTTCTCCCACACCAATCAATCATACATATTTAGAGCATTTTTTATTGCTTTGCACCGATGACAGCTTACTTGAAGGATCTTACTCAATCCATAGGTAGATATGGTGGACTCTCATGGCAAAACTGTTTAAGGGTAAATTTGGAAGCACAAGTAGTATCTCTACTTGGTGCTGAGAATTTGGCTGGCATGAGGGGGAAAGGCAAGCTCAACAAGTTAGAGGATCCATGACAACATACTTTATCTCAGATATAAGAAAGACATAACTCATTACGTTGTCTTCCTTGTCCAACATCAACTCTTTAGCATGTCATATTTTAATGAGTGCTCCCAATCATAAAAGATGTCAATCATAATATATCTATATGTGAAACCTCTCTTTCCTTATTACTTCCTATTAATTGCAACGATGACCAAAGCTATGTCTGCCAACTCCCAACAACTTTTAATCATCATACTCTTTCTACGTGAAGTCATTACTCTAAATAAGATCAATATGAGCTCTTTGTTTCTTTTTATTCTTTTTCTTCTTTTCTTTTATTCACCCAAGATCATGGCAAAATAATCAAGCCCTTGACTCAAAACTAATCTTTATTATATATATAGCTCACTGACTCGATTACATAGAGAGATCAAAAAGCAAAACTCAAAACTAGATCATGCCATAAACTTTATTCTACTAGATTAAGATACTACTAATAGGATCGAACTAAGAAAAACGGTAAAGATAGGAGTGTGATTGTGATACGATACCGGGGCACCTCCCCCAAGCTTGGCAGTTGCCAAGGGGAGTGCCCATACCCATGTGACTATGTCTCCTTTGTTGGTGAAGAAGGTGGTGATGTTGACTTAGTTGGTGGCAAAGACTTGTCCCTTAATTTGCGCTTGAGGACGGCATTTTGATCCCTCAGATCATCAATTTTCCACTCCGGGGTTACTATCTTTTTGCATAGGCCTTGCTTATTTTCTTTCAAGAGACGAAAAGGGATAAACTCGAACTTTGGTTTCTTTACCCTATCAGGGAGACTCGACTTTTTGAACTCCACGTGCATGTCCCCAGGTTGAGGCAATGGGGCTTCATCTTCATCTGAGCTCGTCTCCTCCTTACCCTTGGGTTCATAGTCTTCTTCTTCCTCTGTGGTCCAACCATCGTGTTCCACATCTCCATAGATCTTGGGATTTGCTAAATAATCATCCACATAGCTTTCTCCTTCCGAATCCTGGAAAGACATGTTGATCAAATCTCTAGCGGGACAGCTCGAAACAAAAACAGAGGAGATTTGCATGATAAGGGAGTCAAAACCTTCGGGAGAACATATAATGAATTTTTACCGACCAAAATACGTATCGTGCAAGAAAACGGAGTCCGGAAGGCACACGAGGTGCTCATGAGGTAGGGGGGCGCGCCCAGAGGGGTAGGGAGCGCCCACCACCCTCGTGGGGCCCTCGTGTCCTTCCCGGACTGCTACTTATTTTTCTATTTTTCTAAATATTCCAAAACGGAGTCGGTTTACTTACCGTACCACATACCTATTCCTTTTCGGAGTCTGAACCGGTCTGGAAAGTGTCCCTTATGTATTCCTCCGGGGTTACAGTTTCAATAATATTTGTTTCAACATTTATGGGATTACTTGAGATATAATGTTTGATTCTTTGACTGTTTACCACCTTCGGATTCGTGCCTTCGAAGTTGTTGATTTTTATGGCACCGGAACGATAGACTTCTTCGATAACGTAGGGGCCTTCCCATTTAGAGAGAAGTTTTCCTGCAAAAAAATCTTAAACGAGAGTTGTATAGCAATACATAATCACCTACATTAAACTCGCGCTTTTGTATCCTTTTGTCGTGCCATCTTTTAACTTTTTCTTTAAACAACTTGGCATTTTCATATGCTTGGGTTCTCCATTCATCAAGTGAGCTAATATCAAATAACCTCTTCTCACCAGCAAATTTGAAATCATAGTTGAGCACTTTCATAGCCCAATATGCCTTATGTTCTAGTTCAAGAGGTAAGTGACATGCTTTTCCATAAACCATTTTATATGGAGACATACCCATAGGATTTTTATATGCAGTTCTATATGCCCATAATGCATCATCAAGTTTCTTAGAGCAATTATTTCTAGACCTATTAATAGTCTTTTTCAAAATTAATTTGAGCTCTCTATTGCTCAATTCTACTTGACCACTAGACTGCGTGTGATAAGGAGATGCAATTCTATGATTAACCTCATACTTAGCAAGCATTTTACGGAAAGCACCATGAATAAAGTGTGAACCACCATCAGTCATTAAATATCTAGGGACTCCAAACCTCAGAAAAATAACTTCTTTAAGCATTTTAATAGAAGTGTTATGATCAGCACTACTAGTTGGAATAACTTCTACCCACTTAGTAACGTAATCAACAACAACTAAAATATGTGTATATCCATTAGAGGCAGGAAAAGGTCCCATATAATCAAAGCCCCAAACATCAAATGGTTCAATAACAAGTGAATAATTCATATGCATTTCTTGACGTCTACTAATATTACCAATTCTTTGGCATTCATCGCAAGACAAGACAAACTTACGGGCATCCTTGAAGAGAGTAGGCCAATAAAAACCGGATTGCAATACCTTATGTGCAGTTCTATCTCCAGCGTGGTGTCCTCCATATTCTTCGGAGTGGCACTTGCGTAGGATCTGTTCCTATTCATGATCAGGTACACAACGTCTAATAACACCATCTACTACTTCTTTATAAAGTTGTGGGTCATCCCAAAAATAATGTCTCAAATCATAGAAGAATTTTTTCTTTTGTTGGTATGTGAAGCTAGGTGGTATGAATTTAGCAACTATGTAATTAGCATAATCAACATACCAAGGAGTACTACAAGAGGTACTTATAACATTTAATTGTTCATCAGGAAAGCTATCATTAATAGGTAGTGGGTCATCAAGAACATTCTCTAACCTAGATAAGTTGTCTGCAACGGGGTTCTCAGCTCCTTTTCTATCAACAATATGCAAATCAAATTCTTGTAGCAAGAGAACCCATCTAATAAGTTTAGGTTTAGCATCTTTCTTTTCCATAAGATATTTAATAGCAGCATGATCAGTGTGAATAGTTACTTTAGAATCAACAATATAGGGTCTGAACTTATCGCAAGAAAATACAACTGCTAAAAGTTCTTTTTCAGTAGTAGCATAATTTCTTTGAGCATTGTCTAGAGTCTTACTAGCATAATGGATAACATTTAATTTCTTATCAACTCTTTGCCCTAGTACAACACCTACAGCATAATCACTAGCATCACACATAATTTCAAAGGGTAAATTCCAATCAGGTGGATGAACAACAGGTGCAGAGACTAATGCTTTCTTAAGTATTTCAAATGCTTCTACACAATCATCATCAAAGACAAATGGTACATATTTTTGTAATAGATTAGTCAAAGGCCGAGAAATTTTTGAGAAGTCTTTAATGAACCTCCTATAAAATCCGGCATGACCAAGGAAACTTCTTATACCTTTGATGTCCTTGGGACATGGCCTCTTTTCAATAGCATCAACCTTGGCTTTATCAACTTCAATACCTCTTTCAGAAACTTTATGCCCCAAGACAATACCTTCATTAACCATAAAGTGGCACTTTTCCCAATTCAAGACAAGATTAGTTTCTTCACATCTCTGCAAAACTCGATCAAGATTGCTCAAGCAATCATCAAAAGAGGAACCATAGACGGAAAAGTCATCCATGAAAACCTCACAGATCTTTTCACAAAAGTCGGAGAATATAGCCATCATGCATCTTTGAAAGGTAGCAGGTGCATTACACAAACCAAAAGGCATACGTCTATAAGCAAAAGTACCAAAAGGGCATGTAAAAGTAGTCTTTGATTGATCTCTAGCTGACACAGCTATTTGAGAGAAACCAGAATAACCATCTAGAAAGCAGTAATGTGTATGTTTGCATAATCTTTCTAGCATTTGATAAATAAAAGGTAAGGGGTAATGATCCTTCTTAGTAGCCTTATTTAATTTGCGGAAATCAATTACCATCCTATAACATGTGATAATTCTTTGTGGAATCAATTCATCTTTATCATTAGGAACAACAGTAATACCTCCGTTCTTAGGGACACAATGGACAGGACTTACCCACTGACTATCAGCAACGGGATAAATTATACCTGCCTCCAGAAGCTTGAGTATTTCTTTTCTTACCACTTCTTTCATTTTAGGATTCAAACATCGTTGAGGATCACGAACTGGTTTGGCATCTGCTTCCAAATTTATTTTGTGTTGACATAGAGTGGGACTAATGCCCTTAAGATCATCAAGAGTATATCCAATAGCAGCACGGTGCTTCTTCAGAGTTTTCAAAAATCTTTCTTCTTCATGCTATGAAAGGTTGGCACTAATAATAACAGGATATATCTTATTTTCATCAAGATAAGCATATTTAAGATTATCAGGCAACGGTTTAAGCTCAAACACGGGATCACCCTTGGGTGGAGGAGGATTCCCTAGGATTTCAACAGGCAAATTGTGTTGCAGAACAGGTTCCTGTTTAAAGAATACTTCATCTATTTCCCTTCTTTCATTCATGAACATATCATTTTCATGGTCTAGCAAATAGTGTTCTAAAGGATCACTAGGAGGTACGGCAATAGGAGCAAGACCAATTATTTCATACTTACTAGGCAATTCTTCCTCACGGTGTTGTTTACTGAATTTAGAGAAATTAAACTCATGAACCATATCATCCAAGCCAATAGTAACAACATTCTTTTCACAATCTATCTTAGCATTAACAGTGTTCAAGAAGGGTCTACCAAATATAATGGGATAAAAGCTATCTTGTGGAGAAGTGAGAACAAGAAAATCAGCAGGATATTTAGTTTTCCCACACAAGACTTCAACATCTCTAACAATCCCAATTGGTGAAATAGTATCTCTATTGGCAAGTTTAATTGTGACATCTATACCTTCTAACTCAGCAGGTGCAATTTCATGCTTAATTTCTTCATACAAAGTATGCGGTATAACACTAGCACTAGCACCCATATCACATAAGCCATGATAACAATGATCTCCTATTTTAACAAAAATAACAGGCACGCCTACCACAGGTCTATGTTTATCTTTAGCACAAGGTTTAGCAATTCTAGCAGTTTCACCTTCGAACTGAATAACATGCCCATCAATATTATCAGACAAGAGATCTTTAACAATGGCAATATTAGGTTCTACTTTAACTTGCTCAGGAGGTGTATAAGTTCTAATATTGCTTTTACGAACAATAGTTGAAGCTTTAGCATGATCCTTTACTCTAACATGGAAAGGTGGTTTCTCAACATAAGAAGTAGGAACAATAGGATCATTATAAGTGACAGTCTTTTCTTCAACTTTAATTAGTGCAGCTACTTTTCCTTCTATGGGAGGATGATATTTAAACCACTTCTCCTTAGGGGGATCAACATAAGTAGCAAAAGATTCATAGAAAGAAGATTCAAGTCCATATTTAGTGCTAAGCTTGCGGAAAATATTGGTATCCGTAAAAGATTTAACACAATCAAACTTAGGTGTCATACCTAACTCCTTACCTTCGTCGAGATCCCAATCTTCATAGTTGCGTTTAATTCTGTCCAATAAGTCCCATTTGAATTCAATAGTCTTCATCATAAAAGAGCCAGCACAAGAAGTATCGAGCATGGTGCGATTGTTTTCAGAAAGCCGAGCATAAAAACTTTGAATAATTATTTCTCTTGGGAGCTCATGATTGGGGCATGAATATAACATTGATTTAAGCCTCCCCCAAGCTTGAGCGATGCTTTCTCCTTCGCGAGGACAAAAATTATATATGTAATTGCGATCACGATGAACAAGATGCATAGGGTAATACTTTTGATGAAATTTCAATTTCAATCTTTTATAGTTCCATGATCTCATATCATCACATAGCCTATACCATGTCAATGCGTCTCCCTTCAAAGATAAAGGGAAGACCTTCTTCTTAGCAACATCATCGGGTATACCTGCAAGCTTAAATAATCCACAAACTTCATCCACATATGTTAAGTGCTCATCAGGATGCTTTGTTCCATCCCCTGTAAAAGGATTAGCTAGTAGTTTTTCCATCATACCCGAAGGAAATTCAAAAGGAGTTTCATTTTCAATTGGTTCAGTAGGTTGAGGAGCAACTCTTTGCTCTACTGGACGGGGTGAAGATACCCCGAACAAGCCCCTTAGAGAATTACTTTCCATATTAACAAGTGACAGTAAATTTCAGCACACTATATAAATTTTTCCTTACCAAATTCCACCTACCAGAAGCGCTACACTCCCCGGCAACGGCGCCAGAAAAGAGTCTTGATGACCCACAAGTATAGGGGATCTATCGTAGTCCTTTCGATAAGTAAGAGTGTCGAACCCAACGAGGAGCAAAAGGAAATGATAAGCGGTTTTCAGCAAGGTCTTCTCTGCAAGTACTGAAATAAGTGGTAACAGATAGTTTGGTGACAAGATAATTAGTAACGAGCAAAAAGTAACAAAAGTAAATAAAGTGCAGCAAGGTGGCCCAATCCTTTTTGTAACAAAGGACAGTCCCAAATAATGGTGAAGTGTTATGTAGTCGACATTCACATAACACCACTAGAGGCTAGACAACATACATCTCATCAAAATATTGAACGAATACCAAATTCACATGACTACTAATAGCAAGACTTCTCCCTTGTCCTCAGGAACAAACTTAACTACTCACAAAGCATATTCATGTTCATAATCATAGGGGTAATAATATGCATAAAGGATTTGAACATATGATCTTCCACCAAATAAACCAACTAGCATCAACTACAAGGAGTAATCAACACTACTAGCAACCTACTAGCACCAATCCCGGACTTTGAGACAAGAATTGGATACAAGAGATGAACAAGGGTTTGGAGAGGAGATGGTGCTGGTGAAGATGTTGATGGAGATTGCCCTCTCCCGATGAGAGGAGCATTGGTGATGACGATGGCGATGATTTCCCCCTCCAGGAGGGAAGTATCCCTGGCAGAACAGATCTGCGGGAGCTCTAGATTGGTTCCGCCAAGGTTCCGCCTCATGGCGGCGGAGTCTCGTTCCGAAAGGTTGCTTCTGATTTATTTTCTTGATGAAAGACTTCATATTGGAGAAGATGGGCGTCGGAGACCCACCAGGGGGCCCACGAGGTAGGGGGCGCGCCCTAGGAGGGGAGCGCGCCCCCACCCTCGTGAGCAGGGTGTGGGCCCCCTGGACTTCATCTTTGGCCAGGATTTTTCTTTATTTATTTTAAGATATTCTGTGGAGTTTCAGGACTTTTGGAGTTGCGCAGAATAGGTCTCTAATATTTGCACCTTTTCCAGCCCAGAATTCCAGCTGCCGGCATTCTCCCTCTTCATGTAAACCATGTAAAATAAGAGAGAATAGGCATAAGTATTGTGACATAACGTGAAATAACAGCCCATAATGCAATAAATATCGATATAAAAGCATGAGGCAAAATGGACGTATGGGAAGCACAAGTGCTCCCTGGGTGGTTTTGGTAATTAATGTCAACATATCTCTTGTTGGACTAACACTTTTACCTAGTATGTTTCAGATAAGTTCAACAATGGAGCGGCATGGACTAAAGGATGTGGAACCCCTTCAAGATGCTAAGGACAAAGGATTGGCTCAAGCTTCAAGATCAAGACTCTACATTTTCTATTTAGTGATCCAAGATCACATTGAGTCTATAGGAAAAGCCAATACTATCAAGGAGGGATGAGGTGTTGCTTAATGAGCCTCTTGCTTCATGCGCTTAGTGATATGCTCCAAAACCCTCAACTATCTTCCCACATCCACATATGACCTAAGCCAAAAGTCAAACTCAGCCCCACCGATTCTTTCTATCCGGAGCCACCGAGTTTCACATGTCATAGCCACTGCCACAAACCCTAGCAAATCGGTTACACCGATAGGGATCTCGGTCTCACAGAGATGGGATTGTAATCTCACTATGTATATTCATTGCCAAAATCGGTCTCACCGAGTTTGAGCAATCGGTACTACCGAGATTAAAATGCAAAACCTCTGGTTAGCTCATTACCAAAATCGGTCCCACCGAGTTTGTGTAATTGGTCTCACCGAGTTTGCCTAACCAACTCCATGGTTAACTTATTACCAAAATCGGTCCCACCGAGTTTGTTTAATCGGTCACACCGATATTACGTAATGCCCAAACCTAACCATATCGGTCCTACCGAGTTGCATCTCAGTCCCACCAAAAATATTAACGGTCACTAGGTTTGCTAAATCGGTCCGACCGAGTTTAACGATTCGGTCCCACCGAGTTTGGCAGATTGTGTGTAACAGTTAGATTTTGTGTGGAGGCTATATATACCCCTCCACCCACTCTTCATTCGTGAAGAGAGCCATCAGAACACATCTACACTCCCAATACACATGTTCTGAGAGAGAACCACCTACCCTTGTGTTGAGCTCAAGATATTCCAATCCTACCATATGAATCTTGATCTCTAGCCTTCCCCAAGTTGCTTTCCACTCAAATCTTCTTTCCACCAAATCCAAATCCTGTGAGAGAGAGTTGAGTGTTGGGGAGACTATCATTTGAAGAACAAGAGCAAGGAGTTCATCATCAACACACAATTTGTTACTTCCTGTAGAGTGGTGTCTCCTAGATTGGCTAGGTGTCACTTGGGAGCTTCCGACAAGATTGTGGAGTTGAACCAAGGAGTTTGTAAGGGCAAGGAGAACGCCTACTTCGTGAAGGTCTACCTCTAGTGTGGCAAGTCCTTCATGGGCGACGGCCGTGATGGAATAGACAAGGTTGCTTCTTCGTGGACCCTTCGTGGGCGGAGCCCTCCGTGGACTCGCGCAACCGTTACCCTCCGTGGGTTGAAGTCTCCATCAACGTGGATGTACGATAGCACCACCTATTGGAACCACGCCAAAAACATCCGTGTCTCCAATTGCGTTTGAATACTCCAAACCCTTCCCTTTACATTCTTGCAAGTTGCATGCTTTACTTTCCGCTGCTCATATACTCATTGCATGCTTGCTTGATATGTATTGAGTTTGTTAAACTTGTGCCTAAACTCCACTTAAACTTAAGAATAGTAAAAACTGAAACTTTTGGCACTTAGTGTCTAATCACCCCCCCTCTAGACACCTCTTCTCGATCCTCACAATTGGTATCAGAGCTTTGGTCTCCATTGCCTTGGTTTAAACACCTTTGGAGGAAGATGGATGTGTCTACTTTAGGGAATCTTAGACATAGAGTGCCCATTCTTGATGGAGAGTATTTTCATGAGTGGAAAAATGAAATGCTTGAGATTTTTAATGAATATCATTTGAACAAGTACATTGCTAGTCCTTGTGCACCTCATATTGATCCTTTGCATCCTACCCTAGATGAAGATATTGACATGGTTCGCAATCTTAGAACCGTTGAGCTCATCATTGGAGGATTGCCCAAAAATTTGATTGCTAGTTTGCCTACTCTTAATTGTGCCTATACTATATGGAAATTTCTTGAGGAATGATTTCCCGATTATTCCTTAAAACATTTAGACGAAATTCTCCATAAGTCTATTGCTTTGAGTAAGGTGAACTCTAGTGATCCTAGTTTTGGTGATTGTCTATTTGAGCTTACCAATCTCATGCATGCTAAAGGAAATGTTGGAATCATTAGTGATATCATATCCGAAGCTATAAGAATTCATAAAGCTAACCACTTTGATGATCATTTATCTAATGAATTACCCTCTCTAGGAAATGATCAATCACAAGATGATGTTGAACATGGATATTATGATGAAGATGATGATAGTGACTATGATCTTGATGATGCAATGAGGCATTTTGGTATTATGGCAAATCTTCACGGCTACATGGCTGGAGGAAAGGAGTGGGTCCTTGATAGTGGATGTACTGATCATATGACCGGAGATGAAGAGATGTTCCGTGAGCTTGCTGAAAATGACGGCCCTCGAAAATATGTCACCTTTGGTGATAATTCAAAGGGTAAGGTGGTTGGCCTTGGTAAGGTGTCCATCTCACACGATAGCTCCATACAAAATGTCATGCTCGTTGAATCCCTTGGATACAATTTACTTTCAGTTTCTAGACTTGCGGATTTCGGTCCAATGTCTTATTCACTGAAGTAGATTGCCAAGTGTTTCGTATAGACAATCATAAAATGGTCTTTACCAGTATACGTAGAGGAGATCTTTACATTGTGGATTTCACTAAAAAGGCTCAACCTAAAACTTGCTTAATTGCTAAATCTTCTAAAGGCTGGTTGTGGCATAGAAGACTAGGTCATGTTGGAATGCGAAATCTTGATAAGCTTATTAAAGGTGATCATATCCTTGGAATAAAAGATGTCATATTTGAGAAGGATAGACTTTGTAGTGCTTGTCAAGCAGGGAAACAAGTTGGAGGAAGTCACCGTGCGAAGAACATCATGACCACAGGAAGATCACTCGAGCTACTTCACATGGATCTCTTTGGTCCAAATGCATACAAGAGTCTCGGTGGTAACTCATTTGGTCTAGTCATAGTTGATGATTTTTCAAGATTTACGTGGGTGTTCTTTCTTGATGACAAGTCACAGGTCCAAAAGATCTTCAAAAACTTTGCTAGGAAGGCACAAAATCAGTTTGACATGAAGATCAAGAAGGTTCGGAGTGACAACGGAACAGAGTTCAAGAACGCAAATGTGGACACCTTTCTTGACAAAGAAGGGATTTCACACGAGTTCTCGGCTATGTACACACCTCAACAAAATGGAGTTGTTGAGAGGAAGAACCGGACTCTTATCGAGATGGCAAGAACGATGCTTGATGAGTACAAAACGCCAAAGCACTTTTGGGCGGAAGCGGTTGAGACAGCTTGTCATGCAACAAATCGCTTGTATCTTCACAAGCTACTCGGCAAGATGGCATACGAGCTCCTCACTGGTAACAAACCCCAAGTTGGATACTTTCGAGTATTCGGCTCAAAGTGCCACATTCTTGATAAGCATCGTCGTTCTAAATTTGCTCCTAAGTCTCATGAAGGTTTTCTACTTGTTTATGGCTCAACTCTCACACTTACCGTGTCTACAAAAATTTCACCTGAAAGGTTGAAGAGACGGTGGATGTGAAGTTTGATGAATCTAATGGCTCGCAAGTAGAGCAATTGCCAATTGATGTAGGAGACAAAGACCCTTCGGAAGCAATTCAAGACTTGTCCATTGGCAAGGTTCGTCCAACGGAAATGAAGGAGAGTACCTCGTCTGTCCAAGTGGAAGCTTCTACCTCACGACAAGGTGAACCAAGAGTCGATACAGAAGCATCCACAAGTGGGACACACCAAGATGAAGAAAACGAGGAAGTACATCAAGATGAACATCAACAACCTCCTTCTCCACCACGACAAGAGAACAACAACGTCAACAATGAAGAAGGCCAAGAAGAAGAAGAAGAACAAGATGAAGAGGATGTTCCACCCTGACCCAAGCAAAATCTTTCACGAGTTCGAGCAAGAATTGCCAAAGATCATCCCGTCGAGCAAATCTACAAAGATATCCAAACCGGGAGAATCACTCGCTCTAAAACTCGTTTAGCTAACTTTTGTGAACATTACTCATTCATTTCTAAAATTGAACCTATGAAGGTTGAAGAAGCATTGAAGGATCCGGATTGGATAAATGATATGCATGAAGAGATACACAACTTCAAGAGAAATCAAGAGTGGACATTGGTCGAGAAACCCGACAACAACCACAACATTATTGGTACCAAATGGGTGTTTCGCAACAAGCAAGATGAAGATGGACAAGTGGTTCACAACAAAGCACGTCTCGTCGCCCAAGGCTATACACAAGTTGAAGGTATGGACTATGGTGAGACATATGCTCCCGTTGCTAGACTTGAATCCATTCGCATCTTACTTGCCTATGCTAATCACTATGATATCACCTTATACCAAATGGACATTAAAAGTGCTTTTCTAATGGCAAAATTGAAGAGGAAATTTATGTCAAGCAACCTCCCGGCTTTGTCAATCGTAAGAAACCTAATCATGTTTACAAACTTCACAAAGCCCTTTATGGTCTTAAACAGGCTCCTAGAGCATGGTATAAATGTTTGACCAAGTTCCTTACTGAAAAAGGCTTTGAAATTGGTAAAATTGATTCTACTCTTTTTACAAAAAGGGTTAATGGAGAACTATTTGTGTGCCAAATTTATGTTGATGATATCATATTTGGTTCAACTAACCCTCTTTTTAGTGAAAAGTTTGGAAAGCTAATGTCGGAGAAGTTTGAGATGTCTATGATGAGTGAACTCAAATTCTTTCTCGGTTTGCAAATCAAGCAAACTAAGGAAGGTACATTGTCTCTCAAACGAAGTACACCAAAGACTTATTCAAGAAGTTTAATATGCAAGAATGCAAAGGTATGCCTACACCTATGCCTACTAGTGGACATGTTGATTTGACCAAAGATGGTGAACCGGTTGATCAAAAGGTTTATCGCTCTATGATTGGTTCATTGTTATATTTATGTGCCTCCCGTCCCAATATTATGCTAAGTGTGTGCATGTGTGCACGATATCAAGCTGCTCCTAAAGAATGTCATCTTAAGGCTGTGAAAAGGATAGTGAGATACTTAATCCATACACCAAATTTTGGCATTTGGTATCCTAAGAGGTCCTCTTTTGATCTTGTCGGCTACTCCGATTCGGACTATGCCGGAGACAAGGTTGATAGAAAGTCCACTTCAGGTACTTGTCAATTCCTTGGTAGATCTCTTGTGTCTTGGTCTTCCAAGAAAGAAAATTCGGTATCCTTATCCACCGCCGAAGCGGAATACATTGCCGCTGGTTCATGTTGTGCTCAATTACTTTGGATGACCCAAACTCTTAAAGATTATAGGATATATGTGAAACATGTTCCATTGCTATATGACAATGAAAGTGCTATTAAGATTGCTCACAATCCCGTTCAACACTCTCGAACTAAGCATATTGAAGTTTGTCATCAATTCATTCGAGATCATGTTGCCAAAGGGGACATTAACCTTAAGCATGTTCGCACCGATAAGCAATTGGCGGATATATTCATTAAACCACTTGATGTGAAAGTGTTTTGCAGGTTAAGAGGTGAATTGAACATCATTGATGCTTCAAACTTGGAGTAGGAACTCCATTTGATACATGCGAGGCATGAGCCTATGACTAATCCTTGATATTTCTCTTATGAAGCTATTCATATGTATTGGATATATTTGCACCTTGCATGTTATCTAACCCATGTAGGTACTTGGTTGAATCTAATTCCATGAGATTACAACTCACTCACATCTTGAGCAATCTCTACATCACCAAGTCTCTACACAATGGTGGTTGAAGACAAGGAAGCACGAAACCATTCAAACATATCCTTTGACAAATTCTATGTTGAGTTTCATGATAGTCACTTTGGATACACAAGTTCTCTTCCTTGCAAGACTAACCGATGTAGGTAGATGAACTCAAACTCCAAGTGGTGCTCCCAACTCTTGATGAACTACATCAACCTTGAGCAACGCACACAAGTTCAACTACATGAGCAAGACCCACACCACCACCCAAGGTATGTTATTCCATCTTAGAGAAGCTTTACTCCAAGACATGAGTCAAAGCAACTCAATAAGATGTGAATACATCAAGATGCTTAAACGAAAAATGGTAACCCCATTTTGAGCTTAAACAATGAGTATGACCTATGATCAAGTGCTCTCACTTGACTCCTAAGTCAATATACTCTAACATAGGTGACTTTGTCACCGCCCAACTCTAGATGAAGTTCTCTTGTGTTTTCTTTTCTGTGTTATTGCATTTGTTCCTTGCATATTTGTTTCCCCTTTCAAAAAAAACTTCATCTAGAACTTTTAGTTTCTTTTCTCTTTGTTCTGCATTTTCTGCATCCAATTCATTGCAAATCTTTCAGTTAATTCCTTGCATATCATTGTGAGATTTTACTTGTCCAGTGAGCTGAGGTGACAAGTAGTTTCACTCTGATGAACTCGGTCCCACCGATTTGTTTTCTTCGGCTCAACCGAAACCTTTCGATGCAACCGAAGCACACAACTCGGAGTCACCGATTTCATCACAGGAAAACCAACTTGCCACTCATTCCTGATTTCTATTTTGCTCCAGCTCCACTCGATGATTCTTGTCCTCTACCAGCATCATGTTACACATGTTGCTTTGCTCTGTGACTCCAAGACCAACCCACTTGTACCACATGTCCCTTCTTGGAAATTGATGTCAAAGGGGGAGAGACAGATCACATCAAAGCCTAATCCTTCCTATAGGGGGAGAAAGAGAGAATACTCAAGGGGAGAGAAAGTTATATCATCAATGCCCCAGATGCTTGGTGTTCAAGAGGAGAGATGTCACATGTCTTTAAAAGGGGAAAGACATGTTTGTTTGCTTGCTTTAGCTCAAGCTCTGTTGATTATTTTCTATTGCTCTGATTTTCTGTTCCCTATCTTCTCCCAATATCTCATGTTAGATTCAGGGGGAGCAAGACATCTACGGGAAGGAAATCTCTGATTTTATTGCATATCCTTACATTTGGGGACATGTCTATATCCAATGTAGTACTTAGTACTCACTCTACATGTCATCCCAGTCTTGGTTCTCTTGTGGTTTCTCTTGTTTGCTCTGGTCAGTAGGTGTATCTCTGTTATCTAACCTTGTTTGCGCAGGTTCATCCCATTCTAAGCCAACTCAAGACCACAAGGTAAGTATATGCATCACAGCCATGTGAGTGAGAAGTTCTTGCTGATGTACATACTGTTTGCAAGGACTCATAAGCATGAATGTACTTTTCTCATAATCACACCATTTGCTCTGATGCATATAGCCAAGATACATGTAACACAATGCTTACTTTACAAAGCTTTATTTGCTATTCTCTATATCTTTATCTAAAGCTTTGATGTATGTTGTCATCAATTACCAAAAAGGGGGAGATTGAAAGCACAAGTGCTCCCTGGGTGGTTTTGGTAATTAATGTCAACATATCTCTTGTTGGACTAACACTTTTACCTAGTATGTTTTAGATAAGTTCAACAATGGAGTGGCATGGACTAAAGGATGTGGAACCCCTTCAAGATGCTAAGGACAAAGGATTGGCTCAAGCTTCAAGATCAAGACTCTACATTTTCCATTTTAGTGATCCAAGATCACATTGAGTCTATAGGAAAAGCTAATACTATCAAGGAGGGATGAGGTGTTGCTTAATGAGCCTCTTGCTTCATGTGCTTAGTGATATGCTCCAAAACCCTCAACTATCTTCCCACATCCACATATGACCTAAACCAAAAGTCAAACTCGGCCCCACCAATTCTTTCCATCCGGAGCCACCGAGTTTCACATGTCATAGCCACTGCCACAAACCCTAGCAAATCAGTTTGACCGATAGGGATCTCGGTCTCACCGAGATGGGATTGTAATCTCACTGCGTATGTTCATTGCCAAAATCGGTCTCATCGAGTTTGAGCAATCGGTACTACCGAGATTACAATGCAAAACCTCTGGTTAGCTCATTACCAAAATCGGTCCCACCGAGTTTGTGTAATCGGTCTCACCGAGTTTGCCTGACCAACTCTCTGGTTAACTTATTACCAAAATCGGTCCCACCGAGTTTGTGTAATCGGTCACACCAAGATTACGTTATGCCCAAACCCTAACCATATCGGTCCTACCGAGTTGCATCTCAGTCCCACCGAAAATCCTAACGGTCACTAGGTTTGCTAAATCGGTCCGACCGAGTTTAACGATTCGGTCCCATCGAGTTTGGCAGATTGTGTGTAACGGTTAGATTTTGTGTGGAGGCTATATATACCCCTCCACCCACTCTTCATTCGTGAAGAGAGCCATCAGAACACATCTACACTTTCAATACACATGTTCTGAGAGAGAACCACCTACCCTTGTGTTGAGCTCAAGATATTCCATTCCTACCATATGAATCTTGATCTCTAGCCTTCCCCAAGTTGCTTTCCACTCAAATCTTCTTTCCACCAAATCCAAATCCTATGAGAGAGAGTTGAGTGTTGGGGAGACTATCATTTGAAGCACAAGAGCAAGGAGTTCATCATCAACACACCATTTGTTACTTCTTGGAGAGTGGTGTCTCCTAGATTGGCTAGGTGTCACTGGGGAGCCTCCGACAAGATTGTGGAGTTGAACCAAGGAGTTTGTAAGGGCAAGGAGATCGCCTACTTCGTGAAGATCTACCACTAGTGAGGCAAGTCCTTCGTGGGCGACGACTGTGATGGAATAGACAAGGTTGCTTCTTCGTGGAACCTTAGTGGGTGGAGCCCTCCGTGGACTCGCGCAACCGTTACCCTCCATGGGTTGAAGTCTCCATCAACGTGGATGTACGATAGCACCACCTATCGGAACCACGCCAAAAACATTCGTGTCTCCAATTGCGTTTGAATACTCCAAACCCTTCCCTTTACATTCTTGCAAGTTGCATGCTTTACTTTCCGCTGCTCATATACTCATTGCATGCTTGCTTGATATGTATTGAGTTTGTTAAACTTGTGCCTAAACTCCACTTAAACTTAAGAATATTAAAAACTGCAACTTTTGGCACTTAGTGTCTAATCACCCCCCTCTAGACACCTCTTCTCGATCCTCTCACGTATCACCAGCGCAGGCGAAGAGTACCGAGGCATCAGGCAAAGGTTGCCATATTGGTGCAATGAGACCAAGACCAGGAGGACGGCAAGGCAGAGGTCATCGTGGAGCCCAGGACGGCGTCACCCCAGAGCTTTTCACAGGCGAAGACCACTTTTGTCAGGATAGCTTGTAGTAGTTGTCCCCCTTCAAATTTTCCTGCCGTTGTTGGCTCCATTCCCGCTCGATATTTGGAAGAGGACCAGGGTCTCTATAAATAGGACTAGCTACCACAGTAGGAGGCAATGATCTCGAACTAGTTCAGCTCATCCTCACTTACACAAGCACAAGAACACCTCAACCTCAGGAGGCTATTCTTCCCTTGTACTGTTCATCATCAGCCCAAGAGGCAATCCACCACCACCACACTGGAGTAGGGTATTACACCACAACGGTGGCCTGGACCAGTATAAACCTCGTGTCTTTCTGTGTTGCGAGTTCGTCGAGTTCGTCCGCAAGATCTTAGCGAGCTAGAGCGTAGATCGGTAGGAGGGAAAGACTTCGTGCGCACCCCAGTGTTCAAACCTTAAGGGTTTGCCGGAACCCCACATTCGACATTTGGCGCGCCAGGTAGGGGTGTGCCGGAGCTTCTTCTCCGCCAACCAGCTCTCCGACGCTCCCCGGCCACAATGTCTGGCGATTCAAGGGCTGGCTCCGACCGCTGGGCAGCGCCGCCTGCCCATGAAGGTCTCGACCCCGCACTCCAAGCGGCACGGGCACCGCCAAACCCCGCCGCGCGTGGACAGTGCAGCCAGGCGTCATTCACCCTCACTCCGCGGCAAGTACGAGCCGCGGCAAGAGCGGCGAGTCATGCCGCAGCAACGGCGCCACACTCACGGCGGGAGCAAGCAAACATGCGGGCGGCACTCACGGTGGCAAGGGAGTTGCTGTGATGCAGGCTGATGGAGAGCGGCCGGGATACGCTGCTGGAGCGTGTTGCCGAGCTACTGGACATAACGGCGTCGGGAGCACCACCCTTCTGCTATCGACTTCCTCCCCATGCCACTGCAGGGCCGCGCGGCGAACCTCACCACATCCGCGCACCATCAACTACTCTTGGGGGCTTCATCAACATCAGCACGGCTGGCAGTGTAGTGGGCTCCAACTCCCCCATGCCGCCCTCGACAAGCACAGGCGCAAGCGTCGCCCCCATGGTCCCAGCCGGATGCCGTATTGTCATCCCCAGGACGCCATCATGGGCGGAGCAACATGGAGCGTGGGGCACCACGGCGAGGTGTTCGGGGTGACGGCCCCGGAAGCCTACATGCCCCGCATGATGGACAAAGGGTACGCACCAGAGGACGACCTCGGCTCATTCATTGGAGAAGATTGGGGAGAGGGGGCGCTAGGAGCCTAAGCCTTCCAAGAACCAACGGAGAACCACAATGATCGTGCCGGCAACGAAAACTATAGGGTACCGCTAGTCTCTCAGGAACAGGCTTATGCTAACCATGGACTACAGATGAATCAGGTTGCAGCGTCGATCAACGACCCAGGCACGGCGGCACCCGTTCCAACAAGGGAGACACGCTGGGGGCCACCGAGAGGGAGCCAGGAGCAAGGCCCCTCCCTGCGGCGCACGACGTCTGACGACACCCAGAGGTAGGCCCTCTGCCTGGGAGGCCTCGACAACGCTTCCCCCGGCAGAGGACCTGTGGTCGCCGAAGGAACCGTTGGTGTCCTCTTTCCCTCCTTTGTGTCGTCCTGGTGACCGGTCGGCTCAGAGGAGGTCGAGGGTGGCGCAAGGCGGGGCCCTCGTCTGGCGATATGAAGCAAGGCCGGTACTTGTGAAGAAGGCCCAGTGCCTGTGAAGCTCGCCGCCCGTGACACTCTCACATAATAATGAGTTGGGGCTGTACACGCCCCGGAGTCTCAGGGGTGCCGGCCTCAGGCCCTAGGGATCCCTCCCACGCCTAGTGGCAGCACTTAGCTCTACGCTGGTGAGAAGACTTGAAGACCAGAAGACTAGACTAGGTGCCAGACGCGGCCTTTTGCTTTGGATCTCTCTCTTTCTGTAGCTTTGCTTTCTGGATCTGGATTTGAGTTGAAGCTGAGTTTTATTGATGCGCGCGGGGGGATGCTTTTCTCGTTTGAGCAATTCCTTGACTTCTGGATCTCGTTTTTTCTGGGACTCATGTCCGTCGCCTTTCCCTCACGAGCTCCTCGCGAGCGGGACTGCGCGAAGCACGCACACGCCAAGCACGCGCTAACACTGCAACTGGTGCACACCTCTCGTGGGGCCCCTTCCGGCGGGGCGACGAGCTCCGCAAGGTTCTTAGGAACTCGACACATCGCAGCCCAGCTCAAAGCTGGCGCTGACTAAGGTAAACCAAGGCAGAAAACTAGCATCAGGATTCACAAGTTCACGAGGGCACAAACTCACATCACATGGGAAAGTAAAAACTGCAATTTGCTTACATGAGGGGCTCCCCCTCTCAAAATGCTCTTACAAGTTTCCAAGGGCCACGCCCGAGTTTGTGCGCAGGAAGAAATGACAGGAGAACAAGGGATCAGCCAGAAATGTCGCTCGCTGCGTCACCCGCAGACGCGTCACTCGAGTTGTCGTCGTCTTCATCGGTATCATCGCCGCCATCGGCGACGACCCCGTCGCCATCGGCGACGCCCCCGTCGTCATCGTCGACCACGTCGCCTTCGTCTATGATGACCACCGCCGCATCATCCTCCAAAGCGAAGGCCCTGACCAATGCATCCACATTGTCCTCAACCCAGCGCGCTAGGTCGCCTTGGATAGCCGTGGGTACGGGGGCGATGGCGGTGTCGAAGTCAAAGTTGGGGTCGGCATTCAGGAGGTGGCTAAAGACACAGGAGAAAGCACGCTCGAGCAGGCCACACCCCCTTTCCTCCACAAGCTAGCGAGCTCTGGCAGATCGAGCATCTAGGCGCGTCACCACCTCGGTGAAGAGGGTCAGGTGGCTGACATAATCGTTTGAGTGAGGGGTCGGCGCCTCCACGTCGCAAATATGGCCCAGGGCGATATTGGCCCTGTTCCAGAGATCCGGAAGCATAGGGGCATGCTCCCGCTCTAGTGTTTGACGTTGGAGCACCTCCTCCGTGTTTTGCCTCACGACAGCCTCTGCGTCATCAACCTGCCTCCGTAGGGAACGCAACTCGGCGCGGGCGGAGGCCAAGTCCTCCTGCGCCATGACCAGGACGGCGGCCGTGGCTTCCGCACGCCTCTTAGCCTCATCCAACCTGGGCCTGAGGGCAGCGGCTCTGCCCTCATCCTCCATGCCTGCAAGCTTCAGCTTTAGGTCATACCTGCCCTCCAGGTCCGCGCGAACCTCGGCCACCCGGTGGTTCACGTCCTCCTCAACTCCAGTCTCGCGAGCCCCGACGATGTCTTCTGCTTGGGCAACTTGACGTTCCCTAGTCTCCAGTTGCTCGAGCTCGCGGCTACGCTCCATGGCCTCCAGGGCTAGCACCTCCTCACGCTTCCGGACCTCCTCTTCCTTCACGGGTGTCCCCCTCGGCGACACAAGAGCGGCCCTGCGCGCCTCCACCTGCTGCTCAAGTGACGCGCTCCAGGCCTGGAGCTCCCACGCGCGATTCTCCGCAGCCTCGCGGCGGCGATCATCCTCGCAAGCCTCTTCCAAGGCTCGTGAGTGGGCTTCATGGGAAACCTTGAGAGACGCCTCGGCCTTCGTGTTCTCAAGGTCACTGTCGGTGTCAAAACCGGCGGATCTCGGATAGGGGGTCCCGAACTATGCGTCTAGGCGGATGGTAATAGGAGTTGGGGGACACGATGTTTTTACCCAGGTTCGGGCCCTCTCGATGGAGGTAAAACCCTACTCCTGCTTGATTGATCTTGATGATATGAGTATTACAAGATTTTATCTACCACGAGATCGAAGAGGCTAAACCCTAAAAGCTAGCCTATGGTATGATTGTTTTTCTTGGTCCTACGGACTAAACCCTCCGGTTTATATAGACACCGGAGGGGGCTAGGGTTACACAGAGTCGGTTACAGGGAGGGATATTGTAGGATCTAGAAGTAGGTGTGTCTAGAGGGGGGGTGATTAGACACTTAGTACTAAAGTTGCAGTTTTTAAGCCTTTTTGGTTTGAGTGAAGTTTTAGGCACAATTTCCGCACATACAATACATATCAAGCAAGCATGCAAAGAGTATATAGGCAGCGGAAAGTAAAGCATGAAACTTGCGAGAATGTAAAGACAAGGGTTTGGAAAATTCAAACGCAAATGGAGACACGGATGTTTTTCCCGTGGTTCGGATAGGTGGTGCTATCCTACATCCACGAAGGGTAACGGTTGCGCGAGTCCACGGAGGGCTCCACCCATGAAGGGTCCACGAAGAAGCAACCTTGTCTATCCCACCATGGCCATCGCCCACGAAGGACTTGCCCCACTAGCGGTAGATCTTCACGAAGTAGGCAATCTCCATGCCCTTACAAACACCTTGGTTCAACTCCACAATCTTGTCGGAGGCTCCCAAGTGACACCTAGCCAATCTAGGAGACACCACTCTCCAAGAAGTAACAAATGGTGTGTTGATGATGAACTCCTTGCTCTTGTGCTTCAAATGATAGTCTCCCCAACACTCAACTCTCTCTCACAGGATTTGGATTTGGTGGAAAGAAGATTTGAGTGGAAAGCAACTTGGGGAAGGCTAGAGATCAAGATTCATATGGTAGGAATGGAAAATCTTGGTCTCAACACATGAGTAGGTGGTTCTCTCTCAGAACATATGCGTTGGAAGTGTAGATGTGTTCTGATGGCTATCTCCACGAATGAAGAGGAGGTGGAGGGGTATATATAGCCTCCACTTAAAATCCAACCATTACACACAATTTACCAATCTCGGTGGGACCGAATCAACAAACTCGGTCGGGCCGAAAAGGTAAACCTAGTGACCGTTAGAGTTTTTCGGTGGGACTGACATGCATCTCGGTAGGACCGATATGGTTAGGGTTTGGGCATAACGTAATCTCGGTGAGACCGATTACACAAACTCGGTGATACCGATTTGGTAATTAGCTAACCAGAGAGTTGGTCAAGCAAACTCGGTGGGACCGATTACTAAACTCGGTTGGACCGATTTTGGTAATGATTTATCCAGAGAGTTTGCATTGTAATCTCGGTAGTACCAATTGCCTAAACTCGTTGAGACCGATTTTGACAATGGACATACACAGTGAGATTGCAATCCCATCTCGGTGAGACCGAGATCCCTATCGGTAGAACCGATTTGCTAGGGTTTTGGCAGTGGCTTATGACATATGAAAACTCGGTGGCGCCGGATAGAAAGAATCGGTAGGACCGAGTTTGGCTTAGGGTTTAGGTCATATGTGGAAGTGGGAAAGTAGCTAAGGGTTTTGGAGCATATCATTAAGCACATGGAGCAAAAGGCTCATTAAGCAACACCTCATCCCTTCTTGATAGTATTGGCTTTTCCTATAGACTCAATGTGATCTTGGATCACTAAAAGTGTAAAATGAAGAGTCTTGAGCTTGAAGCTTTAGCCAATCCTTTGTCCTTAGCATCTTGAAGGAGTTCCCACAACCTTTAGTCCATGCCACTCCATTGTTGAACTTATCTGAAATATACTAGATAAAAGTGTTAGTCCAACAAGAGATATGTTGACATTAATTACCAAAACCACCTGAGGAGCACTTGTGCTTTCAATCTCCCCCTTTTTGGTAATTGATGGCAACATACATCAAAGCTATAGATAACGATACAAAGAATAGCAAGTAAAGCTTTGGAAGAACATGTAACAAGCATAGGCTCCCCCTACATGTATGCAATCATGTAAATATAAGATATAGAGGCATTTGAGAGCATAACCATGACAGAGAAGGCAATGTGTTACATGTATCTTGGCCATATGCATCAGAGCAAAAGATTGTTAAGAGAAATACCTTCATGCTTATGAGTCCTTTTTGCAAACAGTATGTACAAAAGCAAGAATTCCTCATACTCATGATTCTGATACATATACTTACCTTATAGTCTTGAGTTGGCTTAGGATGGAATGAACCTGCATAAATAAGGTTAGATAACACAAGTGCATCCACTAGCCAGAGCAAACCAAGGAAAACCACAAGAATACCAAGACTGGGATGACATGTAGAGAGTGAGTACAAGGTACCACATTAGATTAGACATGTCCCCAAGAGTAAAGATTTGCAATGAATTTGATTGATTTCTTTCCCTTAGATGTCTTGCTCCCCTGAATTTGACATGGGATATTGGGAGAAGATAGGGAACAGAAAATCAGAGCTAAAATGTACAGAAGTATATGAATGAATAGAAGCACTATGTTCTATGAGCATGTCTTTCCACCAAAAAGACATGTGGCATCTCTCCTCTTAAACATCAATCATCTGGGATCCTTGAGTATTCTCTCCCCCTGGAGATCTCTTTCTCCCCCTTAATACTTTCTCTCTTTTTCTCCCTGATGATAAGCTTTGATGTGATCTCTCACTCCCCCTTTGACATCAATTTCCAAGAAGGTTCTTCTGGAATCTGTCGAATAGGTTTGGTCCTTGAGATTCAGCATAAAGCAATGGATAAAACTGTGATGCTTGTAGAGGATAAGATTCATTGAGTGGAGCTGGATCAGAAGAAATATAAAATAAGTGACAAACTGTTTTCCTGTTGCGAAATCGGTGGCGCCGAGCGTCATGTTTTGGTGGTACCAAAGGGATTCGGTTGATCCGAAACGTTCAATTCGGTGAAACCGAGTTTACTACAGATAAAACACTTGTCACCTCAGCTCACTAGTCAAATAAGATCTCACAAAGATTTGCAATGAATTAACTGAAAGATTTGCAAGGAATTTGATGCAGAAGTATGCAGGACAAAAAGGAATCAAAAAGAAAAGAATAGAAGTTCTAGATGAAGTTTTTTTTTGATAAAGAGGGAAACAAATATGCAAGGGACTAATGCAACAACACTCAACGAAAGGAGACTCAAGAGAACTTCATCTAGATTTGGGCGGTGACAAAGTCACCTATGTTAGAGTATATTGACTTAGGAGTCAAGTGAGAACACTTGATCATGGGTCATACTCATCGTTTAAGCTCAAAATGGGGTTACCATTTTTCGTTTAAGCATCTTGATGTATTCACATCTTGTCGAGTTGCTTTGACTCATGACTTTAAGTAAAGCTTCTCTAAGATGGAATATCATACCTTGGGAGGTGGAGTGGATCTTGCTCATGTAGTTGAACTTATGTGGGTGCTCGAAGTTGATGTAGTTCATCATGAGTCAGGAGCACCCCTTGGAATTTGAGTTCATCTTCCTACATGGGTTAGGTCTTGCAAGGAAAAGCACTTGTATATAGAGAAATGACAATCATGAAGCTCAACATAGAATTTGTCAAAGGATATGTTTGAATGGTTTCGTGCTTCCTTGTCTTCAACCACCGTCGTGTAGAGACTTGGTGATGTAGAGATTGCTCAAGATGTGAGAGAGTTGCAATCTCATAGAAATAGATTCATCCAAGTACCTACATGGATTAGATAACATGCAAGATGCAAATATATCCAAGACATTAGATAGTCATCATAAGAGATATATCAAGGATTAGTCATAAGCTCATGTCTTGCATGTATCCAATGGAGTTTCTACTCCAAGTTTGAAGCATCAATGATGTTCAATTCTCCTCTCAACCTGCAAAACACTTTCTCATCAAGCGGTTTAGTGAATATATCCGCTAATTGCTTATCGGTGCGAACATGTTTAAGATCAATGTCACCCTTTGCAACATGGTCTCGAATGAAATGATGACGAACTTCAATATGCTTAGTTTGAGAATGTTGCACAGGATTATGACCAATTTTGATAGCACTTTCATTGTCACAAAGCAATGGAACATGTTTCACATAGACCCCATAATATTTAAGAGTTTGGGTCATCCAAAGTAATTGAGCACAACATGAACCAGCGGCAATGTATTCCGCTTCGGCGGTGGATAAGGATACCGAGTTTTGTTTCTTGGAGGACCAAGACACAAGAGATCTACCAAGAAATTGACATGTACCCGAAGTGGACTTTCTATCAACCTTGTCTCCGGCATAATCCGAGTCGGAATACCCAACAAGATCGAAAGAGGACCTCTTAGGATACCAAATGCCAAAATTTGGTGTATGGATTAAGTATCTCACTATCCTTTTCACGGCCTTAAGATGACATTCTTTAGGAGCAGCTTGATATAGTGCACACATGCACACACTTAGCATAATGTCAGGACGAGAGGCACATAGGTATAACAATGAACCAATCATAGAGCGATAAACCTTTTGATCAACCGGTTCACCATCTTTGGTCAAATCATTATGTCCACTAGTAGGCATGGGTGTAGACATACCTTTGCATTCTTGCATATTGAAGTTCTTGAATAGGTCTTTGGTGTACTTCGTTTGAGAGATAAATGTACCTTCCTTAGTTTTCTTGATTTGCAAACCGAGAAAGAATTTGAGTTCACTCATCATAGACATCTCAAACTTCTTTGATATAAGCTTTCCAAACTTTTCACTAAAAAGAGGGTTAGTAGAACTAAATATGATATCATCAACATAAATTTGGCATACAAATAGTTCTCCAGTAACTCTTTTAGTAAAAAGTGTAGAATCAATTTTTCCAATTTCAAAACCACTTGCAATAAGGAACTTAGTCAAGCATTTATACTATGCTCTAGGAGCTTGTTTAAGACCATAAAGTGCTTTGTGAAGTTTGTAAACATGATTAGGTTTCTTAGGATTGACAAAGCCGGGAGGTTGTTTGACATAAACTTCCTCCTCTATTTCACCATTTAGAAAAGCACTTTTAATGTCCATTTGGTACAAGGTGATATAATGATGATTAGAAAAGGCAAGTAAGATGCGAATGGACTCAAGTCTAGCAACGGGAGCATATGTCTCACCATAGTCCATACCTTCGATTTGTGTGTATCCTTGAGCGACGAGACGTGCTTTGTTGCGAACCACTTGTCCATCTTCATCTTGCTTATTGCGAAACACCCATTTGGTACCGATGATGTTGTGGTTGTTGTCGGGCTTCTCAACCAATGTCCAAACTTGGTTTCTCTCAAAGTTGTGTAGCTCTTCATGCATAGCGTTTATCCAATCCGGATCTTCCAACGCTTCTTCGACCTTCATAAGTTCAATGCTAGAGATGAATGAATAGTTTTCACAAAAGTTAGCTAAATGAGTTTTAGAGCGAGTGATTCTCCCAGTTTGGATATCATTGTAGATTTGCTCGACGGGATGATCTTTGGCAATTCTTGCTCGAACTCGTGAAAGCTTTTGCTTGGGTCTTCGTTGAACTTCTTCTTCATCTTGTTCTTCTTCATGGCCTTCTTCATTGTTGGCGTTGTCGTTCACTTGTCGTGGTGGAGAAGGAGGTTGTTGATGTTCGTCTTGACGCATTTCCTCGTTTTCTTCATCTTGGTGTGTCCCACTTGTGGATGCTTCCGTGTCGATTCTTGGTTCACCTTGTCGTGAAGTAGAAGCTTCCACTTGGACGGACGAGGTACTCTCCTTCACCTCCGTTGGACGAATTTTGCCAATAGACAAGTCTTGAATTGCTTCCGAAGGGTCTTTGTCTCCTACATCAATTGGCAATTGCTCTACTTGCGAGCCATTAGATTCATCAAACTTCACATCTACCATTTCTTCGACCTTTCGGGTGAAATTGTTGTAGACACGGTAAGTGTGAGAGTTTGAGCCATAACCAAGTAGGAAACCTTCATGAGATTTAGGAGCAAACTTTGAACAACGATGCTTATCTAGAATGTAGCACTTTGAGCCAAATACTCGAAAGTATCCAACTTGGGGTTTGTTACCGGTGAGGAGCTCGTATGCCGTCTTGCCGAGTAGCTTGCCGTCTCAACCTCTTCTGCCCAGAAGTGCTTCGGCGTCTTGTACTCATCAAGCATCATTCTCGCCATTTCGATGAGCGTCCGGTTCTTCCTCTCAACAACTCCGTTTTGTTGAGGTGTGTACGTAGCCGAGAACTCATGTGAAATCCCTTCTTCATCAAGAAAGGTATCCACATTTGCGTTCTTGAACGCCGTTCCGTTGTCGCTCCGAACCTTCTTGATCTTCACGTTAAACTGATTTTGGGCCTTTGTAGTGAAGTTTTTGAAGATCTTTTGGACCTGCAATTTATCATCAAGAAAGAACACCCATGTAAATCTTGAAAATCATCAACTATGACTAGACCAAAAGAATTTCCACCGAGACTCTTGTAGGCATTGGGACCAAAAAGATCCATATGAAGTAGCTCGATTGGGCTCCTTGTGGTCATGATGTTCTTCACGGGATGCCTTCCTCCAACCTGTTTACCTTCTTGACAAGCACTGCAAAGTCTATCCTTATCAAATATGACATCGTTAACTCCAAGGATATGATTTCCTTTAATAAGCTTGTCAAGGTTTCTCATGCCAACATGACCTAGTCGTCTATGTCACAACCAACCTTTTGAGGATTTAGCAATAAAGCAAGTTTTAGGTTGTGCCTTTTTAGAGAAATCGACAATATAAAGGTCACCTCTACGTATACCGGTAAAGACCATTTTATGATTATCTCGACGGAACATCTCTTCCAAAGGTGACATACTTTCGAGGGCCGTCATTTTCAGCAAGCTCACGGAACATCTCTTCGTCTCCGGTCATATGATCAGTACATCCACTGTCGAGAACCCATTCCTTTCCTCCTGACACATATCCTCGAAGATTAGCCATAAGACCAAAGTGTCTCATTGCATCATCAAGATCAGAGTCACTATCATCATCTTCATCATAGTATCCATGTTCAACATCATCTTGTGATTGATCATATCCTAGAGAGGGTAATTCATTAGATAAATGATCATCAAAGTGGTCACTTTTCTGAATTCTTATGGATTCGTTTATGATATCACCAATGGTTCCAACATTTCCTTTAGCACGCATGAGATTGGTAAGATCAAATAGACAATCACCAAAACTAGGATCACTAGAGTTCATTTTACTCAAGGCAATAGATTTATGGAGAATTCCATCCAAATTTTTCAAGGAATAGTTGGGGAATCGTTCCTCAAGAAATTTCCATATAGTATAGGCACAATTAAGAGTAGGTAAACTAGCAATCAAGTTTTTGGGCAATCCTCTAATGATGAGCTCAACGGTTCTAAGATTGCGAACCATGTCAATATCTTCATTTAGAGTGGGATGCATGGGATCAACATGAGGAGCACAAGGACTAGAAATATACTTGTTCAAATGATATTGAGTGAAAATCACAAGCATCTCATTTTTCCATTCATGAAAATACTCTCCATCAAGAATAGGCACTCTATGTCTAAGACTCCCTAAAGTAGACACATCCATCTTCCTCCAATGGTGATTAAACCAAGGCAATGGAGACCAAAGCTCTGATACCACTTGTAGGATCTACAAGTAGGTGTGTCTAGAGGGGGGGTGATTAGACACTTAGTACTAAAGTTGCAGTTTTTAAGCCTTTTTGGTTTGAGTGAAGTTTTAGGCACAATTTCAGCACATACAATACATATCAAGCAAGCATGCAAAGAGTATATAGGCAGCGGAAAGTAAAGCATGAAACTTGCGAGAATGTAAAGAGAAGGGTTTGGAGAATTCAAACGCAATTGGAGACACGGATGTTTTTCCCGTGGTTCGGATAGGTGGTGCTATCCTACATCCACGAAGGGTAACGGTTGCGCGAGTCCACGGAGGGCTCCACCCACGAAGGGTCCACGAAGAAGAAACCTTGTCTATCCCACCATGGCCATCGCCCACGAAGGACTTGCCTCACTAGCGGTAGATCTTCACGAAGTAGGCGATCTCCTTGCCCTTACAAACACCTTGGTTCAACTCCACAATCTTGTCGGAGGCTCCCAAGTGACACCTAGCCAATCTAGGAGACACCACTCTCCAAGAAGTAACAAATGGTGTGTTGATGATGAACTCCTTGCTCTTGTGCTTCAAATGATAATCTCCCCAACACTCAGCTCTCTCTCACAGGATTTGGATTTGGTGGAAAGAAGATTTGAGTGGAAAGCAACTTGGGGAAGGCTAGAGATCAAGATTCATATGGTAGGAATGGAATATCTTGGTCTCAACACATGAGTAGGTGGTTCTCTCTCAGAACATCTGAGTTGGAAGTGTAGATGTGTTCTGATGGCTCTCTCCACGAATGAAGAGGAGGTGGAGGGGTATATATAGCCTCCACTTAAAATCCAACCGTTACACACAATTTACCAATCTCGGTGGGACCGAATCAACAAACTCGGTCGGGCCGAAAAGGTAAACCTAGTGACCGTTAGAGTTTTTTGGTGGGACTGACATGCATCTCGGTAGGACCGATATGGTTAGGGTTTGGGCATAACGTAATCTGAGTGAGACCGATTACACAAACTCGATGAGACCGATTTGGTAATTAGCTAAACAGAAAGTTGGTCAGGCAAACTCAATGGGACCGATTACTAAACTCGGTTGGAACGATTTTGGTAATGAGTTATCCAGAGAGTTTGCATTGTAATCTCGGTAGTACCGATTGCCTAAACTCGGTGAGACCGATTTTGACAATGGACATACACAGTGAGATTGCAATCCCATCTCGGTGAGACCAAGATCCCTATCGGTAGAACCGATTTGCTAGGGTTTTGGCAGTGGCTTATGACATATGAAAACTCGGTGGCGCCGGATAGAAAGAATCGGTAGGACCGAGTTTGGCTTAGGGTTTAGGTCATATGTGGAAGTGGGAAAGTAGCTGAGGGTTTTGGAGCACATAATTAAGTAGATGGAGCAAAAGGCTCATTAAGCAACACCTCATCCCTTCTTGATAGTATTGGCTTTTCCTATAGACTCAATGTGATCTTGGATCACTAAAAGTGTAAAATGAAGAGTCTTGAGCTTGAAGCTTTTGCCAATCCTTTGTCCTTAGCATCTTGAAGGAGTTCCCACAACCTTTAGTCCATGCCACTCCATTGTTGAACTTATCTGAAATATACTAGATAAAAGTGTTAGTCCAACAAGAGATATGTTGACATTAATTACCAAAACCACCTGAGGAGCACTTGTGCTTTCATATATCTACATATCCGTACTGCCAAGCTTGCCTTCCATGCCAAGGAGAGTCCCGTCCGGACACAGGACGAAGTCTTCAATCTTGTATCTTCATAGTCCAACAGTCCAGCCAAAGGATATAGTCCGGCTGTCCGAATACCCCCTAATCCAGGACTCCCTCAGTAGCCCCTGAACTAGGCTTCAATGACGATGAGTCGGGCGTGCATATCATCTTCGGCATTGCAAGGCGGGTTCCTCCTCCGAATACTTCATAGAAGATTTTGAACACGAGGATCGTGTCCGGCTCTGCAAAACAAGTTCCACATACCACCGTAGAGAGAATAATATTTCCACAAATCTAATCTGCTGACATACCCCGTAGTGTGACATCACACCATAGCCAGGTCTTTATTCGAATCGTTTTTCATAACCAATCTCAGCGTGTTTCGCAAGGCAGCTTCCTTAGCACGCCTTGTCAAAGTAGAGATCGTGTCCCCTTTATTACGGGATTCTCATCAACACGGACGTGGGTAACCTAATCGTGCTCGTTGGTACGACCCCTTGATTTAAGGCAAGTCCCAAACGGTCACGAGGAGGGCGCTTGATATTCAACCTCTTTATAAAGAGACCAAGGCCTATTATTTTTCCTCTCGATCTTAATCGAATCCCCTCCCACCTCGGGTTCCAACACCCAAAGCTCAGGTTCAGGCACTTCGGACCTCTGATTATGTCCGGATCCAACCTTCAAGGTTGGTGGATGCCTTCCTCCGTCACGGAGGAAGACGTAATAAAGCTAAGGGAGGCCAGAATACTTGACCTATGAAATCCCGCATAGGCTGCCTGCTCAAGGGCAGGTTATTCCCACTCCCAAGCCCGGTTAGAGCATCGTGTTCGTATCTCACTTCCTCCGAGGGCTAGGCTTCACGCCAGATCCCTTCGTGAGGGGGCTTATTTTCTATTATGGGCTGGATTTCCATGATTTAGCTTCGGAGTCTATCCTCCACATCTCATCGTTCATCGTCGTGTGCGAAGCTTTCCTCCGTATTACCCCTCATTTCAGATTGTGGCTCAAGACCTTCAAAGTGGAGCCAAAGATGATCGAGGGGCTTCACGCAGAGGGCGGAGGCGCCGTAATAAGCAAAAATGCCGATGCCCCATGGCCCGAGGGATCTTTCCAGGAGGTGTCCAGCTTATGGCAACAAGAGTGGTTTTATATCACAGCTCCCAGGGGTACGAAGTGGGTGGCTCCCTCTGCCTTTCGCTCGGGTTCCCCGCCACGACTAATGTCATGGGTCAACAAGGGGCTGGACTGGGGATCAGTAAAGGATGTTCCCATGTTGCAGAGCCGCATCCGAGATCTCCTTTAGAGAGATATCAGTCTGATCATGGTAATGCAAGTCATGTTAATTCGCCGAGTCCTGCCCTGCAAACATCGTCCCCTCTGCATGTGGGAGTTCAACCTGGAGGGACTGCGAGTTATTCAACACTTCCTCGGCATGACGCCCGAGGAGATGCACAAATTGTTCTTCGGACCACAAATAATGTGTCCGTACATCATTGGGGATGCAGGTCTGAGCTGCAATCGCCCGGATACCCAAGTAAGTAGCCCCGCATCCGAACACACTGTCTGTTTATTTATCGCAACGTCGCCCTAAAAAGCCTCTCTTTGACCAGGATTGGATAGCGAAGGCAAAGTTGATCAGGTTTCCGGCCCCCCTCCCTAAGACCTCACCAAATCTCGTGCTAACCAGGATGCTGGAGATCGCACCTTATCAAGCGCCCTCAGGAGAAGATAAAAGGGGGAACAAGGAGGCTAGCGCCTCCGCGAAGGAGGTTAACCAGGGAGGAGGAATCAAAACTTCCTCTCCCCAGGGAAGGAAGAGGACCGCCTCTGAGGACCCGGAGACAATGGTCTCCAAACGGGGGAAGAAATCTTTGCCGGAGGGTCCTGCCCCGGGGGATACCCCGGCCACACTATGCCCTCAAGGGGATCAGCCCTCCACCGAGCTGTAAGTAAAAGGGTACTTAATGATGAAAATACCTCGCTTTACTTCTGAGGAAAATAACCGAAGCATTTATCTTGCAGTTCGGATCTTAGCCCTTCTCAGCAAAGCTCATCTTCAGGGGATCTTCTTCCAAAGATGATGGAGAGCGAAACGCCTCCCCATGCCTTACCGCCTCATGAGGCGGGTGACCCCGAGGTGTCGTCACGGAGGGTTTCTCCTGATCCGGCAAGGCCAGAAGGTAATCATATGGCCACCCAAAGTCCTCAGTATCCGGCTCTTGAAGAGAGCAATTGAAAGAGTCCGACACCATCTGGTGTGCGGTCGGACGTACTGAGGGATCTACTAGAGCGAGTGGCTATCTCAGAAGAGCATCGCACGTTGATGGTTGCGGTGATTGAAAGGATTCCGTCTGCCGAAAGCGGGTTGCATGAAGCCTTTATGAGTCAACTGACGGGTTTTGAGGTACGCAAAATGATGTACATTTTTTACAGTACCACACATTTTTAGATGTGCCCTGTGTAGATAGTAGCCCCTGAGACTCTGGGTCCTGTCGAAGACAACGGTGCACAGAGGATCATAGTCCCAGGAATAATTGTGCCGCCTTAATATGCAGGTGGCGGAGGGTCTGGTGGCCAGTCGGACTGATAAGTTTGCCGAGCTAAAGCGGCAGCTTGACGTGACAGATGCCGACATCATACTTGTCAACAAACCGCTTGACGAGGCACAGGGTATGTGATTCCTCCGGTGACACATGGGAAGAGGAGCATGATGCCAGTATCTATAACATGTGTGTGAATGCAGATGGAGCTGCGGCCGTGGAGAACCTTCGGGCGGAACTATCCCGAGCCAAAGAACAAGCTAGGAAAAGCGATGCGGCTGCCTAAAGGCAATCGAGGAGCTGAAAGCCGAACAGGCTGCTCGCTGCCAAAGCAAGGAGGAAATAACCAGGATGGATATGGAATTTAAGAATGCCGCTGACCGTTACGAGCTTCTTGAAAAGGAAGATCGAGCGAAGAGGACAGACCTGGAGAAGGCCACGATGGCGACCAAAGACACCCGCTCTGCAATGAGAGCGATGAAGGAGGAGCCGTGTCAAGCAGGGGATATCCTAGGTACACCCCTTTGTGTCCTAGGTACGCCCCTTTATGCTGGGAAGCCCTTTATGCTACGGATGAAGATCGGAGATCCTAGGTACGCCCCTTTGGATCGGCTGTGGAGTTCTGTGGACGCATATCTGGACTTAGCGGCGAGTGCTGCCGATGCGGCCGAATACTTCCGAGATCAAAAAGATCGCGAAGTGGAAAAGCTGCTCTGGTCACAATTTAACGTTCTAGAGCGTCCGCTTCCATTGACTGATCGGTTGGCCGAATGGGCCGAGCTGAATAGATTGTCCGGACTCACCATGAGGTCTGTTGTGGATCATCTGTGGCCGGAAAGGCCAAAGTCAAATAGTTATTTTGGTTTGGTGCAGCAGTTCCTTGGTGCAGTGCCGCACATCAACGCGATGAATAGTTTGGCGTACGTAGAGGGTGCGCGGATGGCCCTTGCCCATGTGAAGACATACTGGGCGGAGATGGAGGCCACCGCCATTGCAGCCCAAGATTCGGACGAGAGCAGAGTACCTGCCGAGCACTACTTTCGAGAAGTTCTTGAGGTCGCTTGTTCAATAGAAGCGCAGTGCTCGAAGAATATTATGTTCTAATGACATGTATTCCCATTGAAAAACAATGTTTTACTGAATTGTAAAGGCTATTTTATACTTGTGCCTAAAAGAATTATAATACCTCCTGTGCGGCCGTTTATGTATATATGTATATAACCTGAAAGATGGTAGTCGTCGGCTTCAGCCCCCACGCATATAATGCGAGGGTGCTCGCAGAAGACGCATGTTCACACTTGATCCAACGTCTTGGTCCATTAAGGAGGTGATAGCGCAGCGAACTAGGCAATCGGACTATAATGCTTTAACACTTTCACTTAGCCGAAGGAGTTTGAAAAAGGGTCTACTATATAGCCCCTGGTGGCTCCGCGCTCATCCGAATTCGGGGCACGTACATGCCTGGACGGGAAACGGCCCTTCGTTAAGGCGGAGGAATCCCGAAGATTCCTGTATGTGCATCTAGTACCCCTTAGTGATTTTGGTGTATTGAAGACTTATAGGTTAAGGATCTAATGTGTTTATGAGTGTACACAGGTCTATAAGTCTATGAGGAGTTTGATATTTATAGAGAAAGTCGACCCCTAAAAATGAAGTTCTTCGACTGATGACTTTGGTATTCTGAAGACTTTCTGAAGACTTTGAAAGTGAAGAAATTGGTGTGACCTTGAAGACTTGGTATTCATTCGAGGAACATGAAGCGTGAAGACTTTTGTTTTCATAGTTTCATTTTCTATTTCTTGAGTCAAAGGAAACAACGTACTATTAAAGGGGGTCGAGGAAATACTAAGGAAAAATTTCCATTTGATGCTCAACTCAAATCCTACACCTATCAATTCCTTCGAGTGAAGCGATTGGAAATCTCATACAGTTCATTCAATTTCTTCAGTGACAGAGACACAGTTCTTCTAGTCACTGAGGACTTTGTTCTGACTGAGGAGTTAGGAATTCGCCAGTGCGGATTGCCTACATAGTGAGGAACATGATAGCCCTGAGGAATTTGTACCTCAAATTTCCGGCCGTTGCTGTGCTACGCGCCAGCTGTCCCAAAATATCTTATCCATCCAACGGTCATAGGTCATATCATTGAAGGGCATTTATGTCTTATCATGTCGGGCTGCTCCCTAGGCTATAAATAGCCGCCCCCTACAACCACTAGCTGGTTGGCTGCTCCGAGAGAAACTGACACTTGTCATTTGAGATCAACCCATCCTCCGAGGACGTTGAGTGAAAATCATCAAGTGAGGAAAATCCAAAACCCAAACCCAAACACCTACAAACCCAAAGTGATTGAGCATCACTGAAGAGATTGATCATGTGTGGATCCGACGCTTGTTACCTTTGAAGACCGTGCTTCCTCCAGACGGTTAGGCGTCATGGTCTAGAGCATCCAAGAGGAATTGTGGATCGCCGAGTGAACGAGTTTGTCAAGGTTCGGAAGTCACCTGAAGACTTACCACGAGTGATTGGACGAGGACTGTGTGTCCTTAGTTCAAGGAGAATACGATGAGGACTGGGTGTCCCGAGCTGCGTGCTCAGGACTGGGTGTCCGGGACTGTGTGTCCTCGAGTTTAAATACTCAGCCGCTCCTACCAGATGTACAACTGAGACAACAGTTGGAACTGGTCTACCAAATCATTGTCTTCACCAAGCTTACTAGTTCCATTTCCTCAACTCTTTCATTTCCTCAGTATTATGCTGCTTGTTTATCATATCTGTGTTTGAAGACTTTGACTGAAGACTTTCTCAATTTCCTCAGTTCAACTTCTTTAGTCTGTTTGTCTTCATCTTGTGTTATCCTGTGATTACGCTTTCTGTACTCTGTGCTAGTCTTCATTTCATCATGATGACCATGCTTGTGTTCTGCTATGTTTACATCGGAGTACTTATTCTGCTGCTAGTAGTTCTTCGCTAAGGAATTTCATCACTAGCAAATTCCTCAGTGAAGAATTTCATAAAAATCGCCTATTCACCCCCCCTCTAGTCGATATAACGCACTTTCAATTGGTATCAGAGCAAGGTACTCCCTTGTTCTGTGTGATTTTGGTTTAACCGCCTGGAGTTTTAGTTATGTCGACCGCAGGTATGAAGAAAGTGACATGCCCCATCTTTGACGGTCACAAGTATCCCAAGTGGAAGGCCATGATGAAGAAGCGCCTCATGGCGATGAACAGCGAGCTGTGGACCGTCACTGAGATTGGTCTTACCGATCTATGCAAGATGGCGGACGCTGATGATATTCGCAAGTACACTTGACTTGACATCATGGCAAAGGATATCATCTGTTCCTGCCTGTCCAGAGATGAATTCAGGCGCATCATGCATCTTTGCAATGCGAAGCTTATCTGGGACCGAATCTCTGACGTCTATGAAGGTCATCAAACTTGTCATGATCCCTGGTTTGAAGATTTCAAGGAATCTCTCAAAACAATGACTTTCGAACCAGACTCATCATCTTCTGCACCATGCCTCATGGCAAACGGTGCCAAGGTAACCGAATGTTCCTCATCCGAGTCTAGTGATGATGAATCTGATGATGATTTTGGACCTAGTTATACCAAGCTTGTTTGCATTGCCACTAAACAACAAAGAGCTTTGGAAAAGGCTCATAACATGCTTACTAAGAGCGATGATATGTTGGGTGAAGAAATGGATCAGTCAAAAGCTTTAGCTGAAAGTCTTCAGAGACTTCATTCTAAGTATGACTCCCTTCAAGATCAACATAACTCTCTCTTGTCTGATCATGAGAAGCTAAGAGTGAGTTACGAAGATCTTCAGAAGGAGCGCGATTCATTACTTGCTCAACAAATCAGCGATGCTTAGGAAGAATTTGTTCCTCCATGTTTGAAATGCATTGCACTTGAATCTGCTAATTCCTCAACTGAATGTTCAAATGCTTCTAATGTTGAAAATTCTTCACCTGCCTCTGCTATCACTAATTCCTCATCTGAGGACATTGCTAGTATCACTGACGATGCAAGGCTGAAGGAATTGTACATGACAGGCATGTACAAAAGCCTCAAAGGGCATCGGACCCTTTGTGATGTGCTTAAAAAGCAGATCCTCAACAGGAACCCTAGGAAAGAGGGTATTTCCTTTGAGAGGAAACTCAATGCTGATGGTACATATTGGAAGCCTGAGCAGTACCCCAAAACCTCATGGGTTGCTGCAAAGGGACCTCCAGTTGATCCATCTAATTTATCTGGCTATACATGTGAATCTTCTCATTCTTCTGATGAGTCATTTGACTCCAACTATAAACTGTTCAAAAATCAAAATGGTGAAGTATTTGCTAGATATGTTGGCACTAACTGCAGGAATGGTTCCCCTATGAAGAAAATCTGGGTTCCCAAAAGGTGCCTTGAAAGTATTCAGGTGAATGTCCTCATGACACCACCTGTTAAGAATAGGAACCCCAGATCAAATTCTTCATATCGATCCAAGTCCTCATATGAACCATATTCCTCAAGGGGATCAAATTCCTCAGATGGATCAAAGTCCTCATATGAACATCATCATGCTAACAACTCTGTTTCGCAGGGAAGAGCCAAGGGCTATGAATATGAGCATTATTCTTCAAATTATTATGTTCATAAGTCCTCGAAGAATTTCTCTGCTTATTCATATGCTTACCCTAACCACTCTTATGGGAAACGAAATGGTTTGGCATCCATGCCACCATTCTCGTATGGTGCTCGCAGAGTGATGAATTCTTTGCCACCCCTTCAGATCTGGGTGGTGAAGAAAAAGAACTAATCTCTTATGCAGGGTCAGGTCTCCAGACGTACTGTAACCTCTGAAGAATTTGCTGGGGACCAGACAAGTTGCCTGAAAGGACGCAAGCTAATCATGAAGAAATGAACTTTCATTTCACACGTCCTCCTACTGCTTTATCTGTCTTATTGCTTGATGAAATTGATCTGATGAATTGTGATATCATATTCTTCACTGCTGAAGTATATGAGGTTCGTAAGTGGCACTAATTCATCTGCAGGATGATCAACCCAAAGCCACTGAGTGGGTCCTCGATAGTGGATGTACGAATCACATGACTAGTGACAAGAATCTATTGATGGATGCTCCCTTATCGTCATCACATCTGAAGCATATCATCTTCGCTGACAAGAGCAAAAGTTAGGTACTGGGTCTAGGTAAGGTTGCTATCACAAAGGATCGACACATGGACAAAGTCATGATTGTTGAGTCCTTAGGATACAACCTTATGTCTGTCTCAATGCTTTGTGATCTTGATATGGTTGTTGTCTTTGGCAAGTATCGTTGTGTTGTGATTATGGAAGCTGACAATTCCAAAGTCTTCGAAGGCTTTAGGAGAGGAGACTTGTATATTGTTGATTTCTCTGCAGATTCACAACCAGCCGTGTGCCTACTTGCAAAAGCTTTAGAAGGATGGCTATGGCATCGACGACTTGGTCATGCAGGCATGAGGAATTTGCACACGCTTGCAAAGAAGAAGCATGTCATTGGCATTGAGAATGTCAAATTCCTCAAGGATCACCTGTGCGGTGCCTGTGAAGCTGGAAAGATGACCAAGGCCAAGCATCCAGCGAAGACTATCATGACCACCACTCGTCCATTTGAATTGCTTCACATGGATCTCTTCAGTCCTAATCATTATTCTTCTATTTCAAATGAAGCATCTCAATATGGCTTTGTTATTGTTGATGATTACTCTCGTTACACATGGGTACACCTTGTTACTTACAAACATGAAGTGCAGGAAGTCTTAAAACGATTTTCCTCGAGGGCTTCAACCAACTTTGGTGTGAAGATCAAGCACATCAGAAGTGACAATGGCACTGAGTTCAAGAATTCTGGTCTCGGTGACTATCTTGATGAACTTGGTATTACTCATGAGTTATCTGCTCCTTATACTCATCAACAAAATGGCGTCGTGGAGCGCAAGAACAGGACTCTTGCTGAGATGGCTCGCACTATGCTCAATGAGTACAAAACCCCTCATCGTTTTTGGGTTGATGCAATTGATACTGCGTGCCACATCATCAACAGAGTATATCTTCACAAATTCTTTAAGAAGACTGCCTATGAACTCCTAACTGACAAGAAACCCAATATGAGTTATTTCAAAGTCTTCGGTGCTAAATGCTGGATTAGAGATCCTCATCACAACTCTAAATTTGCACCGAAAGCACATGAAGGTTTTATGCTTGGTTATGGAAAGGACTCGCACACCTACAGAGTCTTCAACAATGTTCTTCACAATCTTGTTGAAACTGTAGATGTGCGGTTCGATGAAACTAATGGCTCGCAAAGAGAGCACCCACCTTTTGTGTTAGATGAACCAGCACCTGAGGATTCTATCAAGCACAAGGCTACTGAAGATGTTATTCCTACTGAAGAATCTGCTGAAGAATTCATTCCAGAATGTAAAGAACGTCGAGCTGATGCTTCTGAAGAAAATGCTGAGGAAATTGATGCTGAAGAAAATGCTAGTCAAATTCCTCAATGACAACCAGCTCATCCTCGCGTTGCAAAAGAAGTGCAAGTGGGGAGGATCATCAATGACATTAGAGCACCAGGTCCTCTCACCCGCTCAAAAGCTTCACATATATCTAACTTTTGTGGGCACTTTGCTTTTGTCTCTATCACAGAGCCCACTAAGGTAGATGAAGCATTTCTGGAGCCTGAGTGGATTCAGGCCATGCAAGAAGAATTACATCAGTTCAAGCTCAACAACGTCTGGGAGCTGGTCAATCATCCAGGTCCTCGCAAGCATAATATCATTGGCACAAAGTGGCTCTACCGCAACAAGCAAGATGAAAACGGCCTTGTGGTGAGTAATAAGGCACGTATAGTAGCTCAAGGCTACACACAGGTTGAAGGAGTTGATTTCGATGAAACTTTTGCACCTGTTGCTAGACATGAGGCTATTCGCATATTACTTGCTTATGCTAACCATCATGATATCATATTATATCAAATGGATGTGAAAAGTGTATTCCTCAATGGTAAGCTTGAGGAAGAAGTATATGTTGCTCAACCGCCAGGTTTTGAAGATCCAAAGCATCCTGACAAAGTCTTCAAACTCAATAAGGCCCTCTATGGCCTCAAGCAGGCACCACGGGCGTGGTATGATACTTTGAAGGAATTCTTCATGAAGAACGGCTTCACACCCGGTTCACTCGATCCTACTCTCTTTACTAAATCTTATGATGGTGAACTGTTTGTGTGCCAAATATATGTTGATGATATCATCTTTGGCTGTACTGACCAACGTTATAGTGATGAATTTGCCTATATGATGAGTGAAGAATATCAAATGTCTATGATGGGAGAGTTGAAATTCTTCTTAGGTCTTCAAATTCGTCAACAGCGCAATGGCATATTCATATCTCAGGAGAAATACCTCAAGGATTTCCTGAAGAAATTCGGCATGCAAGATTGCAAAGGCATCAAAATTCCTATGCCCACAAATGGTCAACTATGCACTGATGAAAATGGTATTGACTTCGATCATAAGGTATACCGCTCCATGATTGGCTCTTTATTGTACTTATGTGCATCTAGGCCAGATATAATGCTTAGTGTTTGCATGTGTGCCCAATTTCAAGCTGCACCGAAGGAATCACACCATAAGGCTGTGAAGCATATTCTTCGATATCTAGCTCACACACCAACACTAGGATTATGGTATCCCAAGGGCTCGGATTTTGATCTCATTGGATATTCTGATTCTGACTATGCTGGTGATCGTGTGGACCGCAAGTCAACATCTGGTACATGTCATTTCCTTGCATGATCCTTGGTCTGTTGGTCCTTAGAGAAACAGAACTGCGTATCACTGTCTACTGCTGAAGCTGAGTACATTGCTGCTGGTTCTTGCTGTGCTCAACTGCTATGGATGAAGCAAACACTGAAGGACTATGGCGTTAACGTGAAGAATGTGCCTCTGCTCTGTGACAATGAGACTGCCATCAAGATTGCTCACAACCCAGTTCAGCACTCAAAGACAAAGCACATTCAAATTCGTCATCATTTTCTTCGTGATCATGTGTTGAAGGGCGACATTTCTATTGAGCATGTGAAGACTAAAGAACAGCTAGCCGATATCTTCACTAAGCCCTTGGATGAGAAGAGATTTAGCAAGTTGCGGTGTGAGCTAAATATCTTAGAGTCTTCGAATGTACTTTGAAAAGGCACTCATCCTAACACTTATGAAAAATTGATGACTTAGATGTGCAACACATGAAGAAATGTTTTTCTTCAATCAATGAAGAATAACACTCTAAGTGTGAAGAAACTAACGAAGAATTTGATTCTCAGAACCCTACGACAATTGTACGCGGTGTGTCAAATCAGCATTCTTATACGGTGGGTCACGCCACCACAAAAGTTGAAAATCTTCAATTTGAGTTTTTCCTCATTCTTGAAATTCCTCAGTTGTTCAAATTCTTCAACTTTTCAAAATCTTCACCGTTTCCGTCGTTTTTCTTCATTCACTTATGGCTATTTCTTCAAGTTGGTGTTTTTCTGCCAAGTGAATGTGATCGGACCCTTCCCCCTCTATGCTATACTCAATCCAATCTATTCACAAATTCTTCATGTGCGTTCTATTTGAAACTCGTTCAAAATCTTCACTGTGTCCTTGTCAGCTGAAGAAATTGTGAACGGAACTTTAAAACTAATCATATCCATATTTTCGGTTTTGCCTCTCAAACCGTTCCGCATCCCATGATGCATTATTCTACTCACCCACGATCTTACACGATCTCCACTACACAGTACGTGGGTGACACATATCGTGCGAAGGAGAAGGGTCAGGGGCACGCTCGTCCCAAATCTTCAGGCGAACAATTTTTCACTGCCACTATAAATACCCCTCACCCCTTCCTCACTTCCTTTACTCCGCTCGATCTCTCTCTCCCGCTCGAGCTTCCCAAACCCTAGCGCCGCCGCTACTCCATCGTCACCGGTGAGGAAAAGCTTCACTGCCTCGACCTCGTCACCGTCGTACTCGCGCCGACCATGGAAATCTTCACCTCCGCCGCCGCCGTAGACGTCTTCCTCTGCCAAGTTAGGGCGTGGAAGATCTACACCGACGAACTCCACTGTTTCACCTCACGGTTCGTCATGTTCTTCATTCAGGGTAATTAAAAGTCACTTTAACTGCCCTCTTTGATTCAAAGTTTCTCTACAAAATCTTCAAAGGTGTTTTATTCTTCAAATCTTCACACACTAAACACCTCACATGTCATCTGTTCTTGATTCATTTCCCTAAGCATCATTTTCTTCAAGATTCCTCAATTGTGTGGATCTTATATCTATACAACTCTGGAACCTAAGACAAAGCACGCTTAGTGAAATTCTTCAAGACACATCTGGTCAAATTCCTCAAACTTGTTCTTTTTGAAAAACCCTATGAGAACGCATATGACCTCTCCAAATTCCTCGCAACTATACTCTGTTCACAGGTACACATGTCCGCTGCTGAATCACTAGGTTCTCATCAACTTAACTCATTTGCAGCGTTCCTTGAAGGAAAAACTGCATACTTCTTCAGAGAATTCAATTGTTCAAATTCCTCAGCTGAAGAATATGGCAGATGGTAAGAAGCCGCAGAAAGGAGGAAAGAAACCTAAGGACATTTACAAAGAGTACTGGACACCTGATGAAGCCAAGTTTGGCAAAGAGAACAAAAATCAGCGCAAGGTGCGCATTCAGAGGATTGAACGGAGATGGGCAAGAGAACGGAGGGAGTACAGATATGTTACTCCGAAATATATGAAGAAATTCGCTCTCAACCCTCCATGCCCAAGAGCCCCATTGGCCGCTGGCCTAGTGGCTGATCCCACTAGCGTCAAACGTGGCGAGGACTTTCCTAAAGAATGGGCCAGGCGCCAAGCCAAATTGGCAAGACAAGCCAAAGAAGCAGTGAAGAAATTCAACAAAGATTCTGCTGCTGCTGCTGCCACTGAGGCCTCTGTCAAGCCGTGAAAATCTATGCCTAATAAGCCTGCTCGCAAGCCAAGTGCTTCACCAACAGTGCCCTCACGGCCAAGTTCCTCAGTTGCGCCCTCACGACCAGGAACTTCAAAATATTCAAAACAAATTCCTCAAGCTGTTGCTCCTGCTCCTCCAAAATCCTCAGCACCCCCTCCACAATCCTCAGCTGTCCCGACAAAGTCCTCAGCACCTGTGCATCTTGCCACGTGCCAAAGGACTGCAGGCATCTCAATTGCCTTTGGTGTCTCAGCAAGTTCCTCAGCTGCACCAAGTTCCTCAGCTGGACCATCTCTGCTCAAGAAAAAGGCAACTGCTGGATGAGGTCCTCGGCCAAGTCCTAAGAAGAAGCATGTAGTCTTCAATGTGCCATCTGATGAAGATGAGGCTGATGAGGAAGAACTTGCAGAAATCATCAGAGACAGACAAGAAAGGGCCGCTAGAGCTAAAGGCACACCTGTGCCGCTGCTGTTGGATCCAAGAGCGATCCTAGACTACATTGATCTCTGGCACAAGGACCCAACCACTCCTATGCCAGACTTCAAGCTGACACTTGGTCAAAGTCACATGCTGACTCATTTCATCCAAGAGGAGAAGTGGAAATATGATCAGGCCAGGCAGATCAAGAAATCGCAGTACAGAAAAGAGAAACCGCTGAAGAAAAATGTTGTCAAGATGACAACTGAAGAAGTCGTCAAGATGCAGGCTGACATCAAATCCGTCGGCGACAAATTTGATGCTTACTATGCTGATTGGAAAGGAGCCAAAGTCAGGTGAGGGAGTCCTGGATTAGGTTGTGTTCGGATGGCCGTACTATACCTTCAGCCGGACTCCTGGACTATGAAGATACAAGATTGAAGACTTCGTCCCGTGTCCAGATGGGGCTTTCCTTGGCGTGGAAGGCAAGCTTGGCGATGCGGATATTTAGATCTCCTACCATTGTAACCGACTTTGTGTAACCCTAACCCTCTCCGGTGTCTATATAAACTGGAGGGTTTTAGTCCGTAGGACAACACAACATACAACAATCATACCATAGGCTAGATTCTAGGGTTTAGCCTCCTTGATCTCGTGGTAGATCTACTCTTGTACTACCGATATCATCAATATTAATCAAGCAAGACGTAGGGTTTTACCTCCATCAAGAGGGCCCGAACCTGGGTAAAACTTCGTGTCCCTTGTCTCCTGTTACCATCCGCCTAGACGCATAGTTCGGGACACCCTACCCGAGATCCGCCGGTTTTGACACCGACATTGGTGCTTTCATTGAGAGTTCCTCTGTGCCATCACAATCAGGAAGGATGCCTCTTCCCATCTCTAAATACGGCGCCATTACTAAGGGAGACTTGGCTGTCGGCCAAACCCTCCGGCTAGGTGGCTTTCTTATAACCACCTGTTCGGCTGTTGCGCCGACGGTGACCTCTCGAGTCATCAAAAGCAATCTTCACGTCAGCTCGGAACTGATCGAGCAGTTAGATCCAATGGAGCTCTCTTTCGTAAATGAGCTCTTGGATCGCATCGCCGCCCTGGGGGTTGCTACAGATTATGACCAAGTTGGGCTTAAACCCGATCTAAGAAAAATTAACTCTCCCCAAGCCACCCATCACATTGCCGTGGTCGAGGCGCAGTGCGGCAATCCTTCATCTATCTTAAGGACTAGCTATGTCCGGATTCCCGATCCCTCCAAGCTGGATACCCGTGGAGGGGAGGACGTAACTCAAGACCTGAACTTAGAATTAGGCAGCGGGCTGGATTCATTGGACAACTTCCAAGAATCCAAACTTCAGAGTTCAGAAACTCCTTGGCCTTTGAGCCTCAGATTGGGTGAGGTTTCGGATTTAATTACACCCACCCACCCGAACGTAAGCGATCTATCCCAAATCAGGCAAAAGCCCGAAGAAACAGTACATCATTACTGGGCCAGATTCCTCCTAGTTATGAACAGGATAAAGGACTGCCGCGAGGAAGATGCAATTTCAATATTCTGCAATAATTGCACGGACAAGGGAATCCTCAACGCCATAAGTCATCGCGATATTACGCGCTTCGCTGACTTGGCGTCCATAGTACAAAAGTACTGTGCGATGGAAAGTGCTCGGAAAACCGAAATAAAATTTTGGGACAATCCGGCTCTGAATAGAAAGCACGTCCGAAATAAAAGGGTGCATCATCGTCAAACACCCGAGTTAAACACCAAAAAACCAAAACCCTCTACTGGGCATGGAACCGTACTGGAAGGATGGCTTAATGGACCCTGTAAAATTCATAGTACAGAGGGCGCCACGCCAACTCATAGCCTTAGAGCATGTTGGATACTCCGGCAGGTGGCCAAAATGGGTGAAGATCTCCTAATTCCGGAGGCCGCACAAAGCCACCCCAGGGTCACCAGTATAGTCTTAACAGTCTTCGAGACTTTCGCATCAAATAATATGCGAAAAAGAACGCTCCGCAGCCTCGCCGAAGTCTACCAAGTAGCAACAATAAACCCATGGAGTGACACGACTATTACTTTTAATGCCAGTGATGAACCTAAATTCCGAACAGCCCGAGCACCAGCCGCACTGGTCCTCGGACCAATAGTGGACGGCTTTCGCCTCACCAAGGTACTCATGGATGGAGGCAGCGGATTGAACCTCATTTACGAGGAAACCCTTCAAAAAATGGAAATAGAGTGGAACCGCATTGAGCGAAGCAACACAACCTTTAGAGGAATAATCCCCAGTCGGGAAGCGCGCTGTACAGGAAAGATCACACTAGATGTGGTGTTCGGCACGCCGGATAATTACAGGTCCGAAGAGGTCACATTCCATGTGGCCCCGTTCAGTAGCGAATACCACGCTCTGCTCGGGCGGGAAGCATTTATAATCCTCCAAGCAATACCCCATTACGGGTACATGAAGCTCAAGATGCCCGGGCCAAATGGAATCATCACTCTCACTAGTGATCCGGACACAGCACTCCGCGCAGAAAATAAGACAGCCGCACTGGCCCTTGAGGCACTATCCGAAGCCCTGGCGGCTGAGGAGCTGACCGCGGTGCGCTCTACGGTGAACAGGGACGATGTGATACTCGACAAGAGATCCAAATCCACCTCCTTTAAACCAGCGGATGAAATAATCAAATTCCAGTTCCATCCAACGGACCACAATAAAATAGCTTCCATCGGGGCGCAATTAAACCCTGATGTAGACGCCGCACTGCGAGAATTCCTACGTGAAAATTGGGACATCTTCGCCTGGCACCCTTCAGACATGCCAGGAATCCCACGCAGGCTGGCCGAATATAGCTTAAATATCCTAAAAGGATTCAAGCCTGTCAAACAAACTCTTCGGCATTTTTCCGAACCTAAGAGACAGGCCATGGGAGAGGAGCTAGCCAAGCTATTGGAGGCCGGATTCATCAGAGATAAAAAACATCCGGACTGGCTAGCAAACCTGGTGATGGTAACAAAGAAGGACAAATCCTGGCGCCTGTGCGTTGATTTTAAAGACCTTAACAAGGCTTGCCCAAAGGATCCCTTCCCCTCCCCCGCATCGATCAAATTATCGACGCTACCGCAGGACACGATTCGTTGTGCTTCCTCGACGCATATTCAGGCTACCATCAGATCAAGATGGCAGAATCTGACCAAGCCGCAACGGCATTCATCACACCATACGGCCCATTTTGCTTCAACACGATGCCCTTTGGGCTCAAAAATGCAGGCGCAACATATCAGCGCATGATTCAAACATGTCTGGCAAACCAGATTGGCAAAACAGTGGAGGCATACGTGGATGATGTGGTCGTAAAAACAAGACACGTCGAATCTCTAGTAGACGACTTGAGGCTTACATTTGACAATCTCCGAACGTACGACATAAAGCTCAACCCGGAAAAATGCGTTGTTGGCGTTCCAGCCGGCAAGCTCTTGGGCTTCATTATATCCGGTAGAGGAATTGAAGCAAATCCAGCCAAGATCCAAGCTCTGTCATAACTGGACATCCCAAAGGACCTCAAACAAATACAAAAATTAACAGGATGCGTGGCGGCTCTAAGCCGCTTTATCTCCCGTTTGGGAGAAAAGTCTCTACCTCTTTACCGCCTCCTTCGGCGCACCGAACACTTCGAGTGGACGGATGCCGCCACGGCCGGACTCAATGAAATAAAGGCCATATTGGCAACAAACCCAGTCCTGGCCGCGCCAAATATCGGCGAACCAATGCTATTGTACATTGCAACTACCCACCAGGTTGTTAGCGCAGTGCTCGTCGTTGAACGAGAAACGGACGGACACAAATACCCCCTTCAAAAGCCGGTCTACTATGTGTCCACCGTCCTCACTCCATGCAAATCACGGTACTCGCATTATCAAAAGATTGCATACGCGGTATTCATGGCATCCCGGAAGCTGCGGCACTACTTTCAAGAGTGTTCGACAATAGTAGCCTCCGAAGTACCACTTAATGATATTATCAACAACCGCGAAGCAACGGGCCAGATTGCAAAATGGGCCATCGAGCTCCTCCCATTCGATATAACTTATAAGCCACGGCGAGCTATTAAGTCGCAAGTTTTGGCCGACTTCGTCGCGGAATGGAAGGAGGCCGAACTCCCTAAAGAGTACGACACATACTCAAACTGGATCATGCATTTCGACGGCTCTAAAATGTTGGCCAGTCTGGGGGCTGGCGTCATTTTGACGTCCCCCAAGGGAGACACAGTCCAATACGTACTCCAGATTATGTACACAGACTCCAACAATGCAGCCGAATATGAGGCCCTTTTACACGGTCTCCGGATGGAAGTATCCATGGGCATTCAACGCCTAGAGGTGCGAGGGGATTCGAACCCCGCAATATCCCAAATAAATGGAGACTTCGATGCCAAGGATCCAAAAATGGCAGCCTATCGCAACGCCATTCTAAAAATGTCAGATCAGTTTGAAGGGCTCGAATTTCATCATATAGCCCGGGAGAACAATCAGGCGGCAGACGTCCTGGCATGCATCGGCCGAAAATGCGACGCAGTCCCCCCAAGGTCTTCTTGGAACGGCTGTTCAAGCCATCCGTAGCATGGGAAGGGGAGTCCGGCAATAACATTCCGGACTCAATCGCATTGCCCGATGACGAACAATCAGACACGATCGGCGGCTCCACCAACAAAGTCACACCTTCAGCCCACGTAATAATGGTCGTTATCGCCCCGTGGACAGAACCATTCCTAGCTTACCTTACTAGGCAGGAACTCCCAGAGGACCAAAATGAAGCGCGCTGCATAGTGCAGAGATCTAAAGCCTATAAAGTCCATGAGGGAGAGCTTTATAAGAAAAGCACTACCGGAGTCCTTCAAAGGTGCATCTCCGAAGAGGAAGGGCGGAACTTGCTGGCTGAAATTCACGCCGGACTCGGTGGTCATCACGCTGCAGCTCAGTCCCTTGTAAGTAAGGCTTTCCGTACAGGCTTTTATTGGCCAACAGCCCGGGCAGACGCTCAGGACTTAGTCCAACAATGCGTCGGTTGCCAGCTTTTCGCAAACCAAAGCCATATGCCACCCACCGCCCTCCAAACTATCCACATAACATGGCCCTTTGCGGTCTGGGGGCTTGACATGGTGGGACCCCTTAAAGGTGGAATCCACAAGCAAAAATACCTACTGGTCATGGTGGATAAATTCACCAAATGGATAGAAGTGAAGCCTGTTAAGACGGCCGAATTCGGACCGGTGATAGACTTCATATCCGGGGTCGTACACCATTACGGCGTCCCCCACAGCATCATCACTGATAACGGCACGAACTTTACGGCCGACGAGGTAAAACTCTGGTGCAAAAACATGGGCATCAAGCTCGATTATGCCTTTGTCTATCACCCACAAACTAACGGCCAGGTCGAACGTGCAAATGGTCTTGTTATGAGCGGCATCAAACCCAGATTAGTGCGATCCCTCAAGGAATCCAACACGCACTGGGTAGAGGAGCTCGATTCTGTACTCTGGGGGCTGCGGACCACGCCGAATCGGACCACCGGATACACACCATTTTTTATGGTGTACGGCGCAGAGGCCGTTTTGCCTTGCGACATAATTCATGACTCACCTCGAGTGCGCATGTACGAAGAAAGAGAAGCCGAACTCGATCGGCATGACAGTTTGGACACCTTGGAGGAGGAGCGTGATGTGGCAAAAGCCCGTTCCGCATTCTATCAACAGCAGGCTCGAAGATATCAAAGCAGAGAAGTACGGGCCAAAAATTACAATATTGGCGAACTAGTCCTACGCCTGCCGGACAAGAAAAAGGACAAACTGAAGCCCAAGTGGGAAGGTCCCTTCATAATCGACCAGGTCCTGACTAGTGGAGCGTACCGCCTGCGAGATGCATCGGATAACCGACTCGAGCCGAACCCATGGAACGCAGCCCGTCTCCAAAGATTCTATGCCTAGCGCCGGACTCTGTGTTCGTCTCTTTCCTCTGTCCATTTTTTACATGTTCTGTCTTACATTTATCTCCTTCCCCCCTTTTCTTTGTTTTTTTCTTATAGCCCTTAAAGGCTCATCAAGTGACGTGTTGCCCGCGCTCAGTAAACCTAGGTGCTTCTTTAAACAGAAGCTTACTTATACGGGCTTCATGCCCAGCACATGCGTCAAACTTCCGCATGTACCTTTTATTCACCATTATATGCATCGATATGACTTAAGTTTTGGCCAAGCTGGGTTGCCTGGCTCCTATGCTTACCCTTACGTTCCCGATTGTTCGGCTAGGTGGTAAAGGGAGCACCTCTGTGATTGTTACTGCCAGGTCAGCCGGATGTGTACCTCAGACTGGGTGAAGCCGAAAGCTAGCGTTCTTAAGGGATTATTCGGTCGGTGAACTAAAGATGACCTTTTTACTTATTTACTTATGTGCCCCTAGATGCTTTTTCTGCGTTCGTAGTCCAGGCATGCACTTTAGGGCATGCCTCCCAGAGAAAAGAACCCCTAACGGAACTATTCTCTTTGGAAGATGTTTCTTACTAACCATGTAATATAACATAACTAGTTGGGCACTTGTCTGATAAAGCACTAATGACCCCTACGTCTGGTCTCCATGCATACCCGGTTGTTATATAACCGCAAGGGTATTCGGACACACTCCGGACCGTCAGGTCCCGAGGTCGAAGAGAAAAGGTCGGCAATGACAAACGATCTACAATCCGGCTAGAAGGCATTATAAATGTCAATTAATTTACATAGTCATTTTGACTAACCGTATTCCTCTTCAATTCCATCTAGCAGGCTGTCTAATTTACAGTCCTGCTGGGAATACTTTGCGGCTAATTCTAGTTGGCCGTATACTAAGCTTACAGGGATCTCCTTCCCATGGGGCCCCACAGGTCCGACCTTGGCCATGTGGTTTGGGTCAGCCTTTGTGTACCGCGTCTTCACCATGGCCCAGGCCTCCCTAGCGCCTTGATGGCAGGTCGATATCTTCCACAATTGAAAGCGCCGCCGTGCTCCTTTCAGCTTCTCCGCAAGCTCTCCAAGGCCCACGGGCATGGAGAGGGACGACCATAAGGCTTGGGCAACGCCTTGCATCGCCTGCCGAACTCGCTCGTGCAGTTGCGAGAGCTCGGGAAGAAGGTCACCCATAGAACCGGGCATCTCCTCTTCAGGACGACCTGTTAGCATACCTACAGACATCACTCTGTTAGTCGACTTCCTCGCCGAACTCTTTTTTTCAACGTTCGTTCAAGCACTTACTAAATATGTCGCGTCGAAGCCGCTGATTCTCCTTAACGGAGTCCGACAGCTGGGCTCGAACATCTTTTAGTTCAACACCCAACTTGGTGTTGGCATCCTGAAGATCATTCTTCTCCCGCCTCACCGTTTTCAGCATGCTCTCGCCAGCCTTTAGCCGCGTAGGAGTTGTTGCCTGTACGGATCTAGTTCGGCGCCATCTATAATTTCATTTGTCAGATTTGCACATATGCTGCATTTCACACTTATCTTTTTGAAGCATATATTACCAGAGGGGGTCTCCTTAGGCTCCCCTGTCGCGGCTAGTGCAGCCTCAAGTTGGGCTTGGCACTCTTTTAACTCCTGAGACAACTGGGTATTCTTCTCTGAAAGAACCTGCATATTACATGATCCTTAAATCAGTTATTTTCACTTCTTCAAGTCTCGGGGGCTACTGGTATATATAACCATTAAAATTTTCTCACCCGTATGTCTTTTACATATTGCTCCGTGGCTCTGGCTAGACCATTCTGAGCGGCACGGAGATATGCATCTCCTGAATTGAAGGCATCGAACGCCTCTTGGGAGAAACAGGCGTCACGAAGAACTGTCCGGCGACGCCTGTGGTTCATGGAACTTTCCACCTCGGAAGGGGTGGTAGACAGCCTGTCCGCGTCCTCTGTTGGAGGAGCGTCCGGTGCGCGCCTCGTGTTCGCCTTCGCCTCCGGTCCGGGCTTTGGGGCCTGGCTGGTGGAGGCGCGATTGGCAACCTCTCCGGATATAGTCTGGCGAGGTCTCTTTGTTGTGAATAGAGCACGAGTGTTAATATTCCTTGAAGGAATAACACCTGAGAATAAGAGGGCGCGCTATACCTTTGCACCGGCGCCTCAGTCCGGACTTCACTTCATTTCATCCCATGGGGCCCTGCCGCCCCTTGTTGGCTAGTCGCTGCAGGCTCGGCCTCCCGCCTCGAGAATCTTCCCTGCAAAGTACGGTTGTTGTCAGGAAACTGAAAACACGCGAGGACGGATTCCTTTTCGAGGTGCTGGGACTCCGGTCTTAGTTACCTGGGAGGCCGGGAGTAGCCCCGGGTAATCGGCCGTAATGGCCACCAGGGCATTGTCCCTGCTCAGCTGATAAAACACCCCGTCAATCAGCTCCACGGACAGGTCCGGATCCTCTTCGGAGGCCGGATCGAGGGACCGTTCTGGGTCCTCGGGCTACGGGGGAGGGCTGTTTATTTCCTTTATTTGCTGGCGCAGTTCCTGCATGGAAATCATCAGAATGATGGGAACATAAAATGGATGGGCAAGTAAAATTGTCCACTTACCCAACTTGGAGGATTGTACATTGTAAATCCACCTTGAGGATTGATGCGGAGAAATTCCTCCTCTTATCCCTTGTACAAAGTGGACAAGATCTTTATTAGGGAAGCAGCTGAGTCCGGCCCCTTGCGGCCATAACGGGTGGCGTCATCCTCCCCGTTAAAATCCCACATGGGGTGGCTTCTATACTGAAGCGGTTGCACCCCCCGCATAATGCATGTGGCCATGACTCCGATCATGGTCAGTCCGGAATGAGCTAGCAGTCTTATCCGCCCATCAGGTAAAGGACGTCCCTGTCACTTTCTTTCTGAGAGCTCCGTGGACGCGAGCTTAAGCGCTTCTTCAAAGGAGCACTGTTGAACTCAGAGAGGCCGATCCGAATAGGATCCGATAGCGGGACATCCTCTATATAAAACCATTCCGAAGGCTAGTCCTCGGACGCCTTCTTTGGGGTTCTGGATAAATATCCGGTCTCGGCGATGCGCCACACTTCGGCTCCGCCCACTTGATATACTGACCCCCTCTAAGAGCGGGGCACCAGGCAGAATAGCCTCTTCCACAGCGCGAAGTGAGCCTCAACACCCAAGAACAGCTCACAAAGGGCAACGAAGCCCGCGATATGCAAGATGGAGGCAGGCGTGAGGTTGTGCAGCTGGAGGCCATAGAACTCTAGAAGCCCCTGGAGAAACAGATGGATTGGAAATCCGAGTCCCCTTATTAGATAAGGGACAAGGCATACCCGCTCTCCTTTGGAGGGAGTGGGGGCGTTCTCCGCCTGCTCTCCGCCATTGTAGGCGGCAAGTCCGGCTCGAACCGGGACCATGTAGGCCGGAGGGAGGAATTCCTTGGTCTGAAGCGATACCAGCTCGCTATGCGGAATGGAGCACCTCTCCTAGTCTCCAGGCTTAGGACTGGAGGGGCGAGAGGAGGAGTTGCGACGGCTGGCCATGGTGGAATGGATCTTCGCTGGATGCGCTCTGATGACTACTCGCGGATGGGAGAGGGTGTGGTTTGGATCTAAATCCCCATTCCCTTAAATGGGCGGCTCATTTACGCGGCTAGGGGTGTGAATATAAAAACGCCCAGACTTTTCGTATTCGTTCGACACGTGGAAGAGGGACGTTATTGGGCGTAGAAGCCAAGGAGCGCTACATTCACAAGAAACCGGACATTATTCAACAGGTACACGGAATCTGGAGGAGAACCCGCCTTGCAATGCCGAAGACAATCTGCGCGCCGGACTCGTCGTCATTGAAGCCTGGTTCGGGGGCTACTGAGGGAGTCCTAGATTAGGGGGTGTTCGGATGGCCGGACTATACCTTCAGCCGGACTCCTAGACTATGAAGATACAAGATTGAAGACTTCGTCCCGTGTCCGGATGGGACTTTCCTTGGCGTGGAAGGCAAGCTTGGCTATGCGGATATTTAGATCTCCTACCATTATAACCGACTTTGTGTAACCCTAACCCTCTCCGGTGTCTATATAAACTGGAGGGTTTTAGTCCGTAGGACAACACAACATACAACAATCATACCATAGGCTAGCTTCTAGGGTTTAGCCTCCTTGATCTCGTGGTAGATCTACTCTTGTACTACCCATATCATCAATATTAATCAAGCAGGACGTAGGGTTTTACCTCCATCAAGAGGGCCCGAACCTGGGTAAAACTTCATGTCCCTTGTCTCATGTTACCATGCGCCTAGACGCACAGTTCAGGACCCCATACCCGAGATCCGCCGGTTTTGACACCGACATCAGGTTCGTGAAACTGACTGAGAAGTTCACCAATGTTGCAGCCCCATCGCAACAAGAAGTTCCTCAAGCTGAACCTTCAGCTCAGCCCACTGAAGAATATGCCAGCACCGCTGATGAATTTCAAGCTGCTGAAGAAAATGCTAGTTCCAGGGCTGATTACTCCATTCCAGCTGCTGAAGAAATTGCCAGGGATCCACTAGTGGTGTGCCTAAAGAAACTGAAGAAGTCAGGGCAACTGCATCAGTTGCGCTTGAGGAAATTCAAACAGATTCCTCAGCTCCTCCTGCGCCTACACCAACTCCTATCCTTCCATCTGCATCAGATGTGAAGAAGACCAAGGCTGCAGAGCGTGCTGCAGTGAAGAAAAGGAAAGCATCAAGTGCTTCAGAATCTTCAGCTCCAAAGAAGATGAAGCCCATGACCAGCTCTTTTGCAAATCCGATCGATGTTGTTCCTATCTCCACCATGCCATCAAAGGACCTTGTTCCTTTTGGTGAAGAATATGAGATCCCAAGCGGATCTGATGAAGAAACTCAATCTGCTGCTTCGTCAGAGCAGATTGATGAAGAAATTGAAGTGGATGCAATCCCTTCAACCCCAGTGGTATCATCACCAATGCCTCAGTTTACTGCTGAAGAGGCTGGTGTTGAAGAAATTGATGATGAAGACGTGGACATTGGAAGCACAACGCCAGTGATGAATGATGACTTTTGGGATAGTCAGCATCCCAATTCTCCACTCTTCACCCCACTACAGCAAATTCCTCAGTCCCCTGCACCAACTGTTCAATTGGGCTCTGAAGAAACTCATCCCACTGCATCTGTGCATGAAGAAATTCCAGCCACTAGTGCTGAAGAAACTGTTGCTGCTGATCCTAAGACTGCAACTGAAGAGGAACCAAAAATTCCTCAGACTGATGAACCTGAGATCGCGATTCCTGAGGTCGTGATGCAACTCACTGACACTCCACTGCCAAAGCCAAAGGATCCGTTCTCAAGGAAGAAAAAGTTCAAGGTTGAAGACTTCTTTGGCGAGCATGTATTCTTCACTGATTACAATCCATATGACTCTGCTCGCATAAGGAAGAGGCGTTTCTGGACTGCTAGTCAAGCAAACTTCTATTCCTCAGTGCTGTTCAACAAAGACAAAGATTTCGATCATGCACATATTCCTCACGTGGATATGGAGTCTCTGCCATGCTTCGAGCCAGTTCTCAGTGTTCTTCACGACGCTGGGCTACTAAACTTCTGCACTAACATATGTGATTGGAATGAAGAACTCATTCTTCAGTTCTATGCAACGCTGCACATCACAGGAGACTCTGAAGATGTGAATTCATGGGTGCTCGACTGGATGTCTGAAAATACTCATCACAAGGCACCAGCATCTGAATTGCTTCGTGCCCTACCACTCAGTCATCCCCTTGAAGATGCACGTTGTGTTTACAATGAACCTGAGCTTTCAAATCACTACATGCAAGTTCTGATGAAGCCTTTGAAGCTAGGGCAGGCCCCTCGTACCAATTTCCTCATCAAGGAATTACTCTATGTGCCTCGGACTGTCTATCACATACTGACGAAGACAATGAGTCCTATCAAAGGCCATGACTCAACTGATGAAGAAGTCGTTGGCATCATGAAGAATATACTTTTCAACATCATTCATGGCGTTCCCGTCAACTTCCATGATTTCTTCATGAGGACTCAGCCAATATTGCTATGTCTCCATTTGAGCTGAAGCCTTATGTGCCATGGATTATGAGATTCATCAGGACAAGGTCTTCACTCAACTACAAAGCTAACACTCTGAACCACTGCAGCTACTTGCCTCCAATTGAAGTCCTCAAAAGGACATTTTCCTCAGCTGATGACAAAGGCAAGGCCGCTGCTGTGATAGATGAAGGCATTCGTCCATTGGATGGTCAATTCCGCAAGGCTGCATCCTACTCCACCAATGATGACTCTGCCACACATGACTCTGCCGCCAACAATGCCAAGCAAAATCCTCAAGCCACAGCACCCAGAGTGATGACTGATCATGAGTTACTCCTCAGTCTTCATCAGAAGACTCTGCCACACATGATGACTCTGCCACACATGACTACTACCTCTATGAAACCCTCAACCACACCAGGGTTGTTCTGTCTCAACTTTACAGCATTGAAGATCTGAAGAAAATGGGTCCCAAAGAAGAGTTTGACTGGTCTGCACCTCCTCCAAAGAAATTCAAGAAGGTCAAGGTTCCTTCTTTGGTGGCCAGCTCCTATTCTTCTTCGCGTGACACTGATGAACATGAAGACTTGGGCGACACTGCGGCAGGCCCTACTTCAACAACCGACCCCGACAACGCTGGCGCTCCTTCATCAACTTGATTATCTTCAGGGGCGTTAGTCCTTGGTTTCGATCCTTTTGGTCATTTGATGACAAAGGGGGAGAAATCTGAGTTATTCTTCAAGCGGGTCTATTATATTGGGAGTTTTTTGCTAAGTTACAACTCTCATTCTTCCGAAACTTTTATTGGATCGAGTTGTAAACTTAAACCCGATGGTGATCTGATACTTCTGCTACGTTATTCTGCATGCTTATTCCTCGTTAATATTATAGCACGCATGCTGAAATACGTCAGTCACCATTTTTCATCATGCATTTCAAATTCTTCATATTATATATCAAATGCGTGTATGAATTACAAGATATAGGGGGAGATCTCCATGATTCTACTCTTCAAGTGTGCATTGCTTCAAAACCAAATTCCTCACTATGCACATCTTCAGGGGGAGTTCTTCTATATCTTGCAATCAAAATCCTCAATATTAGCATTTACACTTCATATATTTGTCCCCGTTGAAAACTTAACCTATGTTGTCATCAATCACCAAAAAGGGGGAGATTGTAAGTGCATCTAGTGCCCCTTAGTGATTTTGGTGTATTGAAGACTTATAGGTTAAGGATCTAATGTGTTTATGAGTGTACACAGGTCTATAAGTCTATGAGGAGTTTGATATTTACAGATAAAGTCGACCCCTAAAATGAAGTTCTTTGACTAATGACTTTGGTATTCTGAAGACTTTTTGAAGACTTTGAAAGTGAAGAAATTGGTGTGACCTTGAAGACTTGGTATTCATTCGAGGAACATGAAGCGTGAAGACTTTTGTTTTCGTAGTTTCATTTTCTCTTTCTTGAGTCATAGGAAACACCGTACTGTTAAAGGGGGTCGAGGAAATACTAAGGAAAAATTTCCATTTGATGCTCAACTCAAATCCTACACCTACCAATTCCTTCGAGTGAAGCCATTGGAAATCTCATACAGTTCAGTCAATTTCTTAAGTGACAGAGACGCAGTTCTTCTAGTCACTGAGGACTTTGTTCTGACTGAGGAGTTAGGAATTCGCCGGTGCGGATTGCCTACACAGTGAGGAACATGATAGCCCTGAGAAATTTGTACCTCAAATTTCCGACCATTGCTGTGCTACGCGCCAGCTGTCCCAAAATATCTTATCCATCCAACGGTCATATCATTGAAGGGCATTTATGCCTTATCATGTCGGGTTGCTCCCTAGGCTATAAATAGCCGCCCCCTACAACCACTAGTTGGTTGGCTGCTCCGAGAGAAACGGACACTTGTCATTTGAGAGCAACCCATCCTCCGAGGACTTTGAGTGAAAATCATCAAGTGAGGAAAATCCAAAACCCAAACCCAAACACCTACAAACCCAAAGTGATTGAGCATCACTTAAGAGATTGATCCTGTGTGGATCCGACGCTTGTTACCTTTGAAGACTGTGCTTCTTCCAGACGGTTAGGCGTCATGGTCTAGAGCATCCAAGAGGAATTGTGGATCGCCGAGTGACCGAGTTTGTCAAGGTTCGGAAATCACCTGAAGACTTACCACGAGTGATTGGACGAGGACTGTGTGTCCTTAGTTCAAGGAGAATATGGTGAGGAATGGGTGTCCCGAGCTGCATGCTCAGGACTGGGTGTCCGGGACTGTGTGTCCTCGAGTTTAAATACTCAGCCGCTCCAACAAGATGTACAACTGAGACAGCAGTTGGAACTGGTCTACCAAATCATTGTCTTCACCAAGCTTACTGGTTCCATTTCCTCAACTCTTTCATTTCCTCAGTATTGTGCTGCTTGTTTATCATATTTGTGTTTGAAGGCTTTGACTGAAGACTTTCTCAATTTCCTCAGTTCAACTTCTTCAGTCTTGTGCTATCCTGTGATTATGCTTTCTGTACTCTGTGCTAGTCTTCATTTCATCATGATGACCATGCTTGTGTTCTGCTATGTTTACATATGAGTACTTATTCCGCTGCTAGTAGTTCTTCGCTAAGGAATTTCCTCACTAGCAAATTCCTCAGTGAAGAATTTCATAAAAATCGCCTATTCACCCCCCCTCTAGTCGATATAACGCACTTTCAATTCCGCTAGGTCATCGAGTGGTTGACCAGTCTCACGCTATATCATGACAGTCAGTTTTCGGCTTTCTCTACTGAGGTGCTCGTCTGGATGAACCAGGGCACAATTGCAGTAGTTCTCCTGGTGTCACCTTAGCCGATAGTGCGTAACGTAAGGCAGCGAAACACAGGAGCCAGGCAAACCCAACATTTGACCAAAGACATGATTCAGAGCAGATGCATATAAGGCCAAACTCGCGACGCCGAACACTCCCGAAGGTATTCGGTCTTTATGATGTAAACCAGGCTAAACAGTGCCCTTTGTAATAAGCCCCTGGTGTCCAGGTACGTGCAACATTCTGACGTGGCAACATGCCAATACGTCAGCATCCTTCTTAGTTGTACTGAGAATCCGGGGGATGTGTATCAACAAGAGACAGTAAAAAAGGTTTACGCAGGGTCTTAATCTAAAAGGAATCCTTCGAACGGGTCCCTGCTGCACGTCTGCGCCTGTGTCTCTGTTGTGCCGTATCCTGGACGGGTGTAGCACGATGGTCATCTGTAAAAGAGAGGAACTTAGTTGAAAAGTTGTCGTGCAAAAGGTAGGTTATACTAAATAAACCATGTATAGTTCAAGATGAGTAAAGTTGAGCCTAATTGTCACTTGTTTACACGCGTTGAGCCCCTTGTATTGTTATAGGGGTATAGCCATCAAACCTGTATCAATTATTTATAGCTACACCGGACTCGTCTAACCGTGTCCGTGGTCTTAACGACCTGACAGATGCTCTAGTTGGTGAGGCCGTTTAGTGTGCGGCTGCCAAGGCAGCCGCACGGTCTTCCGCGCGCAAGGAGCGCTCAATATTTCCATTTACTGTAATGATGCCACGTGGACCGGGCATCTTAAGCATGAGATAAGCGCAATAGGTATTGCGTTAAAGCGAGCGAAAGCTTCGCGTCCGAGTAGTGCTTGATAGCCACTTTGGAACGGAGTGATGTGGAAGGTTAACTTTTCGCTGCGGAAGTTATCGGGAAAGCTGACTATAACTTCTAGTAGCAGGGACCCCGTGCAATGGGCTTCTAGGCCTGGCGTTACTCCTTTAAAGGTGGTATTGCTATGGCTGATTTTTGTTGGGTCTATCCCCATTTTGCGGACTGTGTCCTGATATATCAGGTTTAAACTACTGTCGCCGTCCATCAGGACTCGTGTGAAGTGGTATCCGTCCATTATCGGGTCTAACACCAAGGCAGCCCATCCTGCATGTCGGATACTTGCCGAGTAATCCCGATGGTCGAAGGTGATCGGCTGGGACGACTAGTGGCAGAACTCCGTGGTGATAGGCCCTGGGGCATGTGTCTCTAGGAGTGTCGCTTTGTTTCTCCCCTTCATCACGTGTAACACGTTTACTGTTTTGACTTCTGGTGGGAGTTTCTTCTGTTCCCCAGTGCTTTGCTTGCGAGGCTCATCCTCGTCTTCGCTTGGTGTATCCTGCCCCTTGTGTTCGGCGTTGAGCTTGCCGGACTGCTTGAAGACCCAACATTCTCTATGGGTTTGATTTGCAAGTTTATCGGGGGTGTTGTGGATCTGACATAGTTTGTCCAGAATCTTGTTTAGGCTAGATAGTTCGTCTCTGTTGCCTTTGGAGGGAAACTTTTGCTGTCCTGGCCGAGAGCTTCTGAATCCGGCGTTTACCGCCGTGCTCTATGGGTTGTCTTCTTTATTCCGGCACTTGTTTTTGCTGCGTCGTGGCTTTCCGTTTCCGTCCCTGACTTCGGATGTACTTGGGTCGCTGGTGCTATGGGCTAACCAGCTGTCCTCGCCCGCGCAAAAGCGGGTCATGAGGCTTGTTAATGCTGCCATTGTTCTCGGCTTTTCTTGGCCGAGGTGTTTGGCAAGCCATTCGTCTCGAACGCTATGCTTGAAAGCTGCTAAGGCTTCGGCATCCGGACAGTCGACTATTTGGTTCTTTTTAGTGAGAAACCTGTTCCAAAGGTTTCGGGCTGACTCTCCGGGCTGTTGAGTTATATGACTTAAATCGTCTGCATCCTGTGGTCAGACATAGGTCCCTTGAAAATTTGCCCGAAAAGCGTCCTCAAGCTCTTCCCAACTTCCAATGGAGTTTTCGGGGAGGCTTTTAAGCCAGTGCCGAGCTGGCCCTTTGAGCTTGTGGGGTAAGTACTTGATGGCATGGAGATCGTCTCCTCGAGCCATGTGGATATGGAGGATGTAGTCCTCAATCCAGACCCCAGGGTCTGTCGTTCCGTCGTACGCCTTTATGTTCACGGGTTTGAATCCCTCTGGAAATCCATGGTCCAGCACCTCATCGGCGAAACATAAGGGATGTGCGGCACCCCTGTATTTGTGTGTACCGTGGTGTTTTGAGTTTTGTTGTGTTGCATTGTGTGCTGGAGCGTGCTAGCTTGGCCCGTAGATGGATTTGGTTGTGTCGTCCTTTTGATGAGAGACCTCATGTGGATCGCGTACTGGCTTGTGTGCGGCGTCGTTTGCTGCTCTATGTTGGCTACGAGGTCGTCTATCTGACCGGATGGCTGTTTTGTTTTTTGATTGCGGGGGATCTAAGGCCTCATCATCGAATTCAGGTAGCAGCTTTCACTTCGGGTAGCTCTTTGTGTGGCGACTGCCGCCGTACTTCGCTGCAGTGTTGAGTACTTTACTCCATCTAATTCTGAGTGTGTCTTGTGCAGCCCTGAGCCTTTGCTTCTGCTTTTTCAGACTCCTCGCAGTGGCGACAAGCCTTTGATAGGTATTCTGTTGCTCCGGGTGCCTGTCCGGTGTGGTGTCATCCGGACTGTTATCTTCGCCGGAGACGGGTTGTTCGGTTTGATTCTCCGTGTTGTCGTGGTCGGACGGTGGTTCAATGCCGTGTTCGTCATCCGCTGGCTCACCCTGCTCTATTGCTGGGTCTATATGATCGTTGTTTCCGCCGAGGCGGGATTTGGAGTGGCGCTTACGCCGCCGCTTTGACTGCTTCTCGAGGGAACGATCCTTTGCTGCGTCCTTCCATTCCTCGTCGTCGTTTTCTTTTGGTGTGTACACCATGTATACATCATATGATGAAGTGGGTGTCCAGTGGCTTGTGGGCAGTGGCTCCCGTTCGTCTCCGGCATCATCGTCCATACCGTCGATGTCTTCAGAGTCGAAGTCGAGCATGTCGGTCAAATCATCGACAGTGGCTACTAAGTGGGTGGTGGGTGGGCGGCGAGTTTCTTCGTCATCCGCATTCCAATCCTGCCGGACATAGTTCGGTCAGGATTCTCCTAACAAGGAGAGAGACGTTAATGAGTTCAGTATGTCGCAGAAGGGCGAGTGCTGAAAGATATCCGCGGAGGTGAACTCCATGATCGGCGCCCAGTCGGATTCGATAGGCACGGGCGCAGGCGGTTCGGAGTCCGTGCCCGGGGAAGAATCCGGCAGTTTGGCGTCACGGCTCCCGTGAAGGGTAAGGTCGATACTCGACTCGATCGCCGCTAGAAATGCATCCTCCGTGGCGGGGTCTATCCACCCGTCCTTGGATGGTGCAATTGGCTCCGAATTGAGGGTCGGAGCGGTCGCCGGTGCGATCTCCCGAACACTGTCCGACGGTAGAGCTAAATCATGCTTATCGTGACCGTGCTGCGCACTCGGCAAGGGCTCTAATCCTTCGAAGATCAAGTCTCCGCGGATGTCGGCCATGTAGTTTAAGCTTCCAAACCTGACCTGCTAGCCAGGTGCGTGACTCTCGATCTGCTCTAGATGGCCAAGCGAGCTGGCCCGCAGTGCGAAGCCGCCGAATACAAAGATCTGTTCGAGGAGAAAAGTCTCACCCTGGATTGCATTGCTATCAATGATCGAAGGAGCCATCAAGCCTAACGATGATGACACAGAGGAACTCTCAATGAAAGCACCAATGTCAGTGTCAAAACCGGCGGATCTCGGGTAGGGGGTCCCGAACTGTGCGTCTAGGCGGATGGTAACAGGAGACGGGGGACACGATGTTTTTACCCAGGTTCGGGCCCTCTCGATGGAAGTAAAACCCTACTCATGCTTGATTGATCTTGATGATATGAGTATTACAAGAGTTGATCTACCACGAGATAGAAGAGGCTAAACCCTAGAAGCTAGCCTATGGTATGATTGTTGTTCTTGGTCCTACGGACTAAACCCTCCGGTTTATATAGACACCGGAGGGGGCTAGGGTTACACCGAATCGGTTACAAGGAAGGAGATCTACATATCCGTACTGCCAAGCTTGCCTTCCACACCAAGGAGAGTCCCATCCGGACACAGGACGAAGTCTTCAATCTTGTATCTTCATAGTCCAACAGTTCGAACAAAGGATATAGTCCGGTTGTCCGAATACACCCTAATCTAGGACTCCCTCAGTCACGCTGATAGGGGCCGAGGTTGATGGCCACCTTCAGCTTGCGCCGCTCCTCCGCCAACCGGAGACCTTTAGCCTCAAGACGCCAATCAACACTCGCGGACTCTTCACCAAGTCAGCTCATCGCGTTCATCGCCTCCTGGAAGAGCTCATGGCAAACCACGCTCCGCTCGCGCTCAGGCTCGAACGCCCGACCCTCTTCGTCCTCCACCTCAGGGGCTATGGGTGGGGCGCCAAGCGGCGTGCCATCCCTCGGCAGGGGGCTGGCGCCACACCCAACTCCAGCCCATCCTCGTGGGAAGCCCAAGCCAGCTGGGGCTCGCGTCTCAAAGAGGAGCCGAAGATCGAAGCCAACAAGTTGCCGTCAAAGACCAGCGGAGGAGTCTTGGGCACGCCTGCCAAGCTCCACGCCAGACCAAGGGGGAGGAGCAACGAGGCTGCAGGTTCAGTGCGCCAGGAAGGCATGAGTGCCCCTTCAACCAACCCTGCTCAATGGGCAACCAGCGGACTCGGAGCGCTCGAGGCCGGCGGAAGAGTTAAGGAAGAAGGAGGCCATTTCTTAGGAGGCGCAGCCGCCTCGACGGAAGAAGCCTTGAAGAACTGACGTCAGGAGACGAAAAACAGCACACAAGGAGCCACAGCGGTACGATACTTACACATCAACGGCGATGTACTTCCTCCGCTTCAGCGGTGCAAAGATGTTGCTGCCGCTGGGAGATCCTTTCCTCTTGCGGAGCTCCTCGAAGTCCACACAAAGACGACCGAAACGTTGGACGTGACAGCCGGTGCGTAGTGGGGCCGAAGAAGAGCTCGAAATAAGATCTTCAGGGGCGCCCGGTCGCGGCAAACAGCCGGACACCATTTCACCATGACCTCTCGAGGCTCCTGGAGCCTTGGCCTCGGGAGTCGCATGCAGCGTCTCCTCAGCAACCGGCGCCTCAGAAGGGGAGTGGCAGGCTCCTGCGGACGATGCCCCAGGATCACCACTTAGCACGTGCTCGTCAGTACTCGAGCCACCGGCCTCCGCTGGAGCTCGTCCACCTGCACCGTCACTTGGGGCGAGCTCAGCATCAGGAGCAAGGAAGGGAACCACGACGACGGGGTTCTCACGAGGCCCCTCCAATCCGTTCGGCCGCAGCCCCCATTCATAAAAGAGAGGCATGTTCTTCACAAATTCATCCTTGTTCTTGCAGCGGTACAGGAAACAGTTCTTCCCAGGTAGTTCGGCCGGCAGAAAGACACCCATCAGGACATTGAGCACTGTTCGCCACGTCCTGAGGAGGAGCCCGGACTCCTGAAACCTCATGTGGTCCTAGCTGCTGAGCAAGGTCCACATTGGGCGAGAATGGCGCTGAAGCGGAGCGACCCAGCGTTGGACGAATTCCTTCACCACCATCGGTGCAGTCACACCGCGATCTTTCAGCAACCTCAACCTAAGCCAGACGTGGGCAAGGCCGGGGCTCGCAAGCCGCTGATGGCTCCAGCCGGAGTTAGGAACAGCGGGCCCCGACGGAGCCTAAAGCAGAGGACTGAGCACACCGGCATCGACGAACACTCATCGTATCCCGAATTCTCTCGTGGATGGAGGAAGCTCGAAGTCAATCCCCTCGCCCGTCGTCGCAGCCACGGCCTGGAAGATCACACACCCGAGCATTGCTGAGGGTCGGTCAGATGCAATGAGAAGAAGTGACGGAGGAGGGCCACCGAAGGAGCGATGCCCACCATGGCTTCGCACACGAAGGTGAAGACAGCAAGAAGAGTCACAGACTGAGGGTCGAGATGCAGCATGTGGATCTGTTAATTCTCAAGCACCGCTTCGAAGAAGGCGGAGAAGGGAGGAATTAGGCCAGCCCAGAGGGCATCTATGAAGATTGGGACCTTGGTGGCCGTCTGAGCCATGCGGGTGTGAGACGCGGGCCAAGCCACCGTCTCCCCCCACTCATTGAAGCTGGAAGCAAGCATCGGGTCCACCTTGTCCATAGCTCGTCGTTGAGCACCCGAGACCGGCCGAGCGCCGGCGCAAAGGACGGAGGCGCAGCTGGCAGAGACAGAGGTCTCTTCCCCTTCTCAGCTTGTTTCGGCCCCATGGCGATGAAGCAGGCGGAGTGCAAGTCGGATTGGAGAAGAGAAGCAGAGCCACAAGGAAGCAGGGGAATTGGGGAAGCAAGGCGCAGGAGGCGGAGGAATAACTGTGTAGGCCGCAGGGGCCGCATAGCCAGGTGGATTCAAAGGCGGCGTGGGGAAGCGGAGACGCCCACGTCCAATCAACCGCCACGCGTCGACCGAGGCCGCCGGCTTTTGGGGCCCGCAGTGCTCCGAACTTGACCCTTGGCTTCGCCGCGAAGCCAAGCCCGAGCGCACCTTGGGCCCGGGGGCTACTGTCGGCGTTCTGGGAACGGGGGTCCCCAGACTTGCCTGCCTGCGGCCCACAGCGTGGCTAAGCAGCAGGCCGTACGGCCTATCTTCATCAACAAGGCACCCAAGACCCTCGCGAGGGTCCAAGCCTCGCGAGGCGGACGACGCAAGACTTCCTCTGGAGTGGCCTAGCCAGGCAGGCTCACGAGGAGCAAAGATATCAAGGCGAGGCAAACCTCACGAGGCTCTCGTGACGTGAGCCATGACGAACGGCACCAGGCGGGTGCCAGCGCGCGCAGCGTCCTTATTTCCTCTTTGGTGCTAAGGAGGCCAGCGCAGGCGAAGAGTACCGAGGCATCATACAAAGGTTGCCATATTTGTGCAACGAGACCAAGAGCAGGAGGACAGCAAGGCGGAGGTCATCGTGGAGCCCAAGACGGCGTCACCCCAGAGCTTTTCGCAGGCGAAGACCACTTTTGTCAGGATAGCTTGTACTAGTTGCCCGCCTTCAAATTTGCCCGCCATTGTTGGCTCCCTTCCCGCTCGATATTTGGGAAGAGGACCAGGGCCTCTATAAATAGGACTAGCCACCACAGTAGGAGGCAACTGATCTCGAACTGGTTCAGATCATCCTCAACTACACAAGCACAAGAACACCTCAACCTCAGGAGGCTGTTCTTCATTTGTACTGTTCATCATCAGCCCAAGAGGCAATCCGCCACCATCACACTGGAGTAGGGTATTACACCACAACGGTGGCCTAAACCAGTATAAACCTCGTGTCTTTCTATGTTGCGAGTTCGTCGAGTTCGTCCGTGAGATTTAGCGAGCTAGAGCATATATCGGTAGGAGGGAAAGACTTCGCGCGCACCCCAGTGTTCGAACCTTAAGGGTTTGCTGGAACCCCACATCCGACAGAAGCATTTGCACGCAAGCAAGAATTATCATTCGAAAACATGTACCCTCTGCTGGTGGTTAGCTCCCCAGGATCCAGGTGGGATACCTCGATGATAGCCCACAACAACCACATTTAAATTGGAGGGTTAGTATTGACTGCTTCACTTATGGCCCTCAAGGTTTCTACCATAGATGTCATTCTGGGCATGAATTGGTTGGGTCCTCACCAAACCCTGATCGACTGTACAGCTGAGACAGCCTAGCTCACTCACCCTTCTGGCTAGACTGTCCAATACTCAGCCCGAACAGCTCAGGATGCCGAGAGCCAGATATATGTTCTGAATGCATTGAATGCTTCACCTCTTGAGGGAATAGAGAACATTCCAGTCGTTCATGATTTCAAAGATGTTTTTCCAGAAGAACTTCCAGGAATACCCCCTGCTAGAGTTGTCGAATTCGTCATAGACTTGAAGCCGGGCACTACTCCTATTGCCAAGCGGCCATACAAGATGCCGCCGCATGAACTCCATGAGCTCAAGGAGGAAATCGACACTTCACTCTGTCGGAGTTTTATCCATCCAAGTTCCTCTGCTTGGGGACCACCTTCTCTCTTTGTCAAGAAGAACGATGGAACTAACCGTTTGGTCCAAGATTACCGAACTATCAACCAGGCAACAATTTAGAACAAGTACCCGCTTCCCAGAATCAACGATCTGTATGATCAAATTGCTGGTTCCTCAGTATTCTCTAAACTTGATTTGAGGTTGGGTTACCACCAGATCCGGGTTCGTGAAGAAGATATTCCCAAGACTGCTTTCGTGGCTCGCTATGGTTCATACGAGTACACCGTCATGTCTTTCGGCTTGACCAATGCTCCAACAACATTCTCTCGTCTGATGAACTATATATTCATGGAATACCTCGACAAGTTCGTTGTGGTTCATCTGGATGATATCCTTGTGTACTCCAAGAACAAAGAAGAACATGCTAACACCTTCGACTTGTTCTGGAAAAACTTCGAGAGCATCAACTATATGATAAGTATTCTGAGTGTGAATTCTGGCTTCCCGAAGAGACCTACCTTGGGCATGTCATCTCCAAGGATGGTATTGTCGTAAACCCCGAGTGAGTTCAGGCTATTCTTGATTGGACTCCACCGAAGAATGTCAAACAAGTCAGAAGTTTTCTCGGACTCGCCAGCTATTGTCGTCGATTTGTTGAGAACTTCTCCAAGATCGCCAAGCCCCTGACTGGTCTGCTTCACAAAGGTGTCAAGTTTGATTGGACAGAAAAGTGTCAGGAAAGTTTCCAAGTACTCAAACACAAGCTGACTTCTGCCCCAGTGCTTGCTCCATCTGATACTAAGAAGTACTTCGTCATTTACTACAACGCTTCACGACAAGGATTAGGTTGTGTCCTAATGCAAGAGCGCAGAGTGATTGTGTATGCCTCTCGTGAATTGCGCCCTCACGAAGATAACTACCCAGTTCACGACCTCGAGCTTGCTGCAGTCATACATGCACTTAAATAGTGGTGACATTACCTTCTCGGTAATCATTGTGAGATCTTCATCGACCACCAAAGTCTGAAGTATCTGTTTACCCAGCCAGACCTGAACCTCCGTCAACAGAGAGGGATGGAGATGGTAGCAGATTTTGACTTGGGTATTCCTATACACTAGGCAAGGCTAATGTAATGGCTGATGCTTTGAGCGGCAATTCATATTGCAATCACCTCGAGGTTCGAAAAGTTCAGCCCTCGCTTGTTGAAGAATTCAGAAAGCTAAACCTCCATATTGTCCCTCCTGGTGCACTCGCACCCCCTCCTCCAGAATTCCGCAAGATGAACCTTCGTGTTGTTTCCCAGGGCTCCCTCAATACCCTAGCTATCGAACCAGATCTCTTGGACTGCATCAAGAGAATTCAGGGATATGACTCTCAAGTTTAGAAGATTAAACGCTACCTCACAGAAGGAAGGCCCTCATTCTTCACTATTGATAATGATGGCGTTTTGTTCTTCAAAGGTCGCCTAGTGGTTCCTTCAAAAGACAACCTGGACATGACTAAGGAGGTTATGAAGGAAGCTCATGATACACCTTTGTCTATTCATCCCGGTAGCACCAAGATGTACCAAGACATTCGTCAGAGATTCTGGTGGTCAAATATGAAGCAAGACATTGCTCGCTATGTTGCTGAATATGACGTTTGTCATCATATCAAAGCAGAACATCAAAGGCCTATTGGAGCTCTGCAACCTATCTCTATTCCTGAATGGAAATGGGACCATGTTGAAATGGACTTCGTCACTGGATTTCCCAAATCGCAGAAAGGTAATGATGCTATTCTTTTCGTCATTGACCAGCTTTCTAAAGTTGCACACTTTCTGGTCGTCAAAGAAACGATCACTGCTAGTCAGCTGGCAACTCTCTATATGTCCACAATTGTTTCACTTCACGGTATTCCGCTGGTAATCAGCTCAGACCGTGGCAGCTTATTCACTTCAAGATTCTAGGCAAGTTTTCAAGAAGCTATGGGAACTCATATGTCATTCAACACCGCTTTTCACCCCCAGTCTCAGGGACAAGTTGAACGCATCAATCAAGTTCTCGAAGACATGCTTCGATCTTGTGTCATTTCCTTGGCAAGAAATGGGAGGAATGTCTACCGTATGCTGAGTTCTCCTACAACAATAGCTATCAAGCTAATCTGAAGATGGCTCCCTTCAAAGTATTTTACGGACGAAAGTGCCGAACCCCTCTGAACTGGTCAGAAACTGGGGAATGTCCACTCTTCGGTCCGGATATTATCCAACACGCCGAAGAACAAGTCCGCATTATCCGCGAGAATCTCAAGACTGCTCAGTCACGTCAGAAAACTCAGTATGACCGTCATCACAGAGACATGGTCTATCAACCTGTAGAAAAGGCTTATCTTCGAGTCACACCAATGAAGGGTGCACACCACCACAGGATAAAGGGCAAGCTAGCTCCTCGCTATATTGGTCCATTCACTATTCTCGAAAGGCGTGGAAAAGTGGCATACCAGTTGGAACTACCGTCGAACCTTTCTCAGGTTCACGATGTGTTCCACGTGTCACAACTCCGCCGCTGCTTCAAGGACCCAATCCGAGCAGTGGATCGTGAAGTGCTCGAGTTGCAACAGGACCTTTCGTATAAACAGCATCCGGTCCGCATTATTGACCAAGCTGAACGCCACACATGTCAGAAGGCGATCAAGTTCCTCAAGGTCCAATGGTCGCACCACTCTGAAGACGAAGCCACTTGGGAACGCGAGGATCGCCTGCGTGATGAATACTCCGAACTGTTTCCTTCTACCTCCTAAATCTCGGGACAAGATTTCTTGTAGTGGAGGAGAATTGTAACGCCTTCATAATTATGCGACAGTAATCCCATGCTAACGATGATATGTCATCACATTACTGTTGCTAATCTTCATTTGGTCCAAATCATGATTCAAATTCAAAACTGAGTTTAAAGTCAAAATTCAAATTTTTCAAACCTGAAAACTAAAATGTTCAAAGTGTGGCAAACACTCCCTGGATATTTGTGATGTTGAAAACCATATTTTATAAAAGTAAAAGTAAAATAAAATTAAAAGGGAAAAGAGAAACTTTTAAAAGTAAACAAAAGAACAAATGAAAATTAGCAAAGAAATAAGAAAAAGGGGACCCCCCTGCCCCATTGGCCTTAGCCACCTGGGCGGCCCAACCCAGCAGCACACCTCCCCTCGGTCGCTCTCCCCTTCCCTGTTCCCCCGACCCGGTCGCTACAGGGGCAAGCCCCAGCCAGACCACCTCGCCGGTGACGCCCCGGCGAGGGGATAAGGCAGACGTCCCCCCTCGATCTCCTTGTCTCACACTCGCCCCTGCCACCCCACTCACTGTCTCCTCTGCCCTCTCCCACCCACGCTCTCCCACTTCCCCCCAGATCCACCGCACTGCAGCCGATGCCGCGGTGAATGCCGGTGCCCATGCGCCTCCCCGAGCTCCGCGCGCTCTGCAAGTGTGTCAGCTAGGTGCGGCACCGTCCTCTTCTTCAACTCCGGCCTCTGGAACCAGCCGGGAGCGACCGCGTCCTCGGGAACGACCTCGACCACGCCTTCGCTTGCCGGAGCTGCGTCGAGCCGCTCGGTCACCCTCCTGCACTACTAAACTCTTGCCGGCCTTCTTGAGCCGCACGTTGAGTGCACCGTCAAGCCCCACTCCCCTCTTGCCTCCTCGTAAGCCGCAGCCCACCACGCCATCACTGCCGCCCCTGGCCGCAGTTGTCGCGGCCGCGCCCATCGACACGCGTCTGCCCGCTGCCCCGCCGCACTTGCTGCCGCTCATGGCCGTGACCCGCTCCCCGCGCCCGTCTCTGGAAGCCCGCGCCTGCCGCCGTTACCCCGCGCACCCTGCGCCGCTCGCTGCTCCCTGCGCGCGTACGCCCGTAGCAGCCTGTTGCTGCTTCCGGTCGTCTCTAGCCATCACTGGCCACCACCTCGCCGCTACAGTCCTCCCCCACTTGGCTGCACCATTGCCTAGCGCGGCCCTGCGTCATCTCGCGCTCGACCATGCCACGCCGCTGCGCGCTGCTGCTCTGCTGAATCTACTGCTGCTGTTGAATGCTACTGTAGCAGTAGCTAGCTTTGCTACTACTACACTGACTACCCCTCTGTACTGCAGCGAAACAACAACAAAACAAACTTTAATGTGGATAAAAATTGTGTGGATAGAATGTACACTTGACAAACTTCATTTTACTGCACCGGACCAAATTCATTTGATGCATGGATTAAATCCTATGAAAATCACAAAATGCTATCTTCTGTTAACAGAAAGCAGAATTAACCCCTACCATTGTGTGTTGCGTGTTGTGTGCAGCTGTGTGCTGTGTGTGTGCGTATCGTGTGAGTTTGAGTGTGTGGCCTCCCCTGTTAGTGCTAGTTTAGGTTAGTAGTAGTTAATTAGTAGTCTACATACAGATGGCATGTGGCCCCACTAGTTTAACTTAGTTTAGACTAATTAAATTGCACCTATGACACTTACATGTGGGCCACACCCTCCTCATTTGACCAGTCAAATTGACTTGGTCAACTTGAATTATTATTAGTTCTAGGAAATTTTAGAAAATCTTCTAAACTTTAGAAAATCATATAAAATAATCCATAACCCTGATGAAAAAGTTTTGTACATGAAAGCTGCTCAGGATGACGAGACAAATCCGAATACGCTCTTCGTTCATCTGTCACATGTCCCTAGCATAGCGAGTCATCAACCATCCCCCTCTGTTTCATCTGTCCGGAAAATGCCAAACTCCTGATGAGATCTCTGTAGTGTAGCTATTCAGTCGTGGTCAACGAGGGTGGCTCCTCCTTCACCATTCCCGATACGGCTCTGTTGTGCAACACCTCAAGTGTGAACCTCGAGGGTGGTTCCTCTTACGTTCACCTTAATGATTACATCGAGTGGAATCCTCCGAGGGTGATTCCTTGGGTTTTCCCCTTGATGTTTAAACACACGGTTACCTTGACTTTACTTGAGACCTTTGGGAAAGTCGGGCGGGCCCAGAGAGCACCCGCAAGATGGTTACAAGGCACGGCCGGGCAGGCTGGCCGCCCCCGAGTGGGCTGGGCTAGGCCTTGTCGTATTTCCTCAAGACAGGGCGATGGGGTCACATTATCGTGAGTCTCTGCTCGTCTCCGCAAGCTAATAATACACTATGGTTTGGGTATTTGTTCTGAGTTGGCCTGGCCTTTACGCACTAACCACCACGCGAGAATAGTTATGGGCCTCAACGTCGCAGTATCAGCCGAAGCTTTGTCAGACGTCCAGTTCAACATTGTGGGCCTGTCGGGCCAGTGCCATCCAGTATGAGGTGGTGCTTGTCCCGGCTCGTCGCACAATGACCCAAAGTGCAATGGGCGATGGGCCCAGACCCCGGAGTGCTTAGGATGTAGACCGGTGGGGACCTCTCTGCTGAGCCTAGGTGGGGCTACAACGTGTTGATCTTCCGAGGCCGGGCATTGACCCAGAAAAGTGTGTCCGGCCAGAGTAATCAAGCATGTGGGAAAACGTGGTGCACCCCTGCAGGGAAGATTATCTATTAATAGCCGTGTCCATGGTAAGGGACATTCAGACTTATATCATGTTCTTTTACAACTAGAAATGGATACTTGAGATATGTGGCCCCGGGCTTGCTTTCTCGCAGGGAGTCGAGGAAGGATCTCTGGGCATTAATGCTACAACATGATTGTTAAATTAAACTGCTATTCTTTACTCTTCTACATGCTGCAAGATGCTTGGAGCTTCTTGAAGATGCTAGTCTTTGATAGGCCCCTCTATTCTGGCATTCTGCAGTTTAGTCCATAGATACAACCCTTCCATTTGATACCAATGCATACTTAGTATAGATCTGATGCTTGCGAGTACTTTGGATGAGTACTCATGGTTGCTTTGCTACCCCTTTTCCCCCTTCCTTCTTCTTTCTAGTTGATGCAACTAGATGGTGGATCCCAGGAGCCAGATGCCACCCGAGCTATGTATTCGAGCCCTCGAGGCCCCTGGCTTGTAATATAAAGCTTGTATTATTTCTATTCGTGTCTAGAGTTGTGTTTTGATATCTTCCCGTGAGTCCCTGATCTTGATCGTACACATTTGTGTGTATGATTAGTGTACTATTGAATCGGGGGCGTCACACGCTCCTCCCGGATGGCCACCAGCGCTGCGCTGGCTGAGTGAGGCGTGGCGGTCAGGTAGAGCACCAGGGGCTGGAGGGGACGCGGCGCCACCATCACCGGTGGGCTGGTGAGGTATCTCTTGAGGTCTTGAAACATCGTGTCGGCCTCCGGAGTCCACTCAAATGGGCCCTTCTTTTTCATCAGCTTGAAGAATGGGAGGGCGCGCTCTCCCAACTTGGAGATGAAGCGCCCTAGTGAAGTCATGCAGCCCGCGAGTTTTTGCATTTCTTTGAGAGTCTACGGCGGGCTCATCTCTTCTATCGCTTTGACCTTCTCTGGGTTCGCCTCGATTCCCCTGTGTGACACAAGGAAACCCAGCAACTTACCGGAGGGGACGCTGAACACGCATTTCTCCGGGTTGAGCCGCAAGTCCACCTTGCGTGGGCTGGCGAAAGTCTCCTCCAGATCCAGGATGAGGGTCCTTGCCTCCCGAGATTTTACCACAATATCATCGACATAGGCCTCAGCGTTCCTCCCGAGCTACTGGCCTAGAGCGACGTGCATCAGCCGTTGGAAGGTCTCCCCACCCTTACACGGCCTAAATGGCATGCAGGTGTAGCAGTACACCCCACACGGTGTCAAGAAGGCCTTCTTCTCAACGTCTTGCACCGCCATCTTAATCTGGTGATAGCCCAAGAAGGCATCTAGGAAACACAGCAGGTCGCACTCGGCGGTAGAGTCGACGATCTGATCAATGCGCGGAAGCGGGAACGGGTCTTGGGGGCAGGCCTTGTTGAGGTTGGTGAAGTCGATGCACATGCGTTCCTTCCCGCTTTTCTTGGGCACGACGACCGGGTTTGCCAATCACTCCAGTTATCGCACCTCGCGGATGACACCGGCTTCCTGCAGTTTGCGGGTCTCCTGGACGATGAAGGACTGCTTCTCCGTGGAATGTCGTCGCGCCTTCTGCTTCACTGGGTGCACGTTAGGGCACACCCTCAGGTGATGCTCGATCACTCCCCTGGGGACCCCAACCAGCTGCTTGGGCTCCCAGGTGAATACCTCCTTATTCGCGCACAAGAAATTCACCAATGCCTTCTATTGGTCTGGGGCGAGGTCGGCACCTATGGTGAAGGTGGCTCCTGAGGTCCCGTCCTCGTCGACTGGTACCTGCTTTGTCTTAGCCCGATCTTGAGACAACAGTTGCCTCTTCTTCGCCGGCACAGCCCCCTCGGCCCCAGGTGATGTTTCGTCAGTCGGGCGTGCTGCTGCTGCGGCCCTGAAGGCGAGCTTGAGGGCCGTCAGGGCCTCCTTGGTGTCTCTAGCCACAGTGAGGACGCCACTGCTCCCCGGCATCTTCATGAGGTTGTAAGCAGGATGAGTTGCCGCCATGAATTTGGCCAGGGTTGGGTACACAAGGATGGCGTTGTACGGGAGGCCGATGCGAGCGATGGCAAAGTCGATAAGCTCGGTGCAGAAGTTGTCGCGGGTACCGAAGGTGACAGGGAGGCGGAACCCCGGAGAAGGGCTTGGTGGGACAAAGCTGGTTGTGCGGCACGTGGAGCAAGCCGAAAGCTTCCATAGAGAGCACGTTGAGGCTAGTCCCGCCATCGATGAGGGTCTTGGTAACCGCTACATTGTAGATGGTGGGTGTGCAGAGCATCGGGAGCGCGCTTGAGCCAGCGGTGGTCGCCAGATGGTCCCCTGAGTCGAAGGTGAGGTCGGCCTTGGGCGCCTCCCGTCCCAGAGGAGCTCCCTGCTGCACATGGGCGGCGCCCATTTGGCGGAAGAATTGCTTGACATGGCGATCCGAGGGTGGCTCCTGCAAACCGCCGAGGAGGGCTGCAACGGCAAGGGGCGCTGGCGCCGCAAAGCGCGCGACGAAGAGATCGCGCAACTCTTCCTAGGAGGCCATAGACGATTCCGGCAGGTTGAGCAGCCAGGCGCGCGGCACGCCAGCGAGGGCCATGGGAAACCAGTTGGCCATGACCTTGTCATCGCCTCCGGCTTCCCGAATGGCCTCCTCGTACACCTGGAGGAAGGTTGCTGGATCCACCGCGCCAACGTAGCGAGGTGGCATCTCCGGCTTGAACTTGTGTGGCCACCCCACCCGTCGCAAGGCGGGGGTGAAGGCTCGGAGCCCCACGATGCCTCCGTGCATGCCCGTCGGCCTGGCCGGAGGAACTGCGCCCGCCACGAGGGCTTGACGGGGAATCAAGGCGGGCAGAGAAACAAAGCGGACGGAGAGGCGAAGCTTCGACGCACCCCTACCTGGTGCTCCAAATGTCGGATTCGGGGTTCCGCAGACCCTTGAGAGGTTCGAACTCTAGGGTGCTGCTACCTCTTGAGCATGCGTTGGTTTTCCCTTGAAGAGGAAAGGGTGATGCAGCAAAGTAGCATAAGTATTTCCCTCGGTTTTTGAGAACCAAGGTATCAATCCAGTAGGAGACTACACGCAAATCGCCTAGTACCTGCACAAACAATCAAGAACATTGCAACCAACGCGATAAAGGGGTTGTCAATCCCTTCACGGCCACTTGCAAAAGTGAGATCTGATAAAGATAATAAGATAAATATTTTGGTGTTTTTGTTGTATAGATTGGAAAATAAAGATTGCGAAATAAACGGAGATAGAAATAGCTAGTTGACGATAAACTAATATGATGTAAAATAGACCTGAGGGCCATAGGTTTCACTAGTGGCTTTTCTCAAGATAGCATATATTACGGTGGGTGAAAAAATTACTGCCGAGCAATTGATAGAAAATCGCATAGTTATGAGAATATATAGGCATGATCATGAACATAGGCACCACGACCGTGTCAAGTAGACCGAAACGATTCTGCATCTACAACTATTACTCCACACATCAACCGCTATCCAGCATGCATCTGGAGTATTAAGTCATAAGAACAGAGTAACGCATTAGGCAAGATGGCAACAATACAATACGTGCCTTGCTGCCCCTACTGTCACTGGGAAAGGACACCGCAAGATTGAACCCAAAGCTAAGCACTTCTCCCATTGCAAGAAAGATCAATCTAGTAGGCCAAACCAAACTAATAATTTGACGAGACTTGCAAATATATCAAATCATGCATATAAGAATTCAGAGAAGAATCAAATATTGTTCATAGATAATCTTGATCATAAACCCACAATTCGTCGGATCTCGGCAAACAAACCGCAAAAAGTATTACATCGAATAGATCTCCAAGAAGATCGAGGAGAACTTTGTATTGAGATCTAAAGAGAGAGAATAAGCCATCTAGCTAATAACTATGGACCCGAAGGTCTGTGGTAAACTACTCTCACATCATCGGAGAGGCTATGGTGTTGGTGTAGAATCCCTCCATGATCAATTCCCCTTCCGGCGGAGCGCCGAAAAAGGCCCCAAGATGGGATCTCATGGGTACAGAAGGTTGCGGCGGTGGAAAAAGTGTTTCGTGGCTCCCTAGATGTTTTCAGGGTATGAGAGTATATATAGGCGAAAGAAGTAAGTCGGTGGAGCTACGAGGGGCCCACGAGGGTGGGGGCACGCCTACCCCCTGGGCGCGCCCTCCTGCCTCGTGGACGCCTCATTGCTTCCTTGACGTCCACTCCAAGTCTCCTGGATTGCATTTGTTCCAAAAATGATCCTTGCGAAGGTTTCATTCCGTTTGGATTCCGTTTGATATTCCTTTTCTGCGAAACACTGAAATAGGCAAAAAAACAGCAATTTGCACCGGGCCTTCGGTTAATAGGTTAGTCCCAAAAATAATATAAAATAGCATAATAAAGCCCATTAAACATCCAAAACAGATAATATAATAGCATGGAACAATAAATAATTATAGATACGTTGGAGACGTATCAAGCATCCCCAAGCTTAATTCCTACTCATCCTCGAGTAGGTAAATGATAAAACAGAATTTTTCATGTGGAATGCTACCTAACATAATTTTCAATGTAATTCTATTTATTGTGGCATGAATGTTTAGGTCCAAAAGATCCTAGGCAAAGTTTTATTATCGACATAAAAATAGTAATACTTCAAGCATGCTAACCAAGCAATTATGTCCTATCAAAATAGCATAGCCAAAGAAAGCTTATCCCTACAAAATCATATAGTTTGGCCATGCTTCATTTTCGTCACACAAAATGCTCCCATCATGCACAACCCCGATGACAAGCCAAGCAACTGTTTCATACTTAGCCTTTTCAAACTCTTTCAACTTTTACGCAATATATGAGGGCAATCCATGGACGTAGCACTATGGATGAAATAACATATGATGATGGGGGTTATATGGGAAGACAAAAAGAAGGAGAAAGTCTCACATTGACGCGGCTAATCAACGGCCTACAGAGATGCCCATCAATTGATGTCAATGCGAGGAGTAGGGATTGCCATGCAACGGATGCACTAGAGCTATAAATATATTAAAGCTCATAAAAACTAAGTGGGTGTGCATCCAACTTGCTTGCTCACGAAGAGCTAGGGCATTTTGAGGAAGCCATCATTGGAATATCCAAGCCAAGTTCTATAATGAAAAATTTCCACCAGTATATGAAAGTGACAAAATAAGAAACTCTCAATCATGAAGATCATGGTGCTATTTTTAAGCACAAGTGTGGAAAAAGGATAGTAACATTGCCCCTTCTCTCTTTTTCTCTCATTTTTTTGTTTGGGATTCTTTGACCTCTTTTTTTTATTTGGTCTTCTTTGGCCTCTTTTTTTCGTCCAGAGTCTCATTCCGACTTGTGGGGGAATCATAGTCTCCATCATCCTTTCCTCACATGGGACAATGCTCTAATAATGAAAATCATCACACTTCTTTTTACTTACAACTATGGAATTACAACTCGATACTTAGAACAAAATATGACTCTATGTGAATGCCTCCGGTGGTGTACTGGGATATGCAATGAATCAAGAGCGACATGTATGAAAGAATTATGAAGGTGGCTTTGCCACAAATACGATGTCAACTATATGATCATGCAAAGCAATATAACAATGATGGAGCGTGTCATAATAAACAGAACGGTGGTAAGTTGCATGGCAATATATCTCGGAATGGCTATGGAAATGCCATAATAGGTAGGTATGGTGGCTGTTTTGAGGAAGATATAAGGAAGCTTATGTGTGATAGAGCGTATCGTATCACGGGGTTTGGATGCACCGGCGAAGTTTGCGCCAACCCTCAAGGTGAGAAAGGGCAATGCACGGTACTGAAGAGGCTAGTAACGATGGAAGGGTGAGAGTGCGTATAATCCATGGACTCAACATTAGTCATAAAGAACTCACATACTTAATGCAAAAATCTATAAGTTATCAAAACTAAGCATTACGTACATGCTCCTAGAGGGATAGATTGGTAGGAAAAGACCATCGCTCGTCCCCGACCGCCACTCATAAGGAAAGCAATCAAAGAACACCCCATGCTTCAAATTTTTCACACAACTTTACCATACGTGCATGCTACGGGACTTGCCAACCTCAACACAAGTATTTATCAACTCCACAATTACCCAACTAGCATGACTCTAACATTACCACCTTTATATCTCAAAACAATTATCAAGTATCAATTTTATCATAGTATTGAATGCACTCTATATGAAAGTTTTTATTATACCCATCTTGGATGCCTATCATATTAGGACTAATTTTATAGCCAAAGCAAATTACGATGCTGTTCTAAAAGACTCTCAAATAAATATAAGTGAAGCATGAGAGATCAATAATTTCTACAAAATAAAACCACCACCGTGCTCTAAAAAGGTATAAGTGAAGCGCTAGAGCAAAATTATCTAGCTCAAAAGATATAAGTGAAGCACATAGAGTATTCTAATAAATTCCGATTCATGTGTGTCTCTCCCAAAGGGTGTGTACAGCAAGGATGATTGTGGTAAACTAAAAAGCAAATAATCAAATCATACAAGACACTCCAAGCAAAACACATATCATGTGGTGAATAAAAATATAGCCTCAAGTAAAGTTACCGATAGACGAAGACGAAAGAGGGGATGCCTTCCGGGGCATCCCCAAGATTAGGCTTTTGGTTGTCCTTGAATTTTACCTTGGGGTGCCTTGGGCATCCCCAAGCTTAGGCTCTTTTCACTCCTTATTCCAAAATCCATCAAATCTTTAGCCAAAAACTTGAAAACTTCACAACACAAAACTCAACAGAAAATCTCATGAGCTCCTTTAGTATAAGTAAACAAATCACCACTTTAAGGTACTGTAATGAACTCATTCTTTATTTATATTGGTGTTAAACCTACTGTATTCCAACTTCTCTATGGTTCATACCCCCCGATACTAGCCACAGATTCATCAAAATAAGCAAACAACACATGAAAAACAGAATCTGTCAAAAACAGAACAGTCTGTAGTAATTTGTATCAAACGCATACTTCTGTAACTCAGAAAAATCTAAAAAACAGGACGGCCTAGATAATTTGTTTATTGATCTACCGCAATTGGAATCAGTATTTTATCACTTTCTGATGATTGTTAACAATTATTTTCGTGAGCAGAAAGTTTCTGTCTTTTTAAGCAAGATCAAATAATAATCATCCAAGAAGATCCTATAGGTTTTACTTGGCACAAACACTAATTAAAACATAAAACCACATGTAACCAGAGGCTAGATGAATTATTTAATACTAAACAGGAACAAAAATCAAGGAACAAAAATAAAATTGGGTTGCCTCCCAACAAGTGCTATAATTTAACGCCCCTAGCTAGGCATAAATAGGAATAGATCTAGGTATTGTCATTTTTGGTATTTATCTTTTTAATGGAGTTATGCTTGGATCCAGGAGGTTCCTTACGTTTTCCTTCATGCTCAGAGATCTTTAGATCTAGAGCATCCAACTGCTTATTGCGAAGTGTAATCAATGTATTCATGCGGTTGAGATTCCCACCAACATTTTTAAGAGGTTCAATAGATTTTTTTTCAATTTGCATAATTTCTCTAAGATTTGGGTTCCTTCTTGAGTAAGATTAAGTCCCTATTGTCGGGGAAGTACTCCTACTATCCCCTCTATAATTTCATAAGCAATACTAGGATCAATTTCTATAAAATTCCCTTTGGTGGCAAAATCAAAGAGTTGTCTATGGGATATGGTTAGCCCAACATAAAAATTACGAAGTCAAATCTTGAAATCTCCCTCTATAGTGCAACTACGATAAGATTCTACCATCCTATACCAAGCATCTTTTAAGTTCTCTCCTTGTCTTTGTTTGAAGTGGTTCAAAATCAGGAGACGAAGGAAGGGAGAAAGAGCTAGCCATGCAAGCGAAATAAACGATCTAACACACGGACACACACGAGGCAAGAGAAAAGAGGCGAACGGAAAATGGCGAATAAAACGGCAAAGGTGAAGTGGGTGAGAGGAAAACGAGAGGCAAATGGCAAATAATATAATGCGAAGGATAAGAGTTTGTGATGGGTACTTGGTATGTCTTGACTTGCGCGTACATCTCCCTGGCAATGGCGCCAGAAATCCTTCTTGCTACCTCTTGAGCAAGCGTTGGTTATCCCTTGAAGAGGAAAGGGTGATGCAGCAAAGTAGCGTAAGTATTTCCCTCAGTTTTTGAGAACCAAGGTATCAATCCAATAGGAGACTACATGCAAGTCGCCTACTACCTGCACAAACAATCAAGAACCTTGCAACCAACGCGATAAAGGGGTTGTCAATCCCTCCATGGCCACTTGCAAAAGTGAGATCTGATAAAGATAATAAGATAAATATTTTTGGTGTTTTTGTTGTATAGATTGGAAAATAAAGATTGCGAAATAAACAGCGATAGAAATAGCTAGCTGATGATAAACTAATATGATGTAAAATAGACCCAGGGGCCATAGGTTTCACTAGTGGCTTCTCTCAAGATAGCATATATTACGGTGGGTGAACAAATTACTGCCGAGCAATTGATAGAAAATCGCATAGTTATGAGAATATATAGGCATGATCATGAACATAGGCATCACATCTGTGTCAAGTAGACCGAAATGATTCTGCATCTACTACTATTACTCCACACATCGACCGCTATCTAGCATGCATCTAGGGTATTAAGTTCATAAGAACAGAGTAACGCATTAGGCAAGATGACATGATGTAGAGGGATAAACTCAAGCAATATGATGTAAACCCCATCTTTTTATCCTCGATGGCAACAATACAATACGTGCCTTGCTGCCCCTGCTGTCACTGGGAAAGGACACCGCAAGATTGAACCCAAAGCTAAGCACTTCTCCCATTGCAAGAAAGATCAATCTAGTAGGCCAAACCAACTGATAATTCGAAGAGACTTGCAAAGATATCAAATCATGCATATAAGGATTCAGAGAAGAATCAAATATTGTTCATAGATAATCTTGATCATATACCCACAATTCATTGGACCTCGGAAAACACACCGCAAAAAGTATTACATCGAATAGATCTCCAAGAAGATCGAGGGGAACTTTGCATGGAGATCCAAAGAGAGAGAAGAAGCCATCTAGCTAATAACTATGGACCCGAAGGTCTGTGGTAAACTACTCACACATCATCGGAGAGGCTATGGTGTTGATGTAGAAGACCCCCGTGATCGATTCCCCCTCTGGCGGAGCGCAGGAAAAGGCCCCATGATGGGATCTCACGGGTACAGAAGGTTGCGGCGGTGGAAAAAGTGTTTCGTGGCTCCCCTGGATGTTTTCAGGGTATGAGAGTATATATAGGCGAAAGAAGTAGGTCGGTGGAGCTACGAGAGTTTTGTTAGATATGAGACTTGTCACATAAATCAAGCACATTATTTATAGGAGTCACAAAAAGTTTGAGGCCAAAAGGAGTTGTCTAACCATTTTTAGAAATTGAAAAGGCCAATTTTAAATGCTTCTAGACCACTAAATAATTTCCATAGGCACTTTGGGAATCCAAAAGATTTTGGTTCCAACATGACAAATATCCAGGGATTATTTTCCACACTTTGAACATTTTAGTTTACATGTTTGGCAAATTCGAATTTTTAACTTTGAATTTGAGTTTGAACATTAACAATGATTTCGAACATGTGAGCATTAGCAATAGTAATGTGATGACATGGCACCATTAGAAGGGGTTTACTATAGCTTAACATTGGGGGTGTTACAAATATCCTCCACTACAAGAAATCTCGTCCTGAGATTTAAGTGCGGAAGTAAAGAGTAACTTCGGGAGAACTAATCCTTATAGGGTTAATTATCTGATGAACGATTCAGGGAATGAGGCAGAAGTATCTCTTGAGTTGAAACTTAATAAAACATCGAGAGAATTAAAGTAGGAATGAGAATTTTCAAGCCGTAGGCAAATGTTCGATGCCTGAAACAGAGGGTGAGAGGGGCTCAGAGCAACGAAATAAATATCGCGTCTGACACCGGAATAGAATAAGTGAGGGGAGATGGCTCGTAAAATACATACGAAGCCAGGTGTAAATAAGACTTCAGAATCAAGGTTGTACAAGAGATTTAAGTTTCAATCCTGTGGAACTATGGGTTATGGGCCCACCTTGTGTGTTCAGAGTAGGAAAAGCAGCGACATCTTGCACGGATATGATAGCAAGGCAAGTCATAGGATAGCCTGTTAGTTATGTTGGCATCAACGTTGGTACCAAGGGCGAGGGACGAAGAGAACCATTTTCCTGCTCGTTGGAACGAGGCGGACCATTAGGCAAAGGTCTCGTCCATCGACGGTTATCGGAATGTCATCAACAATAATAACAGGGTCACACTAACAGAGTTGTAGACCGAGGTGTTTTCATAGGAAGAGAATTCATATTGCTTAGGTCATATAGACCACAAGAAAGGTTACAAAGCCAATGGAAAGGAAAAAAGTGTTTCACACAAGAATTGGGAGTATATCCTTCCTAAAGAAAAGCGGAGCATGATATACAAGATAGGACACTAAGTGCAAAAGCATTTACATAAAGGGGCGAGCAAAGAATTAGAATGTTACCCATACAATGGTGTTTGGATAATAGATCAAGAAACATTTAGCATTTCTCTTCAGATGTTCATGTTGATATTCGGAATACCATAGTCATGCTTCGAGATAGCACTGATATGGTGTTTCAATTAAGGATTGGGTTTGTACATCATAAGAGACTCAAAGGAACATTTCCAAGATTATCTCGGAACATAAGGTATAACCAAACACAATCAGGTCTGTGTTGGCAGGAAGTCAAGGACATTGTCGATGATAAAACAATCATCGAGGGGCGAGGATGGTATTTCTCATCATGAATTCGATTGATATCCTGAAACAAGTCAGTATATTGATGGGGATCATGACAGATTTTGTCGAGGTACAATGAAGAGGCCATCGATCAGTGACGACATTAAGCAAAAGGAATGGTGAAGCGAAAGGTTATTGGAACCATGGATGCAACACAAACTCCAAACCAAGCTTGTTGTTTGAGGTGAAATGATCAGATGAGGAAGATCGACGTAAGCTTAGCTCGTCGTTGGAAGTTGTGCTCCGGGAAGAAGGACCGGGTAGCACAGTTAAAATTAGCTCGATGATGATATAGCCGATCAGGCTAGGAATGATGTGATGGAGTATCTGAAAGTGCAACTATCCCTGGGTAGTTTTGGTAATTCCTAACAACATATAGCTCATTGAGCTAACATTATTCCAAGATGAATATTTCAGAAAAGCTAGGGGAGTTCGATCGCCCTTCTCTCTCTCTCTCTCTAGATGCTGGATTCGGTGCTCTATCCGTCCCTACTAGTTTCTTGGTACTCGATCAGATTCTCCCATCGTCCCCCTACCCTGGGGGTGGCTAGTCCTATTTATAGGCAAAGGCCCTGGGCCTCTTCCCAAATATTTGAACGGGAAGGGCGCCAACAATTGGCCAATTTGAAGGGGAACATCTGGTACACTTGTCCTGACTAAAGTTGGTCTTCGCCTGCCAAAGGCCCTGTGGTGACGCCGTCCTGGGCTCCATGGTGACCTCCTTCCCACCGTTGGACTTGTCTTGGTCTCGTTGCACCGAAATGGGTGCCTTTGCTTGATCCTCTCGCCTGCGCTTGCCCCCTTTGCACCAAAGAGGAAAGGGAAACGCTGCGCGGGCTGGCGCCCGCCTGGCACCCTTGGTCGTCAGGGCTTGCGTCATGGGCACCTCGTGAGGTACCCCACCTTGATCTCTCCGCCTCCTCGCGAGCCAGCCTAAGGAGGCCGTGCTTGAGGAAGCGCCGTGTCGTCCGCCTCGCGAGGCTTGGCCCCTCGCGAGGGTCTTGAGACTTGTGTTGATGAAGATGGGCCACGCTGGGCCCCCACTCGAGCCATGCCGCAGGCCGCAGGCAGGCAAGTCTGGGTACCCCCGTTCCCATAACGCCGACAGTAGCCCCGGGGCCCAAGGCGCGCACGGACTTGGCCGTGCCGAGAGGCGAAAGGGCAAGGGCGAAGCGCCGCGGGCCCTAACAGCCTGCGGCCTTGGGCGCCGCGTGGCAGTTGATTGGACGTGGGCGTCTCTGCTTCCCCACGACGCCTCGATGATCATGCGGATTGGACAAGTCCCTGCATGCAAATCATGTCATGATTACCTATGATAGTGGAGGCCGACGGTTGGCCTCCGCCGGCTATAAGTACGGAACTGTGCGTGCCCTTCTAGTCCATCTCTCCTTGCTTTCTCCTTCGCCTTGATTCTTGTTCCGTCTTGGTGTGATGGCTCCAATTTGCCTGTTTTCTGCAGCGGAGAAGGGAAAGGCTAATCAAGAGGGACCTGACCTGCTCCCGCCGAAGAAACGGCCTGCCTTGCGCGGCCAAGATGAGGAGAACCGCCTGGTGGTGCTGAGGCCTTGGTACGAGCGGCCTCCGCCGGGATTCCCGCTTCCCTTGTATGCCCACGCCGAGGGCCTTGAAAGAGGAGATGCCGATCCCCTCGGCCAGCGCCGTCGCCGGCGCCGGAGGGTCACAAAGGTGTGGGTCGTTCCTCCCGGAGTCAACGCCGAGGGCTCCTCCCGCGAGCTCGTGCTCCACGCCGCCATGCCTCCGCGGACTTGGATTCGCATTCCTCCCTTCTTCGCCTCAGTCTTCCCGCGGGGAAGACTCCTGGAGCTGTGGCTGCAGCACGCCGACTGCAGCACTCCTGCGACCGAGGCAGAGGTCGCGATCACTGCCCCGGGCGAGGTCTTCATGACTCGCGGCTGGGGCGAAATCGCTCGGTGCTGCAGAACGAGGGGCGCCCTCACGATCCACCTGGAGTACGACGGCGCTTCGGTGATGTTCTTCAAGGTCTTCGACGCGAACGGTCGCCGGCTGGAGTGCTGCCCCGTGGGAGGCGGCCAGGTCCTCGATATGGCGACGGCCGGGCCTGCCAACCGCCCCCTGGACAGCTCCACAAGCGACGGGAGCGCCAGAGGATCCAGCGATCCCAGTGAGGTCTTCGCGATGCCGGAGACGAGCGACGACAGCTACAAGCCCGCGAGCCGACGCCCCTCCCAGAGCAGGGCAGGCTTGCTTGGTCGCCGCCGATCCTGATCTGGATGGGGTTGGCGCCGGTGCTCGACGGCCCACTGTTGATGATGGCATCTTTTGCAAGGGCGCGTGTAGTTAGCACCCTTTAGGATCCGTTCCCTGCGAGGAATCGCATTGTGCCCCATAGGGGCTTGTAAGGCGGCTGTGATCCTTGTTGTTAATATGTAACCCTTGCTATGGATCTGTGCGAATCGCAAATTCCGTCATAGTTCGGTCCTCCCTTTCGCACCTCGCGAGGGCTTGGTGCTCTGCGTTGATAGGTCCCAGTCCCAAGGCGGCGTCAGCCGTCGCTGGTATGCCAGGTCGCGATGCCGTGGTCAAGGCCAGGAGGTGAGCGACCCGGGGTCCGGTAAGAGCCCCTGAGTCGCGATGCTCAGAAGGTCCCCTTTGGCGCCCAAGCAGTCGTCGCTTGGTGAGAAAGAGAAGCAACATCGCTAGTACGGAGTCGCTTTAGGTGCGGGGGTAGTGCCACGGTAGCCAACGCTTTGGATGGTGACTTATCTTGAGAATCGGGGATCGCCCCCAGCGCGTCGTCGGGTCCGGGAGGTAATTTGAAAGGAGTTGCTTGACGAGGTCCTCCTGTGCCCCTTCTCCCTCGCCTCTGCTCCCCTTTCTGCTCTATGTCCTCGGGTCCCGGCCCTCGAGCTTGTCTCAGCCGTCGCTGGTATGCCAGGTCGCGATGCCGTGGACAAGGCCAGAGGGTGAGGGCTGGAGAGCCAGTAGGAGCCCTGAGTCACGATGCTCAGGCACCCCCCTTTAACGTGCAAGCGGTTCGCGCGGGCGAGGGCGAAGGGAACGCCGTGAGGGCCTTGGCTAGCGCGGTTCCCTCTATGGGCTCTGCAGATTCATCACAAAAAGAAGACGGGGTTGCCATAGCAGCCATTAGTTGATCGTTAGTCGCCCAGGAGCTCGCTGGTTGGAGTGGGTGAGGTGTGTCTGGGCACCCGTGAGCCAGCGCGGGACTCACGAGGCCCTACCTCTAGGCGGGTTGCGCCCGGCGCTGGGCCGTATCTTGAGATGTGTTCCTGCAAAATCTGGTTAGATGCCGGCACTCTACGTCCTCGGGTCCCGGCCCTCGAGCTTGTCTCAGCCGTCGCTGGTATGCCAGGTCGCGATGCCGTGGACAAGGCCAGAGGGTGAGGGCTGGAGAGCCAGTAAGAGCCCTGAGTCGCGATGCTCAGGCGCCCCCGCTTTAACGTGCAAGTGGTCGACATGAAGAAGAAAAGGTGCCATGGACGGCATCAAGTAATCAAGCATGATGCATAATTGGAAATAAACGCGGAAGGGATACATGCCGCTGGGCCTAGCCCGAGTGGCCTGGGGATGATGCAGCCCGAGGGGCGCCCCCAGCAAAGCAAGCTAGCGACTGAAAAGATAAAAAGGGATACATGCCATAGGGACGGACCCACGCGGCCTGGGAATGACGCAACCCTCGGAGGGTGCTCCCAGCTGCGAATGAAACTCGAAAGATGTCACCTGAAGATGTCGTCGGTGCAGTGGCGTTGGTGCAGCAGACTCGGTGGGCTACAGAAGCTGATCCTCACGAGCCCCCAGGCCCAGGGGCCTCGGGAGGCTCCGGAGGCACTGGTGGCTCCTCGTGAGCAGCCTCCATCTCCGCCAGGGCCGTGGAACGCCTGCTTCTTGTGCCTCCAAGATGCTCCTCATGATGCGCTGGTACGCCGCAGCCACGCTTGGCAGGCCATAAGGCATGCGAACATAGCTGTGGGGTGGTCCTCCGTAGCGCCCCACTTGTGATGGCCAGAGGCGCTCCGCTGTGGCGATCTGATTGAGCCCTGGTACATCGACGCAGACGCGCAGCCCACCATCCTCGCCTGGATGGGGAGCCACAGCTGGTGGGCGACGGCAACCTCTCATGATCCTTGACTCCTGTAGTTCTTGAATGGCCTTGCTAACAAATTCCTGCTGGTCTGACCTTCTTTCCCTGGCTTCCTTTCGAGGGAAACGTGCTTCGAAACACGCCTCCACATGGTGCCCCAGCGCCTCCCTCGTGACGTTGGCGAGGTCGGTGGCCCTCCAGGTGAGAGCCCCCGAGCCCTGCCTAAGGAGGGCGCCGGGCGCGCTTTCCTATGCGATTGAAGGAGGATCCCCCTGGGCAGACGCGAGCCTTCAAGGGCCTGCCTCCTGAGGGGCTGAGCCTGACGTTGTCTTGTTCTTGGGGGTGGTCTCAGGAAGCCTCCTGCTTCCGCGATCTGGGTCTTCTAGTGACGCGGCCTGAAAGGCTCGCTCCAGGGTACACACTGCATCTTTCTCTTGACATGGCACCGTGATGACGCCGCTGCTTCCTGGCATCTTGAGGATGTTGTAGTCGTGGTGAGTCACGACCATGAACTTGGCCAACGCCGGGTACCCGAGGATGGCTTTGTACGGCAGGCGGATGTGGGCGACGTTAAAGTCGATGAGCTCGGTGTGGTAGTTGTTGCGGGCCCCGAAGGTGACTGGGAGGCGGACCTGCCCGATCGGGACTGTGGAACCATCGGTGACTCCGGAGAAGGGCTTGGTTGGCTGAAGCTGGTCGTAGGGCACTTGGAGGCTGTTGAATGTTTCCACGGACAAGACATTGAGCCCTGCCCCTCCATCGATGAGGGTCCTGGTGACCAGAACGTTGCTGATGACTGGGGAGCAAAGCATTGGGAGGACTCCGGCTGTGGCCGCGCACTTGAGCTGGTCTACTGAGCTGAACATGATGACGCAGGCCGACCACTTGAGGGGACGCGTTGCCTCGAGCTTGGGGAGAACTACGTTCACTTCGCGAGCAAACTGCTTGAAGATACGTTGTGAGGCTGGGGCTTGAGCTCCGCCCAGGATGCAGGCGATTGCGCGAGGCTCTTGGAAGCCCCCAGCCCCCTCGTCTTGGTGGCGGTCTTCATTCCTTCTTGGCTGAGGCGGCAATGACGGCAGGCCTGGGTTGCCATGAGGGCGATCCTCACGAGGCTGGTCCCTCCAGTCCCCCCGCGAGGAGGGTCACGCCTGCGGTCCTCGCGAGGTTGGTCACGCCAGCCTTGACGTGGGCCACGATCTTCCCAGCGTCCCGGGTTCCTTCCTCCTCCTCGGTCGTAGCCCCGGTCAGCACGGTCGGGGCGACGGCCGACTCTTCCTTCTCACACGGCGCGGAGTTCTTGGCATTCATTGGTGTTGTGGGTGTGGAGGTCGTGGTACACACAGTACCGGCTGCCCCTGGAGGATTCGGGCATATCCTTGCCCCGCTTGGTATCCGGCTCTGCAGCGAGCATGGCAGCCCCCTTGCGCTTCACGTCCTTGGCCTTGGGCTTCTTCTCTTCTGGGTTTGCGGCAGGCAGCTCGAGGAGGGAGAGGCGTCCCTCCTCAGCTCTGGCGCACTTGGTCGCCAGGTTGAACAGCTCCAGGGAGGTGCAGAGGTCTTCATGCATCGCCAACTCCTCCTTCATCTTGACGTCACGCACGCCATCGGAGAAGGCCGAAATGATGGCTTCTTCGGACACCCTGGGGATCTTGAGGCGCGCACTGTTGAAGCGCTGGATGTACTTTTGCAGGGTCTCTCCAGGTTGCTGCTTGATGCGGCGCATGTCGCTCACGGCGGGAGGCCGGTCGCGGGTACCTTGGAAGTTGGCGATGAAGCGAATACGCATCTGGTCCCAGGAGGAGATCGTGCCTGGGGCCAGGTTCAGGAGCCAAGTACGAGCACCTTCCTTCAGCGCCATGGGGAACCAGTTCGCCATGACATTTTCGTCCCCGCTGGCTGCTTCGATTCCCAGCTCGTAAAGCTGGAGGAACTCTGTGGGATTAGTCGTGCCATCATAGCGAGGAGGCAGGTCCGGCTTGAACTTGCCGGGCCACGCGACGCTACGCAGCTCGGGGGTGTAGGCGCGGCAGCCAGCGGTGACCGCGGGAGGTTTTGGTTGAGGGAGAGCTTGGCCTTCCGGGTCCCCTTGCGCTGCAGCTGGGAGCAGCGCGGGGTCTTGACGTGCCGGAGCTGGAGCGGGGTCTCGGCGAGCCGGGGCTGGGAGCGCCCGGGCGGCCTCTTGCGGTCGCGGGACTTCTTGGCAGCTCTGTTCTTGCTGGGCCGGCGCATGATGGAGCGGGTTACGCCCAGGAGCTGCGCGCCTTGGGGCCATGGCATCTTCTTGGAAAGGAGGCGGCTGGAATGCCCCCGGGGCTTCATTGCCCACGTGGGGCGGAGTGCGGCGCAGCGGTACAGAAGGTGCGGGAGAGCCCCCTGCGGCGCGGACGAGCTCGGCGACGCGGTCGAGCCACTCCTCGTAGACATCGTCGACGGGGCGATAGCGCAGGAGCTCGTTCGTCGCGATAAGCGCAGCTCGAGCCTCCAAGGGCGCGCGAAGCGCGTGCGACGAAGAACCGGCCGGGGTGAGCGAGGGAGTGGCGGTGCGGCCATCTCGCCGCACAGACTGGTGCTGAGAGGATGCTTGCTGCTCGTTCCCCGCCGGGCCGGTGGCGGCGTTGACGGCGGGCGGCGGGGAACGACGAGGACGCCCACCGACGGGGGCCGTCTGGACGGCGCGGGAAGCGATGGCGGCCCGCCGGTCGGCGCGGGCCCGACAAGCGTCAGACATGGATGCGACGGTCGGAGGAGAGCGGAGCGGTGGAAGACAGATTCCGGCGCACCCCTACCTGGCGCGCCAAATGTCGGATTCACGGGTTCCGGCAGACCCTTATGGTTCGAACTCTGGGGTGCGCGCGGAGATCGTGCCCTCTACCTCTCCATCTCGAAAGGATCTAACTATTGCAAGAACAACACAAGAGACACAAGGTTTATACTGGTTCGGGCCACCATTGTGGTGTAATACCCTACTCCAGTGTGGTGGGTGGATTGCCTCTTGGGCTGATGATGAAGAACAATACAAGGAAGAACAACCTCGCGAGGGTCTGTTCTTGGCTAGGGGATGAACTGCTAGGGGAGTTCGATCGCCCTTCTCTCTCTTTCTCTCTAGATGCTGGATTCGGTGCTCTATCCGTCCCTACTGGTTTCTTGGTACTCGATCAGATTCTCCCATCGTCCCCCTACCCTGGGGGTGGCTAGTCCTATTTATAGGCAAAGGCCCTGGGCCTCTTCCCAAATATTTGAGCGGGAAGGGCGCCAACAATTGGCCAATTTGAAGGGGAACATCTGGTACACTTATCCTGACTAAAGTTGGTCTTCGCCTGCCAAAGGCCCTGTGGTGACGCCGTCCTGGGCTCCATGGTGACCTCCTTCCCACCGTTGGACTGGTCTTGGTCTCATTGCACCGAAATGGGTGCCTTTGCTTGATCCTCTCGCCTGCGCTTGCCCCCTTTGCACCAAAGAGGAAAGGGAAACGCTGCGCGGGCTGGCGCCCGCCTGGCACCCTTGGTCATCATGGCTTGCGTCATGGGCACCTTGTGAGGTACCCACCTTGATCTCTCCGCCTCCTCACGAGCCAGCCTAAGGAGGCCGTGCTTGAGGAAGCGCCGTGTCGTCCGCCTCGCGAGGCTTGGCCCCTCGCGAGGGTCTTGAGCCTTGTGTTCATGAAGATGGGCCACACTGGGCCCCCACTCGAGCCACGCCGCAGGCCGCAGGCAGGCAAGTCTGGGGACCCCCGTTCCCAGAACGCCGACAAATACCCCAAGACAAAGTTTGTTCCTCAACAAGAGAAGTATGATCCTACTTCTTTCAAAGGGACACAAGCTCAAGATGATCTTCCACCACAAGACTACAAGCAAAAAGGCAAGGACAAGCTTCAAGAGGAAATTGATGCATTTGAAGAAGCTCCTAAGGCCTTAGTCAAGTGGATTCCCAAGACTACTTCAAGTTCAACTTCATCAAGTACGACTACAACTCCAAGGATTCCCATCAAGATGGTGTGGATCCAAAAGAAGAAGAACTAGAGAGTTCTTGAGGGTGGCTCCCCCAACATACTTCACTCTTATCATTTTGGCAAGAACAAGTGCAATAAACTTCCACATCTTGCACTAGTTCAAGGAGTCACAAACCCTCTTGTTGGTAAGTCAAGGGACAAGGTAACCTAAAAGCTTTCATAGACATCATCTTGTGTGTGCATCACTCTATGTCTATGGATATCCTTGTTTGTTCCTTGTGGGACTAACCCATGTAGGTATTGAAAGTGCAATTCACTCGAATGGATAGCTCCAATTGATCTACATCAACATTGAGCATCCACATCTTCAACATCTACATGAAGTCATCATCGACAAAACCCAAGGTTAGTTCATCCATCTTAGGGGGGATATCACATCTAGGGGGAGCTTTACTCTAAGAATTGAGCTAAAGCAACTCTAATGATGTGAACACAACAATGCTTTATGTAAAAGTGGTAACCCCACTTGTGCTTAAACGATGAGTATGACCTATGATCAAATGTTCTCATTTGACTCCTAAGTCAATTTACTCATATATAGATGACCTAGTCATCGCCAATTGCTTGATAGATGCTAGATTGGTTGTGCATGCTTTGCCACATATTTCAATTGCCATTTTATTGTGTGAGCAGGTTGGTTGCATATTTTACTCATTCGAGGACATCCACTTGTTTTTTTGATTGATTGGTTTTCTTTTCTTTTGCCAAGTGGATGGACAAGAATGCCTAAGAACCTTCTCTAGCTATCTATGCTTTTCTCGTCTCAAACTCTATTCATGCTACATCACAAAATTTGATCAAGTCAGATTCAAACCACTCTGTGTGAGGAGCACTCGGAGTCCCCGATTTGTCATAGACTTAAACTTCCAAAACTTCTTTGTGCTTTTCGGTCTGACCGATTCCTCCATTTCGGTCATACCGAGATCATTAAGTCGATCTATGTTTTCACCTCGGTGCAACCGATTTGAACACTTCGGTCACACCGAGTTGCTATAACTGTCAACAGTTATGCATCTCGGTGCCACCGAGTTGTTCCACTCGGTCACACCTACAGGGTCGGGCTATATATTCTCACGGGCAAAATTTTGGAAATTTCTTCGAAACCTCTTCGCCCGCGCATAGCTCACTCTGCCTCCTGGGTCTCCGGATCGTCCTCCTCGTCGCCAGCCGCCTCCAGTCGTTGGTCTCCGCCTCCGTCAACGGAATTTCGTCTTCGCCATTGCCGCTGTAGCGAGTCCGCCGCTGAACTAGGGTATGGAATCGATCACATCGCTATTCCCCATCCAATTCCTAGCACATTGTGTTCTTTATGAATCTTGCTACGATTGAAACATTCCTATCCAGTCAAAACAGTCCTTAGAATAGTTGAGATTCGAAAATTTAGGTTTACGTTTCCGCCGAAACCATCTCGGACCCACCGGGTTGCGGAACTCGGTTCCACCGATTCGGCCACGGCCATTGCACATGTGGTTCTCGGTCTGACCGAGAATTACAAATCGGTGAGACCGAGTTCAGGACTTTGTGAAACCTTAGCGATCTCGGTGCCACCGAACTGTGACTCGGTCTGACCGAGTTCACTAGTTTTGGTTCCAATAGCTGCTTCGCTATCACCGAGTTTGCAAATCGGTTGATCCGAAATGCTTACTGTGGAAAACTAAAACTAAGTTTTTGACTCATCCTTTTGCAAAAATCTCTGCATTTTGTGATGCTCATCCAATCTATCTCATCTATAAACTATTCACAGGGTCAGCAGTCAGAGTTTGCAACATGTCTGATCAGAGTGACAGCCAGAACAGATCTGAGGAGCAGGTTCAGTTGAGTGAGGGCACTAGTCCCTCTAGCAGTTCTGATGAGGGTAGCAGGAGCACCCCAAGCAATCTGCCCAAAGATGCCACTAGAGAAAACAAGAAGAGAACCTCTGAATCAGAGGATGAGGACTATGTGGCAGAAGAGGAAGCCACATCCAAGAGAAAGGTGCTGAAGAAAGAGTCTGGCTCAGCTGCAGCCACAAAGCCAGGACTGAAAATCAAAAGGACAGTAGGGAGACAGCCAATGTCCAAAGCCAGAGCACCCTCTCAGAATCCCTCCAAGTCAACTGGAGAAGATGAGGCTGTGAAGGAAAAGAAGGAAAGAAAAGGGGCAGATGGTGCAAGAAGGTTGATCCAATGGCTGAGTTTGAAAAGCATTCCTCAGATGAGGAAGAGGAAGAAGAGGTTGCTGCACTAGCACCTAAGGCACAGAAACTCATGGGAGATGTTATAAGGTTATGGGCTACTTCATCTAAGCCCAAAGAAGCACCCAAAGCTGCTGCTAAGTCTACTACTCCAGCTCCAAAGCCTAAACCAAAGAGAAACACCAGAAACATATCTGCTGTTGAAAAGAACAAGGCCCCAGTGCCTGACATTGCTGAAGAAGAAGAAGGTCAAGTGCTCAGGAAGCTTAAGCCCAAGATCCCAGACCACAATGATGCTCATCCTGTGGCTGAGGACATGAAAATTAGAAGAGATTCAGGGCTGAAGAAGTGGAGAGAAGCAGATCCATATGCTTCAAGGACAAGAACTGCTGTGGATTACAGGTTTCACACCAAGGAACAGCAGGACTTCTATGAGACAGTGCTGCTAGATAAGAAGCCCATAGTATGTGACATGAGATGGGTCGATTGGGAATACATCAAGGAAAATGAAGAGCACTATCCTAGAGTGTATGACAGCTTCAATGCTTGTGGAGTTGCAGACTTTGTTGGGAAGAAGCTCACAAAGTGGAATGAAGAGCTAATCAAGCAATTCTACTCCACAACACACTTTTATCCGGATGGCAGGATTGTGTGGATGTCAGAAAGAACCAGATATCAGTCAACAGTTGCTGAGTGGGCACAGCTTATCAATGCCCCAGAAGAGCAGGAAGATGACCTGGACATATATGCCAAGAAGAAGATGGATCACAAATCCATGTCCAATATGTACAAGGAGATCCCGAACAAGTCACTTTATACTTTCAAGTTTGGCTCAGTGCATTATCTTCTGTCAGGGCTACCCACTATCAACTGGATTCTGAGGCACACTCTATTGCCCAAGTCAGGTGATCACAAGATGATCCGAGGCCATGCAATAAACTTGCTTCACACATTTGATGTGCCACAGAATTTCAAGGTTATGAGCCTCATGGTAGAGACCATTAAGAGGACAACAACTGATCAGAAGAGGAGCTGTGGATATGCCCCACAAATTCAAGAGCTGATAAACTCAAAGATGGGCACAGGCACATATCTGCTGGACAAGGAACACCTGCCCATCCATCCAGACTTTGAAGACAATTAGGTTGTCATGAATGAGAATGAACCATCATCTGCACATGCTCAAGCTAAGAAGGAGAAGGCAAAGATGGAGAAAGCTGCCAGGATGCCAACTCAAGAGGAGGCATCTGAGTATTTCTTGAAGAACAAGCAGGAGAAGCTCGGTTACCTGATAGAGGATTGAGAAAGGACTGGCCACCTTGACTCGAAACCAAGAGAGCCTGGAAAGAATCATGGAACAAAAGTTCTATGACCTGGATGTGAAAGTAACAGAGATTCAGTCTGCCGTGGAACAACTACAAGATGATATGTAGGAAAGGAAGGGCAAGACCACAACTGATGCATTTGCCAGGGTGCCCCGAGCTCAGAGATCATCTGCAGTGCCAGTTCCTGACACCAGAGCCACCACTTCTGCACCAGCTACAGCTTCAGTTCCACCAGCTCCAACCACTTCTATTGAAGCCTTCGTCCTTGGCGTTATCCGGACTCCACCACCTGAAGGCCAAGCCTGAGAGTCGTTTAGTACTATGCATTTTCTATGAACTTTTTGGTAACTTGTTGCCAAAGGGGGAGAAAAATGTATAGATCATAGGCTTCGAGAGAGAGAGTCTGCATTTGTTCTCTCTTGTCTTTTGGTTGAACTTTATTTGCTTTTGAGTGATTGAGATACTATGTCTACATTGTTGATCATGTGTTTGATCATAAGCTACACTTAATGCTTGTTGGATATCAGTTTATCTTTATGTTGATCATTCACTTTGCTTGGTGATGAGTGCATGCATTTAATTCTTATCATTTTGAGCGCTCCACCAAGATGTATGTGACATGGAAAAGTAACCCATGATTCTAACTCTTTGTGCATTTGCAGTCCAAAGCAAATCTTAAATATGCACAAATTTAGGGGGAGCTCTTACTTATCACATACTTCTCAAAGCGACGATATATTCCATTCTTATTATCATTTGTCGAAGCTTTGATCTATATGTTGTCATCAATTACCAAAAAGGGGGATTTGAAAGTGCAACTATCCCTGGGTGGTATTGGTAATTCCTAACAACATATAGCTCATTGAGCTAACATTATTCCAAGATGAATATTTTAGAAAAGCTCAATGGATGGCATGGCATGGATGAGGAAAGTGGATCCCTCAAAATTATAAGGACAAAGGATTGGCTCAAGCTTCAAGAACAAGACTCTACATTTTATATTTTAGTGATCCAAGATCACATTGAGTCCATAGGAAAAGCCAATACTATTAAGGAGGGATGAGGTGCTGCTTAATGAGCCTCTTGCTTCATGTGCTTCGTGATATGCTCCAAAATCCTCAACTACCTTTCCATATCACATATGACCCAAACCTAAAGTCAAACTCGGCCCCATCGATTCTTTGTATCCGGAGCCACCGAGTTTCACATGCCATAGCCACTGCCACAAACCCTAGCAAATCGGTCTAACCGATAGGGATCTCGGTCTCACCGAGATGGGATTGCAATTTCTCTGTTTCCCTTCGTAACGTTTCAGTCCAACCGAAGTGAGCGATCGGTCCCACCGAGATTGCAATGTGAACTCACTGTTTTCCTTTCGTAACATTTCGGTCTCACCGAAAAGAGCGAATTGGTCCCACCGAGTTTACCTGACCAACTCTCTGGTTAGCTTATTACAAAAATCGGTCTCACCGAGTTTGTGTAATCGGTCACACCGAGATTACGTTATGCCCTAACCCTAACCATATCAGTCCTACCGACTTGCATCTCAGTCCCACCGAAAATCCTAACGGTCACTAGGTTTGATAAATCGGTCCGACCGAGTTTAATGATTCGGTCCCACCGAGTTTAACAGATTGTGTGTAACGGTTAGATTTTGTGTGGAGGCAATATATACCCCTCCACCCACTCTTCATTCATGGAGAAAGCCATCAGAACAGATCTTCACTTCCAATACACATTTTCTGAGAGAGAACCACCTACACTTGTGTTGAGCTCAAGATATTCCATTCCTACCATATGAATCTTGATCTCTAGCCTTCCCCAAGTTGCTTTCCACTCAAATCTTCTTTCCACCAAATCCAAATCCTATGAGAGAGAGTTGAGTGTTGGGGAGAATATCATTTGAAGCACAAGAGCAAGGAGTTCATCATCAACACACCATTTGTTACTTCTTGGAGAGTGGTGTCTCCTAGATTGGCTAGGTGTCACTTGGGAGCCTCCGACAAGATTGTGGAGTTGAGCCAAGGAGTTTGTAAGGGCAAGGAGATCGCCTACTTTGTGAAGATCTACCGCTAGTGAGGCAAGTCCTTCGTGGGCGACGGCCATGATGGAATAGACAAGGTTGCTTCTTCGTGGACCCTTCGTGGGTGGAGCCCTCCGTGGACTCGCGCAACCGCTACCCTTCGTGGGTTGAAGTCTCCATCAACGTGGATGTACGATAGCACCACCTACCGGAACCACGCCAAAAACATCTGTGTCTCCAATTGCGTTTGAATCCTCCAAACCCTTCCCTTTACATTCTTGCAAGTTGTATGCTTTACTTTCCGCTGCTCATAAACTCTTTTGCATGCTTGCTTGAATCATGTGAGATTGCTTGACTTTTGTTCAAATTGCTAAAATCTGCCAAGAACTAAAATTGGGAAAAGGATAGATTTCTATTTGGTCAAGTAGTCTAATCACCCCCCTCTAGACATACTTCCGATCCTACAGTATCATTCCAATGAGAATTCACAAGAGGTAGTGCAATGACACAATATCCTTGAGATAATAGGGGGAAATACTCGAGGTAGATCAAAATAGAGGTTGGACAGATAAAATGATGTGCAGAAGACAAGTATTTTAACTCGTCCAGGAAATGGAATCAAGGAGAAAATATGCTCGGAACCACGATTGCAAAGAATCAATTTACAAATGCAAGATGAGCTTATACCAAGGGAACATTTGATTATAAGAGAAGCTTCCATGATAAGATCTACATCGTTTCTATGGGCATGAACACAAAGTTCAAGGTCGGCTCCCACTTCTTCAATGCATAACCTTTTATTCACTTCTCATTTTCGACGACGCCATAGTGTTGAGATTTTATATGGCATAACACCAGTAGAGTATGACCCGTAGAAGTTTCCGGGTTCACACATATTATGGAAGGCATAGGTTCAACCCATCAGGGTATCTTAAGAACATATATTCCAATCTACAGGAGTAACTAGCAAAAGCTCGGAAGTAGAGCATGGTTGAGGAAGCAGAGGATACAACTTACCAAAGGCAAGATGTATCCCAGGAAAGTCTCACAAGGTTATTTAACATGAAGGGCGTTGTCGGATAAAACCAAACAAAGGATCTGGTGGTCCACAAGGGATCTGATGTGAGCATCGGTACTCAACCAGAAGAAGAAAGAATGCAAGGAGATCAAACTATAGAAACAACTGACTAATTCAAGCTCGAATGCAAAGGAATTATGATTTCCAAATCAAGGGATCAGAAGCAGACGCTCTAATTAAGGATGGATAAGTTGAATAGACTCAGAATGTCAATCAATCAAGGCTTGATTCACCGAACACCACCTCATGTCCGGAGTGACATTTGAACAAAGGGAAGAATTTTAAATAGGACTGATGATCGTGATCATTCACAAACAAATCGAATCAAATGCTCGAAATTACGATGTCAAAGGATGCTATTGAGTATTGCTAGACATATGGAAGTAACCATAATGCAGGCAAGCAAGACTTAAAGCAATAGGTTGCAGAGGTTTCTCGAAAGAACGGGTAGCATTACAAACTATTTTGAGAAACACATTAACAACTGGGGATGAACGAATCCTCGATAAGTATGAAGATTTACTCATAGGTGTTTTCAGGAGGAAAGGAACTGCAAGGTAGTAGGTTCGAAGAATTCTCGAATTAACAAAGAGTATTTCGGGGTATCTTGTACATACAGAAGTAACTGGAAATGAAAATATAAATGGCAAAGATGTATAGCTGTTCACGACGATCATCGGTGGTAGGGAACTTGCAAGAGCAGTGGGCATAATGGTCTCGGGAAACTTCTAGGAGTATCTTCGGAGTCTCGTGATGATGACATGCCATCTTCTGGAATGAGGGGGGGATCTCCGGGAGAAAGCGGTTACGAGAACCTAGTGTTAGAGTTAGCAAAATCTTTCACCCGAATAGAAGAGAGATCAGAGTCCCAGAGTATAGACGAGGAATAAAAGATCCTAATACCACCCAATGGCAACATGGGCCTGTAAGCCACACAACCAAGTTAGTAAAACAGTTTTGGACGACTAGAATCAACTTCGGCCAAGGAGTTGGAAAGGGGGCTACCTACAAGCAGTCGGCTCTGATACCAACTTGTGACGCCCTTGGTTTAATCATACACGCAAATGTGTACGATCAAGATCAAGGACTCACGGGAAGATATCCCAACACAACTCTAGACACAAATAAAATAATACAAGCTTCATATTAAAAGCCATGGGCCTCGAGGGCTCAAATACACAAGAGTCAGCGGAAGCAACAATATCTAAGTACAGACATAACTTGACCGGGATGCCTTAACAAGTCTAGCACAAAAGCAACACGATTGAAGAGGCAAGGCCTCCTGCCTGGGAGCCTCCTAACTACTCCTGGTCGTCGGTGGCCTGCACGTAGTACCAGGCACCCTTGGTGTAGTAGTAGTCGTTGTCGACAGTGGCGTCTGGCTCCTGAGCTCCACCATCTGGTTGCGACATCCGTGAAGAATGGAAAAGGGGAAAAGGGGGTAGCAAAGCAACCATGAGTACTCATCCAAAGTACTCACAAGCAAGGATCTACACTACATATGCATCGGTGTCAATGAAATGGGTAGTATATGTGGACTAAACTGCAGAATGCCAGAAGAGAAGGGGAAAGCCTAGCCTATCGAAGACTAGCATCTTCAAGCCGCTCCAAGCATCTTGCAGCATAAGAAGAGATAAGAGTGGCATAAAGTAAAGCAGTGGTAGTGTTATCAACCTCGGCCAGAGATCCTTTCTCGACTCCCTGTGAGAAAGCATCCTAGAGCCATACTATCCATTTCTCATCACAAGTATCTAGTTCTAGTTGTATCTGTCGGCGTTCTGGGAACGGGGGTCCCCAGACTTTCCTGCCTGCGGCCTGCGGGGTGGCTCACATGGGGGACCAGCGTGGCCCATCTTCGTCAACACAAGGCTCAAGACCCTCGCGAGGGGCCAAGCCTCGCGAGGCGGACGACATGGCGCTTCCTCAGGCACGGCCTCCTTAGGCTGGCTCGCGAGGAGGCGGAGAAATCAAGGCGGGTACCTCACGAGGTGCCCATGACGCAAGCCATGACGACCAAGGGTGCCAGGCGGGCGCCAGCCCGCGCGGCGTCTCCCTCTACCTTTCCTCTTTGGTGCAAAGGGGGCAAGCGCGGGCGAGAGGATAAAGCAAAGGCACCCATTTCGGTGCAACGAGACCAAGACCAGTCCAACGGTGGGAAGGAGGTCACCGTGGAGCCCAGGACGGCGTCACCACAGGGCCTTTGGCAGGCGAAGACCAACTTTAGTCAGGATAAGTGTACCAGATGTTCCCCTTCGAATTGGCCAATTGTTGGCGCCCTTCCCGCTCAATATTTGGGAAGAGGCCCAGGGCCTTTGCCTATAAATAGGACTAGCCACCCCCAGACAAGGGGAGGATGAATCCAGCATCTAGAGAGAGAGAAGGGCGATCGAACTCCCCCTCGCAGTTCATCCCAAAGCCAAGAACAGGCCCTCGCGAGGCCGTTCCCCTTTGTACTGTTCTTCCTCGTCAGCCCAAGAGGCAATCCACCCACCACAAACTAGAGTAGGGTATTACGCCGCAATGGTGGCCCGAACTAGTATAAACCTTGTGTCTCTTGTGTTGTTCTTGCGATAGTTAGATCCTTACGAGACGGAGAGGTAGAGGGCACGATCTCCGCGCGCACCCCAGAGTTCGAACCTTAAGGGTCTACCGGAACCCGTGAATCCGACATTTGGCGCGCCAGGTAGGGGGTGCGCCGGAATCTCTCTTCCACCGCTCCGCTCTCCTCCGACCGCCGCATCCATGTACGGTGCACGTCGAGCTCGCGTCGCGCCAGTGGCCCTCGCTGGTGGACGTCCTCGCCATCCCCCATCGCCCGCCGTCAACACCGCCACCGGCCTGGCGGGAGGCGAGCATCAAGCACCACCCCGGCGTCTGCCAATGCAACAGGGCGGCAGCCCCACAACGTCGACGCTCCCGGTCGTTGAGGCCCTCCTGGGCGGCTCGCAGGCGCCACCTAAAAGCCGCCACGTCAAGCCATTTGCCCGCTAGATTGGCGCCGTTTCCGCACGGCGCGGGGCTCCCCCGGACCGGGCGGCGCGCGAGGTTGGTCTGGCCTTCAGCTCGAAGGACCACCCCGCTAACTTGGCCGGCTCGAGCGCGCTCCCCCTGTTGTGCACCCCCACCATCTGCCAGGTGGTCGTCACCAGAACCCTCGTCGATGGCGGCGCGGGCCTCAGCGTGCTCTCGGTCGAGACCTTCAACCTCCTCAGCATACCCCGGGAGCGGCTGTAACCCAGCTGATCCTTCTTAGGCGTCGGGGGCGGGTCGTCCAACTCCTTGGGACAGATCCGGCTCCCGGTAACCTTCGGCACCTACGACAACTTCCGCACGGAGATGGTCGACTTCGAGATCGCCCCCATCGGCCTCCCTTACAACGCCATCCTCGGCTACCCGGCGCTGGCCCAGTTCATGGCCGCCACGCACCCGGCGTACAACCTCATGAAGATGCCCGGGAGCAGCGGTACCCTCACCATGCACGGAGACACCGGGGATACCCTGCGAGTACTCAAGCTCGCCTTCAAGACGGCGGCATCGGCACGGCCCGCCGACGTGGGGACCCCTGAGACCAAGGGGGCTGCGCCTACCAAGAAGAAGCAGTTGTTCACCCAGGACAAGGCAGAAACCAAGCAGATACCCATCGACGAGGACGGGTCCTCCAGCGCCACTTTCACCATTGGCGCCAACCTGGGGCCTGAGCAGGAGGAGGCCCTGGTCAAGTTCCTGCGTGCAAACAAGAAAGTGTTTGCTTGGGAGCTCGATCAGTTGGCAGGGATCCCCAGGGACGTCATCGAGCACCACCTCAACGTGTGCCCAGATGTGTGCCCCGTGAAGCAGAAGGCCAGGCGGCAGTCCGCAGAGAAGCAGGCCTTCATCGTCCAAGAGACCCGCAAGTTAGAAGCCGCTGGAGTCATTCGCGAGGTCCGGTACCCAGATTGGTTGGCCAACCCCGTCGTTGTGCCCAAGAAAGGGGGGAATGAACGCATGTGTGTCGACTTCACCAACCTCAACAAGGCATGCTCGCAAGATCCGTTACCGCTCCCTCGCATCGACCAGATCGTCGACTCCACCGCCGAGTGCGACCTGTTGTGCTTTTTGGATGCCTTCTCCGGATATTACCAGATCAAGATGGCGATAGAAGACGTTGAGAAGACCGCCTTCTTGACCCCGTGCGGGGTATACTGCTATACATGCATGCTATTTGGACTACGCAACACAGGGGCAACCTTTCAGCGGCTGATGCACATCACCTTGGGCCCGTAGCTCGGGAAGAATGTTGAAGCATACGTCGATGACATTGTGGTGAAATCTCGAGAGGCCAGGACCCTGATACAAGACCTGGAGGAGACCTTCGCGAGCCTCGACGCAGTGAACCTGCGGCTCAACCCGGAGAAATGTGTGTTTGGCATTCCCTCGGGCAAGCTTTTGGGATTCCTCATATCTCACCGTGGCATCGAGGCCAACCCCGAGAAGGTCAAGGCGGTCGAGGACATGAGTCCGCCAAAGACCCTCAGAGAAATGCAGAAGCTCACTGGGCGTGTGACCGTGCTAGGGCGCTTCATCTCCAAGTTGGGGGAGCGAGCGCTGCCTTTCTTTCAGCTGATGAAGAAAAAGGGGCCCTTTGAATGGACTGAAGAGGCAGATAAGGTGTTTCAAGATCTCAAGAGGTACCTAACCAGCCCCCCAGTCATGGTGGCTCCGCGCCCTCGGAAGCCTATGCTGCTTTACCTTGCCGCCACCCCCTACTCTGCCAGCGCAGCACTGGTGGCAGTTAGGGAGGAGCGCCAGGCCAAGACCATAGCGGCAGCCCGAGGCCAGACAAGATGGGAACAGGGAAAGCTCGAGGAAGCCGAAACTACAGATGAAGAGAGTCAGCTGCCGAGGGACGCACCAGAGACAGGAGAGGCGGCATGCCCAGATGGTTCACCTCCCGAGGCCACATCATCTCGTGAGGTGCCTTCACCTCCCGAGGGCGCCGTGACCCAAGATGCTCTCAGCCTTGTGGAGCACCCGATCTACTTCGTTAGCACGGTGCTACAGGACGCGAGGGCACGATACCCGATGCCTCAGAAGCTCCTCCTCGCGCTGCTAGTGGCCTCGCGCATGCTGCGTCACTACTTCCAAGCTCACCCGATCAAGGTCGTCTCATCGTACCCCCTGGAAAGGGTGCTCAGGAGCCCTAACTGAGCCGGAAGGGTCGCTGAATGGAACATAGAGTTGCAGGCATTTCAGCTCGAGTTTAGCACAACTAGGGTCATCAAAGGAGCCGCATTAGCAGATTTCGTGGTAGAATGGACAGAGGCGCCAGGCCTCAAGGAGAACGAGGATCGTTCCCTCTCCCCAGGGAGCGAGGCGCCAGAAGGCTAGGTCATGTACTTCGACGGAGCATTCTCCAGGCACGGCGCGGGGGCTGGTGCGGTGCTGATATCACCCACTTAGGATAAGCTTTACTATGCAGTTCAGCTCTGTTTTTAGCAAGGAGAAAAGGTCTCCAATAACATAGCAGAATATGAGGGACTGATAGCCGGGTTGAAGGCCGCAGCGGCCCTGGGAGTGAAGCGCCTCACCGTCAAAGGCGACTCGCAGCTCCTAGTCAACTTCTCCAATAAGGTGTACGAGCCAAAGGATGAACACATGGAGGCCTACCTAGCAGAGGTCCGCAGAATGGAAAAGCAGTTCTGGGAGCCGGAGCTGAAGCACGTGCCCCGTGGCACCAACCAGGAAGCTGACGACATAGCGGGACGGGTGTCCAGGCGGCTGCCGCAGAAGCCTGGCGTCTTCGAAGAGCGGCTCTTCAAACCTTCAGCGCAACCAACGCTATCAAGCACGGCTCAGCCTCGAGAGGAGCTCCCTCAGCCGCCAGCCTCGGGAGCCCCGGCCTGCGGACCGCCCTCAGGAGCACGTTTGCTCCTGACGATGGAACCTCAGGAGGAATGCTGGATCACAGAGCTCCGTAATTACCTGACACATGGGGCCCTGCCAGAGAAGGAGGAGGAAGCAGAACATGTGGCGCGGCAGGCCACGGCATACTGCATCAGGGACGGAGAACTCTACCAGAAGCGACCCAATGACGTATCTCTGCGCTGCATCTCCAAGGATCAAGGAAGGGAACTATTGGGGGACATACACGGCGGAGACTGCGGACACCACTCATCATCACGAACCCTCGTCGGCAAAGCATTCCATAGTGGGTTCTATTGGCCCACCGCGCTCAATGACGCGATCGAATTGGTAAAGGCTTGTGAGGCCTGCCAGTTCCATTCCAAGCAGATCCATCAACCAGCGGGGAGCCTGCAGACTATACCCCTCTCGTGGCCATTCGCAGTTTGGGGGTTGGATATTCTGGGCCCGTTCCCTCGGGCGCCAGGGGGCTACCGTTACCTCTACGTCGCCATTGACAAGTTCACCAAGTGGGCAGAGGTGGAGGCAGTCCGTACCATCCCCGCGGGCTCCGCGGTCAAGTTCATCAAGGGTATCGTGAGCCGGTTCGGGGTGCCGAACCGCATCATCACAGACAACGGTTCGCAGTTCACCAGTAATCTCTTCAAAACATACTGTGCTAACCTTGGAACGCAGATATGCTACGCTTCGGTGGCACAACCGCGAAGCAATGGGCAAGCCGAACGAGCCAACGCGGAGGTCCTGAGAGGCCTCAAGACCAGAACGTTCAAGAAGAAGCTGGAGGCCTGCGGCAGGGGTTGGTACAACGAGCTCCAATCCGTGTTGTGGTCCATTCACACAACCGCGACCAAACCAACCGGGGAAACCCTGTTCTTCCTGGTCTATGGAGCTGAAGCCGTCCTTCCTCACGAGGTCAGGCGTCGCTCCGCGCGGGTCGTGGCGTTCGACGAGGCGCAGCAGGACGCCATGCGGGGGATGGACCTCATGCTGGGGGAGGAACGCCGCCGGGAGGCCGCGCTGCGAGCGGCAAGGTACCAACAGGCGCTACGACGATATCACTGCCGCAACATCCGCCCCAGGACCCTCGAGGTAGGAGACCTCGTACTCAGGCGGGTCCTCTCCAGGGAAGGACTGCACAAGCTCTCTCCCATGTGGGAGGGCCCGTTCAAGGTTGTTCATGTTTCTAGGCCTAGCTCCGTGCGCTTGGAGACTTAAGAGGGGAGCCGATCCAGAACGCGTGGAACATCCAGCACCTTCGGAGGTTCTACCCCTAAAAAGGCCCTGAGCCTGTGAAGAAGGCGAACGCCTATGAAGATCGTCTCTTTTTGGAAAAGGCCCTGAGCCTGTGAAGAAGGCGAACGCCTGTGAAGATCGTTTCTTTTTGGAAAAGGCCCTGAGCCTGTGAAGAAGGCGAACGCCTGTGAAGCTCATTACCTCCAAGGGAAAAAGCCCAGAGCCTGTGAAGAAGGCGAATGCCTGTGAAGCTCATTACCTCTAGGGGAAAAGGCCCAGAGCCTGTGAAGAAGGCGAATGCCTGTGAAGCTTATTACCTCTAAGGAGAAAGGCCCAGAGCCTGTGAAGAAGGCCAATGCCTGTGAAGCTCACCGCCCCGTGACACTCTCAGGTAATAATGAGTGGGGCTGTACACGCCCTGGAGTCTCAGGAGCACCGGCCTCAGGCCCTGGGGCTCCCTCCCACGCCCAGTGGCAGCACTTAGCTCCGCGCTGGTGAGAAGACGTCGAAGACTAGACTAGGTGCCGGACGCGGCTTTTTTCATTTGCTTTCCGCATTTGACGTGTTTTACTTGCATTTGAAGTCTTATCGAAGCTATCGCCGTTGTTGATTTGTGGTTTGTCGATTTTCGCTCCTCGTTTTGATTTTCTCTCATAAAGGCCTCGCGAGGGATGGGACTCGAACGCCCTCGCGAGCGTTTCTGCTCTAGCCGCTTAAAGGTTTCACGGCCCGGGCTCTCTACAGGAGCACCCCTCTGGTCTGTGCCCCTCGGCCACCGTGACATGCACACAGGGCCTGGGTCGGTCGCCCCTCGACTGGGGCCGCAAACTACCTATGCGAGGGCAAATAGCTGAGAAGCGCAACAACAAAATCAAGGTAATGGCTACAACGGCAATGATTCTCAACACGCCCCCGCGAGGCTCCATGCAGCTATCTTATCTTACACAGGGAGCAAAAGGAAAAAGAAAGGGCGAGCCCGGCGCGGCCCGCCCCACATCGGCCTGCTGAGGCGACACCGGATGCCTCCGGAGCTCAGGCGGACTCCCTCTCGCGCTTCAGCGGGGCGCGGCGACGGGCGGATGAACAGCCACCCCCCAAGCAAGCGCGGAGGCGAGGGGGCTGGCTGCGGCCACCGCTGGAGGAGCCACCTAAAGAGGAGTTGGCGAAGCTTGGGGAGCCTCGGGCGCCGCCAGCAGAGTGGGCGTTGTCTCCTCCATCGTCGTCCTCAGGGCAGCATCCTGCGCGGCGACCATCTTCCCCAAACACCCTCACGTAGAGGGTGCCATCGCCGTCGAACTTGAAGTGCAGGGTGCACCGCTGGCCCAGGCCGCGCGCGCGGGCAAACGTTTGCCAGCCGCGGGTCAGGGCCCCATTCCCAGAAGGGGAGACCTCGAGCGAAACCCAAGAAGCCCTACCGCAGCAGCCGTCAGCCTGGAGCCAGAAGCCGCACCGGGCGTTGGCCGGTAGCTCGCTGATAAAGAAGCGAGGAAGCTGGAGCCAGGTGCTGGTCGGGTCCGCCGACCACACGACGAACTCCGGCAGCACCTCCGCCGAGCGAAAGCGCGGCCTGGGAGGTCGCGCAACCACAGCCTGCCTCCCCATGGCAGCCGAGCGCTCACCACCACTCGGAGAACCGCCCCTGTGCTCACGGGGAGCCACAGCGGGGACCGCAGGATGCTTGCGGGGACGACCCCAGCCGCGCTTGGCCGGAGGGGAGTCGGGCCCTGCCCGACTAGCCTTCCCCTTCTCCGCGGCTGAGAACCTCTTCGGAGCCATGCGAGCGGCGGCGGCGAAGGAGAAGAAGAAGAAGAAAAGCGGGAAGGGATGGACTGGCGGAGCTTGTGCGGCCCCGCACTTATAGCCGGGAGAGGCCAACCGACGAGCACCACGATCTCAGGTAATAATGACCCGTATCTATGCATGCAGGGACTAGTCAAGTCACGCAGTTGCCAAGGCGTCATGGGGAAGTGGAGACGCCCACGTCTTGTCAAACCGCCACGCGGCGCCCAAGGCCGCAGGCTGTTAGGGCCTGCAGCGCTTCGCCCTTGCCCTTTCGCCTCTCGGCACGGCCAAGTCCGTGCGCGCCTTGGGCCCGGGGGCTACTGTCGGTGTTCTGGGAACGGGGGTCCCCAGACTTGCCTGCCTGCGGCGTGGCTCACATGGGGGCCCAGCGTGGCCCATCTTCGTCAACACAAGGCTCAAGACCCTCGCGAGGGGCCAAGCCTCGCGAGGCGGACGACGTGGAGCTTCCTCAGGCACGGCCTCACTGGCTCGCGAGGAGGCGGAGAGATCAAGGCGGGTACCTCACGAGGTGCCCATGACGCAAGCCATGACGACCAAGGGTGCCAGGCGAGCGCAAGCCCGCGCGGCGTCTCCCTTTCCTCTTTGGTGGAAAGGGGGCAAGCGCAGGCGAGAGGATCAAGCAAAGGCACCCATTTCGGTGCAACGAGACCAAGACCAGTCCAACGGTGGGTAGGAGGTCACCATGGAGCCCAGGACGGCATCACCACAGGGCCTTTGGCAGGCGAAGACCAACTTTAGTCAGGATAAGTGTACCAGATGTTCCCCTTCGAATTGGCCAATTGTTGGCGCCCATCCCGCTCAATATTTGGGAAGAGGCCCAGGGCCTTTGCCTATAAATAGGACTAGCCACCCCCAGACGAGGGGAGGACGGAATCCAGCATCTAGAGAGAGAGAAGGGCGATCGAACTCCCCCTCGCAGTTCATCCCCTAGCCAAGAACAGGCCCTCGCGAGGTTGTTCCCCTTTGTACTGTTCTTCCTCATCAGCCTAAGAGGCAATCCACCCACCACAAACTAGGGTAGGTTATTACACCGCAATGGTGGCCCGAACTAGTATAAACCTTGTGTCTCTTGTGTTGTTCTTGCGGTAGTTAGATCCTTACGAGACGGAGAGGTAGAGGGCACGATCTCCGCGCGCACCCCAGAGTTCGAACCTTAAGGGTCTGCCAGAACCCGTGAATCCGACAGTATAGATCGGGATACAACTCCGAGTGTCCGTTACCATAGGACAGGCTATCGATAGATGTTTTCTTCCCTACAGGGGTGCACCAACTTACCCACCATGCTCGATTAACTCCGGCCAGACACACTTTCCCGGGTCATGCACGGCGTCGGCCAAACGATACGCCGCAACCCGACCTAGGCTTAATAGAGAGGTCAGCACGCCGGACTAAACCTATGCCCCCAGGGGTCATGGGCCATCGCCCCGGGAACTCCTGCATGTTGCGTGGGCGGCCGGTGAGCAGACCTAGCTACCTCCTTAAAAAAGGCAGGAGCTTACCAGTCCAACCCGGTGCGCGCCGCTCAGTCACTGACGTCTAATAAGCTTCGGCTGATGCATACGACGCAGAACGCCCATACCATGCCCACGTGATGGTTAGTGCTATCAGGCCAGATGCCCCTCAGATGAAATATCAAAATAGTACTGGATTAGGAACGCGCGGTAACAAGCAGAGACGCACGAAAGATGTGACCCTGTCGCCCCATCTCGAGGACTTGTGGCAAGGGCTAAGAATGCCCGGCCAAGCCTCGTAATTATCTCGCGGGCACCCTCCGGGTCAAACCGACTCCTCATCACTTGCAAATATGCTCGCTCGGGTACCCCTCAGGGCCGACCCGTCTTTAGTAACAGGGTTCAGTGTAAAGTCATATTAACCATAGTAACCGTGTGTCTAACACCAAGGGGAAAACCTGAGGAATCACCCTTGATGGATTCCACTCGATGTAATCATCAAGGTGAACGCAAGAGGATCCACCCTCGAGGTTCACACTTGAGGGGTTGCACGATAGAGTCGTATCGGAAGTGGTTAAGGAGGAATCACCCTCGATGACCATGACCGAATAGCTACACTACAGGGTTAACATCAGAAGTGCTGATGAGGTCTCACCCTCGGCACTCGATAGTAACCCAGTAGTGTTGAGGAACTAAGGGGAAAGTGATGTGCGGTGCCGGGTGATACGTCTCCAATGTATCTATAATTTTTTATTGCTCCATGCTATATTATGTACTGTTTTGGACTATATTGGGCTTTATTTTCCACTTTTATATTATTTTTGGGACTAACCTATTAACCGGAGGCCTAGCCCAGATTTGTTGTTTTTTTGGCCTATTTCAGTGTTTCGAAGAAAAGGAATATCAAACGGAGTCAAAATGGAACGAAATCAACTAGAGAAGTTATTTTTGGAAGGAAAGCTACCGGATGGACTTGAACCCCACGTCAGGAGAGAAGGGAGGTGCCCGCGAGGGTGAGGGCGCACCCCCTAGGGCGCGCCCCCTGCCTCGTGGGGCCCCCGAAGCTCCACCGACGTACTTCCTTCACCCATATATACTCATGTACCCTAAAACTTCCAGAACGGAGATTAGATCGGGAGTTCCGCCGCCGCAAGCCTAGGTAGCCAACAAAAACCTCTCGGGACCCTGTTTCGGCACCCTGCCGGAGGGGGGGAACCCTCACCGGTGGCCATCTTCATCATCCCGGCGCTCTCCATGACGAGGAGGGAGTAGTTCACCCTAGGGGCTGAGGGTATGTACCAGTAGCTATGTGTTTGATCTCTCTCTCTCTCTCTCTCTCTCTCTCTCTCTCTCTCTCTCTCTCTCTCGTGTTCTTGATTTGGCATGATCTTGATGTATCGCGAGCTTTGCTATTATAGTTGGATCTTATGTTTCTTCTCCCCCTCTACTCTCTTGTAATGGATTGAGTTTTTCCCTTGAAGTAATCTTATCGGATTGAGTCTTTAATGATTTGAGAACAATTGATGTATGTCTTGACGTGCGTATCTATGGTGACAATGGGATATCACGTGATTCACTTGATGTATGTTTTGCTGATCAACTTGCGGGTTCCGCCCATGAACCTATGTATAGGGGTTGGCACACGTTTTCGTCATGATTCTCCAGTAGAAACTTTGGGGCACTCTTTGAGGTTCTATGTGTTGGTTGAATAGATGAATCTGAGATTGTGTGATGCTTATCGTATGATCATACCCACGGATACTTGAGGTGACAATGGAGTATCTAGGTGACATTAGGGTTTTGGTTGATTTGTGTCTTAAGGTGTTATTCTCGTACAAACTCTAGGGTTGTTTGTGACACTTATAGGAATAGCCCAACGGATTGATTGGAAAGAATAACTTTGAGGTGGTTTTGTACCCTACCATAATCTCTTCATTTGTTCTCCGCTATTAGTGACTTTGGAGTGACTCTTTGTTGCATGTTGAGGGATAGTTATATGATCCAATTGTGTTATTATTGTCGAGAGAACTTGCACTAGTGAAAGTATGAACCCTAGGCCTTGTTTCCTAGCATTGCAATACCGTTTGTGCTCACTTTTATGATTAGTTACCTTGCTGTTTTTATATTTTCAGATTACAGAAACCTATATCTACCATCCATATTGCACTTGTATCACCATCTCTTCGCCGAACTAGTGCACCTATACAATTTACCATTGTATTGGGTGTGTGGGGGACACAAGAGACTCTTTGTTATTTGGTTGCAGGGTTGCTTGAGAGAGACCATCTTCATCCTACGCCTCCCACGGATTGATAAACCTTAGGTCATCCACTTGAGGGAAATTTGCTACTGTCCTACAAACCTCTGCACTTGGAGGCCCAACAATGTCTACAAGAAGAAGGTTGTGTAGTAGACATCAAGCTCTTTTCTGGCGCCGTTGCCGGGGAGGTGAGTGCTTGAAGGTATATCTTTAGATCTTGCAATCCAATATTTTTGTTTCTTGTTTGAGCACTAGTTTAGTTTATAAAAGAAAACTACCAAAAATGTAATTGAGTTTACCTCATACGCTTCATCTTTTTAATATCTTTCGTGAGTATGATGGAAAGGAAAATCGTGCCATAGTGTTAGAAGAAGAATGCATTAAAATGTTTGGCACTAGATCCTTGTATGATGAGCATGATTGCAATGTTGTTAGTATGAATTCCTTGAATATCCATGATGCTAATGATATGCAAATCCACAAGCTTGGGGAAGCTATGTTTGATGGAGATGATATTTTTTGTCCCCCAAGCTTTGATGAGCAAATTTTCTATGATGAAAGCATGCCTCGTATCTATGATGATTATTGTGATGACACCTATTCTATAAAGAATAATCATAACCATGAAACTTGTCATCTTGATCTTAATTTTCAATCACATGATAGTTATTTTGTTGGGTTTACACCCACTATTCTGAATGAGAAGAATTTTGCTTATGTGGAGAGTAGTAAAAATTCTATGCAAGTAGATCATTAAAAGAATGCTTTAGGAGCTGGTTATATTGTTGAATTCATTCATGATGCTACTGAAAATTATTATGAGGGAGGAATATATTCTTGTAGGAATTGCAATAATATCAAGTTTCCTCTCTATGGGCTTAAAATCTTGAAGTTATGTTTGTTTTACCTTCCTATGCAAGTTGATTCTTGTTCACATAAGTTGTTTGCTCAAAAAATTCCTATGCATAGGAAGTGGGTTAGACTTAAATATGCTAGTCATATTGTTCATGATGCTCTCTTTATGTTTCAATTCTTACCTTTTTGTGAGCATCATTGAAATCATCATGCCTAGCTAGGGGCATTAAACGATAGCGCTTGTTGGGAGGCAACCCAATTTTATATTAGTTTCTTGATTTTTGGTTCTGTTTAGGAATAAATAATCCATCTATCTTCTGTTTATATGTGGTTTTGTGTTTTAGTTACTTTTTGTGTCAAGTAGAACCTTTGGGAAGACTCGGGTGAAGTCTTTATGATCATGCTGTAAAAAACAGAAACTTTAGCGCTCACGAGATTAGCTAAAACTTTTTACTGGAGAGTGATATTTAGTTAATTCATTTTGCAGATGATTACTAGACAAATTCCTCAGGTCCACCAATTTATTTTAGAATTTTTGGAGTTCCAGAAGTTTGCGTTAGTTACAGATTACTACAAACTGTTCTGTTTTTGACAGATTCTGTTTTCCGTGTGTTGTTTGCTTATTTTGATGACTCTATGTCTAGTAAAATAGTTTATAAACCATAAAGAAGTTGGAATACAGTAGGTTTAACACCAATATAAATAAATAATGATTTCATTACAGTACCATGAAGTGGTGTTTTGTTTTTTTCGCTAACGGAGCTTACGAGTTTTCTGTTAAGTTTTGTGTTGTGAAGTTTTCAAGTTTTGGGTAAAGATTCGATGGACTATGGAATAAGGAGTGGCAAGAGCCTAAGCTTGGGGATGCCCAAGGAACCCCAAGGTAATATTCAAGGATAACAAAGTGTCTAAGCTTGGGGATGCCCCGGAAGGCATCCCGTCTTTCGTCTTCGTTCATTGGTAACTTTACTTGGAGCTATATTTTTATTCACCACATGATATGTGTTTTGGTTGGAGCGTCATTTTATTTTGTTTAGTCTTTCTTGCTGTTTGAATAAAATACCAAGATCTGAAATTCTTAAATGTTAGAGAGTCTTCATGTAGTTGCATAATTATTCGACTACTCATTGATCTTCACTTATATCTTTCAGAGTAGTTTGTTGTTTGCTCTAGTGCTTCACTTATATCTTTTTGAGCATGGTGGTGGTTTTATTTTGTAGAAATAGATGAACTCTCATGCTTCACTTATATTATTTTGAGAGTCTTAAATAGCATGGTAATTTTCTTAATAATCCTAATATGCTAATCATAAATGATTTGTAAGAATTCCTATGAGTGTGTTGAATACTAAGAGAAGTTTGATGCTTGATAATTGTTTTGAGATATGGAGGTGATAATATAAAAGTCGTGCTAGTTGAGTAGTTGTGAATTTTAGAAATGCTTGTGTTGAAGTCTGCAAGTCCCGTAGCATGCACGTATGATAAACGTTATGTAACAAATTTGAAACATGAGGTGTTATTTGATTGTCCTCCTTATGAGTGGCGGTCGGGGACGAGCGATGGTCTTTTCCTACCAATCTATCCCCCTAGGAGCATGCGCGTAATGCTTTGGTTTTTGATGGCTTGTAGATTTTTGCAATAAGTAAATGAGTTCTTTATGACTAATGTTGAGTCCATGGATTATACGCACTCTCACCCTTCCATCATTACTAGCCTCTTCGGTATCGTGCATTGCCCTTTCTCACATTGAGAGTTGGTGCAAACTTCGCCGGTGCATCCAAACCCCGTGATATGATATGCTCTTTCACACATAAACCTCCTTATATCTTCCTCAAAACAGCCACCATACCTACCTATTATGGCATTTCCATAGCCATTCCGAGATATATTGCCATGCAAGTTTCCACCATACCGTTCTTCATGACACATTCATCATTGTCATATTGCTTAGCATGATCATGTAGTTGACATAGTATTTGTGGTAAAGCCACCATTCATAATTCTTTCATACATGTCACTCTTGATTCATTGCATATCCCAGTACACCGCCGGAGGCATTCATATAGAGTCATATCTTGTTCTAGTATCGAGTTGTAATCATTGAGTTGTAAATAAATAGAAGTGTGATGATAATCATTTAATAGAGCATTGTCCCAAAAAAGAAAGGCCAAAAACAAGGCCCAAAAAAAGAAAATAAAAAGGGGGCAATGGTACTATCCTTTTTCCACACTCGTGCTTGAAAGTAGCACCATAATCTCCATGATAGAGAGTCTCTTGTTTTATCACTTTCATATACTAGTGGAAACTTTTCATTATAAGAACTTGGATTGTATATTCCAACGATGGGCTTCCTCAAATGCCCTAGGTCTTCATGAGCAAGCAAGTTGGATGCACACCCACTTAGTTTCTTTTGTTGAGCTTTCATACATTTATAGCTCTAGTGCATCTGTTGCATGGCAATCCCTACTCCTTGCATTAACATCAATCGGTGGGCATCTCCATAGCCCATTGATTATCCTCGTTGATGTGAGACTTTCTCATTTTTTTTCTTCCCCACATAACCCCCATCATCATATTCTATTCCACCCATAGTGCTATATCCATGGCTCGCGCTCATGTATTGCGTGAAGGTTTATAAGTTTGAGATTATTAAAGTATGAAACAATTGCTTGGCTTGTCATCGGGGTTGTGCATGATGAGAGCATTATTGTGTGACGAAAATGGAGCATACCTAAACTATATGATTTCGTAGGGATGAACTTTCTTTCGCCATGTTATTTTGAGAAGACATAATTGCTTAGTTAGTATGCTTGAAGTATTATCATTTTATGTCAATATGAACTTTTGTCTTGAATCTTTCGGATCTGAATATTCATATCACAATTAAGAAGAATTACAATGAAATTATGCCAACTAGCATTCCACATCAAAAATTCTCTTATTTATCACTTACCTACTCGAGGACGAGCAGGAATTAAGCTTGGGGATACCTGATAAGTCTCCAACGTATCTAAAAGTTTTCATTGCTCCATGCTATATTATCTACTGTTTTGGACTATATTGAGCTTTATTTTCCACTTCTATATTATTTTTGGGACTAACCTATTAACCGGAGGCCCAGCCCAGATTTGTTGTTTTTGCCTATTTCAGTGTTTCGAAGAATAGGAATATCAAACGGAATCGAAACGGAACGAAATCAACTGGAGAAGTTATTTTTGGAAGGAAAGCTACCGGATGGACTTGGACCCCACGTGAGGAGAGAAGGGAGGTGCTCACGAGGGTGGGGGGCGCGCCCCCTGCCTCGTGGGGCCCTCAAAGCTCCACCGACATACTTCCTGCACCCATATATACTCACGTACCCTAAAACTTTCCAGAACGGAGATTAGATTGGGAGTTCCACCGCCGCAAGCCTCTGTAGCCACCAAAAACATCTCGGGACCCTGTTTCGGCACCCTGCGAGAGGGGGGAACCCTCACCAGTGGCCATCTTCATCATCCCGGCGCTCTCCATGATGAGGAGGGAGTAGTTCACCCTCGGGGCTGAGGGTATGTACCAGTAGCTATGTGTTTGATCTCTCTCTCTCTCTCGTGTTCTTGATTTGGCACGATCTTGATGTATCGCGAGCTTTGTTATTATAGTTGGATCTTATGTTTCTTCTCCCCCTCTACTCTCTTGTAATGGATTGAGTTTTGCCCTTGAAGTAATCTTATCGGATTGAGTCTTTAATGATTTGAGAACACTTGATGTATGTCTTGTCGTGCGTATCTGTGGTGACAATGGGATATCACGTGATTCACTTGATGTATGTTTTGGTGATCAACTTGCGGGTTCCGCCCATGAACCTATGCATAGGGGTTGGCACACGTTTTCGTCAAGATTCTCCAGTAGAAACTTTGGGGCACTCTTTGAGGTTCTATGTGTTGGTTGAATAGATGAATCTGAGATTGTGTGATGCATATCGTATAATCATACCCACAGATACTTGAGGTGACAATGGAGTATCTAGTTGACGTTTATAGGAATGTTTGTGACACTTATAGGGCTGTTAATTCTAGTACAAACTCTAGGGATGTTTGTGACACTTATAGAAATAGCCCAACGGATTGATTGGAAACAATAACTTTGAGTTGGTTTCATACCCTACAATAATCTCTTCGTTTGTTCTCCGCTATTAGTGACTTTGGAGTGACTCTTTGTTGCATGTTGAGGGATAGTTATATGATCCAATTATGTTATTATTGTCGAGAGAACTTGCACTAGTGAAAGTATGAACCCTAGGCCTTGTTTCCTAGCATTGCAATACCGTTTGTGCTCACTTTTATGATTAGTTACCTTGCTGTTTTTATATTTTCATATTACAAAAACCTATATCTACCATCCATATTGCACTTGTATCACCATATCTTCGCCGAACTAGTGCACCTATACAATTTACCATTGTATTGGGTGTGTTGGGGACACAAGAGAATCTTTGTTATTTGGTTGCAGGGTTGCTTGAGAGAGACCATCTTCATCCTACGCCTCCCACGGATTGATAAACCTTAGGTCATCCACTTGAGGGAAATTTGCTACTGTCCTACAAACCTCGGCACTTGGAGGCCCAACAACGTCTACAAGAAGAAGGTTGTGTAGTAGACTTCACCGGGGCCTGGTCTTTGATCCCGTTGATCGGGTCTTCGATGATGAAGCAGGGGCAACAAGGACAAGGTGGGGGTCACTGATGGATCACTAACCAACCTATACTAAGAAGTTTAGGATAAGCAGGTTACAAAAGCAGGCTATGCATGAGAATAGGAGCAAACAATTACAGTGGCAAAATCTAATGCAAGCATGAGAGAGAGGAAATGGGCAATATCGGGATGATCAAAGGGGGGGTTGCCTGGAAGCTTTGCTGAAAAGGGAGAAGTGTTGTCGGTGAAGTAGTCGATCACAGGGGCACCATGGGTCTCGGGGTCTACCGGAGAGAAGAGGGGAAGAAACAGTAAATACAAAGCAAACGGAGGTACCACTAAGCATGACATGATGAAAATAAGAACTAGGGTCGACCTAACATAGTACTGCACGATATAGGTGAAGGTGGAATTCAACCAGGAATATTTTCCCGGTTCCGGACCTATGTCAGACAAATGACCGGAGGGGGGATGTTCCATGTTCACATAGTTAGAGGCATCTGACAGGTAAATGGACCGCGTATCCAGATTCGTCATATTTTTCTGATAAACTTTCATGTAGAAAACATTTTCATCCGAGTTACGGTTTATTTTCTATGAATTTTCAAAGGTTTTAGACATATCCTGGAATTAATACTAATTCAAAAATAAAGATTAAATTGCTACGTGCACACACAAAGTGTACACAACAAAGCAGCATAGAGGCTGATAGGTGGGGTCCTGTTGACTGCCCAGTCAGCAGTCAACTGAGACTGTTGACCAGTCAAAGGGACCAGGGGACCCGCATGTCATTGATTGGGTTATCCCAGTCAGCAGTTTGAGTGGTCAATGGGGCCAGTGGGACCCATGTGTCATAGGTACACATTTTAACAGTGTTTTATTAGTTTAGTTAACTAGATGGGGTCCACCAGTCAGTGTCTATTGGTTAAAATATCTAGGTAATTATATTAATAGACCTAACTAATCAATAGGGGGTTAGGAGGGCTAACTAGATAGTTAGTGGCCGGGCCCCAGCGGCAAAGGCACCAGCCAGCCACGGCTAGGCTTGCGCGTGCGGTCGCTCACAGAGGAGCGCCGGCGGCTGATACATCCATTTTGCATCATGCTTTTATATCAATATTTATTACATTATGGGTTGTTATTACACATTATGTTACAATACTTATGCCTATTCTCTCTTATTTTACAAGGTTTACATAAGGAGGGAGAATGCCAGTAGTTGGAATTCTGGGTTGGAAAAGGAGCAAGTATTAGAGGCCTATTCTGCATAACTCCAAAAGTCCTGAAACTCCACGAAAGTTATTTTTGGAAATAATAAAAAATACTGGAAGAAGAATCCACGTCAGGGGGGCATCCACCTGTCCACGAGGGTGGGGGCGCGCCACCCTGCCTCGTGGGCCCCCTGTTGGCCCTCCGGTGCCCATCTTCTGCTATATGAAGTCTTTCATCCGAAGAAAAATCAGAAACAAGCTTTCGGGACAAGACTCCACCGCCACGAGGCGAAACCTTGGCGGAACCAATCTAGGGCTCCGGCAGAGCTGTTCTGCCGGGGACACTTCCCTCCGGGAGGGGGAAATCATCGCCATCGTCATCACCAACGCTCCTCTCATCGAGAGAGGGCAATCTCCATCAACATCTTCACCAACGCCATCTCCTCTCAAACCCTAGTTCATCTCTTGTATCCAATTCTTGTCTCTAAGTTTGGGATTGGTACCTGTAGGTTGCTAGTAGTGTTGATTACTCCTTGTAGTTGATGCTAGTTGGTTTATTTGGTGGAAGATCATATGTTCAGATCCTATATGCATAATAATACCCCTCTGATTATGAACATGAATATGCTTTGTGAGTAGTTACGTTTGTTCCTGGGGACATGGGAGAAGTCTCGCTATTAGTAGTCATGTGAATTTGGTATTCGTTCGATATTTTGATGAGATGTATGTTGTCTATCCTCTAGTGGTGTTATTTGAACGTCGACTACATGACACTTCACCATCATTTGGGCCTAGAGGAAGGCATTGGAAAGTAATAAGTAGATGATGGGTTGCTAGAGTGACAGAAGCTTAAACCCTAGTTTATGCGTTGCTTCGTAAGGGGCTGATTTGGATCCATATGTTTCATGCTATGGTTAGGTTTACCTTAATACTTCTGATGTAGTTGCGGATGCTTGCAATATAGGTTAATCATAAGTGGGGTTCTTGTTCAAGTAAGGGCAGCACCCAAGCACCGGTCCACCCAGATATCAAATTATCAAAGTACCGAACGCGAATCATATGAACGTGATGAAAACTAGCTTGACGATAATTCCCATGTGTCCTCGGGAGCACTTTTCTCTATATAAGAGTTTGTCCAGGCTTGTCCTTTTATACAAAAAGGATTGGGCCACCTTGCTTCACTTTATTTACTTTTGTTACTTGTTGCTCGTTACCAATTATCTTATCACAAAACTATCTATTACCTATTATTTCAGTGCTTGCAGAGAATACCTTGTTGAAAACCGCTTATCATTTCCTTCTGCTCCTCGTTGGGTTCGACACTCTTATTTATCGAAAGGACTACAATAGATCCCCTATACTTGTGGGTCATCAAGGCTCTTTTCTGGCGCTGTTGCCGGGGAGTGAAGCGCCTTTGGTAGGTGGAATTTGGTAAGGAAAATTTATATAGTGTGCTGAAATTTACTGTCACTTGTTACTATGGAAAGTAATCCTCTGAGGGGCTTGTTCGGGGTATCTTCACCCCGACCAGTAGAGAAAAGAGTTTCTCCTCAACCTACTGAACCTACTGAAAATGAAAATGTTTACTTTGAAATTCCTTCAGGTATGTTAGAAAAACTGCTAGCTAATCCTTTTACAGGAGACGGAACAAAGCATCCTGATGAGCACTTAATATATGTGGATGAAGTTTGTGGATTATTTAAGCTTGCAGGTGTGCCCGATGATGTTATTAAGAGGAAGGTCTTCCCTCTATATTTGAAGGGAGATGCATTGACATGGTATAGGCTATGTGATGATACGGGATCATGGAACTACAAACAATTGAAATTGGAATTTCATCGAAGTTTTATCCTATGCACCTTGTTCATCGTGATCGCAACTATATATATAAATTTTGGCCTCGCGAAGGAGAAAGCATCGCTCAAGCTTGGGGAGGCTTAAATCAATGTTTCATGCCCCAATCATGAGCTCTCAAGAGAAATGATTATTCAAAACTTTTATGCTCGACTTTCTGATAACAATCGCACCATGCTCGATTCTTCTTGTGCTGGCTCTTTTACTATGAAGACTATTGAATTCAAATGGGATTTATTGCAAAGAATTAAACGCAACTCTAAAGATTGGGATCTCGACGAAGGTAATGAGTCAGGTATGACACCTAAGTTTGATTGTGTAAAATCTTTTATGGATATCGATGTTTTTCGTAAATTTAGCACTAAATATGGACTTGACTCTGAGATAGTAGCTTCTTTCTGTGAATCTTTTGCTGCTCATGTTGATCTCCCTAAGGAGAAGTGGTTTAAATATCATCCTCCCATAGAAGTAAAAGTAGTTGCACCTATTAAAGTTGAAGAAAAGACTATCACTTATAATGATCCTATTGTTCCAACTGCTTATGTTGAGAAACTACCTTTTCCTGTTAGGATAAAGGATCACGCTAAAGCTTCAACTATGGTTCGTAAAAGCAACATTAGAACCTATACACCTCCTGAGAAGGTTAAAGTTGAACCTAATATTGCTATTGTTAAAGATCTCTTGGCTGGTAATATTGATGGGCATGTTATTTATTTCTGTGATGAAACTGCTAGAATTGCTAAACCTTGTGTTAAAGATAAACATAGACATGTGGTAGGCATGCCTGTTATTTCTGTTAAAATAGGAGATCATTGTTATCATGGCTTATGTGATATGGGTGTTAGTGCTAGTGCTATACCTCATGACTTATACAAAGAAATTATGCATGATATTGCACCTACTGAGATAGAAGATATTGATGTTACCACTAAGCTTGCCAATAGAGATACCATATCACCCATTGGAATTGTTAGAAATGTTGAAGTCTTGTGTGGGAAAACTAAATACCCTGCTGATTTTCTTGTTCTAGGTTCCCCACAAGATAGCTTTTGTCCCATTATATTTGGTAGACCCTTCTTGAACACTGTCAATGCTAGAATATACTGCGAAAAGAATGTTGTTACTATTGTCTTGGGTGATATGTCTCATGAGTTTAATTTCTCTAAATTTAGTAGACAACACCGTGAAGAAGAACTTGCTAGTAAGGATGAAATTATTGGTCTTGCTTCTATTGCCGTACCTCCTAATGATCCTTTAGAACAATATTTGCTAGACCATGAAAATGATATGTTTATGAATGAAAGAAGGGAAATAGATGAAGTATTCTTTAAACAAGAACCTATTCTGAAACACAATTAGCCTGTTGAAATCTTAGGGGATCCTCCTCCACCCAAGGATGATCCCGTGTTTGATCTTGAACCGTTGCCTGATACTCTTAAATATGCTTATATTGATGAAAAGATGATATATCATGTTATTATTAGTGCTAACCTTTCAGAGCATGAAGAAGAGAGACTATTGAAAACTCTGAAGAAGCATCGTGTTGCTATTGGACATACTCTTGATGATCTTAAGGGCATTAGTCCGACTCTATGTCAACATAAAATAAATTTGGAAGAAGATGCTAAACCAGTTCGTGATCATCAACGACGTCTGAATCCTAAAATGTAAGAAGTGGTAAAAAAGAAATACTAAAGCTCCTTGAGGCAGGTATAATTTATCCCATTAACGATAGTCAGTGGGTAAGTCATGTCCATTGTGTCCCTAAGAAGGGAGGTATTACCGTAGTTCCTAATGATAAAGACGAATTGATTCCGCAAAGAATTATTACAGGTTATAGGATGGTAATTGATTTCCGCAAATTAAATAAGGCTACTAAGAAAGATCATTACCTCTTACCTTTTATCGATCAAATGCTAGAAAGATTATGCAAACATACACATTTTTGCTTTCTAGATGGTTATTCTGGTTTCTCTCAAATACCTGTGTCAGCCAATGATCAATCAAAGACTACTTTTACTTGCCAAAGATGCATGATGGCTATATTCTCTGACTTTTGTGAGAAGATTTGTGAGGTTTTCATGGATGATTTCTCCGTCTATGGATCCTCTTTTGATGATTGCTTGAGCAACCTTGATCGAGTTTTGCAGAGATGTGAAGAAACTAATCTTGACTTGAATTGGGAAAAGTGCCACTTTATGGTTAATGAAGGTATCATCTTGGGGCATAAGGATTCTGAAAGAGGTATTGAAGTTGATAAAGCCAAGGTTGATGCTATTGAAAAGATGCCATGTCCCAAAGACATCAAAGGTATAAGAAGTTTCCTTGGTCATGTTGGTTTTTATAGGAGGTTCATTAAGGACTTCTCCAAAATTTCTCGGCCTCTGACTAATTTATTACAAAAATATATACCATTTGTCCTTGATGATGATTGTGTAGAAGCATTTGAAATACTTAAGAAAGCATTGATCTCTGCACCTATTGTTCAGCCACCTATTTGGAATTTACCCTTTCAAATTATGTGTCATGCTAGTGATTATGCTGTAGGTGTTGTTATAGGGCAAAGAGTTGATAAGAAATTAAATTTTATTCAATATGCCAGTAAAACTCTAGACAATGCTCAGAGAAATTATGCTACTACTGAGAAAGAATTCTTAGCAGTTGTATTTGCTTGTGATAAGTTCAGACCTTATATATTGTTGATTCTAAAGTAACTATTCACACTGATCATGCTGCTATTAAATATCTGATGGAAAAGAAAGATGCTAAACCTAGACTTATTAAATGGGTTCTCCTGCTACAAGAATTTGATTTGCATATTGTTGATAGAAAGGGAGGTGAGAACCCCGTTGCAGACAACTTTTCTAGGTTAGAAAATGTTCTTGATGACCCACTACCTATTGATGATAGCTTTCCTGATGAACAATTAAATGTCATAAATGCATCTCGTAGTACTGTGTGGTATGCTGATTATGCTAATTATATTGTTTCTAAATTTATACCACCTAGTTTCACATACCAACAAAAGAAAAAGTTCTTCTATGATTTGAGACATTCCTTTTGGGATGACCCACATCTTTATAAAGAAGAGTAGATGGTGTTATTAGACGTTGTGTACCCGAGCATGAACAGGAACAGATCCTACGCAAGTGTCACTCCGAAGTTTACGGAGGACACCACGCTGGAGATAGAACTGCACATAAGGTATTGCAATCCGGTTTTATTGGCCTACTCTCTTCAAGGATGCCCGTAAGTTTGTCTTGTCATGTGATGAATGCCAAAGAATTGGTAACATTAGTAGACGTCAAGAAATGCCTATGAATTATTCACTCATTATTGAACAATTTGATGTTTGGGGTTTTGATTATATGGGAACTTTTCCTGCCTCTAATGGTTACACACATATTTTAGTTGTTGTTGATTACGTTACTAAGTGGGTAGAAGCTATTCCAACTAGTAGTGCTGATCATAACACTTCTATTAAAATGCTTAAAGAAGTTATTTTTCTGAGGTTTGGAGTCCCTAGATATTTAATGACTGATGGTGGTTCACATTTTATTCATGGTGTGATTTCCGTAAAATGCTTGCTAAGTATGATGTTAATCATAGAATTGCATCTCCTTATCACCCACAGTCTAGTGGTCAAGTAGAATTGAGTAATAGAGAGCTCAAATTAATTTTGCAAAATACTATCAATAGGTATAGAAAGAATTGGTCCAAGAAACTCGATGATGCATTATGGGCCTATAGAACTGCATATAAAAATCCTATGGGTATGTCTCCGTATAAAATGGTTTATGGAAAAGCATGTCAGTTACCTCTCGAACTAGAACATAAGGCTTATTGGGCTATTAAAGATGTCAACTATGATTTCAAACTTGCCGGTGAGAAGAGGTTATTTGATATTATCTCACTTGATGAATGGAGAACCCAAGCTTATGAAAATTCCAAGTTGTTTAAAGAAAAAGTTAAAAGATGGCATGACAAAAGGATACAAAAGCGTGAGTTTAATGTAGGTGATTGTGTATTGCTATACAACTCTTGTTTAAGATTTTTTGCAGGAAAACTTCTCTCTAAATGGGAAGGCCCTTACGTTATCGAGGAGGTCTATCGTTACGGTGCCATAAAAATCAACAACTTCGAGGGCACAAATCCGAAGGTGGTGAACGGTCAAAGAATTAAACATTATATCTCAGGTAATCCCATAAATGTTGAAACCAATGTTATTGAAACCGTAACCCCGGAGGAATACATAAGGGACACTTTCCGGAATGTTTCAGACTCCAAAAAGGAATAGGTATGTGGTACGGTAAGTAAACCGACTCCAAAATAGTTTTTAAGGCAATATTTCTCCATTTCGGAATATTTAGAAAAATAGAAAAATAAGAAGCAGTCCGGGAAGGACACGAGGGCCCCACGAGGGTGGAGGGCGCGCCCCCTACCTCGTGGGCACCTCGTGTGCCCTCCAGACTCCGTTTTCTTGTACGATACGTATTTTGGTCGGTAAAAATTCATTATATATTCTCCCGAAGGTTTTGACTCTTGTATCACGCAATTATCTTCTGTTCTTGTTTTGAGCTGTCCTGCTGCAGATTAGAACAACGTGTTGTCCCAGGATTCGGAAGGAGAAAGCTATGTGGATGATTACCTTGCAGATCCTAAGGTCTATGGAGATGTGGAGCATTGTGGTTGGACTACGGAGGAAGAAGAGGACTATGAACCCAAGAGGAAGGAGGAGACGAGCTCAGATGAAGATGAAGCCCCATTACCTCAACCTGGGGACATGCATGTGGAGTTCAAAAGTCAAGCCTCCCTGATAGAGCAAAGAAACCTAAGATCGAGTTTGTCCCTTTTCGTCTCTTGCAGGAAAACAAGCAAGAATTATGCAAAAAGATATTAATCCTAGAGCAGGAGATTGACGACTTGAGGGATCAAAATTATGTCCTCGAGCGCAAATTAAGGAAGAAGCCTACGTCATCAACAACACCTCCACTTTCTTCACCAGCAAAGGAGACATAATCACATGGGTATGGGCACTCCCCTTGGCAACTGCCAAGCTTGGGGGAGGTGCCCCGGTATCGTATCACCATCACACTCCTATCTTTACCTTTTTTCTTAGTTCGATCCTATTAGTAGTATCTTGATCTAGTAGAATAAAGTTTATGGCATGATCTACTTTTGAGTTTTGCTTTATGATCTTTCTATGTAATTGAGTCCGTGAGCTATATAATAAAGATTAGTGTTGAGTCAAGGGCTTGATTATTTTGCCATGATCTTGAGTGAATAAAAGAAAAAAAAGAGAATAAAAATAAATAAAGAGTTCATATTGATCTTATTGAGAGTAATGACTTCACATAAAAAGAGTATGATGATTAAAAGTTGTTGGGAGTTGGCAAACACAGTTTTGGTCATCGTTGCAATTAATAGGAAGTAATAAGGAAAGAGATCTCTCACATATAAATATATTATCATAGACATCTTTTCTTATTGGGAGCACTCATTAAAATATGACATGCTAAAGAGTTGACGTTGGACAAGGAATACAACGTAATGGGTTATGTTTTCTTATATCTGAGATAAAGTATATTGTCATGGATCATCCAACATGTTTAGCTTGCCGTTACCCCTCATGCTAGCCAAATTCTTAGCACCAAGTAGAGATACTACTTCTGCTTCCAAATACCCTTAAACCTAGTTTTGCCATGAGAGTCCACCATATCTACCTATGGATTGAGTAAGATCCTTCAAGTAAGTTGTCATCGGTGCAAGCAATAAAAATTGCTCTCTAAATATGTATGATTGATTGGTGTGGAGGAAATAAGCTTTATACGATCTTGTGATGTGGAAGAAATAAAAGCGACAGACTGCATAATAAAGTTTCATATCACAAGGGACAATATAAAGTGACATTCTTTCGCATTGAGATTTTGTGCATCCAACCTTAAAAGTGCATGGCAACCTCTACTTCCCTCTGCGAAGGGCCTATCTATTACTATTATCTTCTACCATATGCAAGAGTCATGGTGATCTTCACCTTTCCTTTTTATACTTTATCCTTTGGCAAGCACAGTATGTTGGAAAGATCCTGATAGATATATCTAATTGGATGTAGGGGAGCATGAGTTATTATTGTTGACATTACCCTTGAGGTAAAAGATTCGGAGGCGAAACTATAAGCCCCTATCTTTCTCTGTATCTGGCTAAAACTCCGTAACCACAAGTATTGCATGAGTGTTAGCAATTATGAAAGACTAAATGATAGTTGAGTATGTGGACTTGCTATAAATCTCTAACATAGACTCTTTCTGATGTTATGATAAATTGCAATTGCTTCAATGACTGAGATTATAGTTTGTTAGTTCTCAATAAAGTTTCCGATTCATACTTTGCATTGTGAATATATTATTACTTGAGCATAAGAAATCATATGACAATATCCATATATGTTGCTGTTATGAAAGTAATCATGATGCCTTCATGTCCGTATTTTATTTTTATCGACACCTCTACCTCTAAACATGTGGACATATTTATCGTTATCGGCTTCGGCTTGAGGACAAGCGAGGTCTAAGCTTGGGGGAGTTGATACGTCCATTTTGCATCATGCTTTTATATCGATATTTATTGCATTATGGGCTGTTATTACACGTTATGTCACAATACTAATGCCTATTCTCTCTTATTTTACAAGGTTTACATAAGGAGGGAGAATGCCGGCAGTTGGATTCTGGTTTGGAAAAGGAGCAAATATTAGAGGCCTATTCTGCATAACTCCAAAAGTCCTAAAACTCCACGAAAGTCATTTTTGGAAATAATAAAAAATATTGAGCGGAAGAAGTACGCCAGAGGGGGACCCACCTGCCCACGAGGGTGGGGGGCGCGCCCTACCCGCCAGGGCGCGCCCCTGCCTTGTGGGCCCCCTGTTGGCTCTCCGGTGGCCATCTTCTGCTATATGAGGTCTTTCGTCAAGGAAAAAATAATAAGCAACCTTTCGGGACGAGACTCCGCCGCCACGACGCGGAACCCTGGAGGAACCAATCTAGGGCTCCGGCAGAGCTGTTCTGCCGGGGACACTTCCCTCCGAGAGGGGGAAATCATCACCATCGTCATCACCATCGCTCCTCTCATCGGGAGAGGGCAATCTCCATCAACATCTTCACCAGCACCATCTCCTCTCAAAACCCTAGTTCATCTCTTGTATCCAATTCTTGTCTCCAAGTCCGGGATTGGTACTAGTAGTTTGCTAGTAGTGTTGATTACTCCTTGTAGTTGGTTTATTTGGTGGAAGATCATATGTTCATATCCTTTATGCATATTAATACCCCTCTGATTATGAACATGAATATGCTTTGTGAGTAGTTACATTTGTTCCTGAGGACATGGGAGAAGTCTTGCTATTAGTAGTCATGTGAATTTGGTATTCGTTCGATATTTTGATGAGATGTATGTTGTCTGGCCTCTAGTGGTGTTATGTGAACGTCGACTACATAACACTTCAAAATTATTTGGGCCTAGAGGAAGGCATTGGGAAGTAATAAGTAGATGATGGGTTGCTAGAGTGACAGAAGCTTAAACCCTAGTTTATGCGTTGCTTCCTAAGGGGCTGATTTGGATCCATATGTTTCATGCTATGGTTAGGTTTACCTTAATACTTTTGTCATAGTTGCGGATGCTTTCAATAGAGGTTAATCATAAGTGGGATGCTTGTTCAAGTAAGAACAACACCCAAGCACCGGTCCACCCACATATCAAATTATTAAATTACCGAATGCGAATCATATGAACGTGATGAAAACTAGCTTGACGATATTCCCATGTGTCCTCGAGAGCGCTTTCCTTTATATAAGAGTTTGTCCAGGCTTGTCCTTTGCTACAAAAAGGATTGGGCCACATTTCTGCACTTTATTTACTTTTCTTACTTGTTGCTCGTTACAAATTATCCTATCACAAAACTTTCTGTTACCACTTATTTCAGTACTTGTAGAGAATACCTTGCTGAAAACCGCTTATCATTTCCTTCTGCTCCTCGTTGGGTTCGACACTCTTACTTATCGAAAGGACTAGGATAGATCCCCTATACTTATGGGTCATCAGCCGGCCGCACCTACCCCCTTGCTCCTTTATATACGGGGGCAGGGGGCAATCTAGAGACACAACAATTGATCGTTTGATCTTTTAGCCGTGTGCAGTGCCCCCTCCACCATAGCCCACCTCGATAATATTGTAGCGGTGCTTAGGCGAAGCCCTACATCGGTAGAACATCATCATCATCACCACGCCGTCGTGCTGACGAAACTCTCCCTCAACACTCGGCTGGATTGGAGTTCGAGGGACGTCATCGGGCTGAACGTGTGCTGAACTCGGAGGTGTCGTGCGTTCGGTACTTGATCGGTCGGATCGTGAAGACGTATGACTACATCAACCGTGTTGTGCTAACGCTTCCGCTTTCGGTCTACGAGGGTACGTGGACAACACTCTCCCCTCTCGTTGCTATGCATCACCATGATCTTGCATGTGCGTAGGAATTTTTTTGAAATTACTACGTTCCCCAACAGTGGCATCCGAGCCTGGTTTTATGCGTATATGTCATATGCACTAGTAGAACACAAGTGAGTTGTGGGCGATATAAGTCATACTGCTTACCAACATGTCATACTTTGGTTTGGCGGTATTGTTGGATGAAGTGGCTCGGACCGACATTACACGTACGCTTACACGAGACTGGTTCTACCGACGTGCTTTGCACACAGGTGGTTGGCGGGTGTCAGTTTCTCCAACTTTAGTTGAACCGAGTGTGGCTACGCCTGGTCCTTGTGAAGGTTAAAACAGCACCAACTTGACAAACTATCGTTGTGGTTTTGATGCATAGGTAAGAATGGTTCTTGCTAAGCCTATAGCAGCCACGTAAAATTTCCAACAACAAAGTAGAGGACGTCTAACTTGTTTTTGCAGGGCATGTTGTGATGTGATATGGTCAAGACATGATGCTAAATTTTATTGTATGAGATGATCATGTTTTGTAACCGAGTTATCGGCAACTGGCAGGATCTATATGGTTGTCGCTTTATTGTTTGCAATGCAATCGCCCTGTAATGCTTTACTTTATCACTAAGCGGTAGAGATAGTCGTAGAAGCATAAGATTGGAAAGACGACAACGATGCTACGATGGAGATCAAGGTGTCGCGCCGGTGACAATGGTGATCATGACGGTGCTTCGGAGATGGAGATCACAAGCACAAGATGGTGATGGCCATATCATATCACTTATATTGATTGCATGTGATGTTTATCTTTTATGCATCTTATCTTGCTTTGATTGACGGTAGCATTATAAGATGATCCCATCTACCTCTTGAGCACTGCATTGGATTTCCCTGAAGAGGAAAGGATGATGCAGCAAAGTAGCATAAGTATTTCCCTTAGTTTTTGAGAACCAAGGTATCAATCTAGTAGGAGGCTACACGCAAGTCCCTCGTACCTACACAAAAACAATAGCTCCTCGCAACCAACGTGATTAGGGGTTGTCAATCCCTTCACGATCACTTATGAGAGTGAGATCTGATAGAGATGATAGATAATATTTTTGGTATTTTTGGTACAGAGATGCAACGTGAAAAGTAAAAGGCAAAGTGAAAAGCAAAGCAAGATTAAAGTGATGGAGATTGATAAGATGAGAATAGACCGGGGGGCCATAGGTTTCACTAGTGGCTTCTCTCAAGAGCATAAATATTCTACGGTGGGTGAACAAATTACTGTTGAGCAATTGACAGAATTGAGCATAGTTATGAGAATATCTAGGTATGATCATGTATATAGGCATCACGTCTGACACAAGTAGACCGACTCCTGCCTGCATCTACTACTATTACTCCACTCATCGACCGCTATCCAGCATGCATCTAGAGTATTAAGTTAAAAATAGAGTAACGCCTTAAGCAAGATGACATGATGTAGAGGGATAGTTTCATGCAATATGATAAAAAACCCATCTTGTTATCCTCGATGGCAACAATACAATACATGCCTTGCTGCCCCTTCTGTCACTGGGAAAGGACACCACAAGATTGAACCCAAAGCTAAGCACTTCTCCCATGGCAAGAAAAACCAATCTAGTAGGCCAAACCAAATTGATAGTTCGAAGAGACTTGCAAAGATAACCAATCATACATAAAAGAATTCAGAGAAGATTCAAATATTATTCATAGATAGACTTGATCATAAACCCACAATTCATCGGTCTCAACAAACACACTGCAAAAAGAAGATTACATCAAATAGATCTCCACGAGAGAGGGGGAGAACATTGTATTGAGATCCAAAAAGAGAGAAGAAGCCATCTAGCTAATAACTATGGACCCGTAGGTCTGAGGTAAACTACTCACACTTCATCAGAGGGGCTAGGATGATGTAGAAGCCCTCCGTGATGACGGTCCTCTCCGGCAGAGCTCCGGAACAGGCCCCAAGATGGTATCTCGTGGATACAGAAGGTTGCGGCGGTGGAATTAGGTTTTTGGCTCCGTGTCTGATCGTTTGGGGGTACGTAGGTATATATAGGAGGAAGGAGTACGTCGGTGGAGCACCAAGGGTCCCACGAGGCAGGGGGCGCGCCCTAGGGGGTGCGCCCCCCACCCTCGTGACCGCCTCTTTGACTCCTTGGAGTAGGGTCCAAGTCTCCTGGATCATGTTCGGTGAGAAAATCACGTTCCCGAAGGTTTTATTCCGTTTGGACTCCGTTTGATATTCTGTTTCTCCGAAACACTGAAATAGGCAAAAAACAGCAATTCTGGGCTAGGCCTCCGGTTAATAGGTTAGTCCCAAAAATAATATAAAAGTGGAAAATAAAGCTCAATATAGTCCAAAACAGTAGATAATATAGCATGGAGCAATCAAAAATTATAGATACGTTGGAGACGTATCAATCCCTCACTAAATTATCAAAGTATAAGTGTTCTCCCTGAGTATGCACCGTTGCGAAAGTTCTTCGTGCTGAGACACCACGTGATGATCGGGTGTGATAGGCTCTACGTTCAAATACAACGGGTGCAAATCAGTTGCACATGCGGAGTACTCAGGTTAAACTCGACGAGCCTAGCATATAACAGATATGGCCTCGGAACACGGAGACCGAAAGGTCGAGCGTGAATCATATGGTAGATATGATCAACATAGTGATGTTCACCATTGAAACTACTCCATTTCACGTGATGATCGGACATGGTTTAGTTGATTTGGATCACGTGATCACTTAGAGGATTAGAGGGATGTCTATCTAAGTGGGAGTTCTTAAGTAATATGATTAATTGAACTTAAATTCATCACGAACTTAGTACCTGATAGTATCTTGCTTGTCTATGTTGATTGTAGATAGATGGCCCGTGTTGTTGTTCCGTTGAATTTTAATGCGTTCCTTGAGAAAGCAAAGTAGAAAGATGATGGTAGCAATTACACAGACTGGGTCCATAACTTGAGGATTATCCTCATTGCTGCACAGAAGAGTTACGTCCTGGAAGCACCGCTAGGTGTACCACCTTTGCCAGCAATTGCAGACATTGTGAATGCCTGGCAGTCACGTGTTGATGACTACTCGATAGTTCAGTGTGCCATGCTTTACGGCTTAGAACCGGGACTTCAACGACGTTTTGAACGTCATGGAGCATATGATATGTTCCAGGAGTTGAAGTTAATATTTCAAAAGAATGCCCGGATTGAGAGATATGAAGTCTCCAATAAGTTCTATAGCGGCAAGATGGAGGAGAATAGTTCTGTCAGTGAGCATATACTCAAGATGTGTGGGTATTGCAATCACTTGATTCAACTGGGAGTTAATCTTCTGGATGATAGTGTCCTTGACAGAATTCTTCAATCACTGCCACCAAGCTATAAGAGCTTCGTGATGAAATATAACATGCAAGGGATGGATAAGACGATTCCCGAGCTCTTCGCAATGCTAAAGGCTGCGGAGGTAGAAATCAAAAAGGAGCATCAAGTGTTGATGTTCAATAAGACCACCAGTTTCAAGAAAAAGGGCAAAGGGAAGAATAAGGGGAACTTCAAGAAGAACAGCAAGCAAGTTCCTGCTCAGGAGAAGAAACCCAAGTCTGGACCTAAGCCTGAGACTGAGTGCTTCTACTGCAAACAGACTGGTCACTGGAAGCGGAACTGCCCCAAGTATTTGGCGGATAAGAAGGATGGCAAGGTGAACAAAGGTATATGTGATATACATGTTATTGATGTGTACCTTACTAATGCTCGCAGTAGCACCTGGGTATTTGATACTGGTTATGTTGCTAATATTTGCAACTCGAAACAGGGGCTACGGATTAAGCGAAGATTGGCTAAGGACGAGGTGACGATGCGCATGGGAAATGGTTCCAAAGTCGATGTGATCGCGGTCGGCACGCTACCTCTACATCTACCTTCAGGATTAGTATTAGACCTAAATAATTGTTATTTGGTGCCAGCGTTGAGCATGAACATTATATCTGGATCTTGTTTGATGCGTGACGGTTATTCATTTAAATCAGAGAATAATGGTTGTTCTATTTATATGAGTAATATATTTTATGGTCATGCACCCTTGAAGAGTGGTCTATTTTTGTTGAATCTCGTTAGTAGTGATACACATATTCATAATATTGAAGCCAAAAGATGTAGAGTTGATAATGATAGTGCAACTTATTTGTGGCACTACCGTTTAGGTCATATCAGTGTAAAGCGCATGAAGAAGCTCCATACTGATGGACTTTTGGAACCACTTGATTATGAATCACTTGTTACTTGCAAACCGTGCCTCATGGGCAAGATGACTAAAACGTCGTTCTCCGGAACTATGGAGAGAGCAACAGATTTTTTGGAAATCATACATACAGATGTATGTGGTCCAATGAATGCTGAGGCTCATGGCGGATATCGTTATTTTCTCACCTTCACAGATGATTTAAGAAGATATGGGTATATCTACTTAATGAAACATAAGTACGAAACGTTTGAAAAGTTCAAAGAATTTCATAGTGAAGTTGAAAATCATCGTAACAAGAAAATAAAGTTTCTACGATCTGATCGTGGAGGAGAATATTTGAGTTATGAGTTTGGTCTTCATTTGAAACAATGCGGAATAGTTTCACAACTCACGCCACCCGGAACACCACAGTGTAATGGTGTGTCCGAACGTCGTAATCGTACTCTACTAGATATGGTGTGATCTATGATGTCTCCTACTGATTTACCACTATCGTTTTGGGGTTATGCTTTAGAGACGGTCGCATTCACGTTAAATAGGGCACCACCAATATCTGTTGAGACGACGCCTTATGAACTCTAGTTTGGCAAGAAACCAAAGTTGTCGTTTCTGAAAGTTTGGGGCTACGATGCTTATGTGAAAAAGCTTCAACCTGATAAGCTCGAACCCAAATAGGAGAAATGTGTCTTCACTGGATACCCAAAGGGGACTATTGGGTACACCTTCTATCACGGATCCGAAGGCAAGACTTTTGTTGCTAAATTTGGAGTCTTCCTGGAGAAGGAGTTTCTCTCGACAGAAGTGAGTGAGAGGAAAGTAGAACTTGATGAGGTAACTATACCTGCTCCCCTATTGGAAAGTAGTTCATCGCAGAAACCAGTTTCTGCGACACCTACACCAATTAGTGAGGAAGTTAATGATGATGATCATAGAACTTCAGATCAAGTTGTTACTGAACCTCGTAGGTCAACCAGAGTAAGATCCGCACCAGAGTGTATGGTAATCATGTTCTGGAAGTTATGTTACTAGACCATGACGAACCTACGAATTATGAATAAGTGATGGTGAGCCCAGATTCCGCGAAATGGCTTGAGGCCATGAAATCTGAGATGGGATCCATGTATGAGAACAAAGTGTGGACTTTGGTTGACTTGCCCGATGATCGGCAAGCAATTGAGAATAAATGGATCTTCAAGAAGAAGACTGACGCTGACGGTAATGTTACTGGCTATAAAGCTCGACTTGTTGCGAAAGGTTTTCGACAAGTTCAAGGGATTGACTACGATGAGACCTTCTCACCCGTAGCGATGCTTAAATCTGTCCGAATCATGTTAGCAATTGCCACATTTTATGATTACGAAATTTGGCAAATGGATGTCAAAACTGCATTCCTGAATGGATTTCTGGAAGAAGAGTTGTATATGATGCAACCGGAAGGTTTTGTCGATCCAAAGGGAGCTAACAAAGTGTGCAAGCTCCAGCGATCCATTTATGGACTGGTGCAAGCCTCTCGGAGTTGGAATAAACGCTTTGATAGTGTGATCAAAGCATTTGGTTTTGTACAGACTTTTGGAGAAGCCTGTATTTACAAGAAAGTGAGTGGGAGCTCTGTAGCATTTCTGATATTATATGTGGATGACATATTGTTGATTGGAAATGATATAGAATTTCTGGATAGCATAAAGGGATACTTGAATAAGAGTTTTTCAATGAAAGACCTCGGTGAAGCTGCTTATATATTGGGCATCAAGATCTATAGAGATAGATCAAGATGCTTAATTGGACTTTCACAAAGCACATACCTTGACAAAGTTTTGAAGAAGTTCAAAATGGATCAAGCAAAGAAACGGTTCTTGCCTGTGTTACAAGGTGTGAAGTTGATTAAGACTCAATGCCCGACCACTACAGAAGATAGAGAGAAAATGAAAGATGTTCCCTATGCTTCAGCCATAGGCTCTATCATGTATGCAATGTTGTGTACCAGACCTGATGTGTGCCTTGCTATAAGTCTAGCAGGGAGGTACCAAAGTAATCCAGGAGTGGATCACTTGACAGCGGTCAAGAACATCCTGAAATGCCTGAAAAGGACTAAGGATATGTTTCTCGTTTATGGAGGTGACAAAGAGCTCATCGTAAACCGTTATGTTGATGCAAGCTTTGGCACTGATCTGGATGATTCTAAATCGCAAACCCGATACGTATTTACATTGAACGGTAGAGCTGTCAGTTGGTGCAGTTCTAAACAAAGCGTCGTGGCGGGATCTATGTGTGAAGCGGAGTACATAGCTGCTTCGGAAGCAGCAAATGAAGGAGTCTGGATGAAGGAGTTCATATCCGATCTAGGTATCATACCTAGTGCATCGGATCCAATGAAAATCTTTTGTGACAATACTGGTGCAATTGCCTTGGCGAAGGAATCCAGATTTCACAAGAGAACCAAGCACATCAAGAGAAGCTTCAATTCCATTCGGGATTTAGTCCAGGTGGGAGACATAGAAATTTGCAAGATACATACGGATCTGAATGTTGCAGACCCGTTGACTAAGCCTCTTCCACGAGCAAAACATGATCAGCACCAAGGCTCCATGGGTGTTAGAATCATTACTGTGTAATCTAGATTATTGACTCTAGTGCAAGTGGGAGACTGAAGGAAATATGCCCTAGAGGCAATAATAAAGTTATTATTTATTTCCTTATATCATGATAAATGTTTATTATTCATGCTAGAATTGTATTAACCGGAAACATAATACATCTGTGAATACATAGACAAACAGTGTCACTAGTATGCCTCTACTTGACTAGATCGTTGATCAAAGATGGTTAAGTTTCCTAGCCGTTGACATGGGTTGTCATTTGATTAATGGGATCACATCATTAGGAGAATTATATGATTGACTTGACCCATTCCATTAGCTTAGCACTCAATCGTTTAGTATGTTGCTATTGCTTTCTTCATGACTTATACATGTTCCTATGACTATGAGATTATGCAAATCCCGTTTACCAGGTTAACACTTTGTGTGCTACCAAACGTCACAAGTAACTGGGTGATTATAAAGGTGCTCTACAGGTGTCTCCGAAGCTACTTGTTGGGTTGGCGTATTTCAAGATTAGGATTTGTCACTCTGATTGTCGAAGAGGTATCTCTAGGCCCTCTCAGTAATGCACATCACTTAAGCCTTGCAAGCATTGCAACTAATGAGTTAGTTGCAAGATGATGTACTACGGAACGAGTAAAGAGACTTGCTGGTAACGATATTGAACTAGGTATTGAGATACCGACGATCGAATCTGGGGCAAGTAACATACCGATGACAAAGGGAACAACGTATGTTGTTATGCGGTCTGACCGATAAAGATCTTCGTAGAATTTTTGGGAGCCAATATGAGCATCTAGGTTCCGCTATTGGTTATTGACCGGAGACGTGTCTCGGTAATGTCTACATTGTTCTCAAACCCGTAGGGTCCGCACGCTTAACGTTTCGATGACAGTTATATTATGAGTTTATATGTTTTGATGTACTGAAGGTTGTTTGGAGTCCCGGATGTGATCACGGACATGACGAGGAGTCTCGAAATGGGCGAGACATGAAGATTGATATATTAGAAGCCTATGTTTGGATATCTAAAGTGTTCTGGGTGAAATCGGGATTTTACCGGAGTACCGGGAGGTTACCGGAACCCCCCGGGGGCTTAATGGGCCATAGTGGGCCTTATGGAGAAGAGGAGAGGCAGCCAGGGCAGGGCCACGTACCCCTGCCCCCTAGTACGAATAGGACAAGGAGAGGGGGCGGCGCCCCCCCCCTTCCTTCCTCTCTCCCTCCTCTTTCCCCCTCCACTCCTAGTCCAACAAGGAAAAGGGAGGGAGTCCTACTCCCGGTAGGAGTAGGGCTCCTCCTGGCGCGGCCCCTCTAGGCCGGCCGCACCTCCCCCCTTGCTCCTTTATATACGGGGGCAGGGGGCACCCTAGAGACACAACAATTGATCGTTTGATCTTTTAGCCGTGTGCGGTGCCCCCCTCCACCATAGTCCACCTCGATAATACTGTAGCGGTGCTTAGGCGAAGCCCTGCGTCGGTAGAACATCATCATCCTCACCACGCCATCGTGCTGATCAAACTCTCCCTCAACACTCGGCTGGATCGGAGTTCGAGGGACGTCATCGGGCTGAACGTGTGCTGAACTCGGAGGTGCCATGTGTTCGGTACTTGATCGGTCGGATCATGAAGACGTACGACTACATCAACCGCGTTATGCTAACGCTTCCGCTTTCGGTCTACGAGGGTACGTGGACAACACTCTCCCCTCTCGTTACTATGCATCACCATGATCTTGCGTGTGTGTAGGATTTTTTTTGAAATTACTACGTTCCCCAACAGTTTGGGCCTAGAGGAAGGCATTGGGAAGTAATAAGTAGATGATGGGTTGCTAGAGTGACAGAAGCTTAAACCCTAGTTTATGCGTTGCTTCGTAAGGGACTGATTTGGGTCCATATGTTTCATGCTATTGTTAGGTTTACCTTAATACTTTTGTTGTAGTTGCGGATGCTTGCAATAGAGGTTAATCATAAGTGGGATGCTTGTTCAAGTAAGGGCAGCACCCAAGCACCGGTCCACCCACATATGAAATTATCAAAGTACCGAACACGAATCATATGAACGTGATGAAAACTAGCTTGACGATAATTCCCTTGTGTCCTCGGGAGCGCTTTTCTCTATATAAGAGTTTGTCCAGGCTTGTCCTTTGCTACAAAAAGGATTGGGCCACCTTGCTGCACTTTATTTACTTTTGTTACTTGTTGCTCGTTACCAATTATCTTATCACAAAACTATTTGTTACCTATTATTTCGGTGCTTGCATAGAATACCTTGCTGAAAACCGCTTATCATTTCCTTCTGCTCCTCATTGGGTTCGACACTCTTACTTATCGAAAGGACTACGATAGATCCCCTATACTTGTGGGTCATCAGCGGCCAGCTCGCCGGGGGGAAGCAGGGCATGACCCCGAACTTGGCAGCCAGCGGCGAGGCATGCGGGTGCGGGCTGGACGCGGCAGGCATAGGGCAGCGGCGACTTGGGGTCAGCGGGGAGCGACGGCGCTAGGCGGCGGCGGGGATGGGTAGAGAAGCAGCTGCAGAAGCAGCGGTGCAACAAGGGGAGGCGCGATCGCGCGCGCGAGGTGCCACAGCGGGGTGCGACCAGGGGCCGTGGCGAGCGAGCCCGGGGCGCGTCGACGCAGACGCGGCGGCAGGGGCACGGGAGCGGAGCTCCGAATGCGACGGCGACGAGCGCGGGACGATGCTTGCAGTGCTAGTGCTAGACGACGCGAGCGAGCTCTATGAAAGGTAGGGGAGGGGCGTGAGCTCACAGGGAAGCTCGAGGAGGTCTCGGTGAAGACGATGATGCAGCGACGGCGGCGGATCGACGCAGTGGATGATGGTGGACGAAGTTGAAGAAGATGGACGAAGGCGACGGCGTGTGGCCGATCTTGCTCGATCCAGGGACATAGTCGAAGAAGACGGACACGAGGAGCTCCGGGACATCCTAGCAGGGCTCGGGGAGCATGATGGCCGCGGGATCGACAATGCCGCGACGTTGATGGCGCTCGAGTGTGAGCGGGGAAGCAAGCAACGGCGCAAGGGAGGAAGAAGTGGCGGCTAGGGTTCGACCAGGGAAGAGAGGGCAGACTTGGTGGTTGCCCTTGTAGCCATCGGGGAGGCGTGGGATGGCCTCCACGCACGGCAAGGCCGGCGGATGGGCGCCACGATCCCCTGTCTCCCTGTAGAAGGTGGAAGGAGAGGGGAGGTGGGCCAGGCCAGTCACTTGTCTAGTTAGGCGAAAGTGGCCAGTAGAATAGGCCCTTCTCCTTTTATTTATATTTTATTTACTATTTTCAATTTTTGCTACTGTTTTCTATTTAATTGTAAGACTAAATGAGTTTTGTTAGATATGAGACTTGTCACATAAATCAAGCACATTATTTATAGGAGTCACAAAAAGTTTGAGGCCAAAAGGAGTTGTCTAACCATTTTTAGAAATTGAAAAGGCCAATTTTAAATGCTGTTGGACCACTAAATAATTTCCAGAGGCACTTTGGGAATCCAAAAGAGTTTGGTTCCAACATGAAAAATATCCAGGGATTATTTTCCACACTTTGAACATTTTAGTTTACATGTTTGGCAAATTCGAATTTTTTTACTTTGAATTTGAGTTTGAACATGAACAGTGATTTGGATCAAGTGATGATTGGCAACACTAATGTGATGACGTGGCACCATTAAAAGGGGTTTACTGTAGCTTAACATTGGGGGTGTTACACATGAGGGTGGGGGCGCGCCTACCCCCCTGGGCGCACCCTCCTGCCTGCTCGTGACCGCCTCGTTGCTTCCTTGACGTACACTCCAAGTCTCCTGGATTGTGTTTGTTCCAAAAACGATCCTCGCGAAGGTTTCAGTCCATTTGGATTCCGTTTGATATTCCTTTTCTGCAAAACACTGAAATAGGCAAAAAAAACAACAATTTGCACTGGGCCTTCGGTCAATAGGTTAGTCCCAAAAATAATATAAAAGAGCATAATAAAGCCCATTAAACATCCAAAACAGATAATATAATAGCATGGAACAATCAAAAATTATAGATACGTTGGAGACGCATCAGGTGCACACGAAGAACACTCTCTCCCCATCCTGTCCACTCAACGACCCCACGGCCTAACTCGACGAACCCAAAGAGCAAGAGACACGGGGATTTATCATGGTTCGGGCCACCTTGCGGTCTAATACCCTACTCCAGCTTTTGTGGTGGATTGCCTCATGGGGCTGAGGATGAACTAATATAATGGTAGAACAGCCTCGGGAGGTGAGGTGTTCTTGAGCTCGATGAGCTGGTGAGGTGGTTCGGGTGGAATGGATCCGTCCCAAGATGCCTCCCGATGGTGCTGGCTAAGTCCTATTTATAGTGGCCTTGGTCCTCTTCCCAAATGTAGGCGGGAAGGGATCCCACAACGGCCAAATTTGAAGGGAGACAACTAGTACAAGCTATCCTGACAAAAGTAGTCTTCGCCTGTGAAAGGCTCTGGTGGTGACGCTGCAGTGGGCTCCGCGGTGACCTCCGTCCTACCGTCCTGGCGGTCTTGGTCTTGTTGCACCGGAATGGAAACCTTTGCCTGATTACTCGGGACACCGCACCTGCACTTGCCTCCATAGCACCAAAGAGTAGACGGGTACACTACGCCCGCTGGCGCTTGCCTGGCCTCGGTTGTCATGGCTCACGTCATGTGAACCTCGCAAGGTGCACCTTGCATAGATATCTCCACTCCTCGGGAGCCAGCCTAGTGAGGCCGTCCCCAGCGAGTTCTTGGTGTCGTCCGCCTCGCGAGGCTTGGCCCCTCGCGAGGGTCTTGAGCTGTTGCTGCTGAAGCTGGTCCGTACCGGGTCGTTGACGGAGCCACGCCACGGGCCGCAGGCATGCAAGTCTGGGTACCCCGTTTCCCAGGACGCCGACAACTTGTGCATCCAAAAACCCTTAAACCCAAATCTTATTTTCAAGTGTCCACCATACCTACCTAGGGATTGAGCAAGATCCCTCAAGTAAGTTGTCATCGGTGAAAAAGGGCAATAAAAATTACTTCTAAATGTGTAAGATCATTTATTGTAAGAGAAAATTGAGCGTTGCACGAACTTGTGATGTGAATAATAAAAGCGACAGAATGCATAATAAAGGTCGCTATCACAAGGGGAAATGCAATGTGACGTTCTTTTGCACTAAGGGCATACAAACAGATAAGAGCATGGCAAACTCTGCTTCCCTCTGCGAAGGGCCTATCTTTTACTTTTATGTATTCACTTTTATGCAAAGATTCAAAGTTTTCCTTCTATTCCTTTTTTTATTTTTCTCCATTGGCAAGCATCATGTGGTGAGGAAAGATCTAGGAACATATGTACAGTTGAATATAGATAGCATGAGTCATTATTGTTGACATCACCCTTGAGGTGAATATGTTGGGTGACGAATTGTTGGGTGACGAAACTATAAGCCCCTATCTTTCTATGTGTATGGTTGAAACGTTTTGCTCATTTGTACGCGGTGATTGTTAGCAATCATAGAAGGCTATATGATGGTTGAGTATATGGACTTGCCTAAAGGCTTCAACACCTGACCCTTCCTGAAAAGATGATGAATTGTAGTTGCAAAGTTGACTGAGAACATAGTTTGTTGGTTTCTAATAGAGTTTTTGCTTTATACTTCGATTGTGTGATGAATTGTTACTTATTCATGAGAAGTATATGATAAAAGTTCTATGACAAAAGTCTTATGTTTAAATTTGCTGATGTTATAATAATCAACATGATGCTTCTATGTCCGTATTTTGTTTTTTTATCGACACCTCTCTCTCAAAGCATGTGGACATGCTTTTTGATTTCGGCTTTCGCTTGAGGACAAGCGAGGTCTAAGCTTGGGGGAGTTGATACGTCCACTTTGCATCATGTTTTCTTACTGTTATTTATAACGTTTTTTTCCATAATAATGCTTTTTGGAGTAATTATAATGCCTTTTCTCTCATAATTTGCAAGGAATACACAAAGAGGGAGAATTCCGGCAGATGGAAATCTGGACCTGGAAAAGCTATGTCAGGCTACCTATTCTACACAACTCCAAACAAGATGAAACTTCACGGAGAATATGAAATACTTGAGGAATATTGGAGAAAATAACTACCAGAGGGGGCCCACCAGGTGGGCACAACCCACCTGGGCACGCCCGGCAGCCCAGGCGTGCCCTGGTGGGTTGTGCTCACCCAGGCCCACCTCCAGTGCCCATCTTCTAGTATATAGGTCATTTTGACCTAGAAAAAATAGGGGGAGGACTTTTGGGATGGAGCGCCGCCGTTGTGAGGCAGAACTTGGGCAGGAGCACTTTTGCCCTCTGGCGGAGCGATTCCGCCTGGGGAACTCCCCCCCCCCCCCCGAAGGTGGAAATCATCATCATCATCACCACCAACAACTCTCCCATCTTGGGGAGGGCAATCTCCATCAATATCTTCAACAACACCATCTCATCTCAAACCCTAGTTCATCTCTTGTGTTCAATCTTGTTACCGGAACTATAGATTGGTGCTTATGGGTGGCTAGTGGTGTTGATTACATCTTGTAGTTGATTACTATATGGTTTATTTGGTGGAAGATCATATGTTCAGATCCATTATGCTATTTAATACTCCTCTAATCATGAGCATGATTATCATTTGTGAGTAGTTACTTTTGTTCTTGAGGTCACGGGATAAATCATGTTGCAAGTAATCATGTGAACTTCATATGTGTTCGATATTTTGATAGTATGTATGTTGTGATTCCCTTAGTGGTGTCATGTGAACGTTGACTACATGACACTTCACCATATTTGGGCCTAAGGGAATGCATTGTGGAGTAGAAATTAGATGATGGGTTGCGAGAGTGACAGAAGCTTAAACCCCAGTTTATGCGATATTCCGTAAGGGACCGATTGGATCCAAAAGTTTAATGCTATGTTTAGAATTTATTCTTAATACTTTTATCATAGTTGTGGATGCTTATGAGAGGGTTAATCATAAGTAGGAGGCTTGTTCAAGTAAGAATAGCACCTAAGCACTGGTCCACCCACATATCAAATTATCAAAGTAGCGAACACAAATTAAACTAACATGATGAAAGTGACTAGATGAAATTCCCGTGTACCCTCAAGAATGCTTTGCTTATCATAAGAGACCGTTTTGGACTGTCCTCTTCCTCAAAAGGATTGGGCTACCTTGCTGCATTTTTGTTACTACTACTGTTACGTGCTCATTACAAATTATCTTGCTATCAAACTACTCCGCTACTTACAATTTCAGCACTTGCACACATTACCTTATTGAAAACCACTTGTCATTTCCTTCTGCTCCTCGTTGGGTTCGACACTCTTACTTATTGAAAAGAGATACAATTGATCCCCTATACTTGTGGGTCATCAGGGCTCCCTTTATATAATAGGAAGACTCCCCAGGTTTACAACAAAGTCCGGGTCGTAATAACAACCCGTATCCTATTCTGATTCTTATTGCCTTGCTTCCCAAGACAAGTACTTCCGTATGAGATTTTGATTGAGCTGGCCTTCTTCAGTATAATCCGGCCCAGGCCGGGTTACTTCATGGGTTCAACCTGTTTCCTGGTAGTCTCCTTGACTAGTTGAGAAATACGACCCACAATGCCTTCAGGCCTGAGTCGGGTCATGGTCAAGGGAAATATCCCCAATACCACCAGCAATTCTTGACACTCAAAACTGAGATGAATATGATGGATGTGCATACAGGGAAAGATGTATGGAAGTAGAGAATGCAACACTCAGCTTACTCCTCCATGAGAATGTATAAAGAATTAGTAGGTCCCTACCAGACTCACAACTTATTCAAGCAGCTCTGGAAATGCTTTGCTCAACTCAGGCACAAGGTTTTCTTCTAGTTGCTTCTTTATGACAGAATCAACATCGGGAAATATGCTGAGTAGGAGATATTTTTTAGAGGAAAGGCATACGCCCGACTTTATAAATAAAGCCACCACGCAGAGTACGAGGAGACATAGCGAAGCAACAGTTAGAAGGATAGCACACACACAAGGCCTACTACCAAACAAAAAGTTCACACCAAACAAGCGGCACGCTGGCCATCACAAAAGCATAGCTAGGGCACGCAGGCCAACAACCTACCCCTATAGCGCAAGGAAAATCAACCAGTGTTCAGCCTCCGTCATCACGATGAGATAGAGAAATAGCAGGAGCCCGCACTTTGCCAATCAGCCCATCCAGTGCATCCCGGTCATTGGGTTTAATCAATAATCTCCACTGTTGCAAGAAGATAGACATTTTGAACAAGAAGTCAGCAGGTTTTTTAGGGTAAATTCTTTCAATAGTGAACTTGTTCCTAGTAGTCTAGAGAGCCCAACACAACACTCTGAAACCAACCCAAAATAGCTGCCCAGATTGGCCCTGGAGCTCAGAAGAGATCAATGGCAACTTGGTGAAGGAGTTAGGGGCCCAAGAGACATTAATCCAGGAACGGATGCAACACCAGGCCAGCTTGGCCAAGACGCACCCAAAGAACACGTGATTACTATCCTCCAGATCATTGCAAAGAGCACATCGATCAGAGCCAGGCCTTTTATGCTTGCAGATATGATCCGCAGTGGGGAGGTGGCCTCTAATAGCCTGCCAACAAAAATCTTAATCTTGGGAGGCACTCTAGCCTTCCAAACTCGCTTACAATTAGAAGTGGGAGTCCCCGAGATAACTCTAGAGTATAAGGATTTGACAGAAAACCTCCCCAATGCAGAATGGGGTCATGATGCAGTGTCTTCCTCCTCCGAGAGCGCGGAGAAAACGGCGGCGAGACGATGCCAGTCATCCAACTCTCCAGGAGAGAGGGATCTCCTGAGGCCCAAGCAGTCCCCATTATTATTAGGGAGCTCAGAGATTGAGATCTCAGGAGAGGAGTAAGAGAAAAGAACAGGAAAGGAATTGGCCAAAGTTTCATCCCCATACCACCAGTCCAACCAAAAACGCGTAGACACACCGTTACCCACCACAAATTTGACATGTTGCCGGAACACCTCTCTCACCTTCACTAAATGTCGCCAAATTTTGGAGCCAGTGGAATCCAGGGCAAAGAGAGAGCTACAGTTAGGGAAATATTTCGCTTTTAATATGGAATACCATAAAGAACCAGGCCCGGATGTCATGATCTACCACCACCATTTGATAATTAGGCATTTTTTCATAACCACCGTATTCAAAATCCCCAACCCCCCAAGGTTCTTGGGCCTACAGATCACTTTCCATTTAACTAGTTTGTACTTCCGCTTGTTCTCCATGACATTCCAATAAAAGGCACCCCTGTGCTTGTCGAAACCCGCATGAGTGCAAAGAGACAAAAGATACAAACCCATAGTGAACATAGGAAGAGAAGATAAGCAAGCGTTGGTAAAACAGACCTTCCCCGCGTAAGTATTATATCTACCGCGCCACGACATTACCCTGTTGCCCACCTTGGTAACGAGAGGAGCAAACTCATTGGCACAAAGCCTCCAAGGTGCAATTGGAAGTACCATGTACTTAAATGGGAAGGAGCCAAGGTTGTAGTTAAGCGCCTGAGATACCCGAAGAGCCTCCACCTCAGGCACCCCAGTAACAATAACCTCATGTTTAGAAAAATTAATTTTAAGCCCTGACAAGGCCTCGAAACAGAGAAGGAGGACTAGCCTCATTGAGCTCTACCATAATGATCGTATCATTAGCATATTTGTAAGTGCATCCAGTACCACCCCTTGTTGGTTTTGGAGTATTGACGGCAAACATGGTTGAGGGACTAATGTGTTTGAGAGAATTGCAGGATAATAGAGGTAGTAGTCCCTCATTGGTTCGGTTTACCTACCAGAGATGACACCTAAAAATGTATGAAGAGATTGAAGACAATGGTGGTTCATGAAGACATTCACTTTGAAGATAATGACGTGTGAAGACATTCACTTGAAGACTATGGAGTGCAAAGACATAGTTTCTTTTGTAGTTTCCTTTTTCTTCTCTATTGAGTCATAGGAACCACCGAACTGTTAAGTGGAGTCCAAGCAAACGAAGTCAGATGACTGATGTGATGCTCAACCAAAATCCTATGTCTTCGAGCAAAGAGAATGAGAGCAAATCTTTTCCTTTGCTTGTAGCCCAAGCCAAGCTGCCGTGTGTGTTTGAAATCCGACCGTTGGACACGTGTCGGTTCCTTAGTGACCCAGGGCCATTTCAGACATATCATGTCGTGTTGCCTCCAGCCTATAAATAGCCCACCCCCTACAACATAAATTGGTGGCTGCTTAGAGTTAGTACACGGCTTTTGACGTTTGAGAGCAACCCACCTCCGAAGCCCTTGAGAGAGAGATCCTTGCGAGGACAAAGCCCAAAACACCCAGAGCCAAAGAGTGTTAGTCATCATTGAAGTCCTTTTGTCCGCTTGAACTGAAGACTTGTTACACTTGAGGATTGTGCATCCTCCAGCCGGTTAGGTGTCACATTCTGACGATCCAAGACTCATTGTGGATCGCTAGTGAACGGAGTCTGTGAAGGTTTGGAAGTCTACCTTGAAGACTTACCAGAATGATTGGACGAGGACTGGGTGTCCTTAGCTCAAGGAGAATAAGGTGAAGACACAGTCTTCTGAGTTCAATCTCAGCCTCCCTAACCAGACGTACAGTTGTCACAGCAACTGGAACTGGTCTACCAAATCCCTGTCTTCACCAAGCTATTGGTTCTATATATCCCCTTCCTTCTTTACACATTAAGTTTGTATTCGTGAATTCATTACTTGCTTGCCTAATTTGTTTGAATTCACTATGCGAAGACTATTACCTGTTTGGCTTCATACTATCTTCCATTCCGATCCGTACTACCTAGCTGCTATTAGTCTTTGTGCTTTCACTATATTGCTTACTTGACTATGACATGTCTAGTGTAGTTCATCTTCCGTTGCATATCATATAGGTGCAAATTGATTGTTTGTCTTCAAAGACCTCGTGTTTTGAAGACATTCATAAAAACCGCCTATTCACCCCCCTCTAGTCGATAACTAGCACTTTCAATTAGTATCAGAGCAAGGTGCTCCCTTGTTTTGTGTGATTTGGTTTAACCACCTAGAGTTTTAGCTATGTCGACTGCAGGGATAATCAAGGTCTCCGCTGCGTGCCCAGTCTTTGATGGCACTGATTACCCCTACTGGAAGAACACGATGCGTATGCATCTTGAAGCCATTGACATCGACCTTTGGTATGTCGTCAGGACAGGTGTTCCCAAGGTCGGTTAAGGTGTCATCGTTGCTGATGTCAAGAGGTCCGCGCAACTGGACTCGACTGCCAAGAACATCATATGTGGTCATCTGACCAAAGGACAGTATGGTCGTGTGAGTGCTCTGGAAACTGCGAAGCTAGTCTGGGACTAGCTATCCAAAGTCAACGAAGGCGTCTCAACTCAGAGAGACTCAAGGATTGATGTTCTTGGCAATCTCTTCAACCGCTTCAAGAGAAACGACAATGAGAATGTCCAGCTCACGTTTCATCGCTTCATTGATATCACCAATGAGCTTCGCGCACTTGGCGCCACTAAGATCACCAAACATGAAATTGTGAAGAAGCTCCTGAGATCACTTGACAGCTCATTTGACACTTTGTCCCAGATGATTCAAGAACGCCCTGACTTCAAAGATCTTGATCTGTCTGACATACTTGAGAGGCTCAACACACATGAGTTCCAGCTATCTGAGAAGAGAGATATCTATGGCCCCAACTATGGCCGATCCCGAGCTTTGAAGGCAAAAGCTGTTTCTACATCTGAAGAAGAATCTGACTGCAGTTCTGGTGATCCTGAATACATTGGCAAAGAGCTAGCAATACTCATGAGGAAGTTCCAGAAGTTCTCCAAGAAGAATCGCTTCGGAAAGTCTTCAAGATTCAGCTCAAGAAATTATGAGGCTTCCTCTCGTGACTACAAGAAGAGAACATGCCACAAATGCAAGAAGCCAGGCCACTACATATCTGAATGTTCTCAATGGAACAAGGAATCTAAGAAGAAGAAGAAGAGCAAGGAGTATGATTCTGACGACAACAAGAAGAATAAATCTTCAAAGTCTTCATCTCACAAGAAGAGCTCATCTGGCAAGGCTCGTGCATTCATTGGCAAGGAGATGGATTCAGAGGAGGCGTCTGCTTCTGAGGAGGCATAGGTGGAATCTTAGGAGGAGTCTGATTCAAGTGTGGCAAGCCTGGCTCTAGCTTCGGCATTCGTCGCCAAGTCCATCTTCAACACTGAAGTCAATGGTCACATCGCTGACGTTGACGCCCATGATGAGGATGACTCTGCTCCGACCTATTGCTTCATGGCACGAGGTGCCAAGGTAAACTCACGTGATGCTTACTTTCAAACCTCCAGTGAAGATGACTCTGAGTGTGAATCCAAACCTAGCTATAAGACACTTGCTAAAATTGCAACTGAACAACAAACTGCTATGGAACATATTCAAAAGCTGCTAGACTAAAGTGATGACCTGTTGGACGAGGAAGTGAATCAAACCCAGTCCTTAATCGAAGACATCAAAAATCTTCATGTTAAGTACGAGGAAATTCAAAGTCATCATGAAACCCTCTCAGCCACTCATGAGAAGCTTTCCTACGATTATCTTCAAAGGAAGCAAGATCTCGAGAAACTGAGAGCATCTCATGAAGATCTTCAAAAGGAGAATGATTCACTACTCGCACAACAGATCAGTTGCACTCAAGAAGGCTTTGTGCCACCATGTTTAAAATGTCTTGAGCATGATAATATTGTCTCTGTTGCTGAATGTTCTATTGCTTCTGATATTGCAATATCTTCAACTGCTGATGTGGTAACTAACCCCTCTTTTGAGGACACCACTACTATTGCTGATGAGAATGCTAGATTGAAGACATTGCTTGAGGCTGGCATGTACAAAAGCCTCAAAGGGCATCAAACACTATATGATGTCCTCAAGAAACAGATTCTGACCCGAAACCTAGGAAAGAGGGTGTTGGGTTCGAGAGGAAAATAAATGTTGATGGTTCTTACTAGAAGCCTGATCAGTACCCCAAAACCACATGGGTTGCTGCAAAGGGCCCTTCAGTGGACCCATCCACCTTATCTGGCTTCACTTGTGCCAATCCCATTATCATTGATGAGTCTTTTGACGCCAATTATAAGTTGTTTAAGAATCATAATGGTGAAGTGTTTGCTAGGTTTATTGGTACTAACTACAGGAATGGGCCACCTTTGAAGAAGATCTGGGTGCCCAAAAGTTGTCTTGAGAAGCTTCCCGTGAATGTCATCATGACACCACCAGGGAAGAAGACAAACCCCAGACCAAAGGCTTCATATGGCCCAAAGGCTTCATACAGACAGAGGACCTCACAAGGTCACCCTTACGCCAATGTTTTGCAAGGAAATTACCAGACTCATGAATATGAGCGTGTTTCATCTAACCGCTATGTCCACAAAACAAGGAACTTTTCTGCATATTCTTTTGAGTACTATTCACCTCCCGCGAAACTATTTGCTTGGGATCCAAAGCCAAAGTTCTCAGATGTTGCACTTATATTTATTTCTTCTAAGCCACCCCTGAAGATGTGGGTGGTTAAGAAGAATTAACTTCTCTTGCAGGGAAAGGTCTCCAGCCAGAAATCAAAGACTTCTGACGACAATGCTGGGGACCTAAAACATCTTTTGGGACGCAAGATAAAATGCCAAAATGGTCTTACCATGTATTTTACCCCAGGGTTTCTTGATGAGCATCCTATCTTACCAAACAAGAATCTTAACTTTGATAGTATGCTTGTTCGCTATATGTTTGTGCTTCACAATACTCTTGATGAAGCCTATCCCGCTAACTGCACTGTAGGGTATGACTCTGAAAGCTACTGAGTGGATAATGAATAGTGGATGCACTAACCACATGACTGGTGATCGAAGTCTTCTCATGGATTCAACCCTACGTCCATCCACTAAAAGCCACATCACGTTCACTGACACTTGTAAAAGCAAGGTATTGGGCCTAGGTAGAGTTGATATCTCAGAGGATCAACACATGGATAAAGTGATGCTTATTGAATCCTTTGGCTACAACTTAATGTATGTCTCAATGCATTGTGACCTAAACATGATTGTGATATTTTTAAAATATCGTTTCCGTGTGCTTATGGAATCTAAAAAATCTCTAGTCTTCAAAGGATATCGAAGAGGTGATCTATATATGGCAGATTTCTTTGCAGGACCACAGCTTGCCGTATGTCTTCTAGCAAAAGCTTCAGAGTGTTGGCTTTGGCATCGAAGGCTAGGACATGCAGAATGAGGAACTTGCACACTCTCGTGAAGAAGAAGCATATCATTGGCATTGAGGGCGTCAAGTTCAACAAAGATCATCTATGTGGTGCTTGTGAAACCGGGTAGATAACTAGGGCCAAGCATCCCTTGAAGACAATCATGACTACTTCACGCCCCTTTGAGCTGCCTCACATGGATTTATTTGGCCCTACTCACTACTCTACCCTTACTACCACTGCACATCTCCATGGCTTTGTTATTGTTGATGATTACTCGAGATACACTTGGGTGGACATAATTCTCTATAAGACTGAAGTGCAGGATGTCTTCAGACACTTCGCCAATCGTGCCATGACCATATATGGCATCAAGATCAAGCACATCAGGAGTGACAATGGCACATAATTCAATAACACTGGCCTCGACACTTATGTTGATACATTGGGCATCACACATGATCTCTCCACTCCATACACACCTCAACAGAATGGCATCGTGGAGCGCAAGAACAGAACCCTCATTGAGATGGCACGTATGATGCTTGATGAGTACAAGACTCCAAGAAAGTTCTGGCCTGAAGCCATTGATACTACTTGCCACATCATCAACATAGTTTATCTTCATAAGTTCTTCAAGAAGACATCCTATGAACTCCTGACTGGTAAGAAGACAAACGTCAGCTATTTCAAAGTCTTTGATGCCAGGTGCTGGATCAAGGATCCACATCACACTTCAAAATTTGCACCAAAAGCACATGAAGGCTTTATGCTTGGTTACAGAAAGGATTTGCACACCTATAGAGTCTTCAACCTCTTTCACTATAAAGTGTTTGAAACTGTAGATGTGCGGTTCGATGAGACTAACGGCTCGCAAAGAGAGCACCTGCCAAATGTGCTAGATGAAGCTTCTCCTAGTGAATATATCAAGCTAATGGGTACTGGAGAAATCATACCCAAGGGATAGGCTGAAGAGGAAATCATCATTTCAGCACCTAATCAACATGAAGACAATGCTCAGTATGAAGACAATGTGGAAGCCAAAGATAGCAACCAACAAGAGCAAAGTCTTCGCCCAGCTCATCCTCGCGTGGCCAATGAAGTTCAGATTGAGAAGATCATCGATAGTCTCACTGCACCTGGTCCTCTCACTCGATCAAGATCAACACAACTAGCAAACTTCTGTGGGCACTTTGCATTTGTCTCTATGTCTGAACCCAAGAAAGTTAATGAAGCCTTCATGGAATCTGAATGGATTGAAGCTATGCAAGAAGAGCTTCAAAAATTTGAGTTGAACAATGTTTGAGAGCTAGTCAAACGTCCTGATCCTCGCAAGCACAATATTATTGGCACCAAATGGATCTATTGCAACAAGCAAGATGAGCATGGTCAAGTTGTCAAACAGAGCTCGTCTCGTTGCCCAAGGTTACACACAAGTGGAAGGGATTGACTTCGATGAAACCTTTGCTCCTGTGGCTAGGCTTGAAGCCATTCGTATACTTCTAGCCTATGTTAACCACAACAACATTCTTCTGTACCAAATGGATGTGAAGAGTTCCTTCCTCAACGGAAAAATTGAAGAAGAAGTATATGTAGCTCAACCTCCTGATTTTGAAGATCCAAAGCGTCCTAATATAGTACACAAACTCAACAAGGCATTGTATGGCCTCAAACAAGCCCCTCACGCTTGGCATGACACACTCAAAGACTTCCTGAAGAGCAAAGGCTTCAAACCTGGTTCTCTAGATCCTACTCTCTTCACGAAGACATATGATGGAGAGCCTTTTGTATGCCAAATCTATGTGGATGGCATTATCTTCGGCTGCACAAATAAGAGATACAGTGATGAGTTTGGGCATATGATGCAAGAACAATATCAAATGTCCATGATGGGAGAGCTGAAATTCTTTCTTGGTCTTCAAATCTGTCAACAGAGAAATGGCATCTCCATATCACAAGAAAAATACCTCAAAGATTGCCTGAAGAAGTTTGGAATGCAAGACTGCAAAGGGTACATGACGGCAATGCCAACCAAAGGCCAATTAGGCCCCGACCACAATGGTAAAGAGTTCGATCAAAAGATATACCGCTCCATGATTGGTTCTTTATTGTACTTATGTGCATCTAGGCCATATATAATGCTTAGCATTTGCATGTGTGCCCGATTCCAAGCGTCTCCAAAGGAATTGCATCACCTCGCGGTGAAGAGAATACTTCGATATTTGGCTCACACCGCAACACTAGGATTATGGTATCCAAAGGGCTCAAAATTTGATCTAGTTGGGTTCTCAGATGCTGATTATGTTGGTTACAAGGTTGATCCCAAGTCCACATCAGGCACATGCCACTTTCTTGGACAATCTCTTGTCTGTTGGTCTTCAAAGAAGCAGAATTGTGTATCACTCTCCACTTCTGAATCTGAATACATTGTTGTTGGATCTTGTTGCGCTCATCTTCTCTGGATGAAGCAAACCCTCAAGGTTCATGGCATCAACATGAAGCATGTGCCCCTCTACCGCGACAATGAAATCACCATCAAGATTGCTAACAATTCAGTTCAGCACTCGAAGACAAAGCACATTCAGATCCGTCATCACTTTCTCAGAGATCATGTTATGAAGGAAGACATTGATATCATTCACGTCAACACTGAAGAGCAATTGGCAGATATCTTCACCAAGCCCTTGGATGAGAAAAGGTTTTGCAAGCCGCGTGTGAGCTAAATATCTTAGAATTCTCGAATATCCCGTGAATGGACACACATCCTAACTCTTATGCATATTGATGAATTAGGTGCGCAACACAGGAAGTAACGTATATCTTCAATTCATGAAGACTTACCCTCTCAGTGTGAATACATCAAGGTGGAATTTGACTTCGGAGTGCCACGATAATTGTGCGATGTGTCTAGGTCTAATATTTCCTCTACGGTGGGTAACGCCATGTAACGCCCTCGATGCGGCTATATCTCCCACGTGTCGAAGCACGACTTAGAGGCATAACCGCATTGAAAGCAATGTCGCAAGTGAGGTAATCTTCACACAACCCATGTAATACATAAGGGAAAGAGATACATAGTTGGCTTACAATCGCCACTTCACGCAATACAAGAGTAAAGCATTGCATCAAACAAATACAATCAAGGTCCGACTACGGAACCAAAATAAAAGAAGACTACACCAAATGCTACACAGATCCCCGATCGTCCCAACTGGGCTCCACTACTGATCAACTGAAATTAAACAACACAATGAATAAGATCTTCATCGAGCTCCTCCTGGAGCTCGGGTGCGTCACCTGCACGGTTTCATCGGCACCTGCAAACTGGTTGTGGAAGTATCTGTGAGTCACGGGGACTCAGCAATCTCACACCCGCGAGATCAAGACTATTTAAGCTTATAGGTAGGGCAGGGTAGTGAGGTGGAGCTGCAGGAAGCGACTAACATATATGGTGGCTAACATACGCAAAAGAGAGCGAGAAGAGGAGGCAAAAGCACGGTCGAACAACTATGATCAAGAAGTGATCCTAGAACAACCTACGTCAAGCATAACTCCAACACCGTGTTCACTTCCCGGACTCCGCCGAGAAGAGACCATCACGGTTACCCACACGGTTGATGTATTTTAATTAAGATCAACTTCGGGTTTTCTACAACCAGACATTAACAAATTCCCATCTTCCACATAACCGCGGGCACGGCTTTCGAAAGTTCAAACCCTGCAGGGGTGTCCCAACTTAGCCCATGATAAGCTCTCGCGATCAACGAAGGATATTCCTTCTCCCCGGGAAGACCCGATCAGTCTCGGAATCCCGGCTACAAGACATTTCGACAGTAATAAAACAAGACCAGCAAGACCGCCCGATGCGCCGACATCCCGATAGGAGCTGCACATATCTCGTTCTCAGGGCAACACCGGATAAGCGAAGCGTACAGGTACCAACATAACCCAAGTTGCCAAGGGACGGTCCTGCACGGTGCTCTAGTTTGGACCAACACTTAGACAAGCATTGGCCCGGGGGGCTAAATAAAGATGACCCTCGAGAGAGCGACTCCCAAGGGAAAAATAGGTGGTGGTGAGGAAAATGGTAAAACCAAGGTTGGGCCTTGCTGGAAGAGCTTTATTCAAAGCAAACTATCAAGGGGTCCCATAAATCACCCAACCGCGTTAGGGACACAAAATCCGGGAACATAATACCGATATGACGGAAACTAGGGCGGCAAGAGTGGAACAAAACACCAGGCATAAGGCCGAGCCTTCCACCCTTTACCAAGTATATAGATGCATTAATTAAATAAGATATATTGTGATATCGCAACAAGTAAACATGTTCCAACAAGGAACAACATCTCCATGTTCCAACAAGGAACAAACTTCATCTTCACCTGCAACTAACAACGCTATAAGAGGGGCTGAGCAAAGCGGTAACATAGCCAAACAATGGTTTGCTAGGACAAGGTGGGTTAGAGGCTTGGTTTGACAATATGGGAGGCACGATAAGCAAGTGGTAGGTATCGCAGCATAGGCATAGCAAAAGAGCGAGCAACTAGCAAGCAAAGATAGAAGTGATTTCGAGGGTATGGTCATCTTGCCTACAAGGTTCTCAGGGTTGTCGAAGGCTTGATCCTCGTAAGTGTTCTCAACAGGTTCCTCGTTCACGTACTCGTCTCCCGGCTCTACCCAGAACAAGAACACAACCAAAGGAACAACTATCAACCACGATGCAATGCGCAATCAACATGATGCAAAACATGGCATGATATGCGAGATGTGGTATGCAATGCATATGCGTGCTACGGAAGGAAAAGATGAACAGGGCATAATCTTGGCAAACCAAGTATGCCACTGGAAAGGTGAGGTGATTTCGGTTGAAATCGATATAAAGATCACCGGAATCGGATGCACGGTTTGCAAATGACAAGCAAAACAAGAATGACATATTTCTGCGTTTAACAGCATGATGCCACTTAGCATGCAACAAGAAATTAAGCTACTACACCCAAAAATATCAGAAAAGTATATGCCAGTGATCTACTCAAGATGCTCGACAAAAGATGAACACTGAGCTACAGCTAAATCATAACACAACAGGTTCAAAAAAGCATGGCAAAAGTGCAAAATATATCAGGTTCACAGACTTGGTGAAAATACTATCATGCCAGAAATTAACATCAGGATGACATGTTTAGAGCAAGGAAACAACCTGGTACAGGAACAGGACATAGCAAAATATGGCATGGCATGAATCTACTCAAAGCATTGAACAAAAGTCCCTTACTGACTATGAGCCAAAAAGTACCATAAAATATAATAGCACCCATGTCAATTAAGCAAGTTTCGTTACAGATTTCACACTTAGCAGAAAACTGGACATGTCAAAAACAGATAACAAGTAGGCATGTTTACGAGCTCGATGCACTCACTACAGAGCATTTCATGATAAACTAAGCATACAACCACCAAGAAGACATGGCATAAAAGCTATACATGGAAAGAACAACATCATAGCAAGCAAGGATCAACTACAACAAGCTTGGAAAAATCGAATAACATGTAAACAATCTGCCAGTAATATTTTATAGCAAAAGTAGAGCTCGATTGACTCAAGCTATGGCACTCTATAATTACAAACAAAGGAATGTATGGATAGATAAAATCCATATGTTCAAAACACTCTTACTGATCATGCTCAAAATGGTCACAGATCTCTCTGAAACAACATGAACACATGGCATAAAAATAACAGCAGGGAATGACTTGGTGAAATTACTAAGTCCCTGAAATCAGCAACAATATGACCCCTAGTTTGCATGATTGTGCTAGTCACCACAGAGATCACAAAAATACATGGCATACACCCCTGTAAAGATGGCATGGCATATTACAAAACACATGTAGGACTCCAGTTCATAGGATGCACGCATCAATCATGGCAAAAATGACAAAAGTGCATCTAGTGAAACAGATCTGAAACTAACATCACATAGCCCTCTTCCAACACCATTTCGGGCATCAAGATGAGCTGAAATGAAAATGACATAATGAGATGAAATTATGTACTCATCGAGGCGAAGAATTTGACATATTACACGCACGAAACGGAGCAGTATGCAGCAAGTTATGATGCTATGAACATGCAACAATTATGCAACAATATTTCGGGACTTGGAAAAAATTAGACCTCCGAGAAGTCAACGGGATGGGGAGATCCGGGACGGGGTGGATCCGGATCGGGACGGAGCGTTTGGATCGGGGGAGTGGTGGATCTCATCCCACTCCCCGGATCGGATCTGGAGCGGGCCGGGTCCGGCGACGGCGAGGTGGCCGGAGGCGTGGGAGACGGCGACGGAGGGGCGATGGGCCGGGAGGCGCGACGCAGTGGTGAGGGCGGCGCTGCGCGGGGTCGTCAGCGGCGAGGCGACGCGCGCGCGGTAGCGGAGGCGCGGCGCGGCGAAGCGGAGCCGGCATGGAGGCAAGGCGGCGCGTGGGGCGACGACGGAGCGGGAGGTGCGGCGGTGGCGCGCCGGCGACGGGCGGGAGGCGGCGCGCGGCGGCGAGGCGCGGGATCCCTCGGGCCCGACGCGGCCCGGGGCGGGCCGCAGATGGGCTCCGCGGGCCCGACGGTGCGGAGGGGAGAGAGAGGGCCGGCTGGGTGACGTGGAGAGGAGGGATTGGCTCGGGGTGGCGGCGCGGACATGTCCAGAGGCGGCGCGGACGTGTCCGGCGGCGCGAGGATGAAGAAGACTAGGGTTAGGGTAGGTTTGGACCCGGGATTTCGGAGGGGGAGGTGTATTTATAGGTAGGAGGAGCTAGGAGGCTCCAAATGAGGTGTGGTTTTCGCCCACACGATCGTGATCGAACGACCGAGATGATGGAAGGGGTTTAGGTGGGTTTTGGGCCACTTAGGAGGGTTGTTGGGCTGCACAAGAAAGAGGCTTTTGCGGTTACCCGGTTAACCGTTGGAGTATCAAACGACCTCCGAATGACCCGAAACTTGACAGGCGGTCTACCGGTGCTATACCAAGGCCGCTTGACAAACCTCGGTCCATTCCGAGAAAGTTTAATACCCGCTCACGGAAAAAGGTAAAAGGGGACGCCGGGGAACATAGGAGCGCCGGATTGCAAAACGGACAACGGGGAAAATGCTCGGATTCATGAAACGAACACGTATGCGAATGCGATGCACATGATGACATGATATGAAATGCATGACAAGGACAAAATGCAAAAGAAGGAAAACCCAACCACGGAGGGAATATCATATCACATTGCCGAAAATGGCAAGAGTTGGAGTTACAAATATGGCAAGTTACATCCGGGGTGTTACACGCCACCACCAACCTTTCTTGAAGATTTCCGTTTGGCGTCATGATTGCATTATCTTCATAATTGGTTTGTCTTCAACATTGGTTTATCGTCAAGGTTTATCTTCTCAATGTTGTTTTGGTCTTCACTGATATATACATATATGTGTTTTGTCCTCTACAACATTCACTCATAGCTCTATCTTCAAGTTGCCATTTTCTTCGCTAAGTGAATGTGATCGGACCCTGACCCCTTCTGTGCTTGTCCCCCAAATTCTCTCAGTCTCTTCATATGCATTCTATTGACACGTGTCGAATGTCTTCACTATGTCCTTGTCAGCTGAAGATACAGAGACACACAATTAAAACTGGTTTTAATGTTCTTATGCTTTTTGCCTCAATGCTGGAGAAGCCAAAATGACCACCCGACAAACTAGGCGCGTGTGGGATTGTGGCTCAACCTTCAATAAGTTGCATGTATGCCATGTGTCCGTCAAATGTGAACCGCCAGGGGCACCTGCGTAATTGCACTGTGCCGCCCCTTCTCCTTATAAATACTTCTACCCTCGTGGTCATTATCTCTTCTCCCCTCGTCGTCTCATTCAAACCCTAGCGCCACCACTAGCATCTGTCGTCGCCAGAGACGAAGCGCTTCGCTGCCGCGACCTCTCTGACGTCATCTTCGCGACAACCGCGGACTTCTTTATTCCACCGCCGCCGTAGGTGTCTTCCACCGCCAAGTTAGGGCGCAGGAGATTGGATTGCTCGGCCTCTCTACTTCTCTCCAGCAGTTCGTCAAGCTGTAAATAAGAACTCACTTTTTACCGTTTATTTATCCATTGAACTATCCAAATCTTCCAAACTTGTTTATACACCTCCAAATCTGGATCCTTCCTTTTATGAATCTCATACCTTGCAAGTATGTTCACTTATACTTCACAATTAGTTAGATTCCTCACTTGTACTTATTCATGGATTCGTACAAATCTAGAACCAACTCGCATCGATTAGTGAATGTCTTCGCACTATGAGGTCAATGTCTTCAAACTGATTTATCTTCAAAACCTTCCGACAATGCATATGACCTCTTCCCCTTCCCTCGCATCTCTAATGATGTCACAGGTACATGTCCGTGGGAGAATCCCTTGGTTCTCATAGTCTGCATTCATTTGCAGAGTTCTTACAGCATCACATTGAATCACATGAAGCCAGCTCTTGTTTGACAAGTAGATTGAAGCCAAACACAGTTGTGAAGCCCTTCATTCTGAATCCAATGGCTGGCGGAAAATCTACAAAAAAGGGTGGCAGGCAGCGTCGGGAAAACACTGCTTTGGACCTGCCACCAGATCTCTATGCGCAATACAAGTCTGACCCAGAGGAAACCTATGGTGAACGCAAAACTCGAGTCCAATGGATTCGAAGATATTGGGCAGAGGAATGGTTTCAGTATCACTTTGTTACACCTGAGTATGCTAAGAAGAATGATGTGAGGCCACCATGGGCCGACATTGTGTACAGAAAGCTCCACCCCAAGTCGAAAGCTGAAGCCATTGCCAAAGGCTTCTATCCTTGCATGGTCAGAGGACCTCAGCCTTAAGATGTCGACCCATCCAGTCTCCGATGGTGTCGAGAAGATGAACTGTTTGAACAGAACCTCTACTTTGCAAGGGCTTTAGTAGTCCAGGACAAGAAGGACCTAGGTATTGACTTCAACCCTGGTCCAGCAGCTCCAAGGCCAGATGGCAGTCATGAAGCTAATCAGAATATTATTGGTCCCTTCAATAGCTTTGATGGGCTTCTCTCCCACATCGCTGCACAAAGGGCCACTATTGAAGAAGCTACTGGTGAAGAGGAACATGAGGATGCTCCAAAGGCCCCGAAGCCAAAGAAAAAGTCTAAGGCTTCAAAATCTTCTGCTGCTCCAAAAGCTTCAAGAGTGAAGCCATTGCAATCTGCACCTCCTGGATCCAGTGTGCGGTCCGAGGACATGTCTTGCGTCTCCAAGAAGTCCAAGAAGCCCAAGAAGATTTCTGGGCATGACCTCACTCCAGCTAGCATTCCGCGCAATGAAGAGAATACTATAGATCTATCCAGTGATGAAGATATCGCTGATGATGCTCTGGAAATGCTTATCGATAGCAAACATTAGGCCGAAATCTTCAAAGATTTGCCTCTCTTTGATGCTGATATTCTCAACAATTTCATCAATGAATGGTTTGAAGATACTACTCTCACCATTGATGATCTGCAGCTACCCATTGACATCAATGTCACATTTCAGGGCTGCATAGCCAAGGAACTTGCTATTGCTCAGAAAATTATTGAGCTGAAGAACAAAGTTGGTCATGAGAAGGCTCTGTTCAAGAAGCATATGGCCAAGCTTAGTGTCATTGGTATTCAGAACTTCAAGCAAATGATGATTGACCTCAACGCTGAGTTCTAGAAGAAATGATGATCTACAGCGTATGAAGTACTATGCCGAGAAATGCATACAAGCTCACAATGAGGATATGAAGAGAAAGGTCCTTGGGCGTCCTGCCATTGACGCCCATATGGCCGCCAAGAAGCCGAAGAAAACTGTTGTTGCTGAACCCGAAGCCCCAAGGCAGGAAAGACCAAGCATTGTCTTCCCTGCCAGTATGACTGGCTCGAAGCCAAAGATCCCTTCAGTAGCTTCTGCGCAGAAGAAGACTAAGTTGGCTAAGGCTGAAGCCAAGAAGAGGAAGCATCATGATGCTTCTGATGTTGCTTCCTCCAAGAAGAAGCTAAAGACATAGTCTTCAAAGTCTTCTCTCAAAGAACGTGCTTCTCCCCAAGAACCATTGCTCGTTGAGCCTATTTCTATGGCACTGCCAGCTTCCACCAATCGTGAGCGTTGTCTCACCCTGCATAAGCCTGCTACCACATAGGCTCATGAGTTTGAAGATATTCCAGATGCTGACCCCATCACAGCTGAAGACATTGGTCACGAAGACAATGTTGAACATGATGTAGTCCTTCCTCAGATCATGCCCAACCCGGCATCATCGCCTGCTCCTATGAGCAGTGAACAGATAAGAATTGGCGGTCCCACAACGCCAATCACACAAGATGCATTCTAGGAAGAGCAACTCCCTGTTGCATGAAGTTATTCCTCGCACTCCACCAGCTCAAGTCACCACTCCAGTGATTGAGACTCCTCATGACACACCAGATGACATGGAGAAGACCACTCTCTCATTGCAGGCGTCACCATCTTTTCGAAGGCTTCGTAGAGGCCCTAGGCCCTCAGTCTCCATGTCAAGCATTCCTGAAGAGGATGTGCATACCACCAGCTCAGTATCACGTCAAGTGTTTCCTGAAGCCATCCCTTTAGTAACAACTCATGAGTCTGAAGCCAAAGAGGCTGAAGATATTCTAGCTACATCAGCCGATGACAAGGAAGAAGAAGATCGTGAGGTTATTCCCCCTACCATTGATCCAGTTGTTCAAGAAGAAGTGATTGTGCCAGACCCCCCAATCCCTGAAGCCACTGAAGTTCAGGCAAACACGGCTTCCACCACCACCACTGATGAAGCCAATGACGTTGTCATGGCTGAGGATAATGTGCAGCCCAAAGTCAATGATGCCACGGAAGACAATGCACAACCATCCACCTCGGATGTGGCTGTTCCTCCCCCTTGTGCCTCACACCATGGAATGCGTGTTCTATCATGGTGAGCTTGTTACTGTCCGGTGGCCAATCTAGACACCACCCACTGGTCCTGGTCCCCAATATGACTATCATGTGGAGCAAAGGCCTCAGACACAGAAGCCAAAGCCCAGGCTGCCAAGGCTTCCAAGTGTTGTCACTACACAAGGCTCATTCAGTGTACTCAGCTTCAGAGAGCACAACACTTCCTTTGACAAGGCAAAGAACCCTTACAAGAAGTCAAAGATCTCATCTGACAGGTTCTTGAGCCACCAGCAAAGGAGCTACTATTCATGCATTCTCTACAATCAAGACCGGATTTTTCCCCACAAGCGTCTTGACTGTGATGCCATTGCTGGGTTGCCATGCCTTGAAGAAGCCCTTGGCTGCTTCCGTGAAGTTGGTCTGCTCCCATTTGTCGTCGACAAGGAGCACTGGAATGAAGAGCTTCTTCTGCAATTCTATGCCACTCTACACATATCAGGCTACAACAGTGATCCGAAGACATGGGTCCTTGAGTGGATGTCAGGGGGATGTCCATCAGGAAGCTAAAGCTCAAGATATCATCGAGCTCACTTCCCTGCCCACTCCTGGTGATCTGTATGAGCCAGGTTATCAGCGCCATGTGCAAGAACTACAGAGTGTCTTCCAGAAGCCCGAGCCCAATATGAGTCAAATGCTCAACATGATGAAGCCTTTGCCAATTGACGCTGAATACCCCAAGGAGTTCCATGTCAAGGACCTCGAGTACCTGCCCCACACCATATATCACATTCTGAGGCATACTCCGTGGCCTATCAAAGGGCATTCTCTTGACGCCAAGCTTGAAGGCACTATGAAGACATTGGTCTTCTACATCATCAATGGCATCAGGTTTAATACTCAAGACTTCTTCATCCGACAGTTGGCGGCTTCAGGCATTGATCTATTTGGCCTCAAGTTTTATGCTCCATGGGATGCGGCTGATTAAGCTTCACTCAACCATCAACTATCAAGCTTCAGCGCGCAACCATGTTGTATTATTGCCTGAAGTAGACATGTCTCATGAAGCTATTTATCATGAGCCTGCCAAGGAGCCTATACGTGAAGACAATGACGCCTTTCAAAGCTTCACTCAACCTATTGAAGGTGTTCATGTGCCTAATCCTCCTGCACATGTTGGTCCTCTTGCTGGTCAGCTTCGTCTACCGCATCGTGCCAACACTGATGCAACAGCCAGCACGGTAGCTCATAGGCCTCAAAAGCGTGCTCGTGTCCTAAATGACAGAGAGCTTCTTGTATCATTTCATCAAAAGCAGGATAGGCATCATGACTGGCTGAAACGCCAGATGTAGAGTCTTCACGTTGATGTCAATCATATTCACAACCTTGCTACCAAGAACTCACAATGCTATGTTCTGAAGACGATCTTCAAGCAGATGGCTTCAATGAGCGCTTCAAGTTTGACTCCAGGTCTCCACAATCAGCAAGTTGGCGTCCAACTCCTTCCCTTGAAGATTCAGAGTAATCATCTTCGGCTCCAACTGTTGTTGCGAGAGTCATTGATGAAGAGGACGACGCCACTTCACCAGCGATGGCTTCACTGCACCACGATTCTGCATCAGGCCCCTCTGCACCGCCCAACTCCAACATCGACCCTGCTGCCCCATCATCTTCACCGCTGGGAATGAGTAGCCACTCTATGTCTTCAAACCTTTTTGGTCATTACTGACAAAAGCGGGAGAAGCATATGAGTTGATAGTCTTCAAGCGGGTCCATATGGGTCCGGTGCTTAATTTTTTTGCTAAGTTTTTACAACTCTCATTCTTGAACTATTGGCTTTTGAGTTGTAACACTTAAACTTGATGGTCGTCTGCCACTTTTGCTGCTACCGTATGATTCAATGATAAATACTGCATGAAGTCATTCTGCAGACGCCATTTCTCATTATGCATTTCATTATCTTCATTACTTTTGTGCATGCATGATGAATTGTATTCATGTGTTGAAGAAGATCTCCATAAAGCAAAACCTTCCATGTGCATTTGCATTCAAAGGCAAAACATTTATATGCACATCTTCAGGGGGAGCCTCTTTCAACCTATGAAGCCAATGCCCATGTACTTTAAATTTCACATACTTTTATCCTCGTTGAAAACTTCAACCAGTTTGTCATCAATCACCAAAAGGGGGAGATTGTAAGTGCATCTAGTGCCACCCCTAGTTGGTTTTGGAGTATTGACGACAAACATGGTTGAGGGACTAATGTTTTTGTGAGAATTGCAGGATAACACAGGTAGTAGTCCCTCATTGATTTGGTTTAGCTACCAGAGATGACCCCTAAAAATGTATGAAGACATTGAAGACAATTGTGGTTTATGAAGACATTCACTTCGAAGATAATGACGTGTGAAGACATTCACTTTAAGACTATGGAGTGCGAAGACATAGTTTCTTTCGTAGTTTCCTTTTTCCTCTTTATTGAGTCATAGGAACCACAGAACTGTTAAGTGGGGTCCAAACGAACGAAGTCAAATGACTGATGTGATGCTCAACCAAAATCGTATGTCTTCGAGCGAAGACAATGAGAGCAAATCTTATCCAGAGTTGGATAAGTCAGCTTTGCTTGTAGCCCAAGCCAAGCAGATGCGTGTGTTCGAAATCCGACCGCTGGACACGTGTCGGTTCCTTAGTGACCCAGGGTCATTTCAGACATATCATGTCGGGTTGCCTCCACACTATAAATAGCCCACCCCCTACACCATAAATTGGTGGCTGCTCAGAGTTAGTACACGACTTTTTTCGTTTGAGAGCAACTCACCCCTGAAGCCCTTGAGAGAGAGATCCTTGCGAGGAAAAAGCCCAAAACACCCAGAGCCAAAGATTTTTAGGCATCACTGAAGTCTTTCTGTCCACGTGACCTGAAGACTTGTTACACTTGAGGACTGTGCATCCTCTAGCCGGTTAGGCGTCACGTTATGAGAATCCAAGAGTCATTGTGGATCGCTAGTGAACGGAGTCTGTGAAGGTTTCGAAGTCTACCTTGAAGACTTACCAGAGTGATTGGGCGAGGACTGGGTGTCCTTAGCTCAAGGGGAATAAGGTGAAGACACAGTCTTCTGAGTTCAATCTCAGTCTCCCGAACCAGACGTACAGTTGTCACAGCAACTGGAACTGGTCTACCAAATCCCTGTCTTCACCTAGCTACTGGTTCTATCCCCTTTCTTCTTTACACATTCAGTTTGTGTTCATGAAGTCATTGCTTTCTTGCTGATCTGTTTGACTTGACCGTGCGAAGACTATTACCTATTTGGCTTCATACTGACTTCCATTCCAATCTGTACTACCTAGCTGCTATTAGTCTTCGTGCTTTCACTATATTGCTTACTTGACTATGGCATGTCTAGTGTAGTTCATCTTCTGCTGCATATCATATAGGTGCAAATTGATTGTTTGTCTTCAAAGACCTCGTGTTTTGAAGACACTCATAAAAATTGCCTATTCACCCCCCCTCTAGTCGATAACTAGCACTTTCAGTATTGTAAGTGAGAGACATCCTCGGGAATCAAATGGGACACCACAGGGGAAATATGACCAGCTTTAGCCACCCTAGACATAATGCAAGATAAAGCATCGGCGACAAAATTGAATAAAAGAGGGAAGCAGGGTTTCCTTGCCTCAAGCCCCTACCATTGGCAAAGTAATTACTTATGGCACCGTTGACGGACACAGCGGTGTGACCACATGAGACCAGCTGCATAACACGATGGCTGAGCAGGAGATCTATGCACATCGATGACTATAATTGTGCTCTCTGTAATGAAAAGAAAGAAGAAACTCTCGTTCTCTTTTTCTGGGTCTGTACATTTGCTGGGGAGTGCTGGAACTTGATTTTTCACAACAAGAAACGGGGCATCTCTTGCTATGATGAAAACTGCAACTCTCTCTAAACTGTACCTAAAGACTTTGCCATGGAGATCATAATTATTGGTTGTTGGGGGATCTGGTCAGTCATGAATGATAAGATCTTCAGACATGCAGTTCCTCACACCCTGAATTGGAAGTTCTATTCAAGAAGGGACTCATTGCTTTACCTGCAGGGCGAAGCCAACAAAGTCACAAAAGCTACTGGTCTGGATAGATAATAATCTATAATAATTTATCATGTTCTACGGTCCAAGGTAAAAAAACAATGGCAAATTATGTGTGCGTTGCATGACAGTTTTGTTGGGGGCATTTTGAATTCCCAGCGACGCATCAACACATCGCAGGATTAAACCCTTGTTTGAGTAGCAAGGGAGTATGTCAACGGGCTAAACCTGATCGTTCTTAGTACCCAGGGCTGCTTCATCCTATCCAGTGCCTAGTGGCTGAGCGTTGATGGGTTTTAAACTCTCTGGATTTCATTGGGGCAATACCACAATCTGTGCACTACAACTGCAAATTGGTAATCGTAGATACTTTTTTGCCGTACATTTTCTATCATGTTACATTTTTGCGGGTAAAATCTCTGCATTACTCAAATCTCAATGTCCATACAATCAGCCTCGGCTAGCTCTAAAGAAACTGATGGGCCTGACCCAACCCAGGTCATTATTCTGCCCTCTTGTCTAGCAAACTTTGCTAAGCTATCGCTAACCTTATTTTGCGTACGATTTATATGAGTAATACAAGAACCACGAAGAGACATCAGGTGTCTAATTTCTTTAACTAAAGAAGAGTAGATCGATCTATCAATATCTATCGCTTGAATCAGCTTGACTGCATATAATGGAGTCCATCTCAATAATGATCGGCAAGTCGCTTCTCTGAATTGCAAAAGACAGGCCTTCCATGCAAGCACACAACTCAGCCTCAAGAATTTCTTGGCATGAAAAAAAGCTCCCTGCAAGCTGAGTAGATGACATTACCACTGTCATCTCACAGCACCATCCCCGCACCAGCCGTACCATTTTCTGCAAAGGATCCATCAGTATTCAGTTTCATCCAACCCGCCATAGGGGGACACCATTTGACAGGAGTGCTCTCAACTATTCGAACATGTGAATTTTTAAGTGGCCTGTCATATGTAACTAAGGACTTCCCTTTGCTCGGATCAGAAGATAGATTAATTTTAAGTCCAACCAAGGAATCAAGGTAACTCACCAAATACCTCCTGGACGCTTCCATTGGGGGCGCAGGTTTATGTGTATCACTTCGTTACGAATGTGCCAAATTCTCCACAAAGTCATAAGAAGCATGCACCTCTCGATTTCTGGCAATGGGTCAATGACATGAAGCAGCCATTCCTTACCTGTATTTCTAATAGCAGCCAAGTCAGGTAATGACCAAACCTCTGACATTGTTGACCATAGTTCTCTAGCAAAAGTGCAGCGACAGAGGGGATGGAAGTTATCTTCCGGCTCAACAGCACAAATTGGACAAAGGTCATTAACCTCCAGACTCCTACTGTGCTTCTTCTGCCATGTCGGCAAAGCATTAGTAGCGACTTTCCAAGCAAAGTTTTGAACTGTAGGAGGAACATCACAAGACCAAATAAGGTTCCAGCAAGAACGGCGACCATCCGGACTGGAACTAGATCTTGCTGCATTCATTCTGTGAGCTTCATCGAAAGCAAATTGATATGCACTCTTCACAGTAAAAATACCATATTTGCCTGGACCCCAAGCAAGTGTATCATCTTCCAACTGGGGCGAAGCTCGAATTTTAATAATTTCCAACACATCAGGTGGCAAAAAATACTCCTGTAGCAATCCTATATTCCAAGAACCATTAGCATTCAACAATTTAGACACAAAACATATACGGCATCTGCCCTGAAGCGTGATAGGTTTGAATGAGAAAGGACGGTGTATCCAATTATCACGCCAGACTCGGATGCTCCTGCCATTCCCAACTCTTCAAACCAAACCTTTTTTCAAAAGCTCCAGCCCACAAGAAATAGCCTGCCAAGATGATGAGGCATTCCCAGAAAAAACAGTGTCCTCTAGTTTCCCTTCTGGATAGTACCTGGACTTCAGAACTTGTACACATAAGCTCTCTGGTCTATTAATTAAACGCCAAGCCTAACGAGCTAATAACGCTTGATTAAACAGACGAAAATCCCGGAATCCAACATCGCCTTTATTCTTTGGCTGTAATAAATCATCCCAAGCACGCCAATGAACCTTCCGTTTACCATTTGAGGAACCCCAATAGAAGCCCCTCACCATCCTAGTGAGCTCATCACATACAGAAAAGGGTAGTTTAAACACGCCCATAATGTAAGTGGGTAATGCTTGCGCTACAGATTTGATGAGTGTCTCTAATGTTACAAAATTTCAACACCATATTAGGTTCAAACATGAAAAACAATAAAAATGAATACTTCATTATGGTTCTGTTGAGAGGCATAGAAGTTGGTAGCTAACACACACTCGGTGACCGTGAGAAAAAAATATTGTGAAGTACAATTAGGGTAATGATAACTGGCGAACGTCAGCTGGGAGGGAATGTCAAACAAACATATTTTTCTCTTCAACTTTACTTGGTAGGAGATGGCAAATCCTGCCTTTTTTGCCTCAAATTGTTTCTTCTTTCCAGAAAATGACACGTGTTTCTAAAGAAATTGCCAACTCCATATAACTAAACTTGTCATTTAAAAGTTTACAAATGCAAATCCCTTCCAACGAACGTTCGTCAGATATTACGGTCCTACAGTTAATACTTTTGTAAACTTTTCTTACCATATTTATGGTTCTGCTAAATCTAAGTATGTCTGACATTTTACCCCGGACGAGACTTGCCTGCTCCCTTCTCATGCTCCCATCCGTGCTCCCGCATACGTGGCTTGATTTGATTGGAAGAAAATAAGGCCCGGCCCCACCCCCTGAAAATCAGGGGGGGAGATGATTAGATTAGAAAAGAAAAAGAAAAAAGAACAGTCGTATGATCAAGTGGGAGCATGGATGGGAGTATGGAAAGGGAGCAGGCAAGCCGGATCCTTTTACCACTGCCCTGATATCTCCTCGTTAAGATCAGGCCCGTCGATGAGGGGGAGCGGAATGAGCGACCGCACAGGGCCTCCAAAATCGAGGGGGCCCCATCGTAGAAAAAAGCAGTATATAAAGATCCGTTTCATTGGCTCACTTGATCGCTAAAAAATCAGTACGTACAGGTACAGGAAAAAACCAGTACGTACTGGCTCCCTGGAACGCTAGAGGCCCAAATTAGCCTACAGCCCATTACCCCGATGGCCAGAGCGGAAGCCCTGGAGGTTCAGGAATCAGAAAAAGATACAGATCGTTCAATTCGCGAGTCACAATTGGCGATGCCCTAGCAATTGTGCCGGCGTACTTCAGTTGGCTCCGATCTGATCCGGGCCACCAGCGATCCCATCGTCCATCTGCTGAACGCTGATCATCTGCTCATCTGATTGTGCCGGCGCAGTTCAGTTGCCGTGAAGAATGAAGACGCAACAATCAACAGGGACGCCCGCTGTATTTTAATCTTCAAGACCAAGGTTATTTTTCCAACTTATTTTCTTGTATTCAAACGATCTACACATTTAGTCATCTAGTTACTATTTTAAACTAATTACATTCTGTTTGATCACTTGTAATTTTGTTAGGTTTTGTGCTTGGATCTTCATCATGTCTACTAGAATTAGGAAGCATGATTCTGGTGCTTCAAAGCGTAAGAAGAAACAAAGACTAGATCGTGAGGCTCGATCTCAAACAGGTTCCCTTGATGGATATGTCGTGAGAGTACCCCGACTTGATTCGGAAAATCAAACTATGGATGTTAATGTAGATGATGGTCATGATGACAATGACAAAGAGGTTGAGGCTCGTGATGCAGAAATTGATGATGGTATTGCCGAAGAAGCGGGTGATGATAATGTTGCCGATGGGGGTGATCATGTTGATACTGCCAATGAAGGTGATAACGCTAATACCACCGGTGATGATAATATTGTTGATGACATCAAATATCCTTTTCCGTTTGATATATTTGATCCAAGAAATTGGGATGCACTTGATCCTAAAATGATAGATGTTTTGGTGCAAAAGGGTCCTAAAAGAGACTCATCTATTCAGCATGGTAAAAAGGACAAATTGTCTAGAAGGTTTTCTGCAGTATCATATACTAGAGTTCTCTCAAATGGGGAAAAGTGTGACAGAGAATGGCTTGTGTACAGCAAAGATCTTGACAAGGTATTTTGTTTTTGCTGCAAATTATTAAGAAAAGGGCTCGTGCGAGGGCAGTTAGCAAATGAAGGTTTCAGTGACTGGGCTCATCTTGGTCATAGACTTAAAGAGCATGAAACTAGTAGAGAACATGTCACAAATATGACTACATGGTATGACTTGCGCCTTATGTTGGAGAAGAATCAAACAATTGACAAAGTTGCTCAGCGAGAACTTGAGAAGGAAAAGGAACATTGGAGAAAAGTTTTGCTTAGAATCCTCTTGATTGTTAAATTTCTTGCAGAACACAATATAGCATTCCGTGGTAGTAATAGTAAGTTGTACCAAGACAGCAATGGAAATTTCTTAGGACTTGTTCAAATGTTGGCTGAATTTGACCCAGTTATAAAAGAGCATGTTGACTGCATCACGAATGATAAAATTCGTGATCATTATCTTGGCCCCTCCATACAGAATGAGTTGATCAATTTGCTCGCTGCCGCAATCAAGTTGAAAATCATTGAGAAGGTAAAAGAAGCAAAGTACTTCTCAGTTATACTTGACTGTACTCCTGATGCAAGCCACCAAGAACAAATGTCTTTGATAATTAGGTATGTTGGTGCATCTCCAGATTCTTTTTGCATTGAAGAATCCTTCTTAGGTTTTTTGGATGTGAATGATACCACCGGGCAAGGATTGTTTGATGTTTTACAGAAGGAATTGAAGAGTCTTGACCTTGATGTGGACAATGTGAGAGGTCAGGGATATGATAATGGGTCGAATATGAAAGGAAAAAATAAAGGAGTACAAAACAAAGTATTGGAAATAAACCGAAGAGCCTTTTATTCAGCTTGTGGTTGCCATAGTCTGAATTTGGCACTATGTGATATGGCAAAGTCTTGTCGTAAAGCAACGGATTTTTTTGGAGTTATCCAGCGTATCTATACAATATTTGCTAATTCTACTAAGAGATGGCAAATTCTCAAAGATAACATACCAGGATTGACTCTCAAGTCATTATCATCTACTCGTTGGGAGAGTCGTGTTGATAGTGTTCAGGCTATAAGGTTTCAGCTACCGGAAATAAGGGAGGCCTTACTGCAAGTGGCTGAAAGTGATAAAGATTCTTCGACACAAAGTGAAGCTCAATCATTGGCGGAGAATGAACTTGGTGGCTTTGATTTTTTAGTATCAATCATCATCTGGTATGAAATATTATCCGCTGTTAATTTGATTAGCAAAGAGTTACAGTCAAAGGATATGCTTATTGATGTTGCAATTGAATCTGTAAAAGGCTTGCTTTCCTTTTTCAAAAAGTATAGAGAAACCGGCTTTTCAAAAGCATTGGAAGTTGCCAAAAAAATTGCAGTGGAGATGGATATTCATCCAGAGTTCCGCACCAAGCGTAAAATCAAAAGGAAAAAACAATTTGATGAGGGTGAAGATGATGCATCTATCGACTCACAATCTGCAGAGGAGTCATTTAGGGTCAATTATTTTATACGTGTTGTTGATCAAGCTATAACTTCACTTACCATTAGATTTGAACAATATGAGGGGTATGAAAAGATATTTGGTTTTTTGTTTACTTCAGATAGGCTGCGATCACTAGATGATAAGAGTTTGATGGCTGCTTGTGTTAATCTTGAAGATGCACTTAAGAGTGGAGAACATACAGATATTGATGGACTTGAATTGTGTTGTGAGCTAATTTTCATCCAGGATTTACTTCATAAATCAATGGGTCCTCTTGACATTCTGAATTATTTGAAGAAGCGCTCCACAATCTATCCTAATGCTGTTATTGCATACAGAATTTTGTTGACCATTCCTGTAACGGTTGCATCTGCTGAAAGGAGTTTTTCTAAACTCAAGTTGTTGAAGTCCTACTTGCGTTCTACTATGACACAAGAAAGACTTAATGGATTGGCGACAATAGCACTTGAAAATGATGTCTTCGAGAAGATAAAGTACGAAGATATGATTGAAGATTTTATTTCAAAAAATACCAGACGGATGCTTCTTTTTGGTAGAACATGAGGTTACTGGTTAGTTTATTGCTTTCCTATCCCTTTACCTTTCCAGCTTTAATATTTGATATATGCCTAAATAAGGTACAGATAAACTGATTTGAAATTATATTATAAAGTGAGAGTATGCTTTGCGAATGTTAGTTCTTTTGTTATGTGAATTGATCAAAATTTGGGCCACATTTTGGTTTTCGCCCGGGGCCCCGAATTTCTGGAGACGGGCCTGGTTAAGATTCACACGTGGCTGTGAGAAATGGAGACTAGATCATACAGCTATTGGAGGTAGGAAACCTTCCCTGTCAAAAAAAAAAAAAGGAAACTGCTTCGATGGAGCGCCGTAATATTTTCTGAAACTACCGGATATGTTCTCCGAACTGAGCAGGGGATTCACATGTGAGGCTTAATTCTACCACAAGTCAGAAGATGTTAGGAGCTGGACATAGTCATACGTACGCTTTGGTCTCAGAAAAAGGCACGAAAACGAAGATCCTGCACCCCACCCGCGTACACAGAAACACCCGAGAAACAAAGGAAGAGCGGGACTGTACTGTTCATCTTCAAGGTTGCTGGATCCCAAATGAACCAAAGAACAATTCTTCACAAGTATTCCTATCCCTATGCAATATAAACTATGCGAGCACGTCAGCAGCAGTGCGTGCGGCCGCTGGACCCTGACTGCTTGACGCCGCCGAGCATCTGTGTCACCATCCCGATCCCGTTCTGCAACCACTGGCCGTCGTCCCCCACGAACGGCCTAGCCGCGGCGGCGAGCACGCTGGAGATCTGTATCACGAGCAAGAGCAGCAACACCACCTTGGCCATGTTCGCCGTCGCCGCCATTGTCGTCGACTAGGAAAGATCGCCCCGGTCAAGAGAAAGACTGAACCCAACAGAGACACGGGATGGAGTGCCCTGTCTGTTTTCGAGCTTGAAGTTCGCTTTTGTGCTTGTATGCAGCAATGTCTGGCTGAGGAAACTGAGGTTACTTTCGAATGGATTGGAGGAAGCTCGCTGAGCTCGTCCGTATATATACATGCATGCAGAGCGGCGTGGCGTGCGGCTGTCTGTGTGTCCAGTGCCCTCGGTAAACGATTCAAACGTACGTGGAGAATGGAGAATTCGTGCAAGACTCGTTCATGGTCTCTCCAACACGCCGGTCTGAATCGATCAGCGCACGATCATGCTACACCCCGGCTCTTGAACCGTTCCAGCTTGTTCGACAAGTAGAACCGTGTATATTACTACGTACTAGCAGGCTAGGCTAGCAGCAGAGGAAGAGTCGCAGAAACCTGCACTAACGTAATGGAATGCGTGCTTTTGAATCCTGAATTCGTTCGGGTCAAACGCAAGAACACGAATATTTTTTGTTCAACGAGAAGCTGAAATTCCTCGTGTTCATGTACATGGGTTTGGTCCTGGTCGTGAAAGGGGGGAGGCAGGGAAAACTTGCATACAGACACGCATCGTCCTTGTTTATGTGGCCAACATGAACAATGAACAATCTATCGTGTTCACTGTCGTACTACTAATGTCTGTTGGTAGCTGTTGGTAGCTCTTGCCATGCATGGGCGGGTTGAGGTAAACGAACTAATGTCTTGTCCATGAGAAAGATTGACCGTCAGTGTTGACGTCATCAAAGACCAAGACTACTCGTCGGTTGCTTTAGGTAAATCAACGGTGTCGAAAGGTCAAAGGGCCGGAACCTGTCCAACACGAAAAATACGAGGTGGGGTTGGGAGATCGGAAGCAGTGACCCATTCTACACGGTCGCGCAAAGCAACACACGTATGCGCATGCATGTGTGTGCACCTACTACCTACGTGCACCTACCCCCCTCTCACCTCTATATAAACCCAGACCCACCATGCAAATCAACCCATCTCCATTCAGCAGAAACAAACCAAAGCTCTCAGAAGTCAGAAGCCCTGCTGAACCTCGGGACCTGAAGCTACGAAACACCAAGCAAGGCAAATCTTTTCTCCTCCTAGCTAGATCAAAACCTTCTGTCTCCCGTCTGCACAGCCACAACAGCGATGGCGGCGACCGCGACGACATTGATGAGGATGGTGCTGCTGGTGGTCCTCTTGGCGCAGATGCTCAACGTCATGGCCGTCTCGGCGAGGACTTTGAAGGGGGACGCCTGGCTCAAGGACGGCATCGGGATGGTGATGGAGATGCTGGGCGACCTGAAATCAGGCTCCAGCCCTCCCACGCACTGCTGCTAATCGAACCGATCAAGCACACAGTTTTTCTTCGGTTAGAAGATGTAAAGATGCGAGGCTCTCTTTTTCTTTTTGCCTCTTTGCTGTAGAGGGGTATAGATAGATAGGATCATTCTTTCGTTGGAGATCAACTGGCCACTCAACACAGGTCTAACTGTAACCATGTTATTTGAGTACAAAATTTGTTCATTCTTTCAAGCAATCGATGACAGTATGTGTATGAATTGTCTCTGGTCTTAAATGTTTCGACCGATTTCAAAAGTATGGGAGCGTCTAAATATCAGTTAACTGAAAAAATGATCTCATCAGTCACTTTGTTTCTATTCTTCGGATCAAAAACTATCGCACTTCGTCTTCTTCCTCCCAGATTCGGTCGACCACCGGTGCAACCGCCGGCCCTACCGTGTCCCATCCGCCTGCCTCCACCACCCGGGGACGGCGGGCGCAGTCGCGCAGCGCCCCGCCCTCCCCGCATCGTTGTTGCTGACCGCCGCCCCGGCCATTCCTCTAAGCTCCGCAGCAATGGAGAAGAACTCCAGCGATGTAACCCACCCCACTCCACCCTTAAAATAGATAATGGGGCAAGGCTTCCCCCTAAGATAGATGATGGGGCAATGACTTCTCCAGCGAGGCTTCTTCTTCTCCGGTGGGATTGGAAGGAAGAAAGAAAGGAAGGAGATGACTGACGCAAGAAAAAATTTCAAGTACCTGAGAAATAGCAAAGAATGGCTTTTGTGTTCCCGAATAAAAATTTAGCTTTTGCGAGTTATGCCTCTTTGCCTTTTATTTATGTGCAGTTTATTTCAGAAAATATAGCTTTTCGAATACAATGGCGATAGGCCTTCGACTCTTACAAAATTTGTTTAGATAAAAAAGAGAAATATGAACAAATATAGACTCAAATGATCATAGACGAAATACTTTACGAGTCTAAAAACCGACCACAAAATTTGACCCCTGCGGCTGCGGGGCCGGTTGTTGGTCTCATGTCATGGAACCGAGACTGCTGACCAATTAAACGGGAGCTGCCGAAACTGGTGTGGTCAAATTAACGCACAAGTTGGAACACGTCCGGGGACCGGGAGAAGCCGCTGCCTGGTAGGTGTAGCACGTTAAAGGCTGGTCCGACCTCAAAAAAAAAAATGCTGGTCCGAACGGGAGATTTCTACAGGGTCGGCCGGTGGGTCGGGATTTCCATCGTCTTGTGTTGGGCAGCGGGTGCAGGCAGAGGAAACAGCGCGCGACACCTGCCGCTCCACTGTCGGTTCTTCACGCCTTTCTTCTGCTTGACGGCGGCTCTTCACACTTGCCATCGAATCAGGGGTCTCATGTGATTCACCACTGTCCTTCGTGTCATCGTGTGATGTTCCCTCCCCGACAAACTTCACGCGCCGACGAAAGCGTTCACGGTGCTCGTTTCTCATGCACCGTACATTTTCGGCCGATACCAATGGTAATTTTGTAGGTTGACCCATCCACAGAGAGAAAGAGAGAGCCTGCTTAGAGCATCTTTAATAGACGGTTCATACGTAAAAATAATTAACTTTTAGAGCTTTCATAGTAAAAAGTGTTGCTCAATAGACAGTTCATATGTAGAAAAAAAAATGGACCACCGCTTTTGAAAATGTAAAATTGAAAACTTCGTGATGCACATTTACATTACGAGATATAATTGATGTAAAATTATGGCTGCCCATCAAACAACCAACCGCCACTTCATTTCCCTTCCGCCTCGCGACCGCCCGTCCGCGACCCGCTCGGCCGCAGCTCTCCGACGCCGCCCTGCCGTAGTTCCAGCCCCCAGCCGCCGATTCCACCCCGCCTGGGCCGCCGCCTGCCGCTGTCTCGCCCCATCACGTCCGCCTCCGCTCCGGCCGCCTCCATCCCGCACCGACCTCGTCCGCCTCCTCTCCGGCCGCAACCGCCTTCGGTCCGTCCTCCGCCCAGCCTCGCACCGCCCGCCTCCTCTCCGGCCGCCTCCGCCTCTGGTCCGTCCGCCGTCCCGCTCCGTCCGCCGCCGCCCCGCTCCCCGCTCGGCCACCGCCTCGACTCGCTCCCCGCTCGGTCGCCGCCCGCTCCCAGATGGCGCCGAAGGGCAAGTCCGGTTTCTTCGGCGTGAGGGCAAAGCCCTCCGGGAACTTCGAAGTGGAGTTCTTCGATGTCGGGCGGCATTGGTGGCTCGGCACGTGGGCATCCGGATGGAGGAGGTGCCGGTGAAGAAGAGACCGGCGGTTGTCGTCGCTCTCGATAAGAGCGACAAGGCTGCGATGGCTCGGTTTGCGCGAGAGCATCCGCAGTACGTCCAGGCCGAGCTGGAGCACTATTGAAAGCGTGACGACGAGGCGAAAAAGGAGGTGAAGAAGGAGGACGAGGCCGGCCCCTCGACTGTGATCCCTATCGAGTCGTCGGCCGAGGATTGGGGTGACTCCGAGGAGGAGGACGATGGGTGCGATGAGCCGACCAAGGACGAGTTCTGGGAGCAGTTCCGCAGCTCCGACGACGAGGAGTAGTTTCATCTAGTAATCTGAATAAGTAGTAGTTGAATTTGTGTATGAAACTATGTTGAATTTCATGTTTGAACTATGTTGAGATGAAGTAGTAGTTGGTCATTTTAATCTTCGTTTTGGACCATGTGTTGGAGCTGCTTTTTTATTTACATCTCTGTTTTAAATCATCTATTGAAGTTAAGCCTTTTTCAAAGATGTAAAAGCATCTTTTGGTGTTTCAAATTTGGACCATCATCAGTTTGAACCGGCCAAATATATCATCTATTGGAGACACAACTGTTGCTCCGTCACTCCGTCAAGAATAATACGGAGTAGTATTCTTATTGTAGGAGGTTCTGAGTCAAATCCATGCTACAGTTTGTTGCATATACCCGCTGACGAAAGCACGACCGATTTCGCTAGTGCGCTGGTTATTCAACATTTGACTAAGTCAAGGTAGGAAGAATCAGTCGGTCTGTATTTTTTTCGTGGCAAGCCCATCTGTTTAGAATGGATATATGCCGCCTACAGGCGGCAGATAGGCGTGTCTTCGACGGCAGTTGAGCCAGCCAAGTTCGCTGCTACGTTTTTGTGTTCGTTTGTTTTCTCCGTTTCTTTTTTGTTTGCCCTTTCTTTTGAGAGCAACTAGTTAACGAGCGCTTGTTTGAAAGCCTTGCAACGATCAGCGTCACTTGACGTGCTCTCAACCATTCGCCACGTGTCGCGCTCTGGACGCTCCTTCCAGTTTTTTTTACTTTTCCGCACGCGTTTCGGATTTTTAAACGGTTTTTTACTGGGTTTTTTCGATGTTTTGGTTTTCCCCGGTCTTCCTTAGCTTTTCGATCAAAAAAAATTTTACGCGAAAAAACGCGTTTTCTATTTTTTTTCGCGAAAAGTCACGGTTTTTCTTCCGCGAGAGGCATGGTTGTGCTTTAGCGAGAGTCACGGCCGTGCCTTTTAGAAACAAAAAAAAACTCGTTTTCTGTTTTTTTTCTTTCGCAAAAGTCACGGTTTTACTTCCGCGAGAGGCACGGTTGTGCTTTCGCGAGAGTCACGGTCGTGCCTCTCGGAAAGGGAAAAACAAAATGCATTTTCTATTTTTTTTTCTTTCACGAGAATCACAAATTTGCTTTCGCAAGAGGCACGGTTGTGCTTTCGCGAGAGTCACGGCCGTGCCTCTCGGAAAGGAAAAAATACGCGTTTTCTGTTTTTGTTTCTTTCACGAGAGTCATGGTTTTGCTTTCGCCAGAGGCACGGTTGTGCTTTCGCGAGAGTCACGGGCGTGCCTCTTTCAGAAAGGAAAAAAACGCGTTTTCTGCTTTTTTCCTTTCACGAGAGTCACAGTTTTGCTTTCGCGAGAGGCACGATTGTGATTTTGCGAGAGGCATGGGCGTGCCTCTTTCAGAAAGGAAAAAAACCGTGCTCCTGGTTTGGTTTTTTCGTCCGGTTTTTTTTTCCGGTTTTTTTCATGAAAAAAGTCCGTCAAAACCTATCAACATGGGATCTAGTTTTGAAGATCTCGACGCGAGGAATTCAATGGTGAAAACGGTTTGAGATTTGGACGCACGGTTTAAGAGATAAAACGTTTTGAATAAACTGATCTACGAAAAAAATGGAAAACTCCCAGGTTGTGACAAGTGGCGCGCTGCATCTGCGCCACTTGTCGTGACCTGGGAAGATGGAATGTTCTTTGCAACGAGTACTCCTTAATTAGTGATTTGGCTTTCTTTTTCTGTGTTTTCCTTCTGGTTCTTTTACGGACATTTTTTTCTGGTTTTGTATGTTTGGTCTTCTCTTTATTGTTTTTATTAACATATATGGTGAACATTTCTATATATTGTGAACATTTTCATATAGGCAAATCTGTGTCCCTCGCTAAAGAAAGAAATAATATTTTTTCCCTTTTCCATGAGGCACAGCTATACCTCTCGCGTAATCAAATTTGTGCCTCCACAAGAATCAAAAGTATGACTCTCACGGAAGAAGAAAAAACACGTTTTCCTCTTTTTGGAGAGGAATAGCCTCTTGTGGAAGAAAAAACGCCGCATGTTTCTCTCTTTCCGAGAGGCATAGAGCACAGCGGTGCCTCTCGCGGAAGAAAAGAAATGTGTTTTCCTTTCAGAGAGGCACAACTATGTCTCTTCCGGAAGCAAATATGTGTCTCCATGAGAAACAAATGTGTGCCTCTTGCGAAAGAAACAAAAAGTGTTTTCTCGCGCATTTATAAAAATGGGTTCGAAACAAAAACCGGGCAAAAATCTAAAAAGAAAAAGGAAACCATCTAAACCCGAAAACATGTACCCCAAAAAAAATAAGAGGGGGCGCTCGGCATGCGACATGTGGCGGCGGCTGAGAGCGCGCTCTCAGTCCACCAAAAGTCAACCTTACAAGGCTCCAGCAATGGGTGCCCCTTGGTTAGTTGCCCTTTTTAATAAGATAATATGTGTGTCATTTATATCATAAGGATCATAGTATATCTCACATACATATCGACCTGGCAAAACTAAAAAGACAACATAATGATAGCCTTTGCACAAAGGAACATCAGCCACCGAAAAATCCTCTGAGCTTGACACCAATGCCCCTCACCTACCTCTGGCACCACCACAGCAGCCAGCAAAGGTAAAAGATGACGGATCACCTCCACACCCGAGCTCGATGCGGCTCCATCACCGATATGCAACTTTGCGGACCTCCAAGGTGGCTTGACAAAGGCAAACCATTATCGTTGAAGAATCAGATAGGGGCAAAACCCGGGCACGCCATCAAACTCCAGATCTGGCACCCCCACATGACTAAGACATCGGAGGAAAAAACCATACCTGCCATCCACGAACCATGAACCCAACACACGATCCACCATCTTTCAGATGTCGCTGATGCAGATCACAATCTACATCCGCTCCTGGACTACCTCCCAAGCTCCGGCCCCGTCCTGGAGCAAACGCCGCTGCAATGGGGGAGCCCGAGGACACTATGTTGGGAAACGTAGGAGAAAACAAAAAAATCGCCCTACGAACACCCAGGAACAATATGAAGATGCATATCAGGTTAGGATCAACGATCGTTACCGACTCTAGAGTGCAGCGGAAGTAGACGAGTCGGTGTAGATCATACCTGGAGTCCCTCAAATCTCGATGACGATCTTGCGGACTGCCCTCAAACGTTTCCTCGTACGTAAGACCAAAAGCATAACCTCTCCACTTGGTTGCAAGCGTACGTTCTTCACGATGCGGTACTGCTTCGCTGTCCAGAGCTAATCATCGCCCGAGAATTATAGGGATGAGATTAGAACCACACGGGGCTTCTAATTATGAGGATTAGAGGTGGCTAGTGAAGGAAATATGCCCTAGAGGCAATAATAAAGTTGTTATTTATATTTCCTTATATCATGATAAATGTTTATTATTCAGGCTACAATTGTATTAACCGGGAACTTAGTACATGTGTGAATACATAGACAAACAGAGTGTACCTAGTATGCCTCTACTAGACTAGCTCGTTAATCAAAGATGGTTAAGTTTCCTAACCATAGACATGTGTTGTCATTTGATGAACGGGGTCACATCATAAGAGAATGATGTGATGGACAAGACACATCCGTTAGCTTAGCACTATGATCGTTTTGCTTATTGCTATTGCTTTCTTCATGACTTATACATGTTCCTATGACTATGAGATTATGCAACTCCCGAATACCGGAGGGACACTTAGTGTACTATCAAATGTCACAACGTAACTGGGTGATTATAAAGATGCTCTACAGGTGTCTCCGATGGTGTTTGTTGAGTTGGCATAGATCAAGATTAGGATTTGTCACTCCGATTGTCGAAGAGGTAGCTCTGGGCCCTCTCGGTAATGCACATCAGTATAAGCCTTGCAAGCAATGTGACTAATGAGTTAGTTGCGGGATAATGCATTACGGAATGAGTAAAGAGACTTGCCGGTAACGAGATTGAACTAGGTATGATGATACCGACGATCGAATCTTGGGCAAGGAACATATCGATGACAAAGGGAACAACGTATGTTGTTATGCGGTTTGACCGATAAAGATCTTCATAGAATATGTAGGAGCTAATATGAGCATCTAGGTTCCGCTATTGGTTATTGACCAGAGATGTGTCTCGATCATGTCTACATAGTTCTCGAACCCGAAGGGTCCGCACGCTTAATGTTCGATGACGATTTGTATTATGATTTATGTGATTTGATGTACCGAAGGTTTTTCGGAGTCCTGGATGATATCACGAACATGACGAGGAGTCTCGAAATGGTTGAGACATAAAGATTGATATATTTGACCATGTTATTCGGACACCGGAAGTGTTCCGGATGGTTTCGACTAAAACCGGAGTGCCGGAGAGGTTACCGAAAATGTCATGGGAACTAATGGGCCACCATGGGCCTTAGTGGAGATAGAGGAGGGAAGCCAAGGAAGGCCGCACGCCCCCCCTTGCAGTCCAAATTGGACAAGGGAAGGGGGGCAGCGCCCCCCTTTCCTTCTCCCTCTCTCCCTCTCCTTCCTTCCCCCTCTCTCCCTCTTGGTGGAATCCTACTAGGACTTGGAGTCCTAGTAGGACTCCCCTCATTGGGCGCACCCCCTAGGGCCAGCCGGCCTCCTCCTCCCCTCCTTTATATACGGGGGAGGGGGCACCCCATAGACACACAAGTTGATCTTTAGCCGTGTGTGGTGCCCCCCTCCACAGTTTTACACCTCGGTCGTATGTTGTAGTGCTTTGGTGAAGCCCTGTGCCGGTAACTTCATAATCTCCGTCACTATGCCGTTGGGCTGACGAAACTCTCCTCGGCCTCAACTGGATCAAGAGTTCGAGGGACATCACCGAGCTGAACATGTGCAGATCGCGGAGGTGTCGTGCGTTCGGTACTTGATCGGTTGGATCGCGAAGACGTTCGACTACATCAACCGCGTTACTAAACGCTTCCGCTTTCGGCCTATGAGGGTACGTAGACACACTCTCCCCGCTCGTTGCTATGCTTCTCCTAGATAGATCTTGCATGATCGTAGGCAATTTTTTTTGAAATACTACGTTCCCCAACAGTAGCATCTGAGCCAGTTCTATGCGTAAATGTTATATGCACGAGTAGAACACAAAGAGTTGTGGGCGATAATGTCGTACTACTTACCAGCATGTCATACTTTGATTTGGCGGTATTGTTGGATGAAGCGGCCCAGACCGACATTACATGACCGTGTTCATGAGACTAGTTCTACCGCCGTGCTTCGCACACAGGTGGCTAGTGGGTGTCTGTTTCTCCAACTTTAGTTGAATCGAGTGTGGCTATGCTCGGTCCTTGTTGAAGGTTAAAATAGCACACTTGACAAAAAATCGTTGTGGTTTTGATGCGTAGATAAGAACGGTTCTTACTAGAAGCCCGTAGGAGCCACGTAAAACTTGCAACAACAAAGTAGAGGACCTCTAACTTCTTTTTGCAGGGCTTGCTGTGATGTGATATGGTCAAGACGTGATGATATATAAATTTTTGTATGAGATGATCATGTTTTGTAACAGTTATCGGCAATTGGCAGGAGCCATATGGTTGTCACTTTATTGTATGAAATGCAATTGCCGTGTATTTGTTTTAATTTATCACTAAGCGGTAGCGATAGTCGTAGAAGAAATATTGGCGAGACGAATGATGCTTCGATGGAGATCAAGGTGTCAAGCCGGTGACAATAATGATCATGACGGTGCTTTGGAGATGGAGATCAAAGGCAGAAGATGATGATGGCCATATCATATCACTTATTTGATTGCATGTGATGTTTATCTTTTTATGCATCTTATTTTGCTTAGTACGGTGGTAGCATAATAAGATGGTCTCTCACTAAATTTCAAGGTACAAGTGTTCTCCCTGAGTATGCACCGTTGCGACAGTTCGTCGTGCCGAGACACCTCGTGATGATCGGGTGTGATAAGCTCTACGTTCACATACAACGGGTGCAAGCCAGTTTTGCACACGCAGAATACTCGGGTTAAAATTGATGAGCCTAGCCTATGCAGATATGGCCTCGGAACACCGAAAGGTCGAGCGTGAATCATGTAGTAGATATGATCTACATAGTGATGTTCACCATTGAAAACTACTCCATCTCACGTGATGATCGAACATGGTTTAGTTGATATGAATCACGTGATCACTTAGATGATTAGAGGGATGTCTACCTAAGTGGGAGTTCTTAAGTAATATGATGAATTGAACTTTAATTTATCATGAACTTAGTACCTACTAGTATTTTGCATGTCTATGTTGTTGTATAAATGGCCCGTGCTACTGTTCCGTTGAATTTTAATGCGTTTCCAGAGAAAGCTAAGTTGAAAGATGATGGTAACAACTACACGGACTGGGTCCGTAACTTGAAGATTATCCTCATTGCTGCACAAAAGAATTACGTCCTGGAAGCACCGCTAGGTGCAAGACCCGCTGCAAGAGCAATGCCGGATGTTATGAACGCCTGGTAGAGAAAAGCTGATGACTACTCGATAGTTCAGTGTGCCATGCTTTACGTCTTAGAACCGGGACTTCAACGACGATTTGAATGTCATGGAGCATATGAGATGTTCCAGGAGTTGAAGTTAATATTTCAAGCAAATGCCTAGATTGGCAGATATGAAGTCTCCAATAAGTTCTACAGCTGCAAAATGGAGGAGAATAATTCTGTCAGTGAACATATACTCAGAATGTCTGGGTACCACAATCACTTGACTCAGTTGGGAGTTAATATTCCGGTTGATAGTGTCATTGAAAGAGTTCTTCAATCACTGCCACCAAGCTAAAAAAGCTTCGTGATGAATTATAATATGCAAGGGACGGATAAGACAATTCCAGAGCTCTTCGCGGTGCTAAAGGCTGCGAAAGTAGAAATAAAGAAGGAGTGTTGATGGTTAACAAGACCACTAGTTTCAAGAAAAAGAGCAAAGGGAAGAAGTGGAACTTCAAGAAGAACGACAAGAAAGTTGCTACTCAACTGAAGAAGCCCAAGTCTGGACTGAGTGTTTCTACTGCAAAGGGACTGGTCACTGGAAGCGGAACTGCCCCAAGTATTTGGCGGATATGAAGGATGGCAAAGTGAAAGGTATATTTGATATACATGTTATTGATGTGTATCTTACTAATGCTCGTAGTAGCGCCTGGGTATTTGATACTGGTTCTGTTGCTCATATTTTCAACTCAAAACAGGGGCTACGGATTAAGGGAAGATTGGCTAAGGACGAGGTGACGATGCGCGTGGGAAATGGTTCCAAAGTCGATGTGATCGCTGTCGGCGCGCTACCTCTACATCTACCTTTGGGATTAGTTTTAGACCTAAATAATTGTTATTTGGTGCCAGCGTTAAGCATGGACATTATATCTGGATCTTGTTCGATGCGAGGCGGCTATTCATTTAAATCAGAGAATAATGGTTGTTCTATTTATATGAGTAATATCTTTTATGGTCATGCACCCTTGATGAGTGGTCTATTTTTGTTGAATCTCGATAGTAGTGATACACATATTCATAGTATTGAAGCCAAAATATATAAGTTTAATAATGATAGTGCAACTTATTTGTGGCACTGCCGTTTAGGTCATATCGGTGTAAATCGCATGAAGAAACTCCATGCTGATGGGCTTTTGGAATCACTTGATTATGAATCACTTGATGCTTGCGAACCATGCCTCATGGGCAAGATGACTAAGACTCCGTTCTCCGGCACAATGGAGCGAGCAACAGACTTGTTGGAAATAATACATACTGATGTACGCGGTCTGATGAGTGTTGATGCATGTAGCAGGTATCGTTATTTTCTAACCTTCACACATGATTTGAGCAGATATGGGTATATCTACTTGATGAAACATAAGTCTGAAACATTTGAAAAGTTCAAAGAATTTCAGAGTGAAGTGGAAAATCATCGTAACAAGAAAATAAACTTTCTACGATCTGATCATGGAGGTGAATATTTGAGTTACGATTTTGGTCTTTATTTGAAACAATGCGGAATAGTTTCGCAACTCACGCCACCCGGAACATGATGTCTACTACTCAAACTTCTTTTTGTAGACGTTGTTGGCCCTCCAAGTGCAGAGGTTTATAGGACAGTAGCAAATTTCCCTCAAGTGAATGCCTAAGGTTCATCAATCTGTGGGAGGCATAGGATGAAGATCGTCTCTCTCAAACAACCCTGCAACCAAATAACAAAGAGTCTCTTGTGTCCCCAACACACCCAATACAATGGTAAATTGTATAGGTGCACTAGTTCGGCAAAGAGATGGTGATACAAGTGCAATATGGATGGTAGATATAGGTTTTTGTAATCTGAAAATATAAAAACAGCAAGGTAACTAATGATAAAAGTGAGCACAATTGGTATTGCAATGCGTTGAAACAAGGCCTAGGGTTCATACTTTCACCAGTGCAAGTTCTCTCAACAATAATAACATAATTGGATTATATAACTATCCCTCAACATGCAACAAAGAGTCACTCCAAAGTCACTAATAGCGGAGAACAAGCGAAGAGATTATTGTAGGGTACGAAACCACCTCAAAGTTATTCTTTCTGATCGATCTATTCAAGAGTCCGTAGTAAAATAACACGTAGCTATTCTTTCTGTTCGATCTATCCTAGAGTTCATACTAGAATAACACCTTAAGACACAAATCAACCAAAACCCTAATGTCACCTAGATACTCCAATGTCACCTCAAGTATCGCTGGTTATGATTATATGCTATGCATCACACAATCTCAGATTCATCTATTCAAACCAACACAAAGTACTTCAAAGAGTGCCCCAAAGTTTCTACCGGAGAGTCAAGACAAAAACGTGTGCCAACCCCTATGCATAAGTTCACAAGGTCAATGAACCCGCAAGTTGATCACCAAAACATACATCAAGTAGATCACATGAATATCCCATTGTCACCACAGATAAGCACATGCAAGACATACATCAAGTGTTCTCAAATCCTTAAAGACTCAATCTGATAAGATAACTTCAAAGGGAAAACTCAATCCATTACAAGAGAGTAGAGGGGGAGAAACATCATAAGATCCAACTATAATAGAAAAGCTCGTGGTACATCAAGATCGTGCCAAATCAAGAACACGAGAGAGAGAGAGAGAGAGAGAGAGAGAGAGATCAAATACATAGCTACTGGTACATACCCTGAGCCCCGAGGGTGAACTACTCCCTCCTCGTCATGGAGAGCGCCGGGATGATGAAGATGGCCACCGATGAGGGATCCCCCCTCCGGCAGGGTGCCGGAACAGGGTCTCGATTGGTTTTTGGTGGCTACAGAGGCTTGCCGCGGCAGAACTCCCGATCTAGGTTTCTTTTCGGGGGTTTCTATATTTATGGGGATTTTGGGCGTCGGGAACAATTCAGGGGGGTCTCTGAGGTGGCCACAAGGTAGGGGGGCGCGCCCAGGGGGGTAGGGTGCACCCCCACCCTCGTGGGTTCCTTGGGACTCTTCTGGTCCATCTCCAATACTCCGTGGGCTTCTTCTGGTCCAAAAATAATCTCCGTGAAATTTCAGGTCAATTGGACTCCGTTTGGTTTTGCTTTTCTGCGATACTCAAAAACAAGGAAAAAACAGAAACTGGCACTGGGCTCTAGGTTAATAGGTTAGTCCAAAAAATCATATAAAATAGCATATAAATGCATATAAAACATCCTAGATGGATAATATAATAGCATCGAACAATACAAAATTATAGATACGTTGGAGACATATCAAGCATCCCCAAGCTTAATTCCTGCTCGTCCTCGAGTAGGTAAATGATAAAAACAGAATTTTTCATGTGGAATGCTACCTAACATATGTATCAATGTAATCTTCTTTATTGTGGGAAGAATATTCAGATCCATAAGAGTCAAGACAAAAGTTTAATATTGACATAAAAACAATAATACTTCAAGCATACTAACTAAGCAATTATGTCCTCTCAAAACAACATAGCCAAAGAAAGCTCATCCCTACAAAATCATATAGTTTGGCCATGCTTCATTTTCGTCATACAAAATGCTCTCATCATGCAGAACCTCGATGACAAGCCAAGCAATTGTTTCATACTTTAGTATTCTCAAACTTTTTCAACTTTCACACAATATATGAGCGCGAGCCATGGACATAGCACTATGGGTGGAATAGAATATGATGATGGAGGTTGTGTGGAGAAGACAAAAAAGGAGAAAGTCTCACATTGACGCGACTAATCAACAGGCTATGGAGATTCCCAACAATTGATGTCAATGCGAGGAGTAGGGATTGCCATGCAACGGATGCACTAGAGCTATAAATGTATGAAAGCTCAACAAAAGAAACTAAGTGGGTGTGCATCCAACTTGCTTGCTCATGAAGACCTAGGGCATTTGAGGAAGCCCATTGTTGGAATATATAAGCCAATTTCTATAATGAAAAATTCCCACTAGTATATGAAAGTGACAAAATAAGAGACTCTCTATCATGATGATCATGGTGCTACTTTGAAGCACAAGTGTGGAAAAAGGATAGTAGCATTGCCCCTTCTCTCTTTTTCTCTCCTTTTTTTGGGCCTTCTCTTTTTTTATTTGGCCTTTATCTTTTTTTTGGCTTTTCTCTTTTCTTTTTTTGGCCTTTCTCTTTTTTTTATTTCCTCACAGGGGACAATGCTCTAATAATGATGATCATCACAGTTCAATTTATTTACAACTCAAGGATTACAACTCGATACTAGAACAAAATATGACTCTATATGAGTGCCTCCGGCGGTGTACCGGGATGGCAATGAATCATGAGTGACATGTATGAAAAATTATGCATGGTGGCCTTGCCACAAATACGATGTCAACTACATGATCATGCAAGGCAATATGACAATGATGAAGCGTGTCATAATAAACGGAACGGTGGAAAGTTGCATGGCAATATATCTCGGAATGGCTATGGAAATGCCATAATAGGTAGGTATGGTGGCTGTTTTGAGGAAGATAGAAGGAGGTTTATGTGTGATAGAGCGTATCATATCACGGGGTTTGGATGCACCGGTGAAGTTTGCACCAACTCTTGAGGTGAGAAAGGGCAATGCACTGTACCGAAGAGGCTAGAAATGATGGAAGGGTGAGAGTGCGTATAATCCATGGACTCAACATTAGTCATAAAGAACTCACATACTTATTGCAAAAATCTACAAGTCATCAAAACCAAGCACTACGCGCATGCTCCTAGGGGGATAGATTGGTAGGAAAAGACCATCGCTCATCCCCGACCGCCACTCATAAGGAAGGCGATCAAAGAACTCCTCATGCTTCAAATTTGTCACACAACGGTTACCATACGTGCATGCTACGGGACTTGCAAACATCAACACAAGTATTTATCAATTTCACAATTACTCAACTAGCACGACTCTAATATCACCATCTTCATATCTCAAAACAATCATCAATTATCAAACTTCTCATAGTATTCAATGGACTTTATATGAAAGTTTTTATTATACCCATCTTGGATGCCTATCATATTAGGACTAGTTTCATAACCAAAGAAAATTAGCATGTTGTTTAGGACTCTCAAAATAATATAAGTGAAGCATGAGAGATCAACAATTTCTTCAAAATAAAACCACCGCCATGCTCTAAAAGGATATAAGTGAAGCGCTAGAGCAAATGACAAACTACTCTAAAAGTTATAAGTGAAGATCAATGAGTAGTCGTATAATTATGCAACTATGTGAAGACTCTATAACATTTAAGAATCTCAGATCTTGGTATTTTATTCAAACATCAAACAAAAAAAAGAAAATAAAATGACGCTCCAAGCAAAACACATATCATGTGGTGAATAAAAATATAGCTCCAAGTAAAGTTACCCATGAACAAAGACGAAAGAGGGGATGCCATCCGGGGCATCCCCAAGCTTAGGCTCTTGGTTGTCCTTGAATATTACCTTGGGGTGCCTTGGGAATCCCCAAGCTTAGGCTCTTGCCACTCCTTATTCCATAGTCCATCGAATCTTTACCCAAAACTTGAAAACTTCACAACACAAAACTCAACAGAAAACTCGTAAGCTCCGTTAGTATATGAAAATAAATCACCACTTAGGTACTGTTGTGAACTCATTATAAATTCATATTGGTGTAATATCTACTATATTCCAACTTCTCTATGGTTCATACCCTCTGATACTACTCATAGGTTAAATAAGCAAACAACAAAATGAAAACATAATCTATCAAAAACAGAACAGTCTGTAGTAATCTGTATCAAATGTATACTTTTGGAACTCCAAAAATTCTTAAATAAATTGGTAGACGTGAGGAATTTATCTATTAATCATCTGCAAAAATAATCAACCTAAAAGAACTCTCCAGTAAAGAATGGCAGCTAATCTCATGAGCGCGAAAGTTTCTGTTTTTTACAGCAAGATCGCAAAGACTTCACCCAAGTCTTCCCAAAGGTTATACTTGGCACAAACACTAATTAAAACATAAAACCACATCTAACCAGAGGCTAGATATATTATTTATTACTAAACAGGAGCAAAATGCAAAGAAAAAAATAAAATTGAGTTGCCTCCCAACAAGCGCTAACGTTTAACGCCCCTAGCTAGGCATGATGATTTCAATGATGCTCACATAAAAGATAAGAACTGAAACATAAATAGAGCATCATGAAGAATATGTATAGCACATTTAGGTCTAACCCACTTCTTATGCATAGGGATTTTGTGAGCAAACAATTTATGGGAACAAGAATCAACTAGCATAGGAAAGCAAAAACAAGCATAACTTCAAGATTTTAAGCACATAGAGAGGAAACTTGATATTATTGCAATTCCTACAAGCATATATTCCTACCTCATAATAATTTTCAGTAGCATCATGAATGAATTCAACAATATAACCATCACATAAAGCATTCTTTTCATGATCTACAAGCATAGAATTTTTTTACTATCCACATAAGCAAATTTCTTCTCATGAATAGTAGTGGGAGCAAACTCAACAAAATAACTATCATGTGAGGCATAATCCAATTGAAAACTAAAATCATGATGACGAGTTTCATGGTTATCATTATTCTTTATGGCATACATATCATCACAATAATCCTCATAGGTAGCAACTTTATTCTCATAATCAATTGGAACCTCTTCCGAAATAGTGGATTCATCACTAAATAAAATCATGACCTCTCCAAATCCACTTTCATAATTATCACAATAAGATTCAAAACCTCCAAAATAGTGGGATCATTATTTCCTAAAGTTGACACTCTTCCAAACCCACTTTCATTAATATAATTCATAATTAGGAGGCATGCTATCATCATAATAAATTTGCTCATCGAAACTTGGGGGACAAAAAATATCATCTTCGTCAAACATAGAATCCCCAAGCTTATGGCTTTGCATATCATTAGCATCATGGATATTCAAGTAATTCGTACTAACAACATTGCAATCATGCTCATCATTCAAATATTTAGTGCCAAACATTCTAATGCATTCCTCTTCTAACACTTGAGCACAATTTTCCATTCCATCATTTTCACGAAAGACATTAAAAAGATGAAGCATATGGTGCACCCTTAATTCCATTTTTTTGTAGTTTTCTTTTATAGACTAAACTAGTGATAAAACAAGAAACTAAAAGATTCGATTGCAAGATCTAAAGATATACCTTCAACACTAACCTCCCCGGCAACGGCGCCAGAAATTGCTTAGTTGACGGGGTGTTAGTGCCGCTTACCTAGCCTCCCCGGCAACGGCGCCAGAAATTGCTTGATGTCTACTACTCAACCTTCTTCTTGTAGACGTTGTTGGTCCTCCAAGTTAAGAGGTATGTAGGCCAGTAGCAAATTTCCCTCAAGTGGATGACCTAAGGTTTATTAATTCGTGGGAGGCGTAGGATGAAGATGGTCTCTCTCAAACAACCCTCCAACCAAATAACAAAGAGTCTCTTGTGTCCCCAACACACCCAATACAATGGTAAATTGTATAGGTGCACTAGTTTGGCGAAGAGATGGTGATACAAGTGCAATATGGATGGTAGATATAGGTTTTTGTAATCTGAAAATATAAAAACAACAAGGTACTAATGATAAAAGTGAGCATAATCGGTATTGCAAAGCGTTGAAACAAGGCCTAGGGTTCATACTTTCACTAGTGCAAGTTCTCTCAACAATAATAACATAATTGGATCATATAACTATCCCTCAACATGCAACAAAGAGTCACTCCAAAGTCACTAATAGCGGAGAACAAACGAAGAGATTATTGTAGGGTACGAAACCACCTCAAAGTTATTCTTTCTGATCGATCTATTCAAGAGTCCATAGTAAAATAACATGAAGCTATTATTTCCATTTGATCTATCCTAGAGCTTGTACTAGATTAACACCTTAAGACACAAACAACCAAAACCCTAATGTCACCTAGATACTCCAATGTCACCTCAAGTATCCGTGGGTATGATTATACGATATGCATCACACAATCTCAGATTCATCTATTCAAACCAACACAAAGTACTTCAAAGAGTGCCCCAAAGTTTCTACCGGAGAGTCAAGACGAAAACGTGTGCCAACCCCTATGCATAAGTTCACAAGGTCAATGAACCCGCAAGTTGATCACCAAAACATACATCAAGTAGATCACATGAATATCCCATTGTCAGCACAGATAAGCACATGCAAGACATACATCAAGTGTTCTCAAATCCTTAAAGACTTAATCCGATAAGATAACTTCAAAGGGAAAACTCAATCCATTACAAGAGAGTAGAGGGGGAGAAACATCATAAGATCCAACTATAATAGCAAAGCTCGCGGTACATCAAGATCGTGCCAAATCAAGAACACGAGAGAGAGAGAGAGAGAGAGAGAGAGAGAGAGAGAGGGAGATCAAACACATAGCTAATGGTACATACCCTCAGCCCCGAGGGTGAACTACTCCCTCCTTGTCATGGAGAGCGCCGGGATGATGAAGATGGTCATCGGTGAGGGATCCCCCCTCCGGCAGGGTGCCGGAATGGGGTCCCGATTGGTTTTTGGTGGTTATAGAGGCTTGCGGCGGTGGAACTCCTGGTCTAGGTTTCTTTTCAGGCGTTTCTACATTTATAGGGATTTTTGGCGTCGGGAACAAGTCAGGGGGTCTCCGAGGCAGCCACGAGGTAGGGGGACGCGCCCAGGAGGGTAGGGCGCGCCCCCACCCTCGTGGGTGCCTCGGGACTCTTCTGGTCCATCTCTGATACTCTGTGGGCTTCTTCTGGTCCAACAATAATCTCCATGAAATTTCATGTCAATTGGACTCCGTTTGGTTTTCCTTTTCTGCAATACTCAAAAACAAGGGAAAAACAGAAACTGCACTGGGCTCTAGATTAATAGGTTAGTCCAAAAAATCATATAAAATAGCATATATGAAAGGATCGAGAAGAGGTGTCTAGAGGGGGGTGATTAGACACTAAGTGCTAAAAGTTGCAGTTTTTAATATTCTTAAATTTAGGTGGAGTTTAAGCACAAGTTTAACAAACACAATACATATCAAGCAAGCATGCAATGAGTATATGAGCAGCGGAAAGTAAAGCATGCAACTTGCAAGAATGTAAAGGGAAGGGTTTGGAGTATTCAAACGCAATTGGAGACACGGATGTTTTTGGCGTGGTTCCGATAGGTGGTGCTATCGTACATCCATGTTGATGGAGACTTCAACCCACGGAGGGTAACGATTGCGCGAGTCCACGGAGGGCTCCACCCACGAAGGGTCCATGAAGAAGCAACCTTGTCTATTCCATCATGGCCATCGCCCACGAAGGACTTGCCTCACTAGCGGTAGATCTTCACGAAGTAGGCGATCTCCTTGCCCTTACAAACTCCTTGGTTCAACTCCACAATCTTGTCGGAGGCTCCCAAGTGACACCTAGCCAATCTAGGAGACACCACTCTCCAAGAAGTAACAAATGGTGTGTTGATGATGAACTCCTTGCTCTTGTGCTTCAAATGATAGTCTCCCCAACACTCAACTCTCTCTCACAGGATTTGGATTTGGTGGAAAGAAGATTTGAGTGGAAAGCAACTTGGGGAAGGCTAGAGATCAAGATTCATATGGTTGGAATGGAATATCTTGAGCTCAACACATGAGTAGGTAGTTCTCTCTCAAAAAATGTGTATTGGAAGTGTAGGTATGTTCTGATGGCTTTCTCCACGAATGAAGAGTGGGTGGAGGGGTATATATAGCCTCCACACAAAATCTAACCGTTACACACAATCTGCCAAACTCGGTGGACCGAATCGTTAAACTCGGTCGGACCAATTCAGCAAACCTAGTGACCGTTAGGATTTTCGGTGGGACTGAGATGCAACTCGGTAGGACCGATATGGTTAGGGTTAGGGCATAACATAATCTCAGTGTGACCGATTACACAGACTCGGTGGGACCAATTTTGGTAATAAGCTAACCAGAGAGTTGGTCAGGCAAACTCGGTTAGACCAATTACACAAACTCGATGGGACCGATTTTGGTAATAAGCTAACCAGAGAATTTGCATTGTAATCTCAGTAGTACCGATTTCTCAAACTCGGTGAGACCGATTTTGGTAATGGACATACATAGAGAGATTACAATCCCATCTCGGTGAGACCGAGATCCCTGTCGGTGAAACTGATTTGCTAGGGTTTGTGGCAGTGGCTATGACATGTGAAACTCGGTGGCACCGGATAGAAAGAATTGGTGGGGCCGAGTTTGACTTTTGGTTTAGGTCATATGTGGATGTGGGAAGGTAGTTGAGGATTTTGGAGCATATCACTAAGCACATGAAGCAAGAAGCTCATTAAGCAACACCTCATCCCTCCTTGATAGTATTGGCTTTTCCTATAGACTCAATGTGATCTTGGATCACTAAAATAGAAAATGTAGAGTCTTGATCTTGAAGCTTGAGCCAATCCTTTGTCCTTAGCATCTTGAAGGGGTTCCACATCCTCTAGTCCATGCCACTCCATTGTTGAACTTATCTGAAACATGCTAGGTAAAAGTGTTAGTCCAACAAGAGATATGTTGACATTAATTACCAAAACCACCCAGGGAGCACTTGTGCTTTCAATCTCCCCCTTTTTGGTAATTGATGACAACATACATCAAAGCTTTAGATAGAGATATAGAGAATAGCAAGTAAAGCTTTGCAAGGACATGTAACATGCATAGGCTCCCCCTACATGTATGCAAACATGTGAAAATGGAATATAGGAGCATGTGAATGCATAAGCATGATAGAGTAAGCAATGTGTTACATGTATCTTGGCTATGTGCATAGAGCAAATGATGTGAATATGAGAAATGTACCTTCATGCTCATGAGTCCTTCTTGCAAACAGTATTTACATCAACAAGAACTTCTCATTCACATGACTGTGATGCATATACTTACCTTGTGGTCTTGAGTTGGCTTAGGATGGGATGAACCTGTGCAAACAAGGTTAGATAACACAGATACACCTACTGACCAGAGCAGACAAGAGAAACCACAAGAGAACCAAGACTGGCATGACATGTAGAGTGAGTACTAAGTACCACATTGGGTATAGACATGTCCCCAAAGGTAAAGATATGCAATAAAATCAGAGATTTCCTTCCCTTAGATGTCTTGCTCCCCCTGAATCTGATCATGAGATATTGGGAGAAGATAGGGAACAGAAAATCAGAGCAACAGAAGCAACAGAAAAGAGACAACAGAGCTTGAGCTAAAGCAAGCAAGCAAATATGTCTTTCCACTCTTAAAGACATGTGACATCTCTCCTCTTGAACACCAAGCATCTGGGGTCATTGATATTACTTTCTCCCCCTGAGTATTCTCTCTTTCTCCCCCTATAGGAAAGATTAAGCTTTGATGTGATCTCTCTCTCCCCCTTTGACATCAATTTCCAAGAAGGGCTCTTCTGGTTATGTGATACAAATGGGTTGCTCCTTGAGTCACAGAGCAAAGAAGAAAGTCTAATATGATGCTGGTAGAGGACAAGAATAATTGAGTGGAGCTGGAGCAGGCAAAAATCAGGAATAAGTGGCAAGTTGGTTTTCCTGTGATGGAATCGGTGACTCCGAGTTGTGTGCTTCGGTTGCACCGAAAGATTTCGGTTCGACCGAAGAGAACAAACCGGTGTGACCGAGTTCATCAGAGTGAAACCACTTGTCACCTCAGCTCACTAGACAAGTAGGATCTCACAAGGATTTGCAAGGAATTAACTGAAAGATTTGCAATGAATTGGATGCAGAAAATGCAGAACAAAAAGGAAAGAAAAGAAACTAAAAAGTTCTAGATGAAGTTTTTTTTGAAAGGGGAAACAAATATGCAAGAGACAAATGCAATAACACAGAAAAGGACACAAGAGAACTTCATCTAGAGTTGGGCGGTGACAAAGTCACCTATGTTAGAGTATATTGACTTAGGAGTCAAGTGAGAGCACTTGATCATAGGCCATACTCATCGTTTAAGCTCGAAATGGGGTTACCATTTTTCGTTTAAGCCTTTTGATGTATTCACATCTTATCGAGTTGCTTTGACTCATGACTTGGAGTAAAGCTACTCTAAGATGGAATAACATACCTTGGGTGGTGGTGTTGATCCTGCTCATGTAGTTGAACTTGTGTGGGTTGCTCAAGGTTGATGTAGTTCATCAAGAGTTGGGAGCACCACTCGGAGTTTGAGTTCATCTACCTACATGGGTTAGTCTTGCAAGGAAGAGCACTTGTGTATCCAAAATGACAATTATAAGATTTAACATAGAATTTGTCAAAGGATATGTTTGAATGGTTTCGTGCTTCCTTGTCTTAAACCACCATTGTGTAGAGACTTGGTGATGTGGAAATTGCTCAAGATGTGAGTGAGTTGCAATCTCATAGATTTAGATTCAACCAAGTACCTACACGGGTTAGATAACATGCAAGGTACAAATATATCCAAGACATATGAATAGCATCATAAGAGAAATATCGAGGATTAGTCATAGGCTCATGCCCTACATGTATCAAATGGAGTTCCTACTCCAAGTTTGAAGCATCAATGATGTTCAACTCACCTCTCAACCTGCAAAACACTTTCTCATCAAGTGGTTTAGTGAATATATCAGCCAATTGCTTATCGGTGCGAACATGCTTAAGGTTAATGTCCCCTTTGGCAACATGATCTTGAATGAAATGATGACGAACTTCAATATGCTTAGTTCGAGAATGTTGCACGGGGTTGTGAGCAATCTTAATAGCACTTTCATTGTCACAAAGCAGTGGAACATGTTTCACATATATCCCATAATCTTTAAGAGTTTGGTCATCCAAAGTAATTGAGCACAACATGAACCAGCGGCAATGTATTCCGCTTCGGCGGTGGATAAGGATACCGAGTTTTGTTTCTTGGAAGACCAAGACACAAGAGATCTACCAAGGAATTGACAAGTACCCGAAGTGGACTTTCTATCAACCTTGTCTCCGCCATAGTCCGAATCGGAGTAGCCAACAAGATCGAAAGAGGACCTCTTAGGATACCAAATGCCAAAATTTGGTGTATGGATTAAGTATCTCACTATCCTTTTCACAGCCTTAAGATGACATTCTTTAGGAGCAGCTTGATATCGTGCACACATGCACACACTTAGCATAATATCGGGACGTGAGGCACATAGATATAACAATGAACCAATCATAGAGCGATAAACTTTTTGATCAACTGGTTCACCATCTTTGTTCAAATCAAGATTCCACTAGTAGGCATGGGTGTAGTCATACCTTTGCATTCTTGCATATTGAACTTCTTGAATAAGTCCTTAGTATACTTCGTTTGAGAGACAAAGGTACCTTCCTTAGTTTGCTTGATTTGCAAACCGAGAAAGAATTTGAGTTCATTCATCATAGACATCTCAAACTTCTCCGACATTAGCTTTCCAAACTTCTCAGTAAATTGAGGGTTAGTTGAACCAAATATGATATCATCAACATAAATTTGGCACACAAATAGTTCTCCATTAACCATTTTAGTAAAAAGAGTAGAATCAATTTTACCAATTTCAAAGCCTTTTTCAATAAGGAACTTGTTCAAACATTTATACCATGCTCTAGGAGCTTGTTTAAGACCGTAATGAGCTTTGTGAAGTTTGTACACACGATTAGGTTTCTTAGGATTGACAAAGCCGGGAGGTTGCTTAACATAAACTTGTTCCTCAATTTTGCCATTTAGAAATGCACTTTTAATGTCCATTTGGTACAAGGTGATATCATGGTGATTAGCATAAGCAAGTAAGATGCGAATGGACTCAAGTCTAGCAACGGGAGCATATGTCTCACCATAGTCCATACCTTCAACTTGTGTGTAGCCTTGGGCGACGAGACGTGCTTTGTTGCGAACCACTTGTCCATCTTCATCTTGCTTGTTGTGAAACACCCATTTGGTACCAATGATGTTGTGGTTGTTGTCGGGCTTCTCGACCAATGTCCACACTTGATTTCTCTCAAAGTTGTGTAGCTCTTTATGCATAGTGTTTATCCAATCCGGATACTTCAATGCTTCTTCAACCTTCATAAGTTCAACGCTAGAGATGAATGAGTAGTGTTCACAAAAGTTAGCTAAACGAGTTTTAGAGCGAGTGATTCTCCCGGTTTGGATATCATTGTAGATTTGCTCGACGGGATGATCTTTGGAAATTCTTGCTCGAAATCGTGAAAGCTTTTGCTTGGGTCGGGGTGGAACATCCTATTCATCATCTTCTTCTTCTTCTTGGCCTTCTTCATTGTTGACGTTGTTGTTCTCTCGTCGTGGTGGAGAAGGAGGTTGTTGATGTTCATCTTGGTGTACTTCCTCATTTTCTTCATCTTGGCGTGTCCCACTTGTGGATGCTTTCGTATCAACTCTTGGTTCACCTTGTTGTGAGATAGAAGCTTCCACTTGGACGGACGAGGTACTCTCCTTCATTTCTGTTGGACGAATCTTGCCGATGGACAAGTCTTGAATTGCTTCCGAAGGGTCTTTGTCTCCTACATCAATTGGCAATTGCTCTACTTGCGAGCCGTTAGATTCATCAAACTTCACATCTACCGTCTCTTCAACCTTTCGGGTGACATTGTTGTAGACACGGTAAGTGTGAGAGTTTGAGCCATAACCAAGTAGGAAACCTTCATGAGACTTAGGAGCAAATTTAGAATGACGATGCTTATCAAGAATGTAGCACTTTGAGCTGAATACTCGAAAGTATCCAACTTGGGGTTTGTTACCGGTGAGGAGCTCGTATGCCGTCTTGCCGAGTAGCTTGTGAAGATACAAGAGATTTGTTGCATGACAAGCTGTCTCAACCGCTTCTGCCCAAAAGTGCTTTGGCGTCTTGTACTCATCAAGCATCGTTCTTGCCATCTCGATAAGATTCCGGTTCTTCCTCTCAACAACTCCATTTTGTTGAGGTGTGTACGTAGCCCAGAACTCGTGTGAAATCCCTTCTTCGTCAAGAAAGGTGTCCACATTTGCGTTCTTGAACTCCGTTCCATTGTCGCTCCGAACCTTGTTGATCTTTACGTCAAACTGATTTTGGGCCTTCCTAGCAAAGTTTTTGAAGATCTTTTGGACCTGCGATTTGTCATCAAGAAAGAACACCCACGTAAATCTTGAAAAATCATCAACTATGACTAGACCAAATGAGTTACCACCGAGACTCTTGTAGGCATTTGGACCAAAGAGATCCATGTGAAGTAGCTCGAGTGGTCTTCTTGTGGTCATAATGTTCTTTGCGCGGTGACTTCCTCCAACTTGTTTTCCTGCTTGACAAGCACTACAAAGTCTATCCTTGTCAAATATGACATCTTTTATTCCGAGGATATGATCACCTTTAATAAGCTTATCAAGATTTCGCATACCAACATGACCTAGTCTTCTATGCCACAACCAGCCTTTAGAAGATTTAGCAATTAAGTAAGTTTTAGGTTGAGCCTTTTTAGTGAAATCGACAAGGTAAAGATCTCCTCTACGTATACCGGTAAAGACCATTTTATGATTGTCTCTACGAAACACTTGGCAATCTACTTCAGTGAATAGGACACTGAAACCGAAATCCGCAAGTCTAGAAACTGAAAGTAAATTGTATCCAAGGGATTCAACGAGCATGACATTTTGTATGGAGCTATCATGTGAGATGGCCACCTTACCAAGGCCAACCACCTTACCCTTTGAATTATCACCAAAAGTGACATATTTTCGAGGGCCGTCGTTTTCAGCAAGCTCATTGATCATATCTTCATCTCCGGTCATATGATCAGTACATCCACTATCAAGGACCCATTCCTTTCCTCCAGCCATGTAGCCGCGAAGATTTGCCATAAGACCAAAATGCCTCATTGCATCATCAAGATCATAGTCACTATAATCATCTTCATCATAGTATCCATGTTCAACATCATCTTGTGATTGATCAATTCCTAGAGAGGGTAATTCATTAGATAAATGATCATCACAATGGTTACCTTTATGAATTCTAATAGCTTCGGATGCGATATTGCTAATGATTCCAACATTTCCTTTAGCATGCATGAGATTGGTAAGCTCAAATAGACAATCACCAAAGTTAGGATCACTAGAGTTCATCTTACTCAAAGCAATAGACTTATGGAGAATTTCGTCTAAATTTTTCAAGGAGTAACTTGGAAATCGTTCCTCAAGAAATTTCCATATAGTATAGGCACAATCAAGAGTAGGCAAACTAGCAATCAAATTTTTGGGCAATCCTCTTATGATAAGATTGATGGTTCTAAGATTGCGAATCATGTCAAGATCTTCATCTAGGGTAGGGTGCAAAGGATAAACATGAGGTGCACAAGGGCAAGTAATGTACTTGTTCAAATGATATTTATTGAAAATCTCAAGCATTTCATTTTTCCACTCATGAAAATATTCTCCATCAAGAATAGGCACCTATGTCTAAGACTTCCCAAAGTAGACACATCCCTCTTCCTCCAAAGGTGTTTAAACCAAGGCAACGGAGACCAAAGCTCTGATACCAATTGAAAGGATCGAGAAGAGGTGTCTAGAGGGGGGTGATTAGACACTAAGTGCTAAAAGTTGCAGTTTTTAATATTCTTAAATTTAGGTGGAGTTTAAGCACAAGTTTAACAAACACAATACATATCAAGCAAGCATGCAATGAGTATATGAGCAGCGGAAAGTAAAGCATGCAACTTGCAAGAATGTAAAGGGAAGGGCTTCGAGTATTCAAACGCAATTGGAGACAAGGATGTTTTTGGCGTAGTTCCGATAGGTGGTGCTATCGTACATCCATGTTGATGGAGACTTCAACCCACGAAGGGTAACGGTTGCGCGAGTCCACGGAGGGCTCCACCCACGAAGGGTCCATGAAGAAGCAACCTTGTCTATTCCATCACGGCCATCGCCCACGAAGGACTTGCCTCACTAGCGGTAGATCTTCATGAAGTAGGCGATCTCCTTGCCCTTACAAACTCCTTGGTTCAACTCCACAATCTTGTCGGAGGCTCCCAAGTGACACCTAGCCAATCTAGGAGACACCACTCTCCAAGAAGTAACAAATGGTGTGTTGATGATGAACTCCTTGCTCTTGTGCTTCAAATGATAGTATCCCCAACACTCAACTCTCTCTCATAGGATTTGGATTTGGTGGAAAGAAGATTTGAGTGGAAAGCAACTTGGGGAAGGCTAGAGATCAAGATTCATATGGTTGGAATGGAATATCTTGAGCTCAACACATGAGTAGGTAGTTCTCTCTCAGAAAATGTGTATTGGGAGTGTAGGTATGTTCTGATGGCTTTCTCCACGAATGAAGAGTGGGTGGAGGGGTATATATAGCCTCCACACAAAATCTAACCGTTACACACAATCTGCCAAACTCGGTGGGACCGAATCGTTAAACTCGGTCGGACCGATTCAGCAAACCTAGTGACCGTTAGGATTTTCGGTGGGACTGAGATGCAATTCGGTAGGACCGATATAGTTAGGGTTAGGGCATAAAGTAATCTCGGTGTGACCGATTACACAAACTCGGTGGGACCGATTACACCAACTCGGTGGGACCGATTTTGGTAATAAGCTAACTAGAGAGTTTGTCAGGCAAACTCGGTGAGACCGATTACACAAACTCGGTGGGACCAATTTTTGGTAATAAGCTAACCAGAGAATTTGCATTGTAATCTCGGTAGTACCGATTTCTCAAACTCGGTGAGACCGATTTTGGTAATGGACATACACAGAGAGATTACAATCCCATCTCGGTGAGACCGAGATCCCTGTCGGTGAAACTGATTTGCTAGGGTTTGTGGCAGTGGCTATGACATGTGAAACTCGGTGGCGCCGGATAGAAAGAATCGGTGGGGCCGAGTTTGACTTTTGGTTTAGGTCATATGTGGATGTGGGAAGGTAGTTGAGGATTTTGGAGCATATCACTAAGCACATGAAGCAAGAAGCTCATTAAGCAACACCTCATCCCTCCTTGATAGTATTGGCTTTTCCTATAGACTCAATGTGATCTTGGATCACTAAAATAGAAAATGTAGAGTCTTGATCTTGAAGCTTGAGCCAATCCTTTGTCCTTAGCATTTTGAAGGGGTTCCACATCCTCTAGTCCATGCCACTCCACTGTTGAACTTATCTGAAACATGCTAGGTAAAAGTGTTAGTCCAACAAGAGATATGTTGACATTAATTACCAAAACCACCCAGGGAGCACTTGTGCTTTCAATATAAATGCATATAAAACATCCCTGATGGATAATATAATAGCATGGAACAATCAAAAATTATAGATACGTTGGAGACGTATCAGAACACCACAGCGTAATGGTGTGTCCGAACGTCGTAACCGCACTTTATTATATATGGTGCGATCTATGATGTCTCTTGCTGATTTACCGCTATTTTTTTGGGGTTATACTTTAGAGACGGCTGCATTCATGTTAAATAGGGCACCATCTAAATCAGTTGAGACGACACCGTATGAACTGTGGTTTGGCAAGAAACCCAAGTTTTTGTTTCTTAAAGTTTGGGCTGCAATGCTTATGTGAAAAAGCTGCAACCTGATAAGCTCGGACCCGAATCGGAGAAATGTGTCTTCATAGGATACCCAAAGGATACTGTTGGGTACACCTTCTATCACAGATCTGAAGGCAAGATATTCGTTGCTAAGAATGGATCCTTTCTAGAGAAGGAGTTTCTCTCGAAAGAAGTGAGTGGGAGGAAAGTAGAACTTGATGAGGTAATTGTACCTGCTCCCTTATTGGAAAGTAGTTCATCACAGAAATCAGTTCAAGTGATTCCTACACCAATTAGTGAGGAAGTTAACGATGATGATCATGAAACTTCTGATCAAGTTAGTACCGAACCTCTAGGTCAACCAGAGTAAGATTCGCACCAGAGTGGTACGGTAATCCTGTTCTAGAAGTCATGTTACTTGACCATGATGAACCTACGAACTATGAGGAAGCGATGATGAGCCCAGATTCCGCGAAATGGCTTGAGGCCATAAAATCTGAGATGGGATCCATGTATGAGAACAAAGTGTGGACTTTGGTTGACTTGCCCGATGATCGGCAAGCCATAGAGAATAAAAGGTTCTTCAAGAAGAAGACTGACACTGACGATAATGTTACTGTCCACAAAGCTCGACTTGTTGTGAAAGGTTTTCGACAAGTTCAAGGAGTTGACGACGATGAGACCTTCTCACCCGTAGCGATGCTTAAGTCCGTCCGAATCATGTTCGCAATTGCCGCATTTTATGATTATGAAATTTGGCAAATGGACGTCAAAACTTCATTCCTTAACGGATATCTTAAAAAAGAGTTGTATATGATGCAACTAGAAGGTTTTGTCGATCCAAAAGGTGCTAACAAAGTGTGCAAGCTCCAGCGATCCATTTATGGACTGGTGCAAGCATGTCGGAGTTGGAATTTACGCTTTGATAGTGTGATCAAAGCATATGGTTTTATACAGACTTTTGGAGAAGCCTGTATTTACAAGAAAGTGAGTGGGAGCTATGTAGCATTTTTGATATTATTATTGGATGACATATTGTTGATCGGAAATGATACATAATTTCTGGATAGCATAAAAGGATACTTGAATAAGAATTTTTCAATGAAAGACCTCGGTGAAGATGCTTATATTTTGGGCATAAAGATCTATATATATAGATCAAGACGCTTAATTGGACTTTCACAAAGAACATACCTGGATAAAGTTTTGAAGAAGTTCAAAATGGATCAAGCAAAGAAAGGGTTCTTGCCTGTGTTACAAGGTGTGAAGTTGAGTCAGACTCAATGCCCGACCACTTCAGAAGATAGAGAGAAAATGAAAGTCATTCCATATGCCTCAGCCATAGGTTATATCATGTATGCAATGCTGTGTACCAGACCTGATGTGCCCCTTGATATTAGTTTAGCAAGGAGTTACCAAAGTAATCAAGGAGTGGATCACTGGACAGCAGTCAAGAACATCCTGAAATACCTGAAAAGGACTAAGGATATGTTTCTCGTTTATGGAGGTGATAAAGAGCTCGTCGTAAATGGTTACGTCGATGCAAGCTTTGACAATGATCCGGATGACTCTAAGTCACAAACCGGATACGTAATTATATTGAATGGTGGAGCTGTCAGTTGGTGTAGTTCTAAACAGAGCGTCATGGCGGGATCTACGTGTGAAGCAGAGTACATAGCTGCTACGGGAGTAGCAAATGAAGGAGTCTGGATGAAGGAGTCCATATCTGATCTAGGTGTCATACCTAGTGCGTCGGATCCAATGAAATTTTTTTGTGACAATATTGGTGCAATTGCCTTGGCAAAGGAATCCATATTTCACAAGAGAACCAAGCACATCAAGAGACGCTTCAATTCCATCCGTGATCAAGTCAAGGAAGGAGACATAGAGATTTGCAAGATACATACAGATCTGAATATTGCAGACCCGTTGACTAAGCCTCTCTCACGACCAAAACATGATCAGCACCACCATGGGTGTTAGAATCATTACTATGTAATCTAGATTATTGACTCTAGTGCAAGTGGGAGACTGAAGGAATATGCCCTAGAGGCAATAATAAAGTTGTTATTTATATTTCCTTATATCATGATAAATGTTTATTATTCATGCTAGAATTGTATTAACCGGAAACTTAGTACATGTGTGAATACATAGACAAACAGAGTGTCCCTAGTATGCCTCTACTAGACTAGCTCATTAATCAAAGATGGTTAAGTTTCCTAACCATACACATGTGTTGTAATTTGATGAGTGGGATCACATCATTATAGAATGATGTGATGGACAAGACCCATCTGTTAGCTTAGCACTATGGTCGTTTTGTTTATTGCTATTTCTTTCTTCATGACTTATACATGTTCCTATGACTATGAGATTATGCAACTCCCGAATACCGGATGAACACTTAGTGTGCTATCAAACGTCACAACGTAACTGACTGATTATAAAGATGCTCTATAGGTATCTCCGATGGTGTTTGTTGAGTTGGCATAGATCGAGATTAGGATTTGTCACTTCGATTGTCGGAGAGGTATCTCTGGGCCCTCTCAGTAATGCACATCACTATAAGCCTTGCAAGCAATGTGACTAATGAGTTAGTTGCGGGATGATGCATTACGGAACGAGTAAAGAGACTTGCTGGTAACAAGATTGAACTAGGTATGATGATACCGACGATCGAATCTCGGGCAAGTAACATACCGATGACAAAGGGAACAACATATGTTGTTATGCGATTTGACCGATAAAGATCTTTGTAGAATATGTAGGGGCCAATATGAGCATCCAGGTTCTGCTATTGGTTATTGACCGAAGATGTGTCTCGGTCATGTCTACATAGTTCTCGAACCCGTAGGGTCCGCATGCTTAACGTTCGAAGACGATTTGTATTATGAGTTATGTGATTTGATGTTAAGGTTCTTTGGAGTCCCGGATGAGATCACAGACATGACAAGGAGTCTCGAAATGGTCGAGACATAAAGATTGATATACTGGACCATGTTATTCGGACACCAGAAGTGTTCCGGATGGTTTCGGGTAAAACCGGAGTGCGAGGGGGGTTACCGGAAACCCCGGGGGAACAAATGGGCCACCATGGGCCTTATTGGAGAGAGAGGAGGGCGGCGAGGGCAGGCCGCCCCCCCTTGCAGTCCGAATTGGAAAACGGAAGGGGGCCTGAGGGAGTCCTGGATTAGGGGGTATCCGGACAGCCGGACTATATCCTTTGGCCGGACTGTTGGACTATGAAGATACAAGATTGAAGACTTCGTCTCGTATCCGGATGGGATTCTCCTTGGTGTGGAAGGCAAGCTTGGTGATACGGATATGTAGATCTCCTTCTTTGTAACCAACTCTATGTAACCCTAGCCCCCTCCGGTGTCTATATAAACCGGAGGGTTTAGTCCGTAGGACAAGAACAGGATACAACAATCATACCATAGGCTAGCTTCTAGGGTTTAGCCTCTTCGATCTCGTGGTAGATCAACTCTTGTAATACCCATATCATCAATATCAATCAAGCAGGAGTAGGGATTTACCTCCATCGAGAGGGCCCGAATCTGGGTAAAAACATCGTGTCCCTTGTCTCCTGTTACCATCTGCCTAGACGCACAGTTCGGGACCCCCTACCCGAGATCCGCCGGTTTTGACACCGACATTGGTGCTTTCATTGAGAGTTCCTCTGTGTCGTCATCGTCAGGCTTGATGGCTCCTTTAGTCATCGATAGCGATGCAGTCCTGGGTGAGACTTTCCTCCCAGGACAGATCTTTGTATTCGGCGGCTTCGCACTGCGGGCCAACTCGTTTGGCTAGCTGGAGCAGATCGAGAGTTACGCCCCTGGCCACCAGGTCAGATTTGGAAACTTAAACTACACGACCGACACCCGCGGAGACTTTATCTTCGACGGATTCGAGCCCCTGCCGAGTGCACCGCACGGTCACGATGAGCATGATTTAGCTCTGCCGTCGGATAGTGTTCAGGAGATCGCACCTGCAACCACTCCGACCCTCAATTCAGAGCCAATTGCGCCATCCAAGGATGGGTGGCTAGACCTCGTCACGGAGGCCGCAATCTCAGCGGCGATCAAGCCGAATACCAACCTTACCCTTCACGAGAGCCGTGACTCCAAACTGCTGGATTCTTCTCCGGCCACGGACTCCGAACTGCCTGCGCCCGTGCCTGTCGAATCCGACTGGGCGCCGATCATGGAGTTCACCTCCGCGGATATCTTTCAGCACTCGCCCTTTGGAGGCATACTGAACTCATTAAGGTCCCTCTCCTTGTTAGGAGATACATGTCCGGGAGGATTGGGATGCGGATGACGAAGAAATTTGCCGCCCACCCACCACCCACTTAGTAGCCACTGTCGATGATTTAACCGACATGCTCAACTTCGACTCCGAAGACATCGACGGTATGGACGACGATGCAGGAGACGAACAAGAAAAACTACCCACAAGGCAGTGGACAGCCACCTCATCATATGATATATATATGGTGGACACACCCAAAGAAGGCAATGGCGACGGGACAACAGGGGACGACCCCTCCAAGAAGCAACCCAAGCGCCGACGTCAGGGGCGCCGCTCTAAGTCTCGCCAAAGCAAAAGCGGTGATACCGGCACAGGAGATAATAACACTCCGGACAGCACCGAGGATAACGGCAATCCCCTCCTGCAAGATTCAGAGCAGGAGGATGGAGAAGCCAGCCCCCCTGAGAGAGCGGCAGATGGAGAGGCGGCGGATGATAATTACATGCTGCCCTCCAAAGACGAGGCAAGCCTCGACGACAATGAATTTGTCGTGCCTGAGGATCCCGTCGAACAAGAGTGCTTCAAGCGTAGGCTTATAGCCACGACAAATAGCCTTAAGAAAAAGCAACAACAGCTTCGAGCTAATCAAGATTTGCTAGCTGACAGATGGACTGAAGTCCTGACGACCGAGGAATATGAACTCGAACGCCCCTCCAAGAGTTACCCAAAGCGCAGGTTGCTACCCCGGTTAGAGGAGGAAGCATTAAAACCTACATCCCCAGCGTATGATGCGGCTGATCAGCCACCTCGTGGTCGCGACAGCGCGACATTTCTGCCGAAGGCCCAGCCCGCACCTCGGCACCACTCAAATAAAAAGGCACGAGGAAATACGCTAGACCTGCGAGACGTACTGGAGGACAAAACAAAACATGCCAGATCGATCTACGGATCATGAGGGCGCGCCACTACGCGAGACGATAACCGTCACGCCGGATACAGTAAAAGTAAATCCGGCCGGGCCGAACACAGCAGACAAAACTCATATGAGCTGCGTCGCGATATAGCCCAGTACAGAGGCGCCGCACACCCCCTATGCTTCACAGATGAAGTAATGGATCACCAAATCCCGGAGGGTTTCAAACCCGTAAACATTGAATCATACGATGGTACAACAGGTCGTGCGATATGGATCGAAGACTACCTCCTGCATATCCACATGGCCCGCGGTGATGATCTACACGCCATCAAATACCTTCCACTCAAACTCAAAGGACCAGCTCGGCATTGGCTGAACAGCTTGCCAACTGAATGCATTGGCTGTTGGGAAGATCTAGAAGCCGCATTCCTCGATAACTTCCAGGGCACTTATGTACGACCACCAGATGCCGATGACTTGAGCCACATAATTCAGCAGCCAGAGGAATCGGCCAGGCAATTCTGGACACGGTTCCTAACCAAGAAAAATCAAATCGTTGATTGTCCGGATGCTGAGGCCCTAGCAGCTTTTAAGCATAACATCCGCGACGAGTGGCTTGCTCGGCACCTTGGCCAGGAAAAGCCGAAATCTATGGCAGCCCTCACGACACTCATGACCCGCTTTTGCGCGGGAGAGGACAGCTGGCTGGCTCGCAGCAATAACATATCAAAGAACCCTGGTACTTTAGATACCAGGGATAGCAATGGCAGGTCACGTCGCAATAAACATAAGCGCCGCATCAACATCGACAATACCGAAGATACGACAGTCAATGCCGGATTCAGATGCTCTAAACCCGGTCAGCGGAAAAAGCCATTCAAAAGAAGTACTCCGGGCCCGTCCAATTTGGACCGAATACTCAACCGCTTGTGTCAAATACACGGCACCTCCGACAAGCCAGCCAACCACACCAACAGAGAATGTTGGGTGTTCTAGTAGGCCGGGAAGTTTTTTTTAAATGTCGAAAACAAGGTTCCCCCCACAAGTGCGGACGGTGAACATGATATACGCAACCCACATCCCCAAGAGGGAGCGGAAGCGTGTGCTAAGGGATGTATACGCGTTAGAGCCAGTCGCCCCAAAGTTCAATCCATGGTCCTCCTGACCGATCACCTTCGATCGCAGGGACCACCCCACTAGTATCCATCATGGCGGATTCGCCGCACTGGTCCTAGACCCAATCATCGACGGATTTCACCTCACTCGAGTCCTTATGGACGGTGGCAGCAGCCTGAACCTGCTTTATCAGGACACCGTGCGCAAAATGGGTGTAGACCCTTCAAGGATCAAACCCACAAAAACGACCTTCAAAGGCGTTATACCAGGTGTGGAGGCCCATTGTACAGGCTCAGTCACACTGGAAGTGGTCTTCGGATCCCCGGATAACTTCCGAAGCGAAGAGTTAATCTTCGATATTGTAACGCCCCGAGACCGATGTGCCAGTTGTCCTCCCGTTATTCGCTGTTGTTGCTTTGTCATTTGCTTGCGTGTCGCATCTTGCCATGTCATCATGCGCATTGCATACACATGTTTTCTTAAAACTTGCATCCGTTCTATTCCCGCTTCTCCCTGTTGTCTTCGTTGTCCCTTTCGAAACCAACCGTTCTGTTGGTGTCCGCCCGTTTGAGCCTCTCTGCGCAATGCTCAAAACCCCTTCTCGCGCGCGTCCGAAACCTTGCCCGAACCCGACCCGCTCAATCGTCACCGTTGCGCTCAGATCATCTCCCAACATCTATAAAACGTCTCCGTTTTCTTATTTATACTCCCTAGCTATTTTATCCGCGATCGTCCGTTTGCGATCGTAGGGTCGAGTTAGCCCCTAACCTTTTATCCACCTACTATATATGTATCAGTCCAACCCTAAAATCAAGGAAAGTTGTCCCTTCCCTCCTCCTCGCGCCGCCACTTGCCAACTCCCACATCGGGATCCTCCCTGATCCCCTCGTCCACCTCGTTTCCCCGTCGCTCCAATCAGGGCCTCCCCTGCCTTCCCGATCCATCCATCCTTCCTACCACCAGACAGCGCTCGATCCAGGTTGGATCGAGGCCTCGACCTCGCAGGCCGCCGCAGGCCGCGCCCTCCGCCGACTCCGCTGCCGGCGACCACGACCAGGCCAGGCCTCCCCTGCTCCGTTCCTTCCTCCTTCCCGTGCTCCCTCTATTCTCTCATTTCCTCTTTCTTCTTCTCTGTACCAGGGGGTCGCTCGAACTCTGCCGTGCCCATGCTGCCGCAGCTGCACCGCCATGGACGCCAAGGCGCCGCCCTGGCCTCGGATCCGACGGGATCTCGTCTGGCCGCCCCCGCCGCCAAGTCCATCACCGCCTATTGCCTCCTCGGCATCGTGCCCTGCATCCCGCATCGCCAGACGCTGCCCCTGCTTCCTCTCGTCAGAGACGAACGAGCGCCTCGACCTCCCCGAGCACCTCGTCCCCGACGCTGGCAAGTTCGCCGCCGCCAAGCCGCCAGCGCGCCCGTTGCCTCCTCCTCGCGTGCCCGAAGCCCTCGCCTTCTCTCTTCTTCTCCTTGTTGTTCTGCTTCTCTGAATACACATCTCTCGCTGTGTGTTTCTTCCTGCAGAGACCCCATGGGTGTTCTTCGAGCAGCTTTGCCACCGCTACGTTTCTGCTTCAGATCCGGCGCCTCATGGTCACCCTCGCACAAAGCTGCCCGTCCGTGTTGCCACCGGTGTCGCCGGCCCCAAGTCCCGCTGCCGTTCCCCTGCTTCTGCGTGCAAGCACGCGAGGGCGACGGCCAGCGCAAGTTCCGCTTCCCTGCGTTGACCCCGTGCGCTCGTCCACATCCAGCGTGGACCCGCTCCAAGACACCCGCGCGAGCCTCCTATGCTCGTCCGCGTGGGCTGCCGCGGCTGCAAGGCCCAACCGAAGCCTGCTAGCCTTGTCTCCCACCGACCGGGGCTTGGCCCATGGGTGAGCTCCCCGCAGCCCCTCCTCTTTGTTGGCCCAGTTCAGCAGATTCGGCCCTATAGTGTTTTTTTTTCTGGACGGATTTAATCAATTATCCCAGGATTTATAGAATTGCAGAAAAACCCTCAATCTTCATGCATTTAGTAACTCACAAATGGTGCATCGGATTAAAATGATTTTAATATGTAAAATGCTTAGAATTTTGCCTAGTTTCATAATATACCACTTTCATCTATGTTTAAAATGTTTAACTTGCTGTTTGCATTAATTTGCTTAAATGCCATGTTAAAATGATTTATTTCATAACTAATTAACCGTAACTCGGTTTCTAATAAACTTTATATGTAAAAGGGGTAGAAAAATGCCTAGTTTACCATGGTGCACTTGTTTTTGCTGTTTAACAATATTAAAATTGTGTTTAGGGCAGAACAGTACCAAATTCAAAATATGGATATGAGGATTTTCCGGACTTGTTGTTTGTTGTTCCGGCCTCATTTAAACTTGCCTAAATAGTTAGTTTTCATATGCTTCACCCCTTGCCATGTTTAATAACATTTAATATTGTTGGGTACGTAAACGAGATCGAACTAAAAACTTGTCGTGGTGTTTCATCAATATGCAACTCGTTGCATATTGAGCTCCACTTAAATTGTAGTGTTGTTTGTTGCACTTTGCCATGCCATGCTATTTAAACCGGACATGCATCATCCTTGGTTGTGCATCATGCCATGTTTATGTGATGGTTGTTTTACTATGTTGTTTGTTTGTTTCCGGGTTGCTTCTCTCGTTAGCTTCGGTTTCGTTCCGGAGTTGTGAGGATTCATTCGACTGCGTCCGTTTGTCTTCTTCATGGACTCGTTCTTCTTCCTTGCGGGATCTCAGGCAAGATGACCATACCCTCGAAATCACTTCTATCTTTGCTTGCTAGTTGCTCGCTCTTTTGCTATGCCTATGCTGCGATACCTACCACTTGCTTATCATGCCTCCCATATTGTCAAACCAAGTCTCTAACCCACCTTGTCCTAGCAAACCGTTGTTTGGCTATGTTACCGCTTTTGCTCAGCCCCTCTTATAGCGTTGTTAGTTGCAGGTGAAGATGAAGTTTGTTCCTTGTTGGAACATGGAGACGTTGTTCCTTGTTGGAACATGTTTACTTGTTGGGATATCACAATATCTCTTATACTATTAATGCATCTATATACTTGGTAAAGGGTGGAATGCTCGGCCTTATGCCTGGTGTTTTGTTCCACTCTTGCCGCCCTAGTTTCCGTCATACCAGTGTTATGTTCCCAGATTTTGCGTCCCTAACGCGGTCGGGTGATTTATGGGACCCCCTTGACAGTTCGCTTTGAATAAGACTCCAGCAAGGCCCAACATTGGTTTTACCATTTGCCTACCTCCTATCCCTTTCCCTTGGGTCGGCCAGCCCGAGGGTCATCTTTATTTAGCCCCCGGTCCAATGCTTGTCTAAGTGTTGGTCCGAACCGAGCAGCCTGCGGGGCCACCACAGGGAAACTCGAGGCCTGGTTTTACTCGTAGCTTGACTTATCCGGTGTTGCCCTGAGAACGAGATATGTGCAGCTCCTATCAGGATGCCGACGCATCGGGCGGCTTTGCTGGTCTTGTTTTATTACTGTTGAAATGTCTTGTAGCCGGGATTCCGAGACTGATCGGGCCTTCCCGGGGAGAAGGAATATCCTTCGTTGATCGCGAGAGCTTATAATGGGCTAAGTTGGGACACCCCTGCAGGGTTTGAACTTTCGAAAGCCGTGCCCGCGGTTATGTGGCAGATGGGAATTTGTTAATGTCCGGTTGTAGAAAACCCGAAGTTGATCCTAATTAAAATACACCAACCGCGTGTGTAACCGTCATGGTCTCTTCTCGGCGGAGTCCGGGAAGTGAACACAGTGTTGGAGTTATGCTTGACGTAAGTAGTTTCAGGATCACTTCTTGATCATAGTTGTTCGACCGTGCTTTTGCCTTCTCTTCTCGCTCTCATTTGCGTATGTTAGCCACCATATATGCTAGTCGCTTGCTGCAGCTCCACCTCATACCTTTACCCTACCTATAAGCTTAAATAGTCTTGATCTCGTGGGTGTGAGATTGCTGAGTCCCCGTGACTCACAGACACTTCCAAAACCAGTTTGCAGGTGCCGATGAAACCGTGCAGGTGACGCACCCGAGCTCAAGGAGGAGCTCGATGAAGATCCTGTTCATTGTGTTGTTTCGTTTCAGTTGATCAGTAGTGGAACCCAGTCGGGACGATCGGGGATCTGTGTAGCATTTGGGGTAGTCTTCTTTATTTTGGTTCCATAGTCGGACCTTGATTGTATCTGTTTGATGTAATGCTTTACTCATGTATTGCGTGAAGTGGCGATTGTAAGCCAACTATGTATCTCTTTCCCTTATGTATTACATGGGTTGTGTGAAGATTACCTCACTTGCGACATTGCTTTCAATGCGGTTATGCCTCTAAGTCCTGCTTCGACACGTGGGAGATATAGCCGCATCGAGGGAGTTACAGATATAGTCCCGTTCCGCAGTGGCTATCACGCACTGCTCGGGCGAACAACATTTGCGAGATTCTATGCGGTACCGCATTATGCATACCTCAAGCTTAAGATGCCAGGACCTCAGGGGGTCATCACAGTCAATGGAAACACAGAGCACTCTCTCCGAACGAAGGAGCACACTACGGCCCTCGCAGCAGAAGCGCAAAGCAGCCTCTCAAGTTAATTAACCAGTTCGGCGATCAAACACCTGGATGTCGTCAAGCGCGCCCGGAGTAATCTGTAACAAGACCGCCTGGCACGTTCGGAGCTTGCATAGCAATGCGGCCCCCATCCCAGCCCTAGCCAAACGGCGAAATCCGTGCCACGCGTACATAATTACGCATTAAAAATACCATGGACATAGGCGGGGGGGGGGGGGGGGGAGGGCACGACTACGGAACACCCCAAAAACGCGACTCACCCGCACTAGGGGCTTCTCTCTTTATTATTCTTTCTCTCTCTTAGGAGTTTACTCTCTGTAAGTCCAGTCCGGCAGTCTGATTACCAGACACACGGTACAAAAACCAAGAGGCAGAAAGCTACATCGCACCATGGAACTCCCAGGTGGTCTCCGATAACGAGTGAAATATCTGCTTTAAAGTACCATTCCTCAGCTTGGCATTGGTGGGGACATGTCAAATAGTCCTACTTTTTTGCTTATTGCACTACTTGTACCATTCTGCTTTGACACACCTTTTTGAATAAACAATGCATAGCACTAGTCTATTACTGCATTCTCTATTCTCCGTTTATTTATATATATACATATGTTCATTCATGACATTCAGCACCCGTACACTCTGGTACGGCCAATGCGCCAGGGGCTTAAGTACCCCATAATACGGCGTGAGAAGTCCGAACACTTTTGACAGTGCGGCACCCCGAACTTATAGCACTATATGAATCAGCTCCGAATCATGTCTTTGGTCAAATGTTGGGTTTGCCCAGCTCCCATGTTTTGGTGCCCTACATTCCGCTATATCGGCTAAGGTAGCACTGGGAGAACTACTGCGATTGTGCCCGGTTCATCTGGGCAAGCACCTCAGTAGAGAAAGCTAAAACTGACTATTATGATAAGGCGAGAGCTGGTCGCTGTTCGACAGGTCTCGAGTCCCTAAAGACTTATGCCGCTTCGAGCGAGGAGTCGGCTTTGTCCGGCTTAAGGCGTGTATAGTGCCCCGAATTCGGTCTTCCGAACACTAGGGGCTTCGCCAAAATTTAAAATTGTAGACTTCTATGGCTAAGTGAAAGTGATAAAGGAAGCACCTCCCTCGAAGGACCCAACAATGGGGAAAAGAGTGCTTAGATTTATCCCGAACACCCCAGCACTCGTGGCATGGGGGCAGAAGCCGACGACTGGCCATCTTTCAGATTTGATAAACAGCCGCACAGAAGGTAATATTTTAAATTCGAATAAGCGTTGCATAGCGCATATGAACAAGTTTTCATAACACAGGATCACACGAGCAAGTTCACTCAAATATTACATCTTTGGAACACTCATCCGCCATAAGGCGGGCACCCTTTAGGACACCCTCATAGTACATTTCGGGGCGGCAACGCTCCTTGCCCTACGACGGTCCCTCCTTCACCAGCTTCTCAGCGTCCATCTTGCCCCAGTGTACTTTAACACGAGCAAGCGCCCTGCGGGCGCCCTCGATGCAGACGGATCACTTGACGACTTCAAGCCAGGGGCAGGTATCCACAAGCCGCCTCACCAGGCCGAAGTAGCTATTTGTAAGGGCGTCGCCAAGCCACATCCGGACTATAAGATCCTTCATGGCCTGTTCGGCAGCCTTATGGAGCTCGACCAATTGCTTTAGCTGGTCGCTTAAAGGCACCGGGTGATCGGCCTCAGTATACTGAGACCAGAACACCTTCTCCGTCGAGCTCCCTTCCTCGGCCCGGTAGAACTTTGCGGCATCCGACACGCTGCGGGGCAAATCTGCGAATGCTCCTGGAGAGCTTCGGACTCGGGTAAGTAACAAGTAATTTACTTTCAAATGCTTGCTTTGCATAATGAATGCCTTACCCGCCGCTATCTTCTTCATCGCCTCAATTTCCTGGAGGGCTTTTTGGGCTTCGGCCTTGGCATGCTTTGCGCTCTCAAGGGTCGTGGCCAGTTCGGACCCTCGCGTCTTCGAGTCAAGCTCCAAAGTCTCGTGCTTCTTCACGAGAGCCTGGAGCTCTTGCTGCACCTCGCCCACCCGTGCCTCTTGCTTCTCCCGCTCGGTGCGCTCCGTGGCCGCTTTGTTTTCGGCCTCGGGCAGTGCTTGCTTCAGGGTCGCCACTTCGGTCGTGGCCCCTAGCACATTAATGATGATCCTATCATTTTGCAACCACATCTTATATATATAGACGAGGCATTACTTACCTTGGTTCTCCTCGAGCCGCTTCTTGGCAAGGCCGAGCTCTTTCTCGGACCGCTCAAGGCTCTGCTTCAGTGCACCGACCTCCGCAGTCAGTGCGGCAGAGGTCAGCAGCGAAGCCTGCATATGCATATACACATACTTGTATTAGACTCCTGCGAATCTTATTTTGATCCTCTATTCGGTTTTTCTTTGTGAACGCCAAACAGAGCATCAGGGGCTACTGTCTATGCGGTAATATTTTCCTATATTTTAAATGCTTACCTCAAAGCCTGTTAAAAGGCTCGCACAAGCTTCATTCAGTCCGCTCTTGGCGGACTGAACCTTCTTGTTCACCGCACTCATAATAGTGTGGTGCTCCTCGTCGATGGAAGCGCCGCTAAGCGCTCCCAGCAGGTTGTCCAGTGCCTCTGGATGGGCAGAGGTCTCTGGCATGGGCACCTCCAGGACTACCTCCCCTCGGCTTGGTGCCCTTTGAGACAACACCTCGGCGTTGTCCGTAGGGCGAGGGGTGGTGGCGGTCGGAAGGGATCCTCCGCTGCTCATAGCCGACGGATCCAAAGAACCGCTCGACGAGGATACGTCGATACGGGCCCGGGACGGACTGCATAACCATGTCCGGCGTTAGGAGAAGCTGTGCAATTAAACTGTGCCACGAGTTACTCTGGTATCCGAATACTCATGATCTTGCCAGGGGTTTGGCCCTGGGTGGCCATTCGTCTTCGCTGTCGGCGGCGGTGGCGGAGCAGTCCGGAGGAAGAGTCCTTCCCTTCTTGGATCCTCCGGCCTCCCCAGTTGGGGCGTCCTTCCTTTTCTTGTCTTCCCCGGCTAGAGGGGAAGAATCTTTATCTGCCTCCTCCTCGTTTTCACGGGAGGAGTGCGTCTCGGATTTATCGGACGATGAGTCCGATACCACCTGGCGCCGGGAACTCTTTCAGGTTCCCGTGGCCTTCTTCTTGATCTTCTTCTCCGGCACCTCGTAAGGCGCCGGAATCAGCATCTCCGTCAGGAGAGCGTCTATAGGGTCTTCGGGCAGGGGGGCGGCCAGTCGATCTGCCCCGATGTCTCCACCCATTCCTGTCAAAGGCATGGAAGCTCACATCCCGCACATAGTTAAACTATGAAAAATTTACCCTATAATAGATAAAAAAAGCTTACCGCGCCGGCTTGGCGCTTCACGCTGAGTCCGCGATCCTCGGCGAGGGGAGGGGGAACCTCGGCGCTCTTAAACAGCACCTTCCAGGCGTCTTCGTGCGTCGTGTCGAAGAGCTCGCTCAGAGCCTGGTGCTGGGCCGGGTCGAACTCCCACAAATTGAACGCCCGTTGTTGACACGGGAGGATCCGACGGATGAGCATGACCTGGACTATGTTGATAAGCTTGAGCTTCCTGTTTATCATGTTTTCGATACAGGTTTGGAGTCCGGTCAGCTCTACCGGACTACCCCAGGGCAGGCCCTTCTCTTTCCAGGAGGTGAGCCGCGTGGGAATTCCGGATCGGAACTCGGGGGATGCCGCCCATTTGGGGTCGCGTGGCTCGGTGATGTAGAACCACCCCGATTGCCACCCCTTTATGGTCTCGACGTAGGAGCCCTCGAGCCATGTGACATTGGGCATTTTGCCCACCATGGCCCCTCCGCACTCCGCCTGCTAGCCACCCACCACCTTCGGTTTGACATTGAAGGTCTTCAGCCATAAGCCAAAGTGGGGCTTGATGCGGAGGAAGGCCTCACACACGACGATAAACGCCGAGATGTTGAGGATGAAGTTTGGGGCCCGATCGTGGAAATCCAGGCCGTAGTAGAACATGAGCCCCCGGACGAATGGGTGGAGAGGAAATCCCAGTCCGCGGAGGAAGTGGGTAAGGAATACTACCCTCTCATGGGGCCTAGGGTGGGGATGAGCTGCCCCTCATCTGGGAGCCGGTGTGCGATATCCTCAGACAGGTATCCGGCTCCCCTCAGCTTTTTGATGTGTCCCTCCGTGACGGAGGAGGCCATCCACTTGCCTCCCACTCCGGACATGATTGGAGAAGGTTGAGGAGGAAGATGTGGACTTGGGCGCTGGAGCTCGAGTGCGCAGGAATGGATGAGCAATGAGGAAGAAGGCGTGGGTAGAAAAAGGTGAGTCATTATCCCTTTATAAGGGCGGACGAAACTATGCGCCCCCACCAGCCTGGTAAAACTCGCTTATCCCCCATGCGCCGTAATTGATGGCGCGGTTGGGTTACCCACATCCGTATTGATGAGAATCCCATGATAAGGGGACACAATCTCTGCTTCGACAAGACGTGCCAAGGAAACCGCCTCGCGAAACACGCTGAGGTTAGTTGTAAAAAAACGATTCGAATGGTGACCTGGCTGTGTGTGATGACACACTGTGAAATACGTTAGCAGATTAGATTTGTGGAAATATTATTCTATCTACGGTCGTATGTGGAACTTGTTTTGCAGAGCTGGACATGTTCCTCGTGTTCACAATCTTTTATGAAGTATTCGGAGGAGGAACCCGCCTTGCAATGCCGAAGACAAATCTGCGCGCTGGACTCATCGTCATTGAAGCCTGGTTCAGGGGCTACTGAGGGAGTCCTGGATTAGGGGGTATCCGGACAACCGGACTGTTGGACTATGAAGATACAAGAATGAAGACTTCGTCCCGTATCCGGATGGGATTCTCCTTGGCGTGGAAGGCAAGCTTGGCAATACGGATATGTAGATCTCCTTCTTTGTAACCAACTCTGTGTAACCCTAGCCCCCTCCGGTGTCTATATAAACCGGAGGGTTTAGTCCGTAGGACAAGAACATGATACAACAATCATACCATAGGCTAGCTTCTAGGGTTTAGCCTCTTCGATCTCGTGGTAGATCAACTCTTGTAATACCCATATCATCAATATCAGTCAAGCAGGAGTAGGGTTTTACCTCCATCGAGAGGGCCCGAACCTGGGTAAAAACATCGTGTCCCTTGTCTCCTGTTACCATCCGCCTAGACACACAGTTTGGGACCCCCTACCCGAGATCCGCAGGTTTTGACACCGATAGGGGCGGCGCCCCCCTTTCCTTCTCCCTCTCTCCCTCTCCTTCCTTCCCCCTCTTTCCCTCTTGGTGAAATCCTACTGGGACTTGGAGTCCTAGTAGGACTCCCCTCATTGGGTGCGCCCCCTAGGGCCGGCCGGCCTCCTCCTCCCCTCCTTTATATACAGGGGAGGTGGCACCCCATTGACACACAAGTTTATCTTTAGCCATGTGCGGTGCCCCCTCCATAGTTTTACACCTCGCTCATATTGTCGTAGTGCTTAGGCGAAGCCCTGCACCGGTAACTTCATCATCTCCGTCACTACGCCGTTGTGCTAACGAAACTATCCCTCGGCCTCAACTGGATCAAGAGTTCGAGGGACGTCACCGAGCTGAACGTGTGCAGATCACTGAGGTGCCGTGCGTTCGGTACTTGATTGGTTGGATCGCGAAGACGTTCGACTACATCAACCGCGTTACTAAATGCTTCCACTTTCGGTCTACGAGGGTACATAGACACACTGTCCCCGCTCGTTGCTATGCTTCTCCTAGATAGATCTTGCATGATCGTAGGATTTTTTTTTGAAATTCTACGTTCCCCAACAACTAGGGCTAGCTCTGATTAGTCAATTAGGACCAACTAGAACTAGATCAACTAGAGGAGGCTCCAAAACTTGTATCATTATAGGGTGAAAATTCTCTAGTATATATAGGTTTAGGGGAGAGGAGGGGCATCCACCAAGGGAGGAGGAGTCCCCCTTGGTGCGCCGGCCTAGGGGGCAGTTGGACTCCCAGGCCTAGAAGGATTCGGCCTCCCATAGTGGGAAAGGGGGGGCGCCTCTCTATTGGGCCCTTGTGGCTCAATCCCTTCTCCACCTCTTGGCCTTATTAGGCCCATTGATATTAAATTAAATATATATTCGTTCTAAAAAAATTTCAAATCATTATATATATATATATATATATATATAATTTAACATCACCGGAATCATTTTCCACCTACATAATTAATCGGTAATACCCGGGATTACCCGATATTCACCGAAACCCTTCCGGTGACCCCGAAACGCTTCCGGAACCTCTCGGAACTATTCTAGATATTGATGAAATAATTCCACAAATATATTCTCATTACTCCTGTAACACTAACACTCAGCAGATCATGATTACCTTAAGCTTGTGACGTTGTAGATTTAGTAAATCATAGACATGAATGAAAGCCCTTTGTTCAATGACTGATAGCGGAACCGTGGACATCCATATCGGTCCCTAAAATTACACGAATGACATTTGAGTGAACCGTTGGTATCATGTGATGTCCCCTTTGCTTCGCGATACTTTACAAAACCCGGTGTGCATCGGTATCCTCCCGGGTCATCACCATGCTCACTATACCGTTGCTCCCGTTACCGGTTCTGTTCTTCTTTCTCGTTAACGTGTCCCGGCATCTCTGTGACGTAGTCATGTGTGTTTGGCCAGACGATGATGGATGCCATCACACCAAGAGGGGCCTAAGAATATCTCTCCATCGTCGAAGGAGCAAATCCCACTCTGAGTTATCCGGTCACTTGTCAAACTTTCGGTGAGCCGGAAAGTTGTAGTTATGATCACCTTGTTATAGATGACGTTTGAACAACCCCAAAGTCCATCGTCTGGTGGAAGTGGCTGAGACACTCCCATGGTCTGAGGAACTAAAACACATGCTATTACTCCGTGTTATAAGAAATGATTTTAGACGATATAATCACAAAGTATAACAAACAAGTTTGGGTCGATTCAATATGATCGTTCTTCTAACGTCGTACCCTTAATATTGTTTTAGGACTATCGTTACACTTAACGATATCCTAAAACTCGGAAAACATGATCACCAACAATACTTGAGCCAGTCTTAGAGGCGAGACTAGGAACCTATTGTTTACCGTTTATCATTTCACAAGTGCATATGAGTTTTCCACTGAATCGCATATTCCAGGTTCATAGCAGTTATAACATGAAATACAAATTCTTAATTTTGAATAACGGAAATATAATAATATAATATTATTGCCTCTAGGACATATTTTAAACACACTGGTCCACCACAAGAACGCCGCCGCCACCCCATCCTTGCTTGAACAAACTAGTTTCCAAATCCGTCCCCAACTATAGGACCGATCGCCTCATCGGGGCAGGATATGAAGAATCTTTATTTAGTGCCGCTGTCGTCGCCGCCAAAGCCAAGACGATGAACAACCCAAAACCTAAGCTACTAAAGGAAAAAAATGACCCACAAGCATGAATCCGGCGATCCCGCTCACCACTGATGATTGCTCTTTGTACAACGCCTTTCAACCAGCGCTTGTAGTGCCAAATACACACAAAAAACGCACAGGGCGTAGTCGCGCACGGGCTCGACTCAGTTCAGCCGCTCGATGCTAGATGTTTTTCTTTTGCTCGTATTTGATACAATTTGTCCACTCTTCTAGAAAAAATCGCCCTTCCATAAAAAGATTGGTTGGTTTAATTTAATTTTTAAAAAACTTGGTGAAATCATAAAATGTTGCTAGATTTTTCAAAATAAAATTGTGAATTTTAAAAAGTGATGAACTTGAAAAGGGCCACAAATTCAAATGTTCACAAATTTGAAAAGATTCCATGGATTTCATAGATTCAAAAAAAACTTTCACATTTGTGATAAAAGTTCGTGTGCTTGGATAGAAGTTTCAAGATTTGTTAGAAAGTTCACGCATTTGAAAACGTACATGAATTTTAGAAAAGTTCGCAAATTTGACAAAAAAGCTCACGGATGCTAGCACTCGTACCCTACCCCATATTTTGGTATGATTACACGATAACCTTTAGATTTTCTTTCAATCTGCTTGGTTTGTTTCCTAATTTTCTTCAATCCTCATCTCGTGAAACCCTGCACCCGTACCTCTTTATATACTCCTCAAGGACTATCTCTCTTCCTACAATAAACAAATCAATTTATCCTATATGCAAACAAAGTTTGTGTGCAGAGGCAAGAGCTTGAGGGTCATGGCGTGATCATGGGATGAGAGGCAAACCTCCTCTCATGAGGAGGAGGATCACATCATTGAAGCATGAATGTGAAGATCCACCGTCCAGAGAAGATGGCCCCGAGGAAAGGATCATGAAGCAAGTATAAGAAGAAAATGAGGCCAACAAGGACTCGGTATTCCTATCGCATCCATCAAAGTTCTAGCTACCGATGTCCATCTTTCTTTTGTTGAGGACACTCTAATTGTTATGGATGGTTGCACCATCCATGATCCATAGGAGGAAACCAACCAGAAGAATCCCAAGAGGCACAACATAGTGAGGTAGTTCCCCATGGTGTTGGAAATATGCCCTAGAGGCAATAATAAAATGGTTATTATCATATTTCCTTGTTCATGATAATTGTCTATTGTTCATGCTATAATTGTATTAACCGGAAACTGTAATACATGTGTGAATACATAGACCACAACATGTCCCTAGTAAGCCTCTAGTTGACTAGCTCGTTGATCAATAGATGGTTATGGTTTCCTGACCATGGACATTGGATGTCGTTGATAACGGGATCACATCATTGGGAGAATGATATGATGGACAAGACACAATACTAAGCATAGCACAAGATCATGTAGTTCGTTTGCTAAAGCTTTTCTAATGTCAAGTATCATTTCCTTAGAACATGAGATTGTGCAACTCCCGGATATCGTAGGAATGCTTTGGGTGTATCAAACGTCACAACGTAACTGGGTGGATATAAAGGTGCACTACAGGTATCTCCGAAAGTGTCTTTTGGGTTGGCACGAATCGAGACTGGGATTTGTCACTCCGTATGATGGAGAGGTATCTCTCGGCACACTCGGTAATGAATCATCAATGAGCTCAATGTGACTAAGGAGTTAGCCATGGGATCATGCGTTACAGAACGAGTAAAGAGACTTGCCGGTAACGAGATTGAACGAGGTATGGGGATACCGACGATCGAATCTCGAGCAAGTAACATACCGATGGACAAAGGGGGTTGTATACGGGATTGATTGAATCCCCGACATCGTGGTTCATCCGATGAGATCATCGTGGAACATGTGGGAGCCAACATGGGTATCCAGATCCAGCTGTTGGTTATTGGCCGGAGAGATGTCTTGGTCATGTCTGCATGGTTCCTGAACCCATAGGGTCTACACACTTAAGGTTCGGTGACGTTAGAGTTGTTATGGGAAATTTTATATGGTTACTAAAGGTTGTTCGGAGTCCCGGATGAGATCCCAGATGTCACGAGGAGTTCCAGAATGGTCCGGAGGTAAAGATTTATATATGGGAAGTCCAGTTTCAGTCGCCAGAATGGTTTCGGGGGTTATCAGTATTGTACCGGGACCACCGAAAAGTGATCGGGTCGGGCCACCTGCCCCAAAGGACTTAATAGGCTGAATATGGGAGGGAACCAGCCCCCTAGTGGTCTGGTGTGGCCCCCAAGGTCCCAAGGCGCCTAGGGTTGGAAACCCTAGGGGGAGGGGGCGCCTCCCACCTTGCTTGCGGGGCAAGTCTCCCCCCTGGCCGCCGCCCCCCTTCTAGATGCATCTAGGGGGCCCAGCCCTCTCTTCCCTTCCCCATATAAATAGTGGGGGGAGGGAGGGCAGCCGCACCCCCTTCCCTGGCGCATCCCCTCCCTCCTCCTACACCTCCACCTCCGTAGTGCTTGGCGAAGCCTTGCAGGAGAACCACAAGCTCCACCACCACGCCGTCGTGCTACCGGAGTTCTCCCTCAACTTCTCCTCTCCCCTTGCTGGATCAAGAAGGAGGAGATGTCCCCGGGCTGTACGTGTGTTTAATGCGGAGGCGCCGTCCGTTCGGCGCTTGGATCGGATCTTCCGCGATTTGAATCGCCGCGAGTACGACTCCATCAACCGCGTTCTTGTAACGCTTCCGCTTAGCGATCTTCAAGGGTATGTAGATGCACTCCGTCTCTATTGTTGCTAGCATCTCCTAGATTGATCTTGGTGACACATAGGAAAATTTTGAATTATTACTATGTTCCCCAATAGTGGCATCATGAGATAGGTCTATGGGTAGATTCTATGCATGAGTAGAACACAAAGTAGTTGTGGGCGATGATTTGTTCAATTTGCTTATCATTACTACTATTATCTTGATTCGGCGGCATTGTGGGATGAAGCAGCCCGGACCGACCTTACACGTATGCTTACGTGAGACTGGTTCCATCGACTGACATGCACTTGATGCATAAGGTGGCTAGCGGGTGTCTGTCTCTCCCACTTTAGTCGGTTCGGATTCGATGAAGAGATTCCTTATGAAGGGTAAATAGCAATTGGCATATCACTTTTGTGGCTTTTGCGTAGGTAAGAAACGTTCTTGCTAGAAACGCTTAGCAACCATGTAAAACATGCAACAACAATTAGAGGACGTCTAACTTGTTTTTGTAGGGTATGTTGTATGATGTGATATGGCCAAAAGGATGTGATGAATGATATATGTGATGTATGAGATTGATCATGTTCTTGTAATAGGAATCACGACTTGCATGTCGATGAGTATGACAACCGACAGGAGCCATAGGAGTTGTCTTAATTTATTGTATGACCTGAGAGTCAATATAAACGCCATGTAATTACTTTACTTTATTGCTAACCGTTAGCCATGGTAGTAGAAGTAATAGTTGGCGAGACAACTTCATGAAGACACGATGATGGAGATCATGGTGTCATGCCGGTGACAAAGGTGATAATGCTGCGCCTCGAAGATGGAGATCAAAGGCGCAAGATGATATTGCCCATATCATGTCACTTTATGATTTGCATGTGATGTTTTTCATGGTTGCATCTTATTTTCTTAGAACGACGGTAGCATAAAATAAGGTGATCCCTCACTAAAAATTTCAAGAAATGTGTTCCCCCTAACTGTGCACCATTGCGAAGGTTCTTTGTTTTGAAGCACCACGTGATGATCGGGTGTGATAGATTCTAATGTTCGCATACAACGGGTGTAAGCCAGATTTACACATGCGAAACACTTAGGTTGACTTGATGAGCCTAGCATGTACAGACATGGCCTCAGAACACAAGAGACCCAAAGGTCGAACATGAGTCATATAGTAGATGCGATCAACATGGAGATGTTCACCATTGATGACTAGTCCGTCTCACGTGATGATCGGACACGGCCTAGTTAATTCGGATCATGTATCACTTAGATGGCTAGAGGGATGTCTATCTGAGTGGGAGTTCATTAAATAATTTGATTAGATGAACTTAATTATCATGAACAGAGTCTAAATTGTCTTTTCAAATTATGTTGTGGATTAATAGCTCGTGCTTTAGCTCCTTGTTTTAATACGTTCCTAGAGAAAGACTAAGTTGAACGATATTGTAAGAAATTGTGCGTACTAGGGCCGTAGTCTGAGGATTGTCCTCGCTGGTACACAGAAGGCTTCTGTCCTTGATGCACCGCTCGGTGTGCCAACCCCTCTGGTGTCGTCTGTGGATGTTGTGAACATCTGGCAGACACGTTCTGATGACTACCTGATAGTTTATTTCGCCATGCTTTACGGCTTAGAGTCGGGGCTCCAAAAGCGTTTTGAACACGATGGAACATATGAGATGTTCCAAGAGATGAAATTGGTATTTCAGGCTCATGCCCGTGTTGAGAGGTTTGAGACCTCTGACAAGATCTTTGCCTACAAGATGGAGGAGAATAGCTGAGCCAGTGAGCATGTGCTCAGAATGTCTGGGTACTTCAATAACTTGAATCAAGTGGGAGTTAATCTTCCAGATAAGAGAGTGATTGACAAAAGTTCTCCAATCACTATCACCAAGCTGCTAGAGTTTCGTGATGAACTATAACATGCAAGGGAAGATGATCCTGGAGCTGTTCGTCGTGCTTAAGGCCGTAAAGGTAGAAATCAAGAAGGAGCATCAAGTGTTGATGGTTAACAAGACCACTGGTTTCAAAGAAGGGAAAGGGAAAGAAGGGAAACTTCATGAATGGCAAGCCAGTTGCCGCTCCAGTGAAGAAACCCATGAACCCAAACCCGAGACGAAGTGCTTCTATTAGGGGAACGGTCACTGGTAGTGGAACTGCCTCAAATACTTGGTAGATAAGAAGGTTGGCAACTTCAAAAAAGTATATTTGATATATGTGTTATTGATGTGTACCTTACTAGTACTCCTAGTAGCACATGGGTATTAGATACCAGTTCAGTTGCTACTATTGGTAACTCGAAACAAAAGCTACAGAATAAACAGAGACTAGCTAAGGGCGAGGTGACGATGTGTGTTGGAAGTGTTTCCAAGGATGATATGATCACCATCGCATGCTCCCTCTACCTTCGGGATTAGTGTTGAACCCAAATAAATGTTGTTTGCATTGGTGTATGCGTTGAGCATGAACATGATTAGATCATGTTTATTGCAACACGATTATTCATTTAAGTCATAGAATAATGGTTATTCTGTTTACATGAATAATACCTTCTATGGTCATGCACCCAATGTGAATGGTTTATTGAATCTCGGTTGTAGTGATACACATGTTCATAAAATTGATGCCAAAAGATGTAGAGTTGATAATGATTGTACCACTTTCTTGTGGCACTGCCGCTTAGGTCATATTGGTGTAAAGCGCATGAAGAACCACCATTCTAATGGACTTTTGGAGTCACTTGATTTTGAATCACCTGACACATGCGAACCATGCCTCATAGGCAAGATGACTAAAACCCTGTTTTCTGAAAAAATGGAATGGTCAAGTGACTTGTTGGAAATCACGCATGCTGATGTGTGCGGTCCAATGAGTGTTGACGCACGCGGTGGATATCGTTATTTTCTCACCTTCACCAACGAATTGAGTAGATATGGGTATATTTACTTAATGAAGCATAAGTCTGAAACATTTTAAAAGTTCAAGCGACATTAGAGTCAAGTTGAGAATCATCATAACAAGAAGATCAAGTTCCTACGATCTGATCAAGGGGAGAGTGTCGGTGTCAAAACCGGTGGATCTCGGGTAGGGGGTCCCGAACTGTGCGTCTAGGATCGATGGTAACAGGAGACGGGGGACACGATGTTTACCCAGGTTCGGGCCCTCTTGATGGAGGTAATACCCTACTTCCTGCTTGATTGATTTTGATGATATGAGTATTACAAGAGTTGATCTACCATGAGATCGTAGAGGCTAAACCCTAGAAGCTAGCCTATGATTGTGATTGTTGTTCTCCCTATCGACTAGCCTGGCCTCAATTTATATAATGCACCAGAGGCCTAGGATAACAAGAGTCCTAGCCAAATACGCCGGTGGGGAGGAGTCCTTGTCTTGATCGCCAAGTCTTGTGGAATCTTCCTTGTATGCGGCAACTGTCCGAACTCACCCATGAGTATACGGCCATGGGGGTCCTCGGCCCAATCTAACAGATCGGAGATGACGTGGTGAGTACCCCCTAGTCCAGGACACCGTCAGAGAGTATCTGAGTTATGCGTTTCGCAATCACTAAAGACAAGTTGGAATCGTTTCACAGTTGATGCCACCTGGAACACCATAGCGTAGTGGTGTGTCCGAACGTCGTAACCGTACCCTATTGGGTATGGTGCGATCTATGATGTCTCTTGATACGTCCATTTTGCATCATGCTTTTATATCGATATTTATTGCATCATGGGCTGTTACTACATGTTGTGTCACAATACTTATGCCTATTCTCTCTTATTTTACAAGGTTTACATGAAGAGGGAGAATGCCGGCACCTGGAATTCTGGGCTGGAAAAGGAGCAAATATTAGAGACCTATTCCGCACAGCTCCAAAAGTCCTGAAACTTCACGGAAGTCATTTTTGGAATTAATAAAACATACTGGACGAAGAAAATACCAGAGGGGACCCACACCCTGGCCACGAGGGTGGGGGGCGCGACCTACCCCCTGGGCACGCCCCCTGCCTCGTGGGCCCCCTGGTGCCCTCCGGTGCCCATCTTCTGCTATATGAAGTCTTTTGTCTGAGAAAAAAATCATAAGCAAGCTTTCGGGAAGAAACTCCGCCGCCATGAGGCGGAACCTTGGCAGAACAAATCTAGGGCTCCGGAAGAGCTGTTCTGCCGGGGGAACTTCCTACCGGGAGGGGGAAATCATCACCATCGTCATCACCAACGATCCTCTCATCGGGAGGGGGTCAATCTCCATCAACATCTTCACCAGCACCATCTCCTCTCAAACCCTTGTCTTGATCGCCAAGTCTTGTGGAATCTTCCTTGTATGCGGCAACTGTCCGAACTGGCCCATGAGTATACGGCCATGGGGATCCTCGGCCCAATCTAACAGATCGGGAGATGACGTGGTGAGTACCCCCTAGTCTAGGACACCGTCAGTAGCCCCCTGAACCGGTCTTCAAGTTAGGGATGCTCATCGATTCTTCCGAACTATTCTTCATCTTTGGTCGTCGGTCTTGAAAACTGGTTCAACAAATCTTCTCACCTTCGATCTTGAGGATCGCCGAAGTGCATCCGAAGAGTTTACACGTTGGGAATCCGAGGAGCCCCTCTAAGTTTCCGGCCTTTATGAATGCCTTGTTATTTTTATGCCACACCTCGGGTTTGAAGTTGTTCCCAGACTTAGAGAGAAATTAGGCTCCCCGGCTAGTGACCACACACTCGTGTCGAAAAAAGGAGTGATAAATAATAATAATAATAACTTTGCAATGACTAAGAAGAAGAACACTTATTATAAGACGGCTCATATAAATTTAAGAGCCCCCAAGTGACTTGGTAAAAGAATTTTATGTAAAATGATTGTATGTACCTAAGTACTTATATCATATCTGTGTTCACCTGAACTTTAAACACATCTTAACCGACCGTCGGCTTCTCCCTCTTCGGTCAAGGGCCGAAAAGTGTTATGTACTCCACCTGTCGAGAATATCGACGGTGTTTTCGATAACCAGGCAATCAGGCCATAAGGCTGTAACAGACAAAGCGCAGCTCAGGGAACTTATGCTATATTACTGACGAAGTGTAAGAAGCATCTTCGAGGAAATATTACCCCATCGATACCTTTCTTCGGTTTCTCATTGCTACTATGAGACTTGTGCAATAGATTTTCTGTACTCGTGAGTCCCATTGTGTGCCGACCATAATTGAAAACAATAAGAGCGCTAGCTTTCGGCTTCACCCAGTCTGAGGTCCGGCTCGGATCAACCGATCGTGACAATCGTAGAGCTGCTCCCTTTACTCCCTAGCCGAACAATCGGGAACGTAGGGGTAAGCACAGGAGCGAGGCAACCCAACTTGCAAATCGCTTAAGTAAACATGGTGCATATTGTGGCGTAATACATGAACAAGGAACGAAGCCGTACAAGTGTAATCATTTGCAAGAGGAAAGACTTCATAAAGGAAGCCCCCAAGTAAACGGGGTATTTGAATTTGTGTGTCACAAACAAAGTTTTGACAAGGAGATTTTTTTACAAGCAATTTTTTCCAAAAAAGTATAATGCTTGGTCGAATCAAACACAATTTAAAATTTTAGAACTTTGAGCATGAAGGCAACTTAGCTGGTTAATGTGTTCGGTATTGATGACACGGTCCGAGCTTGATGCGGGACAAGGTTCCATCCCCCAAGCCGGTCCCGAGGTGGCGGAGCAAAGAGCTCGGCACTCCGAAGTGGTGACGTAGCACGGTCAATGCAAGCTGGCAGAGTGATGCCGAGGTACCCGGCATGGGGTAATGAAGTGTTGACGAAGCCCCCCGTCCAGCCGAGGTGACGTGGTATGTCAGTACACCGAGTTGACGATACTACCCAACCCGGATCATTTTCTAGTGCACAAAAAATAGTGCAAACGGAGATAATGGTAATAATAATAAAAAGTGTTGCATAATAAATAATTTATGCAAAGTGAGTAATAAAAGAAATATGGCCTGGCGCCGAACTCAATGTCGATGCAGGGCGTCAGCGTGATGCGGTAACGGCATGGTAAAGCCTGAATTCATAGGTCAGTACGAGTTCCGGATCGGCGTTCGCTGGACTATGTACAGAAACTGACCGAACCACCATGCGACCGTCGTTAATGCGGCCACCATTTGATAGACCTGCATACATATGATGGACAAACCAGAGTAATAATTCCTTGGGAAAAATGAACCCAAACAAGCAAAAAATACTAGGATTAATAGCACCTAGTTTATTTGTTGTAGCAATTCGAAGAAAGGTGATTCCCAAAGTTGGGACTCGATCCGCACACCCATTGCCTGATGGGCGATAAAGCGATGGCATGGCGACGCTGGCAAAGGTTGGCTCGCCGAGGCAAAGCCCTCAGTCCAGCTAACGTGACGAAGCTGGTCGGCTGGTGACGCCGAAGTCTCCGGAGTAGGTTGATGAAGAGATGGCGAAGCCCCCGGTCCAGCCGAGATGTCGAAGCCTTGATGTCAGCCGATGAGTCGAAGTAGGTCTGCGTGATGGACACCGGCTTGAAGGAGCAATAGTGCGGCCCTGCCGATGCAGGTCGTGACGTGGTCAATGCCGGCTTGATGAGGTGATCGTGCGATGATATGCCGGTGTGCCCGCTCCGTGTAATCCGTGGGGCGGCGATGTTGGTGATGATTTATCCTTCGCGATGCCGAACTCTTGTTCGGCTTGCCGAGATGATGATCCGAAGAAGTTGAGCTCGACTCACCAAAGCGACGACGTGTCTAGCGTAGGTCGGCAACCTTGGAGCAATATTGCCGGACTTGTTTGACACCAGCATGATGATGAAGACAACCTCAGAGGAGGCTTAAAATTTTATGGGCACGTGTTTAAAAATGACGCACAATACCCTAGAAGAGAATTCCTTTAAAAAGGTTGTCCAATATCACGTTCATAAAGAAACATGAATTCGGGTCGGATCCGTATTCACGCAGAAAACAGATCCAAAAATTGGTCCACTCATCGGGAGGCTCCCGGAGTTTGAACCGTCGGATCGAGCTGAAATTTGGAGGGGTGGTAGATATGGAAATTCCACAGTAGATGAACGGTTGGATCTTCCAAAGGACCTCCGAGCTGGGCTCTGGAGACCATGCCCTAAACTCGTCCAGATTCCCGTCCAGATTTGACAGGGCTCCGGTATATCGTAGATTGTCGGAGATTCCTCCATCGGAACTCGACGAAATTTTACATGGCTATTGTAGATGTAATTCCGCACTATTCCACCGAAGCAATCGTCAAACCGATACTCGAGGAGGCAATGATGGCGGATACAAGTTCGCTGTCCCGAAAAACAACACGGCCGCCCGGGGTCAATCTTGACGTTGAGCCCTCGAGCTCCAAGGATGATTGCTCTATGATCATGATAGAGATCGGAGTTGATGTTGATGAAGGCCCCCATCCGAACATGACGACCGGAGATGGAGTGCGGTCCTCGGTCAAGCCAAGGTGATCAGTCGATCCAGCGACGAAGATGCCGGCGTCGCAGTTGACCTGCGGGCGAGGCACTGATCCTTTTGCCGATCACACAGCGGAACTCTCAATGAAAGCACCAATGTCGGTGTCAAAACTGGTGGATATCGGGTAGGGGGTCCCGAACTGTGCGTCTAGGATCGATGGTAACAAGAGACGGGGGACGTGATGTTTACCCAGGTTCGGGCCCTCTCGATGGAGGTAATACCCTACTTCCTGCTTGATTGATCTTGATGATATGAGTATTACAAGAGTTGATCTACCATGAGATCGTAGAGGCTAAACCCTAGAAGCTAGCCTATGATTATGATTGTTGTTCTCCCTATCGACTAGCCTGGCCTCGGTTAATATAATGCACCAGAGGCCTAGGATAACAAGAGTCCTAGCCAAATACGCCGGTGGGGAGGAGTCCTTGTCTTGATCGCCAAGTCTTGTGGAATCTTTCATGTATGCGGCAACTGTCCGAACTCGCCCATGAGTATACGACCATGGGGGTCCTCGGACCAATCTAACAGATCGGGAGATGACGTGGTGAGTACCCCCTAGTCTAGGACACCGTCAGAGAGTATCTGAGTTATGAGTTTCGCAATCACTAAAGACAAGTTGGAATCGTTTCACAGTTGATGCCACCTGGAACACCATAGCGTAATGGTGTGTCCGAACGTCGTAACCGTACCCTATTGGATATGGTGCGATCTATGATGTCTCTTGATACGTCTGTTTTGCATCATGCTTTTATATCGATATTTATTGCATTATGGGCTGTTACTACACGTTATGTCACAATACTTATGCCTATTCTCTCTTATTTTACAAGGTTTACATGAAGAGGGAGAATGGCGGCAGCTGGAATTCTGGGCTCGAAAAGGAGCAAATATTAGAGACCTATTCTGCACAGCTCCAAAAGTCCTGAAACTTCACGGAAGTCAATTTTGGAATTAATTAAACATACTGGACGAAGAAAATACCAGAGGGGACCCACACCCTGGCCACGAGGGTGGGGGGCGCGCCCTACCCCCTGGGCGCGCCCCTGCCTCATGGGCCCCCTGGTGCCCTCCGGTGCCCATCTTCTTCTATATGAAGTCTTTCGTCTGAGAAAAAATCATAAGCAAGCTTTTGGGAAGAAATCCGCCGCCATGAGGCGGAACCAATCGAGGGCTCCGGCAGAGCTGTTCGGCCGAAGGAACTTCCCTCCGGGAGGGGGAAATCATCACCATCGTCATCACCAACGATCCTCTCATCGGGAGGGGGTCAATCTCCATCAACATCTTCACCAGCACCATCTCCTCTCAAACCCTAGTTCATCTCTTGTATCCAATTCTTGTCTCTAAGTCTAAGATTGGTACCTGTAGGTTGCGAGTAGTGTTGATTACTCCTTGTAGTTGATGCTAGTTGGTTTATTTGGTGGAAGATGATATGTTCAGATCCATTATGCATATTAATACTCCTCTGATTATGAACATGAATATGCTTTATGAGTAGTTACGTTTGTTCCAGAGGACATGGAAGAAGTCTTGCTATTAGTAGTCATGTGAATTTGGTATTCATTCGATATTTTGATGAGATGTATGTTGTCTCTCCTCTAGTGGTGTCATGTGAACGTCGACTACATGACACTTCACCATTATTTGGGCCCAGAGGAAGGCATTGGGAAGTAATAAGTAGATGATGGGTTGCTAGAGTGACAGAAGCTTAAACCCTAGTTTATGCGTTGCTTCGTAAGGGGCTGATTTGGATCCATATGTTTCATGCTATGGTTAGGTTTACCTTAATACTTCTTTTGTAGTTGCGGATGCTTGCAATAGGAGTTAATCATAATTGGGATGCTTGTCCAAGTAAGGACAGCACCAGAGCACTGGTCCACCCACATATCAAATTATAAAAGTACCGAACGCGAATCATATGAACGTGATGAAAACTAGCTTGACGATATTCCCATGTGTCCTCGGGAGCGCTTTTCTCTATATAAGAGTTTGTCCAGGCTTGTCCTTTGCTACAAAAAGGATTGGTCCACCTTGCTGCACTTTATTTACTTTTGTTACTTTTTGCTCGTTACAAATTACGTTATCACAAAACTACCGGTTACCGATAATTTCAGTGCTTGCAGAGAATACCTTGCTAAAAACCACTTATCATTTCCTTCTGCTCCTCGTTGGGTTCGACACTCTTACTTATCAAAAGGACTACGATAGATCGCCTATACTTGTGGGTCATCAAAACTCTTTTCTGGCGCCGTTGCCGGGGAGTGAAGCACCTTTGGTATGTGGAATTTGGTAAGGAAAAATTTATATAGTGTGCTAAAATTTACTATCACTTGTTACTATGGAAAGTAATCCTTTGAGGGGCTTGTTCGGGGTATCTTCACCCCAACCAGTAGAGCAAAGAGTTGCTCCTCAAGCTACTGAACCTACTGAAAATGAAAATGTCTACTTTGAAATTCCTTCGGGTATGATAGAGAAACTACTAGCTAATACTTTTGCAGGAGATGGAACATTGCATCCCGATTTACATTTAATCTATGTGGATAAAGTTTGTGGATTATTTAAGCTTGCAGGTATGCCCGATGATGTTATCAAGAACAAGGTCTTCCCTTTATCTTTGAAGGGAGATGCATTGACATGGTATAGGCTATGTGATGATATGGGATCATGGAACTACAAATGATTGCAATTGGAGTTTCATCAAAAGTTTTATCCTATGCATCTTGTTCATTGTGATCGTAATTATATATATAATTTTTGGCCTCGCGAAGGAGAAAGCATCGCTCAATCTTGGGGGAGGCTTAAGTCAATGTTATATTCATGCCCCAATCATGAGCTCTCAAGAGAAATGATTATTCAAAAATTTTATGCTCGGCTTTCTGACAACAATCGCTCCATGCTCGATACTTCTTGTACTAGTTCCTTTATGATGAAGACTATTGAATTCAAATGGGATTTATTGGAAAGAATTAAACGCAACTCTTAAGATTGAGATCTCGACGAAGGTAAGGAGTCAGGTATAGCACCTAAGTTTGATTGTGTTAAATCTTTTATGGATACCGATATTTTCCGTAAATTTAGCACTAAATATGGACTTGACTCTGAGATAGTAGCTTCTTTTTGTGAATCTTTTGCTGATCACGTTGATCTCCCTAAGGAGGAGTGGTTTAAATATAATCCTCCCGTTGAAGTAAAAGTAGTAGAACCTATTAAAGTTGAAGAAAAGACTATCACTTATAATGATCCTATTGTTCCTACTGCTTATGTTGGGAAACCACCTTTCCCTGTTAGAATAAAGGATCATGCTAAAGCTTCAACTGTGGTTCGTAAAAGTAACATTAGAACTTATACACCCCCTGAGCAAGTTAAAGTTGAACCTATTATTGCTATTGTTAAAGATCTCTTGGCTGATAATATTGATGGGCATGTTATTTACTTTTGTGATGAGACTGCTAGAATTGCTAAACCTGGTGCTAAAGATAAACATAGACCTGTGGTAGGCATGCCTGTTATTTCTGTTAAAATAGGAGATCATTGTTATCATGGCTTGTTTGATATGGGTGCTACTGCTAGTGCAATACCTATTTCTTTATATCAAGAAATTATGCATGATATTGCACCCACTGAGTTAGAAGAAATTGATGTAACAATTAAGCTTGCCAATAGAGATACTATTTCACCAATTGGGATTGTTAGAGATGTTGAAGTCTTGTGTGGAAAAATTAAATGTCCTGCTGATTTTCTTGTTCCTGGTTCCCCACAAGATAGTTTTTGTCCCATTATATTTGGTAGACCCTTCTTGAACACTATTAATGCTAAGATAGACTGTGAAAAGGATGTTGTTACTATTGGTTTGGGTGATATGTCTCATGAGTTTAATTTTTCTAAATTTCGTAGACAACACCGTGAAGAGGAATTGCCTAGTAAGGATGAAATTATTGGTCTTGCTTCTATTGCTATGCCTCCTAGTGATCCTTTAGAATAATATTTGCCAGACCATGAGAATGATATGTTTATGAATGAAAGAAGGGAAATAGATGAAGTATTCTTTAAACAAGGACCCATTCTGAAGCACAACTTTCCTGTTGAAATCCTAGGGCATCCTCTTCCACCCAAGGGTGATCCCGTGTTTGAGCTTAAACCTTTGCCTAATAATCTTAAATATGCTTATCTTGATGAAAAGAAGATATATCCTATTATCATTAGTGCTAAACTTTTAGAGAAGGAGGAAGAAAAATTATTGAAAACTCTGAAGAAGCACCGTGCTGCTACTGGATATACTCTTGATGATCTTAAGGGCATTAGTCCCACTCTATGTCAACACAAAACAAATTTGGAGAAAGACGTCAAACCAGTTATTGATCATCAACGACGGTTAAATCCTAAGATGAAAGAAGTGGTAAGAAAGGAAATATTAAAGCTCCTTGAAGCAGGTATAATCTATCCCGTTACTGATAGTCAGTGGGTAAGTATTGTCCATTGTGTTCCTAAGAAGGGAGGTATCACTGTCGTTCCTAATGATAAAGTAGAATTGATTCCAGTTATAGGTTGGTAATTGATTTCTGCAAATTAAATAAAGCTACTAAAAAAGATCATTACCCTTGCCGTTCATTGATCAAATGCTCGAAAGATTATCCAAACACACACATTTTTGCTTTCTAGATTTTTATTCTGGTTTCTCTCAAATACCTGTGTCAGCTGATGATCAAGCAAAGACCACTTTTACTTGCCCTTTCGGTACTTTTGCTTATAGACGTATGCCTTTTGGTTTATGTAATGCACCTGCTACCTTTCAAAGATGCATGATGGCTATATTCTCTGACTTTTGTGAAAAGATTTGTGAGGTTTTCATGGACGATTTCTCCGTTTATGGATCCTCTTTTGATGATTGCTTGAGCAACCTTGATCGAGTTTTGCAGAGATGTGAAGAAACTTATCTTGTCTTGAATTGGGAGAAATGACACTTTATGGTTAATGAAGGCATTGTCTTGGGGCATAAAATTTCTGAAAGAGGTATTGAAGTTGATAAAGCTAAAGTTGATGCTATTGAAAAGATGCCATCTCCTAAGGACATCAAAGGTATAAGAAGTTTCCTTAGTCATGCCCATTTTTATAGGAGGTTCATTAAGGACTTCTCAAAAATTTCTCGGCCTCTGACTAATCTATTAAAAAAATATATACCTTTCGTTTTTTATGATGATTGTGTAGAAGCATTTGAAATACTTAAGAAAGCATTAATCTCTGCACCTATCGTTCAGCCACCTGACTGGAATTTACCCTTTGAAATTATGTGTGATGCTAGCGATTATGCTGTAGGTGCTATTCTAGGACAAAAGGTTGACAAGAAACTAAATGTTATTCAATATGCTAGTAAAACTCTAGACAATGCCCAGAGAAACTATGCTACTACTGAAAAGGAATTCTTAGCAGTTGTGTTTGCTTGTGATAAGTTCAGACCTTATATTGTTGATTCTAAAGTAACCATTCACACTGATCATGCTGCTATTAAATACCTTATGGAAAAGAAAGATGCTAAAACTAGACTTATTAGATGGGTTCACTTATTACAAGAATTTGATTTACATATTATTCATAGAAAGGGATCTGAGAAACCCCATTGCACACAACTTGTCTAGGTTAGAAAATTTTCTTGATGACCCACTACCTATTCATGATAGCTTTCCTGATGAACAATTAAATGTCATAAATGCTTCTCGTCACATACCAGCAAAAGAAAAAGTTTTTCTATGATTTGAGACATCACTTTTGGGATGACCCACATCTTTATAAAGAAGGAGTAGATGGTGTTATTAGGCATTGTGTACCTGAGCATGAACAGGAACAGATCCTACGCAAGTGTCACTCCGAGGCTTATGGAGGACACCACGCTGGAGATAGAACTACACATAAGGTATTGCAATCCATCTTTTATTGGCCTACTCTCTTCAAGGATGCTCGTAAGTTTGTCTTATCTTGCGATGAATGCCAAAGAATTGGTAATATTAGTAGACGTCAAGAAATGCCTATGAATTATTCACTTGTTATTGAACCATTTGATGTTTGGGGCTTTGATTATATGGGACCGTTTCCTGCCTCTAATGGATATACACATATTTTAGTTGTTGTTGATTACGTTACTAAGTGGGTAGAAGCTATTCCAACTAGTAGTGCTGATCACAACACCTCTATTAAGATGCTTAAATAAGTTATTTTTCCAAGGTTTGGAGTCCCTAGATATTTAATGACTGATGGTGGTTCACATTTCATTCGTGGTGCTTTTCGTAAAATGCTTACTAAGTATGATGTTAATCATAGAAATGCATCTCCTTATCACCCACAGTCTAGTGGTCAAGTAGAATTGAGTAACAGAGAGCTCAAATTAATTTTGCAAAAGACTGTTAATAGATCTAGAAAGAATTGGTCCAAGAAACTTGATGATGCATTATGGGCCTACAGAACTGCATTTAAAAATCCTTTAGGTATGTCTCTGTATACAATGGTTTATGAAAAAGCATGTCACTTACCTCTCGAACTAGAATATAAGGCATATTGGGCTATTAAAGAGCTCAACTATGATTTCAAACTTGCCGGTGAGAAGAGGTTATTTGACATTAGCTCACTTGATGAATGGAGAACCCAAGCCTATGAAAATGCCAAGTTGTTTAAAGAAAAAGTTAAAAGATGGCATGACAAAAGAATACAAAAGTGTGAGTTTAATGTAGGTGATTATGTATTGCTATACAACTCTCGTTTAAGACTTTTTGCAGGAAAACTTCTCTCTAAATGGGAAGGTCCTTACGTTATCGAGGAGATTTATCGTTCTAGTGCCATAAAAATCAACAACTTTGAGGGCACAAATCCGAAGGTGGTGAATGGTCAAAGAATCAAACATTATATCTCAGGTAATCCTATAAATGTTGAAACTAATATTATTGAAACCGTAATCCCGGAGGAATACATAAGGGACACTTTCCAGAATGTTTCAGACTCCGAAAAGGAATAGGTATGTGGTACGGTAAGTAAATCGACTCCAAAACAGTTCTAATGGCAATTTTTCTCCGTTTTCGAATATTTAGAAAAATAGAAAAATAAGAAGCAGTCCGGGAAGGACACGAGGCTTCCACGAGGGTGGGAGGCACGCCCTACCCCCCTGGGCACGCCCCTGCCTCGTGGGCACCTCGTGTACTCTCCGGACTCCATTTTCTTGCATGATACTTCTTTTGGTTGGTAAAAATTCATTATATAATCTCCCGAAGGTTTTGACCACCGTATCACGCAATTATCCTCTGTTCTTGTTTCGATCTGTTTTCCATCAGGGTTGTCAAGGCCAGGCATCATGTCGTCCCCCTCCTCCAACAATGGTGACAACAATGCTTGGCTATTGAAGATAGAGCTGAAGAGGGAAGAACCCATGGAGATCAATAAGGATGAAGGATCAAGAAGGTCAGGGAGGACCAAATTCCAGCAACAGAAGACATCCTTCAACTTGATCACAATCTTCTTACCCCAACTGAGATCGAAGCTTTCAAGATGATTGAGTTAGATCGTATACAAAACAAGTATCTCAGACGTGAAAATATTTTGTTGAAGGAGCATATTGTCGCACTCAAGGGCATTATCCGCAAGTTGGAGGATATCTTACGCTCGATGTGCGACTACCCATCATCACCACCATCTTCTTCACCAGCAAGGGAGACATAATCACATGGGTATGGGCACTCCCCTTGGGAACTGCCAAGCTTGGGGGAGGTGCCCCGGTATCGTATCACCATCACACTCCTATCTTTAGCGTTTTTCTTAGTTCGATCCTTTTAGTAATATCTTGATCTAGTAGAATAAAAATTTTGGTATGATTTAGTTTTGAGTTTTGCTTTATGATCCCTTTATGTAACCGAGTCCGTGAGCTATATATAATAAAGATTAGTGTTGAGTCAAGGGCTTGATTATCTTGCTATGATCTTGAGGGAATAAAAGAAAAGAGAAAGAATAAAAAGAAATAAAGAGATCATATTGGTCTTATGGAGAGTAATGACTTCACATAGAAAGAGTATGATGATTAAAAGTTGTTGAGAGTTGACAAACATAGTTTTGGTCATCGTTGCAATTAATAAGAAGTAATAAAGAAAGAGAGGCTTCACATATAAATATACAATCTTGGACATCTTTTATGATTGTAATCACTCATTAAAATATGACATGCTAAAGAGTTGATGTTGGACAAGGAAGACAACATAATGGGTTATGTTTTCTTACATCTGAAATAAAGTATATTTTCATGGATTATCCAACATGTTGAGCTTGCCTTTGTCCCTCACGCTAGCCAAATTCCTTGCACCAAGTAGAGCTACTACTTGTGCTTCTAAAAACCCTTAAAACCAATTTTGCCATGAGAGTCCACCATATCTACCTATGGATATAGTAAGATCCTTCAAGTAAGTTGTCATCGGTGCAAGCAATAAAAATTGCTCTCTAAATATGTATGATTTATGTAACATCCCAAAATTCTAAATTTTGGAATGTTATATTAAATAATTAGTTTTGACTATTTGTTTGATTGTTGTGTGGAGTGAAATTGAGTGCAATCTGAAACTTTTTGAAAGTTGAATGAGAGGGAAATAAAAGGGCTTTCCAAAAAAATGTTTCTGTTTGAAAATATTTGAATTTGGAAATATTTCAAACTTCATGCCACTCAATGATCATCATGATTTCTTCAATGAAAGAGGGTGGGAAGTAAAGAAATATTTCATTTGAATTTTTTATTCAAATTTTGTTTTTAACTCAAAGTGGCATTTGAATTTTATTCAGAAAAAAAACTTTTCTCACAAAGGACACTTAAAACAAAAGTGTTGAGAGGGAGTAACATGACACCCCAAAAATGTTGGAATATTTTTTTTCATAAAGTTTTGAAAGTCATTTGGAGTTTTGTTTGAATTTTAAAAAATTATTTTTCAAAAAATATTTTATTTTTGCCCCTATAAAATATCCCATTAAATTGGGCTTATTTTTCTGATCGTTTTTATATATAATACTCCTATATTTTATTTTATTTAAATAACTTTTATTCGTGGAATCTTTTTTAAAAGGAAAGGCATTTGTTTGGGCCAAACCCGGCCCGATGGCGCCAGATCATCTCCTTCCTCAGGAACGGGATTTTCTTCCTGAGCACAGCCGCGTCGGCCATCGCCGGAGATAGCGGGATTCGCGAAATCCCATGCCCCCTGCTCCAAACCGACCTCCCCACCCTATAAATGGCCACCTCCCGCACCCATTCCCACCCCTAGAGCCGCCTCTCCTCGCCCCACACTACCGCGCCACCTCGCCGGAGTTCGCCGGACCACCGCCGCCATTGCCGCCCCGCCCCACCACCTCCGGCCATCCCCGCCACCGGAGGACGTCGCCAGAGCTCCACCAGGAACCCATCACCGGAACTGCTACAGTAAATCCCGACCTACTGTTTTTTTTTTCGTTCTGTTTTTAAAACAGAATAGTTTCAATCTTGTAAAATCCATAGTTAATTATCTACGAGGTATTTTTGAGTGATTCCAACTGCCTTGTATCACAAATTTTATGAAGTTTCTGTTAGTTCAATTTTATTTCACATTTGAGCTGTTGAAATTTGTGTTTGTATGAATTTTCTCAAATCACTAGATTTGAGCTATTTTGAGTTAGGAATATTATTTTTTACCGATTCTTTTTGCTCCTGGTCTCTAGGACCTTTGTTTATCCAGTAGTATTTAGTGTTTTATTTCTAGGTTAATTTAAATTAGGTTTTTAGCAAAACAATAATTTTTTAGTTATAGTTTTGTTTTAGTCTTTTCTTTATTGTTTTTATTAGTTTTAAAATTGTTTCTTTTTGTCACTTTTGACAAATTTAGTTTTGTTTCTGTTAATCAACAAAAGAAATTTTAGTTTTTATTTTAAAATTTTATTTTACTTAGTTTTGTATGAAAACTTGTTTAGGTCATAGTTAGTGTTTCATAAAAGCTTTTTATTTGTTTCCTTTTGCAAATAAAATTTTATGAAAAATACTTTCTGTTAACTTACTTGTTTTTAATTTTTATTTTCTGTTAATTTATTAGTTTAGTGTTTTAATTATTGTTCAGTTTTTACTTAGGGCAAGACTATATTAAATGTTTGTAGCAAAGTCATAGATCTTCGTTAGTAGGTTTTCTTTCTAGTTTTATTTGAAGTTTCCTTGGAATTCGTTTGAGTTTTGTTATTGAATTTTTCTTTGTTGTTATTTTGAGTGCTAGAAGTTGTTTGCTAGAATGAGTGCTTATATGATTGCTATGTTTGACTTGTATAGATTTTCTTCGGAGAGTGACGAATAGTTATATCAAGTTATAGTCGGAGAGCGTTGTTATCTTCATCAAGTAATACCAGGCAAGTTCACTTTGACCATGCTTTCATACCTATGTTTTTATTGCATTTAGTGGCATCTTTGCAACAACCCTGTAGTAGTGATATTGAATTCTTGTAGTTGAGTAGTATGCATGAGGTAGGAACCCATCACCCTTTTACCAAGCCCGGGACGTTATTTATTTTAATGCTAAGCTATAGTAGACGGGGTTTGGTATGAGTGCACGAGAGTGGTGTGAAGAAGGAGGACCCTACGTCAATGACGACAACTCCATGATGACATCTGCAAGGACTGCATCTTCGGGGCCTCAAGACTTCAAGACTCGAGACAAGAATTCAATACACACTACTGGGTGAAGGACGGTTGACGGGCACCCTGGATAAACCAGTGGCTGGCCGAGATGCATGGAGAAGCGCCATGACATCTTGCGGAAAGCTTCACCCAGACTCAAAGAGACGGAAGAATACTTCATGCCCGGAAGCTTACCTGTGCAACCGCAAGTCATTATGGGCTCTGGCTTGGTTGACCATAGTGGTGACTCTGGCTGGGACGGTGCTAGCAGATGTAGAACTACGGTAGGATTGGATGAGCACTGGACAGTGGTCAGAGGGACTCTTCGGAAGACCATGTTTCGGTCGTCTTGTTCTCAAACACCCTCAAGTGCGAGAACGTAAAAAGAGGGATCGAATCTTGCGGGTAAAGTGTACAAACCTCTGCAGAGGGTTTAAACCTAATCGATTAGCCGTGTCCCCGGTTACAGACAATTTGAGCCTCTGGACTTGGATCTATCTCGGAACTCTCAACACCGGACTGATAACTTAATTGTGGGCAACTTATGATGATTTGGGCTATGAGACATCGGTTGGCGGAACCATGTCATGATAGAAAACTCTGTAGTACAGGCTCCGGTCATTTTCTTTGTTGTAGGGAAAATAAAACCAGATTTTATGCAAAACAAAAACCTCAGATACAGAGCCACAAAGCCATAATGCATATAGTATAGTTTATCATCTATTTTTTCTTATTGTGATCTTGCCGGTACATTCAATGTACTGACCTACATGGCTGCAACGTATCATGTTGCAGGATTTTCTTCGACGAGTAGGAGTTACGGTACAGGGTTACGGTCTACACTCAACTTGCCGATGGCGTTGATGGGACTCCACACCCGTTGATTGTTTCCGCTTAGACTTATAAGGTATACATCAGTTTTACATTATTTATACATGTGATTGCACTTTGATATATATACATGGATGTACTGTGTGTGCCAGCATACTGATCCAGGGATGGCATAGATACACAGAGGCTTGACCGTCTGAGGTCGGGTCGCTACAATTTATTAGTGTGGAGAAAATAAGCTTTATACGATCTTGTGATGTGGAAGAAATAAAAGCAACAGACTGCATAATAAAGGTCCATATCACAAGTGGCAATATAAAATGACGTTCTTTTGCATTAAGATCTCATGCATCCAACCATGAAAGCGCATGACAACCTCTGCTTCCCTCTGTGAAGGGTCTATCTTTTACTTTTATCTCTTACCCTTATGCAAGAGTCATGGTGATCTACACGTTTCCTTTTTTACGTTTTATCCTTTGGCAAGCACCTTGTGTTGGAAAGATCCTGATATATATATCCAATTGGATGTAAGTTAGCATGAACTATTATTGTTGACATTAACCTTGAGGTAAAAGGTTGGGAGGCGAAACTATAAGCCCCTATCTTTCTCTGTGTCCGATTAAAACTCCGTAACCACAAGTATTGCGTGAGTGTTAGCAATTGTGAAATACTAAATGATAGTTGAGTATGTGGACTTGCTGAAAAGCTCTTACATAGACTCTTTCCGGTGTTATGATAAATTGCAATTGCTTCAATGACTGAGATTATAGTTTGTTAGTTCTCAATGGAGTTTCTGGTTCATACTTGACATTGTGAATAGATTATTACTTGAGCATAAGAAATCATATGACAATATCCATATATGTTGCTGTTATAAGAATGATCATGATGCCCACATGTCCGTATTTTATTTTATAGACACCTCTACCTCTAAACATGTGGACATATTTATCGTTATCGGCTTCCGCTTGAGGACAAGCGAGGTCTAAGCTTGGGGGAGTTGATACGTCCATTTTGCATCATGCTTTTATATCGATATTTATTGCATTATGGGCTATTACTACACGTTATGTCACAATACTTATGTCTATTCTCTCTTATTTTACAAGGTTTACATGAAGAGCGAGAATGCCGGCAGCTGGAATTCTGGGCTGGAAAAGGAGCAAATATTAGAGACCTATTATGCACAACTCCAAATGTCTTGAAACTTCACTGAAGTCATTTTTGGAATTAGTAAAAAATACTGGACGAAGAAAATACCAGAGGGGACCCACACCCTGGCCACGAGGGTGGGGGCGCGCCCTACCCCCCTAGGCGCGCCGCCTGCCTCGTGGGCCCCCTAGTGGCCCTCAGTTGCCCATCTTCTGCATATGAAGTCTTTCGTCCAAGAAAAAAATCATAAGCAAGCTTTCGGGTAGAAACTCCGCCGCCACGAGGCGGAACCTTGGCGGAACCAATATAGGGCTCCGGCGGAGCTGTTCTGCCGGGGAAACTTCCCTCCGTGAGGGGTAAATCATCGCCATCGTCATCACCAACGATCCTCTCATCGGGAGGGGGTCAATCTCCATCAACATCTTCACCAGCACCATCTCCTCTCAAACCCTAGTTCATCTCTTGTATCCAATTCTTGTCTCTAAGTCTGAGATTGGTACCTGTAGGTTGCCAGTAGTGTTGATTATTCCTTGTAGTTGATGCGAGTTGGTTTATTTGGTGGAATATCATATGTTCAGATCCATTATGCATATTAATACTCCTCTAATTATGAACATGAATATGATTTGTGAGTAGTTACGTTTGTTCCCGAGGACATGGGAGAAGTCTTGCTATTAGTAGTCATGTGAATTTGGTATTCGTTCGATATTTTGATGAGATGTATGTTGTCTCCTCTAGTGGTGTCATGTGAACGTCGACTACATGACACTTCACCATTATTTGGGCCTAGAGGAAGGCATTGGGAAGTAATAAGTAGATGATGGGTTGCTAGAGTGACAGAAGCTTAAACCCTAGTTTATGTGTTGCTTCGTAAGGGGCTGATTTGGATCCATATGTTTCATGCTATGGTTAGGTTTACCTTAATACTTATTTTGTAGTTGCGGATGCTTGCAATAGGATTTAATCATAAGTGGGATGCTTGTCCAACTAAGGACAACACCCAAGCATCGGTCCACCCACATATCAAATTATCAAAGTAATGAACGCGAATCATATGAACGTGATGAAAACTAGCTTGACGATATTCCCATGTGTCCTCAGGAGCGCTTTTCTCTATATAAGAGTTTGTCCAGGCTTTTCCTTTGCTACAAAAAGGATTGGACACCTTGCTGCACTTTATTTACTTTAGTTACTTTTTGCTCGTTACAAATTACCTTGTCACAAAACTATTTGTTATCGATAATTTCAGTGCTTGCAGAGAATACCTTGCTGAAAACCGCTTATCATTTCCTTCTGCTCCTCGTTGGGTTCGACACTCTTACTTATCAAAAGGACTATGATAGATCCACTATACTTGTGGGTCATTATCTCTTATCGATCTACCGCTATCATTTTGGGGTTATGCATTAGAGACAATTACATTCACTTTAAATAGGGCACCATCTAAGTCCGTGGAGACGACTCCGCATGAACTATGGTTTGGAAAGAAACCTAAGTTCTTGTTTCTTAAGGTTTGGGGCTACTATGCTTATGTCGATAGGCTTCGACCAGAAAAGCTCAAACCGAAAGAGGAAAATTGTGTCTTCATAGAATACCCAAACAAGATGACTGGGTATACCTTCTATCTCAGATCTGAGGGCAAAGTGTTTGTCGCTATGAACATGTCCTTTCTTGAGAAAGAGTTTCTCTCGAAAGAATTGAGTGGGAGGAAGATAGACCTTGATGAGGTTGTTGAACCTTCACTTCAACGAGAGAGTAGCGCATCACAGAAAGATGTTTCTGTGGCACCTACGTCAGTTGAAGAGAAAGCTAATAATGATGATCATGAAGTTTCAGATCAAATTACTACCAAACCTTATTGGTCGACAAGGGTGTACAACTTCTGAGTGGTAACCCTGTCTTAAAGGTCATGTTGTTGGACAACGATGAACCTATGAGCTATGGAGAAGCAATGGTGGGCCCAGATTCCAACAAATGGCTAGGAGCCATGAAATACGAGATATGATCCATGTATGAGAACAAAGAATGAACTTTGGTGGACTTGCCCGATGACCGACAAGCCATTGAGAATAAATGGATCTTTAAGAAGAAGACAGACGCTAATGGTAATGTCACCATTTATGGAGCTCGACTTGTCTCAAAGAAGTTTCTGACAAGTTCAAGGAGTTGATTGTGATGAGACTTTCTCAATCATAGCGATGCTGAAGTTTGTTAAAATTATGTTAGTAGTTGCTGCATTTTCATTTATGAAATCTGGCAGATGGATGTCAAAACAAAGTTTCCTTGACGGTTTCCATGAGGAAAGGCTGTATGTGATACAACCAGAAGGTTTTGTCGATCCTAAGGATGCTAAAAGGTATGCAAACTCCAGCGATCCTTCTATGGACTGGAGCAAGCATCTCAGAGATGGAACATACGCTTTTATGAGGTGATCAAAGCATTTGGGTTTATACAAAGTTTGCAAGAAACTTGTATTTGCAAGAAAGTGAGTGGGAGCACTACAACATTTTGATAAGTATATGTGGATGACATATTGTTGATCGGAAATGATGTACAATTTCTTGAAAGCAGAAGGGGTTGTTTGAATTGAGTTTTCTCAAAGGAAGACCTATGCAAAAACTGCTTACATATTGGGTATCAAGATCTATAAGAGATAGATCAAGACGCCTGATAAGAATTTCACAGAGCACATACCTTGACATGATCTTGAAGCAGTTCAAGATAAATGAGTCAAAGAAGGAGTTCTTGCCTGAGTTGTAAGGTGTGAAGTTAAGACTTGAAGCTCGACCATGGCAGAATAAAGAGAAAGGACGAAAGTCGTCCCCTATGCCTTAGCCATAGGCTCTATATGATATGCCATGTTGTGTACTGCGGTGTGCCTTGCCACGTGTCTGGCAAGGGGGTATAAGAGTGATCCAGGAGTGGATCATTGGATAGCGGGCAAAATTGTCCTTAGGAATAAGGAAATGGTTCTTGATTATTGAGGTGATGAAGAGTTCGGCATAAAGGGTTACATCGATGCAAGCTTTAACACCTATCTGGATGATTCTGAGTAGCAAACCGGATACGTATAGTGGAGCAACCATTTGGAATAGCTCCAAGTGGAGCATAGTAGCAACATCTACAATATGAAATATAGATTTGCGAAGAACACACGGATCTGAATTTTGCAGACCCGTTGACTGAAACCTCTCTCGTAAGCAAAACATGATCAAACCCTAGAACTCATTGAGTGTTAATCATATGGTGATGAGAACTAGATTATTGACTCTAGTAAACTCTTAGGTTTTAGTCACATGGCGATGTGAACTAAATTTTTGACTCTAGTAAACTCTTTGGGTGTTAGTCACATGGCGATGTGAACTATGAGTGTTAATCACATGGCGATGTGAACTAGATTATTGACTCTAGTGCAAGTGGGAGACTGTTGGAAATATACCCTAGAGGCAATAATAAAATGGTTATTATTATATTTCCTTGTTCATGATAATTGTCTATTGTTCATGCTATAATTGTATTAACCGAAAATCATAATACATGTGTGAATACATAGACCACAACATGTCCCTAGTAAGCCTCTAGTTGACTAGCTCGTTGATCAATATATGGTTATGGTTTCCTGACCATGGACATTGGATGTCGTTGATAACGGGATCACATAATTGGGAGAATGATGTGATGGACAAGACCCAATGCTAAGCATAGCACAAGATCGTGTAGTTCGTTTGCTAAAGCTTTTCTAATGTCAAGTATCATTTCCTTAGACCATGAGATTGTGCAACTCCCAGATACCGTAGGAATGCTTTGGGTGTATCAAACGTCACAATGTATCTGGGTGGCTATAAAGGTGCATTATAGGTATCTCCGAAAGTGTCTTCTGGGTTGGCATGAATCGAGACTGGGATTTGTCACTCCGTATGACGGAGAGGTATCTCTGGGCCCACTCGGTAATGCATCATCATAATGAGCTCAATGTGAATAAGGAGTTAGCCATGGGATCATGCGTTTTGGAACGAGTAAAGAGACTTGCCGGCAACAAGATTCAACGAGGTATGGGGATACCGACGATCGAATCTCGGGCAAGTAACATACCGATGGACAAAGGCGATTGTAGACAGGATTGGTTGAATCCCCGACATTGTGGTTCATCCGATGAGATCATCGTGGAACATGTGGGAGACAACATGGGTATCCAGATCCCGCTATTGGTTATTGGCCAGAGAGATGTCTCGGTCATGTCTGCATGGTTCCCGAACCCGTAGGGTCTACACACTTAAGGTTCAGTGACACTAGAGTTGTTATGGGAAATTGTGTGTGGTTATCGAAGGTTGTTCGAAGTCCCGGGTGAGATCCCGGACGTCACGAGGAGTTCCGGAATGGTCCAAAGGTAAATATTTATATATGGGAAGTCCAGTTTCAGTCGCCGGAATGGTTTCGGGGGTTATCGGTATTGTACCGGGACCACCGAAAGGTGTCCGGGGGTCCACCGGGTGGGGCCACCTGCCCCGGAGGACTTAATGGGCTGAATATGGGAGGGAACCAGCCCCCTAGTGGGCTGGTGCGACCCCAAGGGCCCAAGGCGCCTAGGGTTGGAAACCCTAGGGGGAGGGGGTGACTCCCACCTTTCTTGGGGGGCAAGTCTTCCCCCCTGGACACCGCCCCCCTATAGATGCATCTAGGGGGCGGCCCCCTCTTCCCTTCCCCCTATAAATAGTGGGGGGTGGGAGGGCAACCGCACCCCTTCCCTGGCGTAGCCCCTCCCTCCTCCTACACCTCCTCCTCCGTAGTGCTTGGCGAAGCCCTGTAGGAGAACCACAAGCTCCACCACCACGCCGTCGTGCTGCCGGAGTTCTCCCTCAACTTCTCCTCTCCCCTTGCTGGATCAAGAAGGAGGAGATGTCCCCGGTCTGTACGTGTGTTGAACGCGGAGGCACCGTCCGTTTAGCGCTTGGATCGGATCTTTCGCGATTAGAATCGCCGAGAGTACGACTCCATCAACCGCGTTCTTGTAACGCTTCCGCTTAGCGATCTTCAAGGGTATGAAGATGCTTTCCCTCTCTCTCGTTTCTAGCATCTCCTAGATTGATCTTGGTGACAGGTATGATTTTTTTAATTATTACTACGTTCCCCAACACGTGGGTCCCTGATTCGTCTCCAACGTATTTATAATTTTTTATTGTTCCATGCTATTATATTATCCATATAGGATGTTTTATATGCATTTATATGCTATTTTATATGATTTTTGGGACTAACCTATTAACCTAGAGCCTAGTGCCAGTTTCTGTTTTTTCCTTGTTTTTGAGTTTTGCAGAAAAGGAATACCAAACGGACTCCAATTGACGTGCCAATTTTTGATGATTTTTTATGGACCAAAAGAAGCCCCCAGAGTAAAAGAGTTGGGCCAGAAGAGTCCCGGGCTGTCCACGAGGGTGGGGGCACGCCCTACCCCCTAGGCGTGGGCCCCTATCTCGTGGACGACTCGGAGACCCCCCTGAAGTGAGACCTATGCCAAAATTTCCTATAAATACAAAAACCTCAAGAAAGTAACCTAGATCGGGAGTTCCGCCGCCGCAAGCCTTTGTAGCCACCAAAAACCAATCGGGACCCTGTTCCGACACCCTGCCGAAGGGGGAATCCCTCACCGGTGGCCATCTTCATCATCCCGGCTCTCTCCATGACAAGGAGGGAGTAGTTCACCCTCGGGGCTGAGGGTATGTACCAGTAGCTATGTGTTTGATCTCTCTCTCTCTCTCTCGTGTTCTTGATTTGGCAGGATCATGATGTACTGCTAGCTTTGCTATTATAGTTGGATCTTATGATGTTCCTCCCCCTCTACTCTCTTGTAATGGATTGAGTTTTCCCTTTGAAGTTATCTTATCGAATTGAGTCTTTAAGGATTTGAGAACACTTGATGTATGTCTTGCATGTGCTTATCTGTGGTGACAATGGGATATTCACGTGATCTACTTGATGTATGTTTTGGTGATCAACTTGCGGGTTCAGTGACCTTGTGAACTTATGCATAGGGGTTGGCACACGTTTTCGTCTTGACTCTCCGATAGGAACTTTGGGTCACTCTTTGAAGTTCTTTGTGTTTGTTGAATAGATGAATCAGAGATTGTGTGATGCATATCGTATAATCATACCCACGGATACTTGAGGTGACATTGGAGTATCTAGGTGACATTAGGGTTTTGGTTGATTTGTGTCTTAAGGTGTTATTCTTGTACGAACTCTAGGATAGATCGAACGGAAAGAATAGCTTCGTGTTATTTTTCTACGGACTCTTGAATAGATTGTTCAGAAAGAATAACTTTGAGGTGGTTTCGTACCCTACCATAATCTCTTCGTTTGTTCTCCGCTATTAGTGACTTTGGAGTGACTCTTTGTTTCATGTTGAGGGATAGTTATATGATCCAATTATGTTATTATTGTTGAGAGAACTTGCACTCGTGAAAGTATGAACCCGAGGCCTTGTTTCCTAGCATTGCAATACCGTTTGTGCTCACTTTTATCATTAGTTACCTTGCTGTTTTTACATTTTCAGATTACAAAAACCTATATCTACCATCCATATTGCACTTTTATCACCATCTCTTCGCTGAACTAATGCACCTATACAATTTACCATTGTATTGGGTGTGTTGGGGACACAAGAGACTCTTTGTTATTTGGTTGCAGGGTTGCTTGAGAGAGACCATCTTCATCCTATGCCTCCCACGGATTGAAAAACCTTAGGTCATCCACTTGAGGGAAATTTACTACTGTCCTACAAACCTCTGCACTTGGAGGCCCAACAACGTCTACAAGAATAAGGTTGCGTAGTAGACATCAGTCCCCGTATCTTCGTCCAGCTACCAAGAAAGAGGACGGAGAAGCTTTTGCAAACGCCAACCACACTCAAGACCCGCGTCCTCTCAGACTTGAAGAGCGCATCTGCCAACTGAAGGTATATGGTTCATTAGAACATGGTGAACTTTTACGCAAGCGTGCCAATGGTATGGAAAAGAAGATTGTGGAGAGCACCTCGAGGGCCCTAACTACCGCCCTTAGGGTCATCACTTAGCTAGAGGCAAAGGTGGATGTGAGCAATGCCCACATTCCTCTGTTGGAAGCAACAAACGACCAGCTCTACGAAGCACTTGCTTCATCCTACACATGTCAAGGAATAAATTCCCCGTACCCCCAACTAGCGGGACGATCGAATCTTGTCCGCTTACAGTGTTAAGCTTGGGGAGATTTTGAAACCCTTATATCTTAATTATTGTTTTGCATGTTTACTTTTTGCTTGAACTAAAGTTTGTACATTTAATAATTTGAACGTTTGAGATCCTTTTGAGCATGGACGAGTATTTTCTCCTATGATTAGTGGATGTATAAAATAATACTTTTCAGTGCATTCTTGAGATAGTCATATTTGGTGCAAGATTAGTTTGAACATTATTGTATCTTCCCCACCGAATAGTTATAGGTCTCCCACATCTTAAGTGTCGATTGACTAGTTGAAGTTAACATCTACATGCTATAGGTTATATTTACTTCAACTGTCTTGTGAATTTATTGAGAAAGATAAAAGTAGTTTATGGGCATTTTTCCAAATAAAGTAAACTAATAGAGGAAGTAGTAGGAAAGGCAAATTCTCCAAGTATCCAAAAATAATTGTTAATTTTGAACCATGTTTTTGATTTATCCCAGTCAAACATGCTTACCTTAAATGTCACAAATTAAACAATAAATGATTGTGACATGGTCAAGTAGGCATGTTTCCCGAGAGAAGGTGAAAAGGTAAAGAATAAAAATATGAAACTAAAGAAACATTCATATGCTTCAAAAAGTAATGACAGCCCATCACCACTTGCTTGGTTGAAGCAAAGATAAACGATTGCATGAAGTTGTCATGCCTTCGCTAATAAATTAAACACTGAAGGGAGAGCCTTCATAATTCTCTCGTAGGTGACGATACGATCGAGTTGTATGCTATCGTGTATCTTAGGTGATGCAATGAACTCATTCATTTACATTTATTGCTTCATGAACTAAGATGATCTTGTTCTTTCAAGTCATGGTATTTGTTCAAGGACGAGAAAAATTAGCTTTGGGGAGTTGATGAGTCCAAAAATGCATCTTATTTTACTTCTATTTTTTTGTCGTAGATGTAGGATTTTTTTGGAACTTTATCATGTCCCCGCACCTTTTTATTAAAATCATGAGATATGGTTTGAAAATCACATTGATTTACGTGATAAAAACATACCATAGAAGGCACAAGTCAAGAGGGGAGAAAATCAACCGTAGCTGGGATTCTAGGAGGGAAGACAACATCTAATACGAGCATGTGCGATCGTACCAGCACTCGTACTAGCCGCCGCCACCACTGCCTGGTCAATTTTTTGATGCCGACCTTCGGATCGGAAAAAGGCAAAGAGATATAAAAAAACTTTGCCAGACTCAAGTACCCTAGCCTCCAGAAGGGATCTGGAGGGGAACCGATAGAAGGGCTTCGTGACATCATTGTCTAGATGAAGGGGCTACAACATCAATCATATCCACTGTCATCATCCCCTTTTCATATTTTTAATACAAAAACCCTAGTGGCTGCTTTCTTGTATTTCTTTGATCATTCATCTATGTTTATCATGATTTACCTTTTGATGCTTGACGTCCGCATGTACGAGTAGGCCCCATAGTTCTCAGGGATATGGAGATACCTGTCACACCCTGCATTTTGTAACATATCATTTGCATTAATAAAGCATGAAAATTTGGACCAACAAAAACTTTTGCATTATTTGGCTTTTATTTTGAAGTTGGTTTTCTCTGAGTGGGTTTTCAAGTGCTCTTAATAGTCAACTACTCCACCTTCTATACTTCATCTCCTTGATCCAAAACCTTTTCCCAATGATCATGCCATATGTATATTGCAATATAGTATTTTCTTGCAAAAATAATTTGGCCAAAAAGTATTTTCAAAAATTAGTTCTCCAAAAACCCCTGAATTGAGGATTGCACTGCAAGTACTTAATTAAGGGCAGTAAAAATCTTTCCAAAAATATTTTTGACTCCTATTAGATATAATTTACCCAGAAACCACAAAAATATAATTTTAGAAGTTATTTTCCTATTTTATTTAAAGGCTTTTTCTTAAGGCCAGAAATGGTCTTAAATAGGTTAAAATTATTTTAAAGCTTTAAAAATAATTGAGAAAAATTAGGGAGACTCAATGGACATATATTTTCCATATATATGAGTTTCAACACATGGTTATGATCAAAATATTGGACAAACCTTCCAAAACCATTTCTGCCCATTTCAAGGATTTGAGATATTTCTACAGGAAATATTTTCATAAAAATCCAAGGAAAATCCAGCAAGTCACATATGCATATTTTGATCACCTTGCAAAGCCCCATGTCAACTAGAGTTATTTTGGTTCACCAAAATGCCCCAAAACCCTCTCTGACCAGAATCAAATTTGATCAAGTTTGTACTACCAACTTTCTCTCCTTAACCCCAACTTTTGTGAGCATGTTCACATGACCAAATGAGGCCACTACACCAAGTGGTGCATCAAGGAGAAGTGATTTGCTCAACTAGATCTACACAAGTCTATTTTTGCTCATTTCTAGGGTTTACAAAAGTTGCATTGGCAACTTTGCCCAATTAAGCTACAAATTGGTGGAAGGCCCTAATTCTATGTGTCATTTCACCCTGTGGAGTATCATGGCAATTGGATATCATTTTCTTGCCCAAACCAACATCAAACACCTTCTGACATTTTGCAAAAACCACTGTTTTGACCCCTTCCACTATTCTTGGTGAGCTCCAATTTTTACCACAACCCCTTCTAGTCCCTTTTCACCTCTAGTAGCAATGGCAAGCCAATAGATCACTTATTGGATGGGTAAAACCCCACTTCCTCTCTCTAGTCAGCCCATTTGCACACTTCTTCTCCCTCTCTCCTCACCCCAGTGGGCATCCAGGGCATTGCCCCTCTCCTCCTCTTTACTCCCCCTAGACCTGCTAGACACTAGTGGGCACACCCCTACCCTTTAAACAATGCCATGGCAGCCATTTGCACGCTCTGGAGCGCGCTACAGTGCGCCCCCGCACTGTAGCCGCCCCCTTCCATCCACATCCGGCCACCTCGGCTCTCCCCCTCGTGTCCCCCGAGGTGCCTCAACGTCTGGGACACGGCACGCTGCCGGCCCCCTCCTCCTTCTCCCTCCTCTCGCCCCAGCTCGCACGCGCGGCGACCGCCCAAGCGCACCAGTGAGTGTGCTCACACGCGCGGTACCTCTGCCCCCCTGCTCCCTCTCTCTCTTCTTCCCCTGGGCGTAGTCGACCCCCACGAACACCCCAGACACAACCAAACGGGCCCCCGTGACCCGAGGCGACAGCAGCGAGCTCACCGGCGCACGAGCCCACGGTGGACCGCCGTTCGCCTATATAAAGGCCTCCCCGAGCCCTTCCACCCTCACCACTCGCTCTCTGCACCACCAAAACCTCCCCCTGCACCCCCAGTTCGCCTCCAGAGCCGCCCGAGCTCGAGATCAAGCTCGAGCTCCGTCGCGTCGGCTCGCTGGAGTTCGCGAGGTAGAAGCCTCCCCCGCTCCTCCTTTGCCTCGATCTGGAACCCCTGCACCCCACTGATCATTTCCCTCTTGCTTCCCCTCTCTGTAGCTGCCGGAATCGACCGGAGCGACCACCACCCGAAGCTCCTCCGCCGCGAGACCTCGTCGCCGGCGAACCAGGCAGCTCCGGTGACGCCCGCCACCTCCACCTGAACGGCGACACGACGCTGAGTCCAGCCGTGCCCTCACCTGACCTCGCCGTGCCCTACGCCGTCACCGGTGAGCTCGCCGACCCCTCTGGCCTAGGGTTGACGACGACGGCCGTGGGCCCCGTCTGTTAGCCCCTCGCCCTGACGCCTGGGCCCCGCTCGTCAGGTTTAAACCTGGCGCGCGTGCGTGCACGGGTGCGCTGGGCCGCCTCTCTGTTGGGCCTGCTGCGCTGCGGCTGTTCTGGCCCAGCAGGCACAGTGCCATTTTCCTTTTTCTTTTCTGTCTCTTTTTCCAAATATTTCACAGGACAAAATAATAGTCCAAATAAATTAATTCCAATTTCTAAATTCCTAGAATATTGCAACCTATTTAATGGTGCAACTTCCATTCAAATCCAACCAACTTTTCTTTACTATAAATATTTAAATGTGATTTTAAGCATTTAAATATGCCTTTGAAAATCCATTTCTCCTGTTCCACAACTCCAAATCCAAAACTAGGAATTTTCCCCTTCTTAGATTTCCACCTAGTATTTTACAAAAATGAGTTGACATTTTTCTGAGCACTTTGATTTTTCTGTTTTATTATTGCCTTATTTTTTTCTCTCGTTATTATTTTGCGGCGATAGATTGCGTTGCTGACGAAGGAGTTGGACCAGAAGACTTTGAAGACCCAGAAGACCTTGTTGAGCCAGGCAAGCAGCCCTTTGACCATGTCTATGAAACCTTTTTATGGATGTCATATAGCACTTTATTAGCGTTGCTTCGGAATCATGATGTGATGGAAACCACTTTGATGGGTTGCCTCCGTTACTTCCTCGTTGAAACTTACATTATGCATGACCCTACCTCCTTATGAGGGTTATGCCGATGGGAGTAGATAGGATGCAAAAGTAGTGCTACGCAAAAGGGACGGGAATATGCATGGTGATGGAGGCAAAGTACTTTCAAAGGACTTTTTCGAAAACCCCGTCCGGTGCCACTTATGCCCGAGGGATATGATGTGTTGGGTAGCCACTTGATGACGAAGTGGTGTACCGAGGCAAGTGTGTGTGTTGTTTTCAAAAACGGATTGGTTTAAGTTGCGACCGTTATTCCAACCTTACAAGCGCAACCACTCTACCCTTATGTGGGAAAGGGCATTATTAATTACCTAGGTCGATACTAGCTTGGAGCCCGCATTACTAGTGACGGGGGAGAGTTGGTGCTCTCTCTCGGGACGGGGTCGTGCCAGGTAGGGCGACCATGACTGTCTTTACAGGGCACTGGATACACCGTTGTGTCCCCTCTCGGATGTTACGATCTTGAGCGAGTCTCGTATGATGTACATCGAGAGGATACGGAACAACGAGTGGACTCCTTGTTAGTATCGTCTAGGGAAAGGTAGTGATCGGGTGCTTACCCCGGGTACTTGAGGTACCGCGGGTTGTGGATGACACGGAAGCTCCCCGGATCTTGTGGGTAAAGTGTGCAACCTCTGTAGAGTGTAAAACTATTCGAATAGCCGTGTCCACGGTCAAGGACAGTTGGGTAACCGCTCTTGGGCTATGTCCACTTGTTTACAAACCAGTGTGTGTGGGAAGAACTACTTGGGTCAAGTCAAGGACTTGACACGATTGAGTTGGGTTGGTGCCCACTCTAATTATGTTGATATCTGTAACCTGTCCTCATGGTTACTTGAATTCTCATGATGCATGTCTTACAAGTTGTTGAACATGTCATTGCACTCAAAACTAGCTTTCCGCAAAATTTACCTATGTCATGCATTATTGTACCTTGAACCAAAAAAAATGGGTTGCTTGCGAGTACATTCAAAGTACTCATTGGCTTGCCACTGGTTATTTAATTGACCAGGCATGGAAGAACAGGAGTTCGAGGAAGAATCCTTTGGAGACGAACATGCGAACTAGGATGCTTCCCAGTCAGAATGCCTGTAGGGTTAAGGCAGATGGCATGGGTTCTACTTATCAACGAAGATTTCCGCTGCTTGTGTTTCATTTGATGTTCAGCCCTTAAGGCTTTATCTATGTAAGACTTGACCATAATGGTCATAATTTGTGTAAGACGGTATGTATGGATGTAAGACTCTTGTTATTCAGCTTCTGTGTGTTCAGTGAGCATTGATCTCTGGGATCACTGTACACGTGCATTCGGTGATCACGACTTGTGAGTCGGGGTCCCCACAATACCCTATTATGTGTAGGTGTCAAACGCCTATAGGATGTTGCATCATCTTTATATGTTTATGTTAATAATATTTCGATGTTGGGTGAAGTCGGCTACTCAATATTTACCTTCTTGGACGGAAGGTTATTACTATTGGTTGCTTTGTGGAGGTACTACGGTGACAAAAGCTACTTTCCTCCTTCCCTGTTCATTTGATAGGGGATTAATGGAGACCACATGTAGTTGAGCCCGCGGGGATGCCCTTAATCACCGTTGCTCAAACCTGGATGTGGGAAGAAATGGTGGTGGCATATGTGATACACGGTTGTTGCATGTATGCACATATCTCTACTTGGCTCCCTATAGGTTAGAGATCCGAACCTAGGACTATGTGTTATCATTGTTATGTTATATACGTATATACTAGTGGGGAATCTAGATTCCTTCGTAACATCTTCGCCCTATTGATTTCAAAACTCTTCACAACTCTCTGTTGCATTTATTTTACTCTTCCACATGTATTTACTTGTTGCCACCATTCAACTGGAATAGTTTAACCTATGTATTCACTTTGCTTCGGACCTTCATTATCTTGGAGGCACTCCCTAATAGTTCACTACTAGCAACAAAGACCACTTCATGTGCTTCATGTGGGATCGATACTCTTACTTCGAAAAGGCTACAACTAAACTCTGTGCACTTTCAGACTATCGCCACCCATTCTCGGATACGTCACACATGGTGGCACTAAATATGATGTGGCTTTCCTGGCATGTGCGCAATGACATTAGACACGACAAATACCAAAGCCCATGGAAGCATCACATAGATTTCTGCATGGCTACATCTCCTTTCCACTTTACATCCAACAACATCCTCAGGTGGACATGCCTAATGGGAAGATGACGGTCCTAAGTGATCCAGCTTATCACACGACAGTTATTGCCGGTCCCAAGGAGATCAAGGGCCACGACGCTGAGCTGCCTTCCGAGCGTTGGGAGCCCCCACATGATGCTTGGTCAAGTTAAACGTTGATGGAGCACTTTGTGAGCAGTATGAGAATGGTGGCGCTGATATGGTGCTTCGAGACAATGTCGGACAAATTATTGTTTTCTTCATGCCGACACCTTTTCACATGCGATAATGCATTGGCGGCTGAGATGAAAACTTGTCGAGAGGGAGTTGCACTTGCGCTGGAGTGGAGCTCGTTATTGTTTATTCTATAAACAGACTACATGGAAGCGGTGGGGATGTTGCACCAGGAGACTATAAATAGGACCCATGATGCTTGCCTTGTTCACTAGATAAAGACGTTCCTTAGGAGTGAAAGGGAGGTGGCAGTGAAAGCGGTCAAGCATATGAGAAATTGTGTTAGCCATGAACTGGCCAGGATAGGTCGCGTTAATGTTAAAATCGCAATCTTGTTACGGTCTGACCCGGATGAGGCTACAAAACTATGTGAATTGGATCGTCCTATCCAAGTTAAATGATCAAACCCACCTTTTCTATACCTTATTTTCACTAATAAAACAAGGTGTGTTTCCTTGATTTTTTCATTCGTTCACCCATGAAAAGATTTTTTTAATCCCAGGTGATACTAAATTTTTGTGCGATCATCTACTAGAAAAGAAAAACGGTTTGTCCAGAATTTCGTACCTGGGCCGCGCGCTAAGCCCCAATGAATCCAGACCACTTATTTTCTTCCCACATAGATGGGAGAACCCTATTTGCCGTACGGGGCGTCAAATAGCCAGAGCTTTGCACAGATCGCCCAACACTGGGCTAGCCCGTTTTCATTTTAACTGATGTTTTGTTTTTTTCTATTCCTTTCTCTTTCACTTTTTTACTTTCTTCCCTTACAAGTTTAATTTCTTTTTTCCTTTTTCATAATTCAAAATTTTCAAAAAAGAACTCAAAATTTCAATTTATGTTCAATTTTTTTATAAATGTTCCAAACTACAAAAAGTTCCCATTTTTAAAAATGTTTGGAACTTTAATTATTTTTTCTTGTTCTGGAATTTGTTCAAAATAAAAAATCCCAATTTTAAAAAAAATGTTTGTGTTTTCCACAATTATTGAAGATTTCCAATATTTTCTAATCATTTCAAAAAATCAAAATTCAAAAAATGTTTTAGTGAAATTTTCTCCAATTTAAAATAGTTTTTGCATTAAAAAACATGTTCGCAAAATTGTTTTGAATGTTCAAAACACATTCCCATTTTTTGAAATTGTTCACTAGTTCAAAAAATGTTCATGTTTTTATAAAAGGTTCATGTTTTCAGAAAATGTTTGTGAATTTCAAAAAATATTCCAATATCAATTTTTTTTCATGTTGTTTTTGAAATGTTCAGAATTTTCAAAATACTGTTTGGAATTTCAAAATTTGTTCACGTTTCGAAGAATATTCAGAAATTCACTCTTCTTTTCTATGAAAAGTTCAAAATAAATAAAAAATCATTTCGAATCTGACATTGCAGTATGTTCTTAAATATTCGTGATGGGTACTGGTTATTAGGACGCCTTTGTTCGATTAGCTAGCAGCACGTCGTCGGGTCTTTGATTTATGCATTCCAATTAGTAATTGATGAGGTCACCTACTAAAAGTAGGGTCAAGGACCCATCATCTAGGGCCCACCTAGGGCCCCACACCATCATTGGTAGGTCTCCGGACCATAGACGCATTTGGATGCGATGTCCACTCGGACGTCTTCCCTCTAGTCGGTTCGGCAATCACCACTCGGACAAGGACGGTGAAGGGACGACGTGGGAGCTGCAATGGTTGAGTAGTCTTAAGTGAGGCTTTAAGCTTAGTCAAGGCTACTGTTACCTGTAACTGTCGTAGTTGTGTCTATTTATACTAGGAACTGCCGTAGTTATGAGACTTTATTCACCCTTGCAACATGGAGGTGGAGAGGCAGCGGCGCAAACTATATAAGCCACCTTCTCCCTCTGGTCCAGGGTTGCATCTCTGTAATCACACACCCTAAGAGAAAACAAGCGTCAGGGCACAAGATGTAGGGTTGTTACCTCCTCCAAGAGGGTCCTAAACTTGTAAGCACCGAGTTCTACACCTTCTCTGTAGCTAGGCTCTGCCCCTCTTTCATACCCCTAGTACTCATTGTCAAGATCGTAACCCCGACAGTTGTCACCCACCGTGGGGCTGCGCGTCTAGCGATTTCATGACGCAGGTGGAATTTCATCATGATCATGTTAGTTGGTGGCGAGATCCACTTCGGGGCGCTCAGCTTCATTGTTGATGATTCGGCGTGGCTCTAGGAGGCCCCGTTGGATGTGGACGTGTTGCCCATCTGTGGCATGGCGCACTTCCTCCACGCTACCACGTGTGGAGTCCTGTCTACTGCGCAACCTTCTTCTTGTAGACTCGTGTTGGGCCTCCAAGTGCAGAGTTTTGTAGGACCGTAGCAAATTCCCTCAAGTGGATGACCTAAGGTTTATCAATCCGTGGCAGGCGTAGGATGAAGATGGTTTGTCTCAAACAACCCTGTAACCAAATAACAAAGAGTCTCTTGTGTCCCCAACACACCCAATACAATGGTATATTTTACAGGTGCACTAGTTCGGCGAAGAGATGGTGATACAAGTGTAATATGGATGGTAGATATAGGTTTTTGTAATCTGAAAATATAAAAATAGCAAGGTAGCAAGTGGTAAAAGTGGTAAAAGTGAGAGAAAACGGTATTGCAATGCTTGGAGACAAGGCATAGGGTTCATACTTTCACTAGTGCAAGTTCTCTCAACAATGATAACATAATTAAATCATATGGCAATCCCTCAACATGCAACAAAGAGTCACTCCAAAGTTCCTATCGCGGAGAATATAAGATGAAATTGCATGTAAGGTACGAAACCACCTCAAAGTTATTCTTTCCGATCAATCCATTGAGCTATTCCTATAAGTGTCACAAACAGCCCAAGAGTTCATAGTAAAATAACACCATATGACACACATCAATCAACCCTAATGTCACCTAGATACTCCAATGTCACCACAAGTATCATCAATTATACGATATGCATCAAACAACTTCAGATTCATAATATTCAATCCAACATAAAGAACCTCAAAGAGTGCCCCAAGATTCCTACTGGACAAATAAGGACGGAAGCGTGCATCAACCCCTGTGCATAGATTACCCCAATGTCACCTCGGGAATCTGCGAGTTGAGTGCAAACACATGCATCAAGTAAATCAATAGAACACCCCATTGTCATCACGGGCATCCCACGCAAGACATACATCAAGTGTTCTCAAATCCATAATAGTACTCAATCCAATAACAGTGAAACCTCAAAGGTAAACATCAATTCATCACAAGAAGGTAGAGGGGGAGAAACACCATATGATTCAACTATAATAATAAAGCTCGCGGTACATCAACATCGTGCCAAATCAATAACATGAGAGAGAGAGAGAGATCAAACACATAGCTACTGGTACATAGCCTCAGCCCCGAGGGTGAACTACTGCCTCCTCATCATGGAGACCGCCGGGATGATGAAGATGGCCACCGGTGATGGTTTCCCCCTCCGGCAGGGTGCCAGAACAGGCTCCCGATTGATTTTTCATGGCTACAGAGGCTTGCGGCAGTGGAACTCCCGATCTAGGTTTATTTCTAGGGGTTTCTGTATTTATAGGAATTTTTTGCGTCGGTTTCACATCAGGGGGGGTCCACGAGTCAGCGATCGGGCAGGGGGCGAGCCCTAGGGCTGTGGGGGCGCCCTCCACCCTTGTCGTTGACTCGGTACTCTCCTGGCCCAACTCTTTTGCTTTGGGGGCTTCTTCTGGTCCATAAAAATCACCATAAATTTTTAGGTCATTTGGACTGCGTTTGATATTATTTTTCTGTAAAACTCAAAAACAAGGAAAAACAGAAACTGGCACTGGGCTCTAGGTTAATAGGTTAGTACCAAAAATAATATAAAATAGCATATAAAACATCCAAGATGGATAATATAATAGCATGGAACAATAAAAAATTATAGATACATTGGAGACGTATCATCCTTCTCCGACAGCCGGCGGTCCCATACCAAGTATCTCCTCTCTTTCCCGATGGTCTTTGTTGCAAGCACTCCAGGTGCTCACGACTTTAGTGTTGGATTAAGCACGTCGTGGCCCTTCAGGCCATGGCGGAACATGTGGTGAATCTCGAGTCCGATGAGCCCGCCCTTGACCTTTTTGATGGGCTTCACGAGGACTCCGCTGACGAGTCCGAGTGTGAGAGTGTTGAGTCCATTGCCGAAGCCTCATCGTTGATAAATGCGGAGCATCAACGGGTCCCCGGGATACTTCAACTCCCGGGAGGGGCACGTGGGCACTTCGCGCGGACGTGACAACGATGTTCAGGGGGATGATCACTCTCCCCATCACTAGCCATATGTCCCTCAAGCTCTCACTCGGGAGCAGAGCGATGAGCTCAGCTGGAGGAACGAGCAAGCCCTGCACACCCCCATCACCAGGACGACTCCCGAGGCCATCATCATGGAGTCGGTGCAGCTGGTCACCCTGGCCGAGAGAAACCGCCTTGTGCGGTTGAAGAAGGAGTTGGAAGACTGCACTCGCCAACAACCTAGTTCTAGTCGGCACAAGTGCCAGTTGAACCCGAATGATCAACCACGTAAGTACCAGGTACTCAACACCCCACTGCAAAACCTGGCGGCTCCTACGAGGATCGCCAATTCTATCCAGCCCTCCAGCTCTGCGGCCGGGCAAGAGATCCGTCAGATCCAAGTACTCCTAAAGATGGCCCTGTCACAAAATGCAGCGGTGTCATAATCTCGAGATCGCATTCACAGGGCATCGGTGTGTGATGATATGATTCAATCGGCTCACGGCCCACTTTGATCAGGGAGGCGCCGGATGCCCCACTCAAGGGACCAATATGGAGAGTGGAGGCATGAAGATTATGATCGCACTCATAGGTCCCCTCCATGGTACATCTCATATGGGTGCGAGCCCCATGACGACAGGCATCCGCGTGGGGATGATCGACGCCCGAATCCTCTGCACCATATGGAAGATCTCCGAGACTCGCGATTCAACACGAGATCTGTTCTCGCATAGAACCTTGTGGATTGGGGCAGGGCCTTGAGAGAGGGCCTTGACACCGACATCCAGAGTGGATCCACTCCCTCTGGTCCCCGAGTGCTTTAGCCGGTACATTCGGGCCACAGAAATCCCCAATAACTTCAAGTTAGCGACAGGAATCAACAAATTCACCGGCGAGTGAAAGCCAGAGATTTGGTTGGAGGATTACCGAGTGGTAGTTCAGATCGACGACGGCAATGACAATGTGTCCATGAAGCACTTGCCGCTGATGCTTGAGGGATCCGTGATACGTCTCCAACGTATCTACTTTTCCAAACACTTTTGCCCTTGTTTTGGACTCTAACTTTCATGATTTGAATGGAACTAACCCGGACTGACGTTGTTTTCAGCAGAACTGCCATGGTGTTATTTTTGTGCAGAAATAGGAGTTCTCGGAATGACCTGAAAATCCACGGACACACGTTTTTGAATTAATAAAAAATAGGGTGAAAGAATCAGCATCAGGGGGCCCACACCCTGTCCACGAGGGTGCAGGGCACGCCCCTGCCTTGTGGGCTCCGTGGGACTCCACCGACCTCAACTCCAACTCCATATATTCACGTTCGGGGAGAAAAAATCAGGAGAAGGATTCCTCGCGTTTTACGATACGGAGCCGCCGCCAAGCCCTAATCTTCCTCGAGAGGGATGATCCAGAGTCCGTTCGGGGCTCCGGAGAGGGGAATCCGTCGCCGTCGTCATCATCAACCATCCTCCATCACCAATTTCATGATGCTCACCACCGTGCGTGAGTAATCCCGTCGTAGGCTTGCTGCACGGTGATGGGTTGTATGAGATTTACCATGTAACCGAGTTAGTTTTGTTAGGGTTTGATCCCTAATATCCATCATGTTCTAAGATTGATGTTGCTATGACTTTGCTATGATTAATGCTTGTCACTAGGGCCCGAGTGCCATGATTTCAGATCTGAACCTATTATGTTTTCATGAATATATGTGAGTTCTTGATCCTATCTTGCAAGTCAATAGTCACCTAATATGTGTTATGATTCGGCAACCCCGAAGTGACAATAATCGGGACCACTCCCGGTGATGACCGTTGTTTGAGGAGTTCATGTATTCACTAAGTGTTAATGCTTTGGTCCGGTAATCTATTGTAAGGAGGCCTTAATATCCCTCAGTTTCTAATTGGACCCCGCTGCCACGGGAGGATAGGACAAAAGATGGCATGCAAGTTCTTTTCCATAAGCACGTATGACTATATTCGGAATACATGCCTACATTACATTGATGAACTGGAGCTAATTTTGTGTCACCCTATGTTATAACTATTGCATGAGGAAGCGCATCCGACATAATTATCCATCATTGATCCAATGCCTATGAGCTTTTAACATATTGATCTTTGCTTAGTTACTTTTCTGTTGCCACTGTTATGATTGCTACAAAAACTGCTACTGTTACTTTTGCCACCTTTACCGTTACTTCCATACTACTTTTCTACTACACACTTTGCTGCAGATATTAAGTCTTTCAGGTGTGGTTGAATTGACAACTCAAATGCTAATACTTGAGAATATTCTTTAGCTCCCCTTGTGTCGAATCAATAAATTTGGGTTGGATACTCTACCCTCGAAATTTTTTGTGATCCCCTATACTTGTGGGTTATCAGGACTATTTTCTGGCGCCGTTTCCGAGGAGCATAGCTCTATTCTTTGAGTCACTTGGGATTTATATCTGTTGATCACTATGAGGAACTTGAAAGATGAAAGAACTAAGATTTTTCCCTCAACTACGAGGGGAGGTAAGGAACTGCCATCTAGCTCTGCACTTGATTCACCTTCTGTTTTGAGTAAACTTGCAACACCTGCACCTATTATTGATTCTGATATGTCGCATGTTATTGATGATGCCACTTCTGCTATGCATGATGCTTATCATGAAACTACTTCTATGCTTGATAATACTGTGTCATTAGGTGAATTTCTTGATGAACAACTTGCTAGGGTTAGAGAGAATGAAATTATTGAAACCGATAATATTGATGAAAGTGATGATGAAGATTCTCCCCCTAGATATGAATTGCCTGATGTGCCTGAGGGTTATGTTATGGATGAAGAAATTGCTAGAGACTTTTTTGCTTGCAAAGATAGATACGATCTTAAGAAACTATTAGCTAAGCTGAAAGAGAAGTCTTTGAATGCTAGAATGAAATATGACCCTGCTTTTGCTACTTCACCTATCTGTATTTCTGATAAGGATGATGATTTCTCTGTTGATCCTGAGTTAATTACCTTGGTTCAATCTGATCCTTTTTATGGCTATGAATCTGAAACCCATGTGGCACATCTTACTAAATTGAATGATATAGCCACCCTATTCACCCATGAGGAAAAAATCGTTACTACTATATCCTTAAGTTATTTCCGTTCTCATTAAAGGGTGATGCTTAAACATGGTTTAATTCTCTTGCTCCTGGTTGTGTGCATAGTCCCTAGGATATGATTTATTACTTCTCTGCTATATATTTCCCCGCTCCTAAGAAACAAGCTGCCTTAAGGGAAATATATAATTTTGTGCAAATTGAAGAAGAGAGTCTCCCACAAGCTTGGGGGAGGCTTCTCCGATTACTTAATGCTTTGCCTGATCATATTCTCAAGAAAAATGAAATACTTGATATCTTTTATAGTGGACTAACCGATGCTTCCAGAGACCACCTGGATAGTTGTGTTTTTAGGGAAAGAACTGTTGAGCAAGCTGAATTGCTATTGAATAATATATTGAGTATTGATAATGGTTACACACTTCCTGAACCAACTTCTAAGCCAACTTGAAGAAAAGGGGTATTCTATTTCTCAGTCCTAAAGATATGCAAGAGGCAAAGGAATCTATGAAAGAAAAGGGTATTAAAGCTGAAGATGTTAAAAATTTACCACCTATTTAAGAAATACATGGTGTTGATAACCCGACACAGGTAGTAAAGGTAAATTCGCTCTATAGATTTGATGAAGGTGATATTCCTTGTTATAAGTCTGCTAGCCAATGCTTGGATGAGTTTGATAATTTTATTGTTAAACAAGAAAATTTTAATGCTTATGTTGGTAGACAATTGAAACGTAATGCTTATATGGTTGAACACTTGAGTGATTATATGTCTAGAAATAAAGGTGACCTTAAACTTATTAGTAAACATGCTTCTATGGTTACCACTCAGGTAGAGCAAAGCTTAAAGCACAAGATGATTTGCTCAATGAATTAAATAATAAGAAAAATGATAATGTTGTTAGAGTTGTGACTAGAGGGGGTAGAATGACTCAGGAACCTTTGTATCCTGAGGGCCACCCTAAGAGATATGAGCAAGATTCTCAGAGAACTAATGTTGATGCACCTAGTCCTTCTAAGAAGAAGAAAAAGAAAAATGATAGGACTTTGCATGCTTCAAGTGAACCTGTTGTTGACACACTTGAGAATCCCAATGATATTTCTATTTCTGATGCTGAAACACATTCTGGTAATGAACATGAACCTAGTGATAATGTTAATGATGATGTTCATGTTGATGCTCAATCTAGCAATAACAATGATGTAGAGATTGAACCTGTTGTTGATCTTGATAACCCACAATCAAAGAATCAATGTTATGATAAGAGAGACTTTGTTGCTAGGAAGCACGGTAAACAAAGAGAACCATGGGTTCAGAAACCCATGCCTTTTCCTCCCAAACTATCCACGGAAAAGGATGATGAGCATTTTGAGCGCTTTGCTGAAATGATTAGACCAATCTTTTTGCGTATGCGTTTGAGTGATATGTTTAAAATGAATCCTTATGCTAAGTATACGAAGGATATTGTTACAAATAAAAGAAAGATACCGGAAGCTGAAATTTCCACCATGCTTGCGAATTATACTTTTAAAGGTGGAATACCAAACAAACTAGGAGATCCCAGAGTACCAACTATAACATGCTCTATTAAAAGAAACTATGTTAAAACTGCTTTATGTGATCTTGGAGCCGGTGTTAGTGTTATGCCTCTCTCTTTATATTGTAGACTTGATTTGAATAAGTTGACACTATTGAAATATCTTTGCAAATGGCTGATAAATTAACTGCTATACCTGTCGGTATTTGTGAGGATGTGCCTGTTGTGGTTGCAAATGTTACTATTTTAACGGATTTTGTTATTCTTGATTTCCCGAGGACGATAGTATGTCTATTATCCTTGGTAGACCCTTTTTGAATACTACAGGGGCTGTAATTGATTGCAACAAAGGCAATGCACTTTTCATGTTAATGGTAATGAGCATACGATACACTTTCCGAGGAAACAATCTCAAGTCCACAATATCAATTCTATTGGAAAAATTTCAATGATTACTATTGGAGGTTTTGAATTCCCTCTTCCTACTGTCAAGAAGAAATATGATATTCTTATTGTTGGGGGCGTGCATATCCCCGTTGAGGTAACCTAGTGTTATTAAAAAATTCTCCGGTTTCATGCGATTCGGAAAGAGTTTGTTAACAAGACTTGATCAACCTTGTTAGTGGATTCATTTTGATGAGCATGAGATGGATGAAGTTAGAAAGCACAACTCTCTATACCCTCCTTTTACTTTCTGTTATTTAGATTAAATAAAGAAAAAAAATAGTATTTTCTGTCTGTTTTTTGAATTATCCTTGCAATAAAAATACCCGAAAATAAAAGTTCTCCAAATGTCCCAAAAATTATATATGATTTTTTGTAGAATATTTAAGAATATTTGGCACTGAGAACACACCAGGGGGACCCACCATCTGGCCACGAGGGCACAGGGCGCGCCCACCCCCCTGGGAGCCCCTGCCTCGTGGACCCCACGTGGACCCCCTCCACTTATTCCAGCACCCACTCACTTCGTCTTCCTCTAGAAAAAATCCTCCCATAGCTCAAACTTGTGTTCTTGCTCATCTTGCTGCCATTTTCGATCTCCTTTCTCAAAGCTCCATTCACAAAACTATTTGGGGAGATTGTTCTTCGGTATGTGACTCCTCCAATGGTCCAATTAGTTTTTTTTCTAGTGCTTTATTTATTGCAAATTTTTGCTGCTAAGGTGACCCTGTTCTTGAGCTTGCATGTCAAATTTATATGGTCCAAAGTAGTTTTACTGCATGATATAGCCTCTAGGCACTTTTGGGAGTAGTTGCTATCAATCTTCTTGAGTTTGGTTCACTTTTATTTTGAGTCAGTAAAAATTTCAGAAAATTTCAGAGGGAGAAAATATTGAAGAGACTGTTGAGAGGCTCTTCGTGGCGAAGCACGAAGGATAAGTAGAATGAGGAGAATAAAAAGCCCAAATACAATCTTCCTCGCACTGCGGAGGTTCGCCTGTGCGAATGCCCTTGGGACGCGTTCTTGACAGCCACCGGAATTTACGATGACTTCTATTATTTGGCTGAGAATGCAGGCCTCACCGACTTCTTCCACGACTAGCTCGAACCGTATCTCCTACTCACTAATATTTTCGTGCAAAATTTTTATTTCCATGCTAAGAAATCACCTCCTTCAGTGGAGTTTCACTTATATGATGAGGTTAAGGAGATATCACTCCATGATTTCTGTCGGGTCTGCAAAATACCCTTTGTGGGCAGCATCGAGGAACCACACTGTAGTGATGTGGATGAATTTATTGATAGAATTGTTGTAGGGGAAACAAGGAAAGTTTCAGATGCAAAAAATACTAGTATACATTTTCCTGTTCTACGTTACTTTGCAATATTTGCTAGTAGATGCTTAATTGGTCGCGGGAACTGTGGAAATCTTAGTGCTCCTGGTCTTGTCATTTTGCGCCATGCTTTGTTTCGTGATACAACTTTCAGCTTAGGCGCTATTATTGCTAAACGATTAAGTCTAAACTGTACAAAGGGCCCCATCTCCGGAGGCATCTTTGCTTCACGTCTTGCTGAACACTTTGAGATACCTATTAGGCATTATGAGAAAGAGGAAAAGTTGCTGCCCCCTATTTTTCTAGATTATAAGAGTATGTTAGCACATGATTTTATCGTTAAAACTAAGAATAAGATGCTTAAGTACAATTTGATATTTGATAAACTCACTATGAGACTATTACCTTGCCTGCACCCTCTTTGTTTAACATATTTTCAGGCATGTACCTCATCTTGCTGGAGGCCATTTATGCATACTGGAGGCTGACACAAGTCCCAGAGCCTGAGCCTGAGCCACCAGTTGACCCTTATCGACAGTCTGTTTATTAGTGGGATCCGGAGGAGATCGCCAACTAGTGGCACCCTGAGGACCCTCCACAGTACACCGGAGAGAGTAGCTTCGATCTGTGGGCATAGACTAACTTAGGCCAAATGCCTAAGTTTGGGGGAGTACGTATTTCTCACCGACATTACATTCATGTTGACCCATTCATTTTAGTGGTCAGTGCTCATACTTTTTCATTGTACTATCCATGCTAGTTTATTTTATTTTCTAAGCCTTCATCTTGTGTGATTGAAAACCTTAAGAAAAACCAACAAATTTTAGTTGTAGCTTTTAGCTAGTTTACTTTCCATGCCTGTAGTAGTAGTAATTAAAAGAAAACCCAAAAACATTTCTCGTTCTTCTTTTGCTTGATGAGAGCTTTCCCATGTAAATAGTTTTATTTCTTTTCTTATTCTTTGGGGGTCGAGAGGAGAAGACCATTATGAAAATATTGAGTGGCTCTCATTTGCATTATTGTTGATTTAACAAAGAGCCTATATTACCTTTTCTTCTCCCTTGTATTGAATGCTTGCAGATTCCAGCTTAGTCCAATGCACGCGCACTATTATTATTGTCCACACCGTTCGGTCATGCATGTGCAAGGCAATAATGACGATATAGGACGGACTGATTGAGATGAGAGAAGCTGGTATGAACTCGACCTATCTTGTTTTTGTTAATATGATCAGTTCATCGTTCCTGATTCAGCCTATTATGAATGAAACATGTTTGCAATGACAATTAGAGATTATAGTTGCTCATGCCATGCTTAATTAGCTAGGAGTTTATAATGGTTTACCTTGCGTGCCAACATGCTATTAAAATGGTTGTGATGTGGTATGATAGGGTGGTATCCTCCTTTGAATGATTCGAGTGGCTTGACTTGGCACATGTTCACGCATGTAGTTGAAACAGAATCAACATAGCCTCCACGATATTTATGTTCATGGTGATTTATATCCTACTCATGCTTGCACTCATTGTTGATTAATCTTAATGCATGTTCATGACTGTTGTCGCTCTCTAGTTGGTCGCTTCCCAGTCTCTTTCTAGCCTTCACCTGTGCTAAGCGGGAATACTGCTTGTGCATCCACTTCCATAAACCCCAAAGTTATTCCATATGAGTCCACCATACCTTCCTATATGCGGTATTTACTTGCTGTTGCACGTAAATTTGTATGTGCCAAACTCTAAACCTTCAAATGAAATTCTGTTGTGTATGCTCGAATAGCTCATGTATCAACTAGGATTATCTATATCATCCATGCTAGGTGGGTTATTCCCACGATGAGTGGACTCGGCTCCTCATTCACGAGAAAATGGCCGGTAACCGGGATGCCCAGTCCCATGCTCAAATCAAAATAATTGCAAACAAAACTCCCCTAGGATTGTTGTTAGTTGGAGGAACCCGTTGTTTCAGACAAGCCATGGATTGATGTTTGTTGGTGGTGGGGGAGTATAAACTTTACCATTATGTTTGGGAACAGCCTATAATTTGTGTAGCATGGAAGATATCGAGATCTCTTGGTTGTTATGTTGACAATGAACATATGCCACTCAAAATATTATTTATCTCTATTTAAAAACTCGAGCTCTGGCACCTCTGCAAATCCCTGCTTCCCTCTGCGAAGGGCCTATCTATTTACTTTTATGTTGAGTCATCATCCTCTTATTAAAATGCACCAGTTGCAGAGCACCCCTGTCATTTGCATGCATTGCTATTTATTTACATTGAGTATGACCATGACTGGATCTCTTTTACCATGAATTACAAAGTCTAGTCAGTCCTTGATCTTCAAGGGTGCTTTGCATTTATGTTTTGCAGTCTCAGAAAGGGCTAGCGAGATACCATCTTGGTATATCATGTTATGATTGATTTGAGAAAGTGTTGTCATCTGAGATTTATTATTATTGCTCGCTAGTTGATTATGCCATTTATATGAGTAAACATGAGACCTAAATGTTATTGTGAATACGGTTAGTTCATAATCTTTGTTGAAAACTTGAATCCTGGCTTTACATATTTGCAGCAACAAGATCAAATAGAGTTTGTAGAAGTTTTTCTTTATCACTTTCAGTCTGTCAACTGAATTGCTTGAGGACAAGCAAAGGTTCAAGCTTGGGGGAGTTGATACGTCTCCAACGTATCTACTTTTCCAAACACTTTTGCCCTTGTTTTGGACTCTAACTTGCATGATTTGAATGGAACTAACCCGGACTGACGCTGTTTTCATCAGAACTAGCATGGTATTATTTTTGTACAGAAATAAAAGTTCTTGGAATGACGTGAAAATCCAGGGAGAGACGTTTTGGAATTCATAAAAAAATGTTGGCGAAAGAATCAGCATCAGGGGGCCCACACCCTGTCCACGAGGGTGCAGGGCGTGCCCACCCCCCTGGGGCGCTCCCCCTGCCTCGTGGGCCCCCTGGGACTTCACTGACCTCAACTCCAACTCCATATATTCACGTTCGGGGAGAAAAAAAATTAGGAGAAGGATTCATCGCGTTTTACGATATGGAGCCGCCGCCAAACCCTCATCTTCCTCGGGAGGGCTGATCTGGAGTCCGTTTGGGGCTCCGGAGAGGGGAATCCATCGCTGTCGTCATCATCAACCATCCTCCATCACCAATTTCATGATGCTCACCGCCGTGCGTGAGTAATCCCATCGTAGGCTTGCTGCACGGTGATGGGTTGGATGAGATTTACCATGTAATCGAGTTAGTTTTGTTAGGGTTTGATCCCTAGTATCCATTATGTTCTAAGATTGATGTTGCTATGACTTTGCTATGCTTAATGCTTGTCACTAGGGCCCGAGTGCCATGATTTTAGATCTGAACCTATTATGTTTTCATGAATATATGTGAGTTCTTGATCCTATCTTGCAAGTCAATAGTCACCTACTATGTGTTATGATCCGGCAACCCCGAAGTGACAATAATCGGAACCACTCCCGGTGATGACCGTAGTTTGAGGAGTTCATGTATTCACTAAGTGTTAATGCTTTGGTCTGTTACTCTATTAAAAGGAGGCCTTAATATCCCTTAGTTTCCAATAGGACCCCGCTGCCACGGGACGGTAGGACAAAAGATGTCATGCAAGTTCTTTTCCATAAGCACGTATGACTATATTCAGAATACATGCCTACATTACATTGATGAACTGGAGCTAGTTCTGTGTCACCCTATGTTATAACTGTTGCATGAGGAATCACATCCGACATAATTATCCATCACTGATCCATTGCCTACGAGCTTTTCACATATTGATCTTTGCTTAGTTACTTTTCCGTTGCCACTGTTACGATTGCTACAAAAACTACTACTGTTATTTTTGCCACCTTTACCGTTACTTCCATACTACTTTGCTACTAAACACTTTGTTGCAGATATTAAGTCTTTCAGGTGTGGTTGAATTTATAGCCCAACTGCTAATACTTGAGAATATTCTTTGGCTCCCCTTGTGTCGAATCAATAAATTTGGGTTGAATACTCTACCCTAGAAAACTGTTGCGGTCCCGTATACTTGTGGTATATCAATACGCTCGGGCTTGGCTCAACCAGCTCCCACCTGGCAGCATATACTGCTTGGACGGCTTGGCCCGGGCTTCGTCAAGACCTTTGAGGGCACATGCAAGCTCCCGGATAGCCTGACAGAGCTATAGCACTGCATCCAGAAGTAGAACAAAACTCTCTGTGAGTATATTCCGCGATGGACTACCCTCCACAACACATTTGAGAATGTCACCGAGCACCAGGAAATTTGCGCTTTCAAGGAAGGCATCAAGATAGCGTGAGTTGACCTTGAAGTTTGGCCAGACTGAAATCCTGACTCTCTGTTGGGAGATGGAATAGCAAGTAGTTACGCCAATGGCAAGGAGGAGGACCGACTGCGGAGCAGCAAAATTCGAGGCAGAGATGCAAACCAGTCAGACGATAACAAGGGCAAGAAACACAAGTAGAAGGCCGAGGTGGCCGGGAATGCTGCAGCTCTGGCCGGACAAAGCAAATGAAAAGCCTAGAAGAAGATGAAGGAATGGGCAGGTAAAAAACAAAGTCACTCCAAAGAGTGACATCCTCGACCAGCCCTATGAGATCCACACGAAGAAAGATGAGGAAGGCAACCTGACTCGACCAAAGCATACCACTCGGGAACGTCGGCTCCTCAAGCAAGAGATGCATCAGGACCCCTCAGGGAGCAAGAATGAGGATGATGAAGATGAGAGGGGCAAAGGCACCTCCGGGTACCCCAACATCAAGAAGGTCTTGATGATTTTTGCTGACGTCGAAAGCAAGAGCCGACTGAAGGTTATCAACCAAGAGGTCAATATGGTAGTTCTGACTGTCACAAAATATCTTGAGCGGGCCAAGATGCCCGTCACCTTTGATGAGTCAGATCACCTAGCCCACATACCGACCCCTCGGCGGCAGGCTCTAGTGGTCTATCAGGCTGTAGGAGGGGTCTGACTACGCAAGGTCCTCATGGACGGCGGCAGCGGGTTCAACATCATCTAGACTGACACTTTGGAGGAAATGGGCATTATGATGTCCCGCCTCAGCCAGAGTAGCATGCAGTTCCAATGGGCAATCCCCGAAAAGAAGGCTAAGTCACTCAGGCAAATCACCCTTGGCATCGTATTTGGTAGAGAGAAGAACTTCAGGAAGGAGCAGCTGACCTTCGAGGTGGAAGACTTTCGGAGTGCTTACCATGCCATCCTAGGTAGGCCCACCTACGCATGTTTCTTGGACAGACCATGCTACATGTATCTTAAACATAAGATGCCAGGGCGGAATGTCATGATAACGGTCACAGGTAACCGGAAGTTAGCTGAAGAGTGCCTGCAGAAAGGCTCCCAGATCGCTGACGAGCAGATGGCATTGGCGGAACTGGATGAGTACAAGAAGGCAGTAGATTCAAATGATCTACTAAAGTCCAAGAAGCCGACTTTGGAGTTCGCTTTCTAGTCGACTGGCGAGACGAAGCCGGTGCATGTTCACCCGTAAGATCCAAATGTCGTCCTGGCCAGCATTTCCTTAATGCTTGACAGCAAATAGGAAGGTGAGCATATCCGGTTCTCCATGAGAACCGGGACATTTTCGCAAGGAAGCCTACTGAAATGTCGGGTGTACCCAGGGATCTGGCTGAGCACCGACTCTGAGTCGACTCGAAGATGAAGCATGTAGAATAGCACCTTCACGTTCTTCCACTGAGAAGTGCAAGGCAATCAACGAGGAAATCACGCAGCTCCTAGCTGTCGAGTTCATCCAAGGGGTGTACCACTCCGAGTGGCTTGCCAATGTCGTCATGGTGCCCAAGAAGAACAACTCAATCTAAATGTGTATTGACTTCAAGCACATCAATCGGGCCTGCCCGAAGGACCATTTTCCTCTACCCCACATAGATCATATAGTAGATTCTACTACTGGGTGTGAGCGATTATCATTTCTGGATGCGTACTCCGGGTACCACCAGATCCGAATGTATGGCCCTGATGAAATAAAAATTGCGTTCATCAAGCCATTCATGTGTTTTTGTTATATCCCGATGCCATTCGGATTGAAAAATGTCAGAGCTATGTTCAAGCGCATGATTAAGAAATGCTTGCAAAAGCAGATCGGTCGAAACATGGAGGCCTACATGGATGACATCATGGTCAAGTCCTGAAAAGGTTCTGACCTCCTGACAGACCACGTCGAGACCTTCGTGAACCTGTGCCGCTTTGGGATAAAGCTCAACCCGGCTAAGTGCACTTTCTGGGTTCCTGCTGGCAAGTTACTTGGCTTCCTTGTTTCTGAACATGGGATCGATGCCAACCCTGATAAGATCGGCGCCATAGTCTAAATGAAACAGTGAGAGTGTTTACACGGTGTTTAGAGATTCATGGGCTGTCTAGCAGCCCTGAGTAGATTCATCTCACGACTCAGTGAAAAAACCCTACCTCTTTACTGATTGATGAAGAAATCAGACAGGTTTGAGTGGACACCTAAAGCATATTCCGCATTCCAGGAACTCAAAGCCCTGCTCTCCACATAGGCGGTGCTTGCTGCTCCGGGCAGCAAAGAGCCTTTGCTCTTATACATCGCGGCTACGAGCCAAGTTGTTAGCACTGTGCACACTGTGGAACGTGAGGAACAAGGCAAAGCCTTCAAACTCCAACGGCCGGTCTACTACATCTTGGAAGTTTTGAACCCCTCCAAGCAAAGGTACCCACACTACCAAAAGTTGATACACGGGATTTATCTGACCGCAAAGAAGGTGGCTCATTACTTTCAAGAGCACTCGGTCGCAATGATAAGTGACACCCTTTGTCCGAGATCATGAACAACAGAGACGCCACGACTTGAGTGGCTAAATGGTCCATCGAGCTCCTTCCTTTGGACATCAAGTTTGAGGCTAGGAAAGCCATCAAGTCGCAAGGCCTAGTGGATTTTCTAGTTGGGTGTATGGAGTAGGAGCAGCCCGCCCCGAGTCTCCCAAAGCATTGGACTATGTTCGTCGATGGCTCCAAGATGCTCCAGGGATCAGGAGCTGGAGTGGTCTTGGTGTCCCCCAAAGGCGACTGAGTTAGCTATATGCTTCAGATTCACTTTGATTCCACTAACAATGAGGCAGAGTATGAAGCTCTTCTTTACGGGCTACGTTTGGCGATCTCCCTTGGTATCCGCCGACTGATGGTCTATGCGACTCGGACCTAGTGGTGATTCAAGTCATGAAGGAGTGGGATATCCGAAGCCCAACAATGACAGGATATTGCAACACCGTCAGAAAGCAGGAGAAGAACTTCGAAGGACTGAGCCTCATCACATCCCACAGCTCAAAAACCAGGCGGCTGATGACTTAGGCGAGATCGGTTCCACTCAGAAAGCGGTCCCAAAGAATGTGTTCCTGGAGCACCTGCACTCCCCGACTATCAAATAAGATCCTTTTGTGAAGGAGCCCCCGCAGCCAATCGGACCATCTAATCCGACTGAAGTTGACATTCCCACAGTAATTGACTTGGTCCAGGAGATTCTTGTGATCACTCCCGAGTGGCCCGAACCATACATTGCATACTTGCTTAGTAAAGAACTCCCAGAATATGAGGTTGAGTCTCGTCAGATCATCCGCCTAACGAAAGCCTTCACCATTATGGGTGAACAACTCTACAATAAAAGCACCTCTAGGGTCACTCAGTGTTGCATTTCGCCAGAAGAAGGGCAACATATCTTGCAAGAGATTCACTCGGGAACCTACGGTCACTATGCTTCCTCTTAGACGTTAGTCAGCAAGGCGTTCCGGGCATGCTTCTATTAGCCCCGCACTAACAAAGCCACCCAAGACATAGTGAACCAATGCGCAGGTGCCAGCTCTACACGAACCAGTCGCACAAGCCAGCATTCGTGCTAAAGACGATCCCCCTTACCTTGTCGTCTATCGTATGGGGACTCAACATGATCAGCCCCCTCTAGACCGGAGCGAGCAGACTCACTCATCTGTTGGTGGCAGTTGACAAGTATACCAAGTGGATCGAAGCAAAGCCCATAAAGAAGCTAGACTCGCCTACTACCATCAAGTTCATCAAGGAGATAATCTTTAGATTCGGAGGCCTCCACAACATCATCACAGATAATGGGTCCAACTTTGACTCAGACGAATTCCGTCAGTTTTGCTACTCCCAAGGCACTCGGGCCGATTACACCTCTGTGGCTCACCCACAGTCGAATGGCTAAGTAGAGCGGGCAAATGTATTGATACTCCAAGGATTGAAAGCACGCTTTATGTGTGACCTGACGCATGCTGCAAGGGCCTGGGTCACTGATCTACCATCGGTCTTCTGGGGCTTGCGGATGACCCTGAATCAATCACAAATCTCACTCCATTCTTCATGGTTTACGAGTCAGAAGCGGTCATGCCGAGTGATCTTCTTCACATCCCCCGCGAATGGATTTGTACACAGAGGACAAAGATGAAGAAGCACGACAGGATGGCCTTGGCCTCCTTGAGGAAGAGCGTGAATTAGCGCTTATCGGGCCAATGTTGTATCAACAGGATCTGTGTCGCTATCACGACAAACACGTCAGAAGGTGTGCCTTTCAGGAAGATGGTCTCGTCCTCCGAATGGATCAGCAGAAGCCCCATAAGTTGGCGCCCCCGTGCCAAGGGACTTTTGCAATGGAGCCTATCGGCTCTACAACTTCAACAAGAATATAGAGGAGCCCAGATCCTGGAACGCGGATTTGCTCCGCAAGTTTTACACCTAGAATAAAATTCTTCCTTGTAATAGCTTTCCGAATGAAATTAGACGAATAAAAGTCTTACTTTTCGTGTATATCGTCTAATTTGGCCTAGTGTTGCATTCTCATTTCGGTGACTAACAGCGTTCGGAAACTAACACACATACCCCCAGCGGGTGAATCGGCTTAGCTGCGAACTAGTCTTCGCCTAAGTTGAAAACATTCCGAGTGCAGACATGCTCCACACTCGGGGGCTTAGCTGCGAAACAGTTTCCGCCTAAGTTAAAAACATTCCAAGTGCGGACATGCTCAACACTCGGGGGCTTAGCTGCGAACCAGTTCTCGCCTAAGTTAAAAACATTCCGTGTGCGGGCATGCTATACACTCAGGGGCTTAGCTGCGAACCAGTTTTCGCCTAAGTTAAAAACATTCCGATTGCGGACATGCTCCACATTCGGGGGGCTTAGCTGCAACCCAGTTTTGCCTAAGTCAAAAACATTCCAAGTGTGGACATGCTCCACACTCGGGGTCTTAGCTACGAACCAATTCCGCCTAAGTTAAAAACATTTCGAGTGCGGACATGCTCCACACTCAGGGGCTTAGCCACGGACCAGTTTCACCTAAGTTTAAAAACAAAAATCAGCAAATAAAGGTTCGGTCTTCCAATTGAAAACTTCAATCTGTTTGAGCGTTTAAAAGCAAAAGAAGAGTAGCCGAGCCCAAGGATCATTAAAGTTTATAGTTACAACAACCACCCAGCATTTGAGGGAAAATTCACCGAAGAAAGTTTTTCACTCGTCACAACACGGGCTGGCTGGCTCGACGAAGGTGTCCAAATCGATGTCATCTGTGATCCGAGTGTCCGCCTTGATGAATGTCTTCATGAAGTTCTTGAACTGAAGCTTCTTCATGTTGGCACCCTTCAGAGACTTCAGCTTCTCCTCATTCATGTCCTTGCAGTGGCCGCGAACGAGGGAGAGTGCCACATCTGCTCCGCAGCGGGCTGCAAACTTCTTCCAGGACTACACTCGACTAGGGATCTCGTTCAGGCGATTCATCAAAGCTTCCAGATCATTCTGGAGGATCTCATCCAGTCGCAGCTCCTCCTCGATTATCGCGGACTATTAGCGGATTATGTACCCCAGGGCATTGTCCAGATGATCTTCCCGACGAAGCATGACCAAAGCGGCCTGGTCCCTGACAATTAGCTTGGCGGGATCCAGATCCCTCTCAATATTCTCAGTCTCCAGCTCCACATTGGAACAATACTCTACAAAAAAGGGAAGCAACAACAAGATCAGTAGCTGCAAGAATTCAAAGACAAGTAGAATTCAATCTGTAAAAAATACTCACTCGCGAGCTTCTCGTTCATCTCTGTGCTGAAGTCCTCGATATATTGCTCGAGTGCTCCTTTCTTCTCTAGGAGTTGGGTGACCTTTGATAACCCACAAGTATAGGGGATCGCAACAGTTTTCGAGGGTAGAGTATTCAACCCAAATTTATTGATTTGACACAAGGGGAGCCAAAGAATATTCTCAAGTATTTGCAGTTGAGTTGTCAATTCAACCACACCTGGAAAACATAATATATGCAGCAATGTATTTAGTAATTAGTAGCAAAGTAGTATGGAAGTAACGGTAACAGTGGCAAAGGTAACAATAGCAATTTTGTAGTAATTATAACAGTGGCAACGAAAAAGTAACTAAGCAAAGATCAATACGTGAAAAGCTCGTTGGCATTGGATCAATGATGGATAATTATGTCGGATGTGATTACTCATGCAACAGTTATAACATAGGGTGACAAAGAACTAGCTCTAGTTTATCAATGTAATGTAGGCATGTATTCCGAATATAGTTATACATGCTTATGGAAAAGAACTTGCATGACATATTTTGTCCTACCGTCCCGTGGCAGCGGGGTCCTATTGGAAACTAAGGGATATTAAGGCCTCCTTTTAATAGAGTACCAGACCAAAGCATTAACACTCAGTGAATACATGAACTCCTCAAACTACAGTCATCACTTCGTGGTTACCGGATCATAACACATAGTAGGTGACTATTGACTTGCAAGATAGGATCAAGAACTCACATATATTCATGAAAACATAATAGGTTTAGATCTGAAATCATGGCACTCGGGCCCTACTGACAAGCATTAAGCATAGCAAAGTCATAACAACATCAATCTCAGAACATAATGGATAGTAGGGATCAAACCCTAACAAAACTAACTCGATTACGTGATAAATCTCATCGAACCCATCACCGTCCAGCAAGCCTGCGACGGAATTACTCAGGCACGACGGTGAGCATCATGAAATTGGTGATGGAGGAAGGTTGATGATGACGATGGTGACGGATTCCCCTCTCCGGAGCCCCGAACTGATTCCATATCAGCCCTCCCGAGAGAGATTAGGGCTTGACGGCGGCTCCGTATCGTAAAACACGATGAATCCTTCTCTCTGATTTTTTCTCCCCGAACGTGAATATATAGAGTTGGAGTTGAGGTCGGTGGAGCCTCAAGGGGCCCACGAGGCAGGGGGCGCACCCTAGGGGGTGGGCGCGCCCCCCATTCTCGTGGACAGGGTGTGGGCCCCCTGGTGTTGATTCTTTCTCCAGTATTTTTTATATATTCCAAAAATATTCTCCGTGAAATTTCAGGTCATTCCGAGAACTTTTATTTCTGCACAAAAATAACACCATGGCAATTCTGCTGAAAACAGTGTCAGTCCGGGTTAGTTCCATTCAAATCATGCAACTTAGAGTCCAAAACAAGGGAAAAAGTGTTTCGAAAAGTAGATACCCCGGAGACGTATGAACTCCCCCAAGCTTAAACCTTTGCTTGTCCTCAAGCAATTCAGTTGACAAACTGAAAGTGATAAAGAAAAAGTTTTACAAACTCTGTTTGCTCTTGTTGTTGTAAATATGTAAAGCCAGTATTCAAGTTTTCAGCAAGGATTATGAACCAACCATATTCACAATAACATTTTGGTCTCATGTTTACTCATATCAATGGCATAATCAACTAGCGAGCAATAATAATAAATCTCGGATGACAACACTTTCTCAAAACAATCATAATATGATATAACAAGATGGTATCTTGCTAGCCCTTTCTGAGACCGCAAAACATAAATGCAGAGCACCTCTGAAGATCAAGGACTGACTAAACATTGTAATTCATGGTAAAAGAGATCCAGTCATACTCAATGTAAACTAACAGTAATGCATGCAAATGACAGCAGTGCTCTCCAACTGGTGCTTTTTAATAAGAGGATGATGACTCAACATAAAAGTAAATAGATAGGCCCTTCGCAGAAGGAAGCAGGGATTTGTAGAGGTGCCAGAGCTCGATTTTGAAATAGAGATAAATAATATTTTGAGTGACATACTTTCATTGTCAACATAACAACTGAGAGATCTCAATATCTTCCATGCTACACACATTATAGGTGGTTCCCAAACAAAATGGTAAAGTTTATACTCCCCCACCACCAACAAACATCAATCCATGGCTTGCCCGAAACAATGGGTGCCTCCAACTAACAACAGTCCTGGGGGAGTTTTGTTTCCAGTTATTTTGATTTGAGCATGGGACAGGGCATCCTGGTGACCGACCATTTTCTCTTGAGTGAGGAGCGTAGTCCACTCCTTGTGATAATAACCCACCTAGCATGCAAGATACAGACAACACTAGTTGATACATGAGCTATTCGAGCATACAAAACAGAATTTCATTTGAAGGTTTAGAGTTTGGCACATAAAAATTTACTTGGAACGGCATGTAGATACCGCATATAGGAAGGTATGGTGGACTCATTTGGGATAACTTTGGGGTTTATGGAAGTGGATGCACAAGCAGTATTCCCGCTTAATACAAGTGAAGGCTAGAAAAAGACTGGGAAGCGACCAACTAGAGAGCGACAATAGTCATGAACATGCATTGAAATTAATCAACACTGCGTGCAAGCATGAGTAGGATATAATTCACCATGAACATAAATATCGTGGAGGCTATGTTGATTTTGTTTCAACTACATGCGTGAACATGTGCCAAGTCAAGCCACTCAAATCGTTCAAAAGAGGATACCACCCTATCATACCACATAACAACCATTTTAATAGCATGTTGGCATGCAAGGTAAACCATTATAAACTCCTAGCTAATTAAGCATGGCATGAGCAACTATAATCTCTAATTGTCATTGCAAACATGTTTCATTCATAATAGGTTGAGTCAGGAATGATGAACTAATCATATTTACAAAAACAAGATAGGTCGAGTTCATACCAGCTTTTCTCATCTCAATCAGTCCATCATATATCGTCATTAGCCTTTCACTCGCACGACTGAACAATGTGGATAATAATAGTAGTGCACGTGCATTGGACTAAGCTGGAATCTGTAAGCATTTAATACACAGGAGAAGACAGGGTAATATGGGCTCTTGGTTAAATCAACAATAATGAATATAAGATCCACTCAATATTTTCATCATGGTCTTCTCCTCTCGACCCCCAAAGAAAAGAAAGGAAATAAAACTATTTACACGGGAAAGCTCCCAACAGGAAAAAGAAGAACGAGAAATCTTTGTGGGTTTTCTTTTAATTATTACTACTACAGGCATGGAAAGTAAACTAGCTAAAAGCTACAACTATTTTTTTGGGTTTTTCTTAAGGTTTTTCAAGCACAAAAGAAGAAGGCTTAAAAAAGAAAACAAACTAGCATGGATAGTACAATGAAAAAGTATGAGCACCGGCAACTGGCATGAGTGTGTGAACATGAATGTAATATCTGTGAGAAATACGTACTCCCCCAAGCTTAGGCTTTTGGCCTAAGTTGGTCTAGGGCCACTGCTGGCCTGGCGGATATCCAAAGTTGTAACTGGGGTCGTACTAAGATGCAGCGGGTACTGCCTGACGAGCTGCAACTTGGAGACGAGCTGCCTCCTGCTAACTCTTGAGCATTCGTTGGTTTTCCCTTGAAGAGGAAAGGGCGATGCAGCAAAGTAGCGTAAGTATTTCCCTCAGTTTTTGAGAACCAAGGTATCAATCGAGTAGGAGTTTACACGCAAGTCGCCTCATACCTACACAAACAAATAAGAACCTTGCAACCAACGCGATAAAGGGGTTGTCAATCCCTTCACGGCCACTTGCAAAAGTGAGATCTGATAGAGATAATAAGATAAATATTTTTGGTATTTTTACGATATAGATTGGAAAGTAAAGATTACAAAATAAAAGACGGAAGAAATAGTAAATTGATAGGAAAATAATATGATGGAAGATAGACCCGGGGGTCATAGGTTTCACTAGTGGCTTCTCTCAAGATAACATAATTTACGCTGGGTGAACAAATTACTATCGAGCAATTGATAGAAAAGTGCATAGTTATGAGAATATCTAGGTATGATCATGTATATAGCATCACGTCCGTGACAAGTAGATGAAACGATTCTGCATCTACTACTATTACTCCACACATCGACCGCTATCCAGCATGCATCTAGAGTATTAAGTTCATAAGAACAGAGTAACGCATTACGCAAGATGACATGATGTAGAGGGATAAACTCAAGCAATATGATATAAACCCCATCTTTTTATCCTCGATGGAAACAATATAATACGTGCCTTGCTGCCCCTGATGTCACTGGGAAAGGACACCGCAAGATTGAGCCCAAAGATAAGCACTTCTCCATTGCAAGAAAGATCAATCTAGTAGGCCAAACCAAACTGATAATTCGAAGAGACTTGCAAAGATATTTAAATCATACATATAGGAATTCAGAGAAGAACCAAATATTGTTCATAGATAATCTTGATCATAAACCCACAATTCATCGGATCTCGACAAACACACCGCAAAAAGAATTACATCGAATAGATATCCAAGAAGATCAAGGAGAACTTTGTATTGAGATCCAAAGAGAGAGAAGAAGCCATCTAGCTAATAACTATGGACCCGAAGGTTTGTGGTAAACTACTCACACATCATCGGAGAGGCTATGGTGTTGATGTAGAAGCCCTCCATGATTGATTCCCCTCCGGTGGACCGCCGGTAAAGGCCCCTGATGACCCACAAGTATAGGGGATCTATCGTAGTCCTTTCGATAAGTAAGAGTGTCGAACCCAACGAGGAGCAGAAGGAAATGATAAGCGGTTTTCAGCAAGGAATTCTCTTCAAGCACTGAAATTATAGGTAACAGATAGTTTTCTGATAAGATAATTTGTAACGAGCAACAATTAACAAAAGTAAATAAAGTGCAGCAAGGTGTCCCAATCCTTTTTGTAGCAAAGGACAGGCCTGGACAAACTCTTATATGAAGGAAAACGCTCCCGAGGACACATTGGAATTATCGTCAAGCTAGTTTTCATCACGTTCATATGATTCGCGTTCGGTACTTTGATAATTTGATATGTGGGTGGACCGGTGCTTGGGTGCTGTCCTTACTTGGACAAGCATCCCACTTATGATTAACCCCTATTGCAAGCATCTGCAACTACAAAAGAAGTACTAAGGTAAACCTAACCATAGCATGAAACATATGGATCCAAATCAGCCCCTTACGAAGCAACGCATAAACTAGGGTTTAAGCTTCTGTCACTCTAGCAACCCATCATCTACTTATTACTTGCCAATGCCTTCCTCTAGGCCCAAATAATGGTGAAGTGTCATGTATTCGACGTTCACATAACACCACTAGAGGAGAGACAACATACATCTCTTCAAAATATCGAACGAATACCAAATTCACATGACTACTAATAGCAAGACTTCTCCCATGTCCTCAGGAAAAAACGTAACTACTCAGTAATCAGAGGAGTATTAATATGAATAAAGGATATGAACATATGGTCTTCCACCAGATAAACCAACTAGCCAACTACAAGGAGTAATCAACACTACTGGCAACCTACAAATACCAATCTATGACTTAGAGACACGAATTGGATACAAGAGATGAACTAGGGTTTGGGAGGATATGGTGATGGTGAAGATGTTGATGGAGATTGGCCCCCTCCCGATGAGAGGAGCGTTGGTGATGACGATGGTGATGATTTCCCCCTCCCGGAGGGAAGTATCCCCGGCAGAACAGCTCCGCCAGAGCCCTAGATTGGTTCCGCCAAGGTTCCGCCTCGTGGCGGCGGAGTCTCGTCCCGAAAGCTTGCTTATGATTTTTCTTCGGACGAAAGACTTCATATAGCAGAAGATGGGCATCAGAGGGCCACTAGGGAGCCCACGAGGCAGGGGGCACGCCCAGGGGGGTAGGGCGCGCCCCATCCTCATGCCTGGTGGGTGGCCCCCCTCTTGTATTTCTTCCACTCAATATTTTTTACATATTCTGAAAATAACTTACGTGGAGTTTTAGGACTTTTGGAGTTGTGCAGAATAGGTCTCTAATATTTGCTCCTTTTCCAGCCCAGAATTCCAGCTGCTGGCATTCTCCCTCTTCATGTAAACCTTGTAAAATAAGAGAGAATAGGCATAAGTATTGTGACATAATGTGTAATAACGGCCCATAGTGCAATAAATATCGATATAAAAGCATGATGCAAAATGGACGTATCAACTCCCCCAAGCTTAGACCTCGCTTGTCCTCAAGCGGAACCCGATAACGTTAAATATGTCTACATGTTTAGAGGTAGAGGTGTCGATAAAATAAAATACGGACATGAGGGCATCATGATCATTCTTATAACAGCAACATATGTGAATATTGTCATATGATTTCTTATGCTCAAGTACAATGCAAAGTATGAATCAGAAACTTTATTGAGAACTAACAAACTATAATCTCAGTCACTGAAGCAATTGCAATTTATCATAACGTCAGAAAGAGTCTATGTCGGAGCTTTTTAGCAAGTCCACATACTCAACTATCATTTAGTCTTTCACAATTGCTAACACTCATGCAATATTTGTGGTGACGGAGTTGTAATCGGACACAGAGAAAGATAGGGGCTTATAGTTTCGCCTCCCAACCTTTTACCTCAAGGGTAATGTCAACAATAATAGTTTATGCAAACTTACAATCCAATTAGATATATATATATACCAGGATCTTTCCAACACACTGTGCTTGCCAAAGGATAAAATGTAAAAAGGAAGGGTGCAGATCACCATGACTCTTGCATAAAGTAGAGGATAATAATAAAAGATAGGCCCTTCACAGAGGGAAGCAGAGGTTGCCATGCGCTTTTATGGTTGGATGCACAAAATCTCAATGCGAAAGAACGTCACTTTATATTGCCCCTTGTGATATGAACCTTTATTATGCAGTCCGTCGCTTTTATTTATTCCACATCACAAGATCGAATAAAGCTTATTTCATCCACACTAATCAATCATACATATTTAGAGAGCAATTTTTATTGCTTGCACCGATGACAACTTACTTGAAGGATCTTACTAAATCCATAGGTAGATATGGTGGACTCTCATGGCAAAAATGGGTTTAAGGGTATTTGGAAGCACAAGTAGCATCTCTACTTGGTTCTAAGAATTTGGCTAGCATGAGGGGGAAAGGCAAGCTCAACATGTTGGATGATCCATGACAGTATACTTTATCTCAGATATAAGAAAACATAACTCATTACGTTGTCTTCCTTGTCCAACATCAACTCTTTAGCATGTCATATTTTAATGAGTTCTCACAATCATAAAAGATGTCCAAAATAGTATATTTATATGTGAAACCTCTCTTTCTTTATTACTTCCTATTAATTGCGACGATGACCAAGGCTATGTTTGTCAACTCTCAACAACTTTTAATCATCATACTCTTTCTATGTGAAGTCATTACTCTCCATAAGATCAATATGATCTCTTTTTGTTCCTTTTCTTTTTCTTGTATTCCCTCAAGATCATAGCAAGATAATCAAGCCCTTGACTCAACACTAATCTTTATTATATATAGCTCACGGACTCGATTACATAAAGGGATCATAAAGAAAAACTCAAAACTAGATCATACTAAAACTTTATTCTACTAGATTGAGATATTACTAAAAGATTGAACTAAGAAAAACGGTAAAGATAGGAGTGTGATGGTGGTACGATACCGGGGCACCTCCCCCAAGCTTGGCAGTCGCCAAGGGGAGTGCCCATACCCATGTAATTATGTCTCCTTCTTTGGTTGTGGTGATGATGGAGATGTTGATGATGTAAATTGTGCTTTTAGCTTCTTCATATTGTAATTGAGGAGAGCAATTTCCTCCTTTAAATCATCGACCTCCGATTCCAACTTCAAGATCTTGTGACATAAATCTCCTTTGCTTTTCTGTCGAAAACGAGAAGGAATAGATCGGTTGTTAGATAGTTTAGCCCTCTTAGGGAGACTAGATTTCTTGAACATCTCGTGCATATCCCCAGGTTGAGGTAGAGGGACATCCTCCTCCTCCGAACTTGAGTCATTGATCCTCATCAAATGAGTGTCCTCCTCCTCATCTGTAGTTCGACCACAAGGAGATAGATCCCCATAGGTCTTTGGGTCAGCAATGAGGTGTGAGAGATAGCTCTCTCCGTCGGAATCCTGAGATGACATCTTGCTCCAAATCTACCACAAAAATAGCTCGAAACGAAAACAGAGGACAATTGCGTGATTCGGTGGTCAAAACCTTCGGGAGATTATATAATGAATTTTTACCGACCAAAATACGTAACGTGCAAGAAAACGAAGTCCGGAGAGCACACGAGGTGCCCACGAGGCAGGGGGCGCCCCCAGGGGGGTAGGGCACGCCCTCCACCCTCGTGGAGCCCTCGTGTCCTTCCCGTACTGCTTCCTATTTTTCTATTTTTCTAAATATTCCAAAAGGGAGAAAAATTGCCATTAGAACTGTTTTGGAGTCGGTTTACTTACCGTACCACATACTTATTCCTTTTCCGAGTCTGAAACATTCTGGAAAGTGTCCCTTATGTATTCCTCCGGGGTTACGGTTTCAATAACATTGGTTTCAACATTTATAGGATTACCTGAGATATATTGTTTGATTCTTTGACCGTTCACCACCTTCTGATTTGTGCCTTCGAAGTTGTTGATTTTTATGGCACCAGAACGATAGACCTCCTCGATAACGTAAGGACCTTCCCATTTAGAGAGAAGTTTTCCTGCAAAAAATCTTAAATGAGAGTTGTATAGCAATACATAATCACCTACATTAAACTCACACTTTTGTATTCTCTTGTCATGCAATCTTTTAACTTTTTCTTTAAACAACTTGGCATTTTCATAGGCTTGGGTTCTTCATTCATCAAGTGAGCTAATATCAAATAACCTCTTCTCACCGGCAAGTTTGAAATCATAGTTGAGCTCTTTAATAGCCCAATATGCCTTATGTTCTAGTTTGAGAGGTAAGTGACATGCTTTTCCATAAACCATTTTATACAGAGACATACCCATAGGATTTTTATATGCAGCTCTATAGGCCCATAATGCATCATCAAGTTTCCTGGACCAATTCTTTCTAGATATATTAACAGTCTTTTGCAAAATTAATTTGAGTTCTCTATTACTCAATTCTACTTGACCACTAGTCTGTGGGTGATAAGGAGATGCAATTCTATGATTAACATCATACTTGGCAAGCATTTTACGAAAGGCACCATGAATAAAATGTGAACCACCATATTAAATATCTAGGGACTCCAAACCTCGGAAAAATAACTTCTTTAAGCATCTTAATAGAGGTGTTATGATCAGCACTACTAGTTGGAATAGCTTCTACCCACTTAGTAACGTAATCAACAGCAACTAAAATATGTTTATATCCATTAGAGGCAGGAAAAGGTCCCATATAATCAAAGCCCTAAACATCAAATGGTTCAATAAAAAGTGAATAATTCATAGGCATTTCCTGACATCGACTAATATAACCAATTCTTTGACATTCATCACAAGATAAAACAAATTTACGGGCATCCTTGAAGAGAGTAGGCCAATAAAAACCGGATTGCAATACCTTATGTGTAGTTCTATCTCCAGTGTGGTGTCCTCAATAGGCCTTGATAACCCACAAGTATAGGGGATCGCAACAGTTTTTGAGGGTAGAGTATTTAACCCAAATTTATTGATTCAACACAAGGGGAGCCAAAGAATATTCTCAAGTGTTAGCAGCTGGGTTGTCAATTCAACCACACCTGGAAACTTAGTATCTGCAGCAAAGTGTTTAGTAGCAAAGTAATATGATAGTGGTGGTAACGGCAACAAAAGTAAAGACAACAAAAGTAATGTTTTTGGTATTTTGTAGTGATTGTAACAGTAGCAGAGGGAAAGTAAATAAGCGTAAACCAGTATATGGAAAACTCGTAGGCACCAGATGAGTGATGGATAATTATGCCGGATGCGGTTCATCATGTATCAGTCATAACATAGGGTGACACAGAACTAGCTCCAATTCATCAATGTAATGTAGGCATGTATTCCGTATATAGTCATACGTGCTTATGGAAAATAACTTGCATGACATCTTTTGTCCTACACTCCCGTGGAAGCGGGGTCCTATTGGAAACTAAGGGATATTAAGTCCTCCTTTTAATAGAGAACTGGAACAAAGCATTAGCACATAGTGAATACATGAACTCCTCAAACTATGGTCATCACCGGGAGTGGTCCCGATTATTGTCACTTTGGGGTTGCCGGATCATAACACATAGTAGGTGACTATAGACTTGCAAGATAGGATCAAGAACACACATATATTCATGAAAACATAATAGGTTCAGATCTGAAATCATGGCACTCGAGCCCTAGTGACAAGCATTAAGCATAGCAAAGTCATAGCAACATCAATCTCAGAACATAGTGGATACTAGGGATCAAACCCTAACAAAGCTAACTCGATTACATGATAAATCTCATCCAGCCCATCACTGTCCAGCAAGCCTACGATGCAATTACTCACGCACGATGGTGAGCATCATGAAATTGGTGATGGAGGATGGTTGATGATGCAGACGGCGATGAATCCCCCTCTCCGGAGCCCCGAACGGACTCCAGATCAGCCCTCCCGAGAGGTTTTAGGGCTTGGCGGCGGATCCGTATCGTAAAACGCGATGATTTCTTCTCTCTGATTTTTTTCTCCCCGAAAGCCAATATATAGAGTTGGAGTTGGCGTCAGAGCGCATCCAGGGCGCCCACGAGGTAGGGCGGCGTGCCCTAGAGAGGGGGGCGCGCCCCCCACCCTCGTGGACAGGGTGTGGGCCCCCTGGTCTTCATCTTTGGCGAGGATTTTTTATTGTTTTTTCTAAGGTGTTCCGTGGAGTTTCAGGACTTTCCGAGAATATTTGCTTTCTGCACATAAAACAACATCATGGCAATTCTGCTGAAAACAGCGTCAGTTCGGGTTAGTTCCATTCAAATCATACAAGTGAGAGTCCAAAACAAGGGCAAAAGTGTTTGGAAAAGCAGATACGACAGAGACGTATCAACTCCCCCAAGCTTAAACCCTTGCTTGTCCTCAAGCAATTCCGTTGACAAACTGAAAGAAAGAAAGAAAGAAAAACTTTTACAAACTCTATTTGCTCTTGTTGTTGTAACTATGTCAAGCCAGCATTCAAGTTTTCAGCATATATCATAACTAACCACATTTGCAATAATTCACAGGTCTCACAATTACTTATATCAATAGCATAATCAACTAGCAAGCCATAATAATAAATCAAGGATGACAACACTTTCTCAAAACAATCATAATATGATATAACAAGATGGTATCTCGCTAGCCCTTTCTGAGACCGCAAAACAAAAATGCAGAGCACCTTCAAAGATCAAGGACTGACTAGACATTGTAATTCATGGTAAAAGAGATCCAATCATAGTCACACCCAACATAGATTAATAGTGATGAATGCAGATGACAGCTGTGCTCTCCAGCTAGTGCTTTTTAATAAGAGGGTGATGACTCAACATAAAAGTAAATGGATAGGCCCTTCGCAGAGGGATGCAGGGATTTGTAGAGGTGCCAGAGCTCGGTTTTGAAATAGAGATAAATTGCATTTTGAGCGGTATACTTTCATTGTCAATGTAACAACTAAGAGATGGTGATATCTTCCATGCTAAACAAATTATAGGCGGTTCCCAAACAGAATGGTAAAGTTTATACTCCCCCTCCACCAACAAGCATCAATCCATGACTTGCTCGAAACAACAAATGTCTCCAACATACATCAGGTCCCAGGGGGAGTTTTGTTTGCAATTAATTTTGATTTAGTTTGCATAAAGCATGGTACTGGGCATCCCGGTGACCAGCCATGTTCTCGTTAGTGAGGAGTGGAGTCCACTCCTCTTGAGAATAACCCGCCTAACACGGAAGATAAGGACAGCCTTGGTTGATACATGAGCTATTCGAGCATACAAAACAAAATAATTATTTGAAGGTTTACAGTTTGGCGCATACAAATTTACTTGGAACGGCAGGTAGATACCGCATATAGGAAGGTATAATGGACTCATATGGAATAACTTTGGGGTTTAAGGGATTGGATGCACAAGCAGTATTCCTGCTTAGTACAGGTGAAGGCTAGCAAAAGACTGGGAAGCGACCAACTAGAGAGCGACAACAGCCATGTACATGCATTAAAATTAATAAACATTGGATGCAAGCATGAGTAGGATATAATCCACCATGAACATAAATATTGTGAAGGCTATGTTGATTTGTTTCAACTACATGCGTGAACATGTGCCAAGTCAAGTCACTTAAATCATTCAAAGGAGGATACCACCCCATCATACCACATCATAATCAACTCAATAGCATGTTGGCACACAAGGTTAACCATTATAACTCATAGCTAATCAAGCATGGCACAAGCAACTGTGATCTCTAATTGTCATTGCAAACATGTTTATTCACAATAAGTTGAATAAAGAACGAGGGGCTCATCATATTTACAAAAACAAAAGAGGTCGAGTTCATACCAGCTTTTATCATCTCAGTCAGTCCATCATATATCATCATAATTGCCTTTCACTTGCACGACCGAATGGTGTGAATAATAATAAGAGTGCACGTGCATTGGACTAAGCTGGAATCTGCGAGCATTCAACAAATAGGAGAAGACGAGGCAAAATGGGCTCTGGGTTAAATCAACATTAAAGCATATAAGAGCCACTACAACAATTTAATCATGGTCTTCTCCTACTGACCCCCAAAGAAAAGAAAAGAAATAAAAACTATTTACATGGGAAAGCTGCCAACAAGCAAAAGAAGAACGGGAAATATTTTTGGGTTTTCTTTTTTAGTTACTACTACAGCAGGACAGTAAATTACTACTATTTTTTTTTTGGTTTTCTTAAGGTTTAACAAACACACAAGAAGAAAGCAGGAAAAAGAAAATAAGCTAGCATGGATATTACAGTGAAAGAGTATGAGCACCGACATCTAGCAACGAGTGTGTGTGAGCATAAATGTAATGTCGGTGAGAAATACGTACTCCCCCAAGCTTAGGCTTTTGGCCTAAGTTGGTTTATTGCCAGGGATAACCTGGCGGATACCCGTAAGTGTAGCTGGGGTCGTACTGTGACGAAGAGTAGTTGGGATCATACTGTGATGACGAAGAGGGCTCTGACTGCCACTGGCTGACAGTCGTCTCTGGATCCCAAGAATAAACAGATTGTCGTGGAGGCTCATCTTGTGGTTCCGGTTCTGGGGCTGGTGCAGGATTTTTGTAGCCTTGGACAGCAGCCCACGTAACGAGATAGGGACCTGCAAAATTAAACAGAGAAGGAGCAGGCAACGTAATAGTTTCAGGATAATGTTTATCAAAGTATAACTTGTATTTGAGTTCTCTATTCCTGTCCTTAACAAGAAAATCATGGGCTATCATGCTCTTATAGTCTAGATAAGCATTAGGCAGCAATTTCTCTTCTTTCTCATAATGCCTAATAGCTATGTTAAAGTGTGCAGCAAGGCGAGAAGCATAAATGCCTCCAAAGATGGGGCCTTTAGTAAGGTTCAGACTCAACCGCCTAGCAATAATTCCGCCCATACTAACAGTGTTGTCGTGGTATAAACCATGGAACAAAATGATAATATCAGGAATGCTAAAGTTCCCACAGTTCTCACGACCTATCAAGCATCGACTAGCAAATAAAGCAAAATAGGGTAACACAGGAAAATGTATGCTAGTGATCCTTGCATCAGAAACCTTCCTGGTTTCTCCCACAGAGATAAGTTTAATAAATGGTTCCAACTCCTTACTGGGTGGCTCCTCTAAAGTGCCCTCAGGGGGTATGTTGCAGACTGCGCAAAATTCAGACAATGGCATTTTCTTCACAACGTCATATAAATGAAACTTTACTGATGGAGGTGATTCCTTAGGGTAAAAGTAGAAGTTTTGCACAAAAGTATTTGTGAGTAAAAGATACTGTGGACGTTGGTCGCGGACGAAGTCGGTGAGGCCAGCAATTTCAATCAATGAATAGAAATCCTCATAAATCCCGGCCTCTCTCAAGAAATTATCAGAAGGCCATTAACACGGCCGGATTTCCGCGGTACGAGGCAAATTATATTTGGGCCTCTGAGCATCTTCATCTTGTTTATCCTTTGAGCTTCGGCTCGATGAGCCCCTCAAAATTCTCTTCATCATTTTTTCTGAAATAATCTGAAATTTTTAGTAACTTCAAACAAAAGTGAACCAACTTCAATAAAACTGATAGTAACTACTCCTACAAGTGCCTAGAGCCTATATCAAGCATTAGAACTACTTGGAACCATATAAATTTAACATGCAAGCTCAAGAACATGGTCACCTATGCAGCACAAATTTGCAAAGAATAAAGCACTAGAACAAAAACTAATTGGACCAATGGAGGAGTCACATACCAAGGAACAATCTCCCCAAGCAGTTTTGTGAGAGGTGCTTTGAGCAAGGAGATCGAAAATCACAGCAAAAGTGGCTGGAACTCGTGCTTGAGTTGGTTTTCCGGGTTTGTGTGAGACAGAGGAAGAAGATGGGTGCTGGGATAAGTGGAGGAGGGCCACCATGGGCCCACGAGGCAGGGGGCGCACCCAGGGGTGTAGGGCGCGCCCACCACCCTCATGGGTAGGTGGCAGCTCCTCCCGTGGTAATTTTTGCACAGTAAATCCTCAAATATTCCTGAAAAAATCATATTAAATTGGCATGTCATTCTGAGAACATTTATTGTCGGGATATTTTTATATTGCACGGATAAGAAGGGAAACAGAAAGAAAAATACTATTTTTACTTTATTTCTACTAAAGAACAGAAAATATAAAGAGGGTACACAAGATTGTGCTTCTAGTTTCATCCATCTCATGCTCATAAAAAAGAATCCACTAACAAGGTTGATCAAGTCTTGTTAACAAACCCATTCTGATAACCATGAAACCGGAGAAATTTCGAATAACACTAGGTTACCTCAATGGGGATATGCACATCCCCTATAATAAGTATATCATATTTCTTTTTGACAGTAGGAAGAGGAAATTCAAAACCTCCAATTATTATCGATGGAATTTTTCCAATAGAGTTGATACTGTGGACTTGAGGTTGTTTCCTCGGAAAGTGTACCGTATGCTCATTACCAGTAACATGAAAAGTGACATTGCCTTTGTTGCAATCAATAACAACCCCTGCAGTATTAAGAAAAGGTCTTCCAAGAATAATAGACATACTATCGTCCTCAGGAATATCAAGAATAACAAAGTCTTTTAAAATAGTAACGTTTGCAACCACAACAGGCACATCCTCACAAATACCGACAGGTATAGCAGTTGATTTATCAGCCATTTGCAAAGATATTTTAGTAGGTGTCAACTTATTCAAGTCAAGTCTACGATATAAAGAGAGAGGCATAACACTAACACCGGCTCCAATATCACATAAAGCAGTTTTAATATAATTTCTTTTAATGGAGCAAGGTATAGTAGGTACTCCGGGATTTCCAAGTTTCTTTGGTATTCCACCCTTAAAAGTATAATTAACAAGCATGGTGGAAATTTCATCTTCCGGTATCTTTCTTTTATTAGTAATGATATCTTTCATATATTTAGCATAAGGATTTGTTTTGAGCACGTCAGTCAATCGCATACGCAAGAAGATAGGTCTAATCATTTCAGTAAAGCGCTCAAAATCCTCATCATCCTTTTTCTTGGATGGTTTGGGAGGAAAAGGCATGGGTTTCTGAACCCAAGGTTCTCTTTCTTTACCATGTTTCCTAGCAACAAAGTCTCTCTTATCATAACATTGATTCTTTGATTGCGGGTTATCAAGATCAACAGCAGGTTCAATTTCTACATCATTATCATTACTAGGTTGAGCATCATCATGAACATCATCATTAACATTTTCATTAGGTTCATGGTCATTACCAGATTGTGTTTCAACATCAGAAATAGATATATCATTAGGATTATCAGGTGGTTCAGCAAGAAGTTCACTAGAAGTTTGCACAGTTCTATCATTTTTCTATTTTCTTCTTCTTAGAAGAACTAGTTGCATCAATATTATTTCTCTGAGAATCTTGCTCGATTCTCTTAGGGTGGCCTTCAGGATACAAAGGTTCCTACGTCATTCTACCAGTTCTAGTAGCCACTCTAATAGCATAATCATTTTTCTTACTATTCATTTCATCAAGTACTTCTTTTTGAGCTTTGAGTACTTGTTCTACTTGAGTGGTAACCATAGAAGCATGTTTGCTAACAAGTTTAAGTTCACCTCTAATATTAGCCATGTAATCACCCAAGTATTTAATCATATCGGAATCATATTTCAATTGTCTACCAAAATAAGCATTGAAATTTTCTTGTTTGACAATAAAATTATCAAACTCATCAAAGCATTGCCTAGCAGACTTATAGTGAGGGATATCACCTTCATCAAATCTATAGAGAGAATTTACCTTTACTACCTGTGTCGGGATATCGGGATGAGGAGGTTCTTCAGTAAATAAGTGATCAAGTTCATATGTTTCTTCGACAGGCGGTAGATTAAGACCATGTATTTCTTCAATAGGAGGTAAATTCTTAACATCTTCAGCTTTAATACCTTTTTCTTTCATAGATTTCTTTGCCTCTTGCATATCTTCGGGACTGAGTAATAGAACACCTCTCTTCTTCGGAGTTGGTTTAGGAATAGGCTCAGTAATTGGAGCGGGAGCTGGCTCAGGAGCTGGCTCAGGAGGTGCCCAATTATTTTCATTTGTCAACATATTATTCAATAGAATTTCAGCTTCATCCGGTGTTCTTTCCCTGAAAAGAGAACCAGCACAACTATCCAGGTAATCTCTAGAAGCATCGGTTAGTCCATTATAAAAGATATCAAGTATTTCAGGTTTCTTAAGAGGATGATTAGGCAAAGAATTAAGTAACTTGAGAAGCCTCCCCCAAGCTTGTGGGAGACTCTCTTCTTTAATTTGCACAAAGTTGTATATTTCCCTTAAAGCGACTTGTTTCTTATGAGCAGGGAAATATTTAACAAAGAAGTAATAAATCATATCCTGGGGACTACGCACACAACCGGGATCAAGAGAGTTAAATCATATCTTAGCATCACCTTTTAAAGAGAACGGAAATATTTTGAGGATATAGAAGTAACGCGATCTCTCATCATTAGTGAACAGGGCAGCTATATCATTTAACTTAGTAAGCTGTGCCACAACAGTTTCAGATTCATAGCCATAAAAAGGATCAGATTCAACCAAAGTAATTATATCTAGATCAACAGAGAATTCATAATCCTTATCAGGAACACAGATAGGTGAAGTTGCAAAAGCAGGATCAGGTTTCATTTTATCTCTAAGTGATTCTTTGTTCCATTTAATCAATAACCTCTTAAGCTCATATCTATCTTTGCATGCTAAAATAGCTAAAGAAGAATCTTTATCAAAAAGATAACCCTGAGGAATAACAGGCATATTTTCATTATCATGTTCATCATCGTATTCAAATTCATCAGTTTCTCTTTCTCTAGCCCTAGCAATTTGTTCTTCAAGAAATTCACTAAGGGGCACAGTAGTATCAGGCATAGAAGCAGTTTCATCATAAGTATCATGCATAGCAGAAGTTGCATCATCAATAACATGCGACATATCGGAACGAATAGCAGAAGCAGGTTTAGGTGTCGCTAGCTTACTCATAACAGAAGGTGAATCAAGTGTAGATCTAGATGGCAGTTCCTTACCTCCCCTCGTAGTTGAGGGATAAATTGTTGTCTTAGCGTCTTTCAAGTTCTTCATAGTGTCCAGCAGATATAAATCCCAAGTGACTCAAAGAATAGAGCTATGCTCCCCGGCAACGGCGCCAGAAAAAGGTCTTGATAACCCACAAGTATAGGGGATCGCAACAGTTTTCGAGGGTAGAGTATCTAACCCAAATTTATTGATTCGACACAAGGGGAGCCAAAGAATATTCTCAAGTATTAGCAGCTGAGTTGTCAATTCAACCACACCTCGAAACTTAGTATATGCAGCAAAGTGTTTAGTAGCAAAGTAATATGATAGTGGTGGTAACAGCAACAAAAGTAAAGACAACAAAAGTAATGTTTTTGGTATTTTGTAGTGATTGTAACAGTAGCAGCGGGAAAGTAAATAAGCGTAAATCAGTATATGGAAAACTCATAGGCACCGGATCAGTGATGGATAATTATGCTCGATGCAGTTCATCATGTATCAGTCATAACATAGGGTGACACGGCACTAGCTCCAATTCATCAATGTAATGTAGGCATGTATTCCGTATATAGTCATACGTGCTTATGGAAAAGAACTTGCATGACATCTTTTGTCCTACCCTCCCGTGGCAGCGGGGTCCTATTGGAAACTAAGGGAAATTAAGGCCTCCTTTTAATAGAGAACTGGAACAAAGCATTAGCACATAGTGAATACATGAACTCCTCAAACTATGGTAATCACCGGGAGTGGTCCCGATTATTTTCACTTCGGGGTTGCCAGATCATAACACATAGTAGGTGACTATAGACATGCAAGATAGGATCAAGAACACACATATATTCATGAAAACATAATAGGTTTAGATCTGAAATCATGGCACTCGAGCCCTAGTGACAAGCATTAAGCATAGCAAAGTCATAGCAACATCAATCTCAGAACATAGTGGATACTAGGGATCAAACCCTAACAAAGCTAACTCGATTACATGATAATCTCATCCAGCCCATCACTGTCCAGCAAGCCTACGATGCAATTACTCACGCATGGCGGTGAGCATCATGAAATTGGTGATGGAGGATGGTTGATGATGAAGACGGCGACGAATCCCCCTCTCCGGAGCCCCAAACGGACTCCAGATCAGCCCTCCCGAGAGGTTTTTGGGCTTGGCGGCGGCTCCGTATCGTAAAACGCGATGATTTCTTCTCTCTGATTTTTTCTCCCCGAAAGCCAATATATAGAGTTGGAGTTGGCGTCGGAGGGCATCCAAGGGGCACACGAGGTAGGCGGGCGCGCCCTAGAGAGGGGGGCGCGCCCCCACCCTCGTGGACAGGGTGTGGCCCCCCTGGTCTTCATCTTTGGCGAGGATTTTTTATTGTTTTTTCTAAGGTGTTCCATGGAGTTTCAGGACTTTCCGAGAATATTTGCTTTCTACACATAAAACAACATCATGGCAATTCTGCTGAAAACAGTGTCAGTCCGGGTTAGTTCCATTCAAATCATACAAGTTAGAGTCCAAAACAAGGGCAATAGTGTTTGGAAAAGTAGATACGACGGAGACATATCAGGCCTCGGAGTGAAACTTGCGTAGGATCTGTTCCTGTTCATGCTCAGGTACACAATGTCTAATAACACCATCTACTCCTTCTTTATAAAGATGTGGGTCATCCCAAAAGTAATGTCTCAAATCATAGAAAAACTTTTTGTTTTGCTGGTATGTGAAACTAGGTGGTATAAATTTAGCAGCAATGTAATTAGCATAATCAGCATACCATGGAGCAGTACGAGAAGCATTTATGACATTTAATTGTTCATCGGGAAAGCTATCATCAATAGGTAGTGGGTCATCAAGAACATTTTCTAACCTAGACAAGTTGTCTGCAACGGGGTTCTTAGCTCCCTTTCTATCAATAATATGCAAATCAAATTCTTGTAGCAAGAGAACCCATCTAATAAGTCTAGGTTTAGCATCTTTCTTTTCCATAAGGTATTTAATAGCAGCATGATCAGTGTGAATAGTTAATTTAGAATCAACAATGTACGGTCTGAACTTATCACAAGAAAATACAACTGCTAAGAATTCTTTTTCAGTAGTAGCATAATTTCTCTGGGCACTGTCTAGAGTTTTACTAGCATATTGAATAACATTTAGTTTCTTATCAACTCTTTGCCCTAGAACAGCACCTACAGCATAATCACTAGCATCACACATAATTTCAAAAGGTAAATTCCAATTAGGTGGCTGAACAATACACTACAAAAAAAATACACTTCTGTGATGATACGTGTTTGTCACAGTAGGTCGCGTTTTTTGTCATGCATGTACATCCATGACGATTTTATGACAGAATCAAGATAGTCATACATGTGCTGTCGTAGAAGTGTTCCATGACATTACCAAAATTAGCATCACGGAAGTGTCAACTTCCATGACGATAAATCGCGCGTCACAGAAGTGCTTTCGTCAAGGGTGACCGACACGTGGCATCCACAGTAACGGAACGCTGTTAAGCTATCGGGTCGGGTTTTGGATCCGATAACCCGTTAACAGCCCTGGCCAATGGGAAATTTCCACGTGTAAAATTCTTACTGGCCGGACAAAACACGTGTCAGCTCATCAATGGGTCAGATAGGCGCCTATGACATGTCGACACGTGCCACGGCCCACCACTGGCCCATTTAGCTTACAAAGTCGGCCTGTTTGACTTGGTCAAAAGTTAACGGGTTGGCCCATGAAAAGCCTGTTAACGGTCTCTTCGCAAATAGCCCATTTTACGGCCTGTTAACTCACGGCCCGTTAGGCCCTAAAGGAAATCGGCCCAACAACGTCATGTGGGTCGTCGAATATAACACCAGCCCATTTCACTTTCAGCCCAAGTATGGCCCATGACGTCTTTCGGCCCATATGAAGCCTTCGTATCTTTCGGCCGTTTATAGGCCCATGGTGACTCTAGCCCATAATGAACATTAATTTTCTTTATACCCGTTAACGGCCCATGATTTACATGGGCCGTTTCCAGCCCATGTTAGCTTTCGGCCTATTGACGGCCCATACGTTCTTGGGCTCCTTTTCGGCCCTCGATTACTTCCGGCCCATTACTGGCCTGTTCCCCTAATGGGCCAAATTCGGCCCATGGCAAGAGTCAGCCCGTTACTAGCCTGTTCCCCTAATGGGCCAAATTCGGCCCATGGCAAGAGTCGGCCCGTTACTGGCCTGTTACCCTAACGGGCCAAATTCGGCCCATGGCAAGAGTCGGCCCGTTTCTAGACTGTTAATCCATTGCGCCATTTCCAGCCCGTCCTATAATCTGGCCCATTAACGACCTGTTATGCCTGTGACAGAATTAAGCCTTTGCTGTCCTACGGCCTGTTAACGGCCTGTTACCATGCTGGGCCGATACCAATTACGCCCGATTATGGCCCATGTAGACCCATTTATCCGACGGCCCGAGGCCCACCGATTACAGGCCCATTTATTGACGGCCCGTAGGAGACCCATGGATCCTACGGCCCGTATATGGCCCATGGTAGTTGCGGCCACTAGCAAACCAGGGAAAAATAAGACTAGGAAATAAATAAGGCCGAAACTAATGCTAGGTTATTAAGGCGATTGCACATATTACATCCGCTCGGCATCAAAGATCGCCACGAGTGCAAATATAGGGAACACCCTACACTATACAAAAATGGCTTGCTATTTTCTTCAGCCGGTGGCTGCATGTTAAGAATAAATTTTGTATCGCACCAAAACAAATTACAACTATATAACAAAAGGAAGGTTGGCATAAAACTTAACAGTCTAGCAGATAAATGCACCACCAGAAGTTCAGAAGCTCAGTTCATTTGACCTGACTGTTACATTCTCATGCTGTATTGTCCGATGGAGCACCATAACCCTCGCCTTCATTTCCCCTAGGCTCTTGAACACCATAGCAAATGTCTGATAGTCTGGTTTCAAAACCATGCATATCTTGACAACATTGAGCAATGTTTCTCCTTGTTTCACAAAGGGTCTCTGTTAGGGCATGGACTTGTGTCTGGAGCGCAGATACAACATTGCTTTGAGCTTGCATATCTTGATCATGAGGCAGTTTGGATGATATTGCCTTAACAACCAACCTAGTATTACGCAGGAACGTGCTTTTGGCACTGTTAGTGGACAGGTACTGACCCACTGCAGCAAGAGCTGACATTGCGGTTATAGTTGCCTCGCCACCTTCAGAAGGTGGCGGTTCCACCATTTTTTCCATAGCTCGCTGAAAAGTTGAGATTTTACATTAGTAGTACCAGAACAGAAGATATTAAGGAGGCATCAAAACCAAACAAAATAGCTTTGGTCTATATACTGAACTTATTCTGGTGAACCCATGTAAAATATTAGTTGTATTTTATTGCAAAGTACATAATAAAACCAGGTTCCAAACATATGACCATGTACCATTGCTAATGTATTGTCTATTTCTTCACATTGTATTGAGGGCTAAGGATAAAGAGACGAAGTTTAATACGGTAAGCATAGTATGACACCATTCATATCACAAAACAACTGAGAACAGACAAACAGGCAATTGTAACGTTGTGTGGGCAAGTCCAGCACGAAACTAGATTACAGGTCAAGATCAAAGGAACATCACTCCTCTCTTTTAAACCTTGTAAGGTGCAATGATACACTAAGACAATTGTGTATAAAATTGAAAAGAATAATAGACATTGGCTGCAAACCATGTAGTTCAAGGCACAAGTTAGAGTAAGTAGTAGTTAAAAGGCTTGAGGATTAAGGACTTACAACAGCGGCTTTGACTGGTGTAGTCATGCCCTTCTTATTGCTAGTGTGACAGTCCTTGAAGATTTCCACATTTGGTCCTTGCGGGCTTTCCTCTGCATTTCGAACAAGTCAATATAGATCTGATAATATGGTACAGAGAAGAGAGTGAAACAACAGCTAATTACAAGAGCCTCGCAGTGTACAATATAGCTACGAGATCCTGTCGTCTGTTGGAATTTCACTTTCATACGGTTCGCCTTGTTCTTTGAACAGTTCACCTACAAGAAGATAGATTTGTGGCACATGCGTAAATAGGACTTCAACATGCGATCTGATCACATATATATAATGTACCTGATACTTCGGATCAGACCAGTGTTTAACAAGGCCCCTCCAGTCTTCATCCGATATATTTTCCACTAGAGATGTTTGGGAAAATTCACTATTAGCCTTGCCTTCAAAGTGAGTTTTCCTCAAGTTATACCGATACTGTCGCAGAGCAGACTTGAAAACATGGGTGCAAGCTTGTCTGGTTGCATCATCTTGGCTATCCAACTTGAACCTCATCTGTTCAAATTTATGGGAGTCTCATTATAAGCAACCTAGAAAGTATGGGACAGAGCAAGACGATATTACTAGTTTCCATACATAACCATACTTACAGATAAATGGTCGAGGAAGGTGTTGAACTTGGTTTCTTCTTTGTCATTCCTGTACTGAATCCATGTTGGGAGGATACGTACATGCCACCTAACGACAACCGCTGCCTCTGATACTAACTTGGCTAACTCTGTAGCATCACGTGGCGTTTTTATCCTGCCTCAAAACGGATCTCCATTCTTACTCCTCTAGATTTAGTTAACCTATCAAGCATTATCCCTGATGTTTGTTTCCTCTTGCGCCTAGGTGCTAGTCCAACAACGAACATAGGAAGTGTTAGTGTACATCAAACTGTGAGACTACATATAAAGAAGCATGCAACTGTAACTTGACTCCAACAACTACCTTCTTGCTGTTGAAGCTCACAAGGTTCATCTGATATTGCCAACTCGTCTTGTGTCAAGAGTGCTTGGGAAGTAGTGTCAGGTGGGAAGGGAGCTTGGGAACGTGCTGCTAGCTCAGTTGACGCACCAGTAAGTCGTGCAGCTGGTAGTACTGTGGTAGGTGTTGCAAGAACTAGGGTTGTCTATGCTTGTTTGGTGGCAGCTATTTCTTTTTGTTTGGCTTTTTTGCAACTCGTGTAGCATGGGATGCCGTGTTTGTAGAATTTTCCGCTAGACTTTGACCTTCTATTGCACCATCAGTACCAGCAGAATCTGCATGATTAATCCGCTTCTGATTCCCTGCCATTCTATGTTTCTTCCTCTTTCTCTGTGCCATGTTAAGTCAAGCCGACAAGAAAAAAGAATAACAATTTAGTTCTTCAGAACAAATTGATGCATGATGCAGACGAACTGAACTTTGATGTTAGACAACCACATGATAGGAGGATGTAATATGTATGAAAAACAGGACGGAAGAGATAACCAGAATTATGATGTGTAAACTAAGAAGAACACATTTCACCAAATTAGAAGCACTTCAATGGAAGGTAGACACCATATGAAAGATGCTACAAATATCGCTCTGCCAAGTTAACAGTGTCTCATCATAAATGGCATTTAAACAAATGTGAAGCAGTACAAGAAATAAATCATATGCAAGATGCAAACAGCATCACACTACCATGTTAGAGGTCTCTCATCATTAGTGCCATTGCATATTCACAGCATTGCATATTGATAGCTTATGATGTGTAAACTAAGGAGAAGGCATTTCAACAAATTAGAAGTAATGAAAGCTAGACACCATATGAAAGATGCAACAAATATCACTCTACCAAGTTAAAACTGTCTCGTCATAAGTGCCATTTCAACAAATTAGTAGTACAAGCTAGAAAAGAATGTGAGATGTAACCTATATCACACTCCGAAGTCAAACGTGTCTTATGATAAGTGATTGTTGCAGGTTACACAACAGTAGTAATTTGATGTAACAACATGGTGTGATAGACAGATATTGTATGTTCTAGAAACAAGAACACGTGTCTTATTCAAGTATAATGTGTAAAGTAAGCAGATGGAATTCAACAAAATTAGAAGCAATACAAGCTAGACATCACACATAACATGCAACCACATATAAGAGTGCCAAGTTAGAGGGAGCACAGGTGATGCTGCACTACGGGAGACGTGCTCATCATAAACACAACTTTGTTGAGTGTCTATGCATGTGTTGTCTTGGAAATCATCTTGGGGATGTGGAGGAGTAGAAACTGTAGAGGCCCTCCGTTCAGAAGGAGCACCTTTATCCGCTGCCTTGCTAACTTCCTTCAGCTTTATTGATTTTGAATTATCAAGTAAAACCGACAAGAAAAAGCAATAAAATTCTCTCTTCAGAACTCATTCATGCATGATACTGACAATCACTACTTTGATGTAAGGAAAACACATGATACCAGGATGGAATATGTATGAAAAACAGGACGACATGGCATGTTCACAACCGTTTGTGTAAACTAAGCAGAAACCATTCCAGCAAATAAGAAGCAATGCAAGCTAGACACCACATGAAAGATGCAACCAATATGACTCTGCCAAGTTAAAAGCGTCCCATCATAAATGGAATTTCAACAAATTAGAAGCAACGCATGCCATAAATCATATGAAAGATGCAACTAATATCACACTAAATATACTAAAGGTGTCTCGTCATGTTGATTGATGCGGGATACAAAAAAATAGTTTTATGTAAGGACATGCTTAATAGACAGATGTACTATGTACTAAATACAGGAAGGCATGTCACATTAACAGGTATAATGTATAAGCTAAGCAGACTAGCACATGCAGTTTAACCAGATTGGAAGAATTACAATCTAGACACCATACGCAACATGCAACCACATATCACACTGCCAAGTTAGAGCAAGCACCTACAATGCTAGTGTAGGGGAAATGCTGTAATCAACTATAGAGCTACGTTCACTATCTTCATCTAGCATTTCTGTTTCTTGAGAATCATGTCGGGAGGCTGACGCTGCATTCTTTAAATGAGGAGTAGTCCCCTTGCCTGCCTGCCTCGTCATAAGTGATTGATGAGGGATACACAAGAACATTAGTTTGATGTAAGAACATGGTTAATACACAGATGTACTAGTATGTACCCAAAACAGAAAGGCATGTCATATTCGAAGGTATAATGTGTAAGCTAAGCAGATGCAATTTAACCAAATTGGAAGCAATACAAACTAGACATCCGGCTGGAGTGGTGAGCATGATCATCTAGGACCTGAGAGCCTGGTGGGAAGCGGGCTGCTTCACCACCATTGTAGCTTTTTAGTTGGCTTCCAGATGATGCCTATCTTTGCTGGGCTTGTCACTGGCTCGGCCAGTGCCCTGACTAGCTATTTGTCTTCTGGTGCTCACGGGATGGTGGTTCATGTAAAAAAAATATTTCCTTATCTTACCGACTTCGGCCTTTCGAATACAAGCTAGACACCATATGAAACATGCAACCACATATGACACCGCGAACTTAAAGCAAGCACCTAGGATGGTGGTTCATTGCGAGCGAGGTCATCTACTCTAGAGCTACGTTTACCGTCTCCATCTGTTGACACTGCACCCTTTATAGCGGTGTAACATGTCTTGCCTACCCGCATACGAAGCTGAAGCGACTTCTCTCTTTTCTTTTTGGCTTCTCTCATGGCAGCAGAGTCTGAAATACCCTTGCATAAAAACACAATAGTGAGAGTAAGGGTGAAGTGTGTGCAGAACTAGTGCACTGTAAAAGTAGCAGATAGCAGGTAGCTGAAAAATAAATGGCAGGAGACATATGATAGCTCTACAACATTGCATGGCAAACAAAATTAGATTCTACTCCGTATGATTTTGTAATATATGAGCACAGGAAATGCAGGTACTCCTCCAGCACACCACCACATGTGGTCATATCTAAGATAACAGTCGACTGAAAATAAATAGGTCAGTCGATTTTTTTAATGAACCGTTCGATCTATAAGGAACAGGCAGATGGCCTTCGTCTACCTCCTGCCAGTCACTGTTGACGATCTTTCTCGAACCGCCAGCGACCACCGGCCCAGACCCCTTCCTCCGCCGCCCCGCCCTCCCATCGACCTCACACCACCGCCGTGCTTGGCAGCGCTCCCGGGCCATTCCTTTAATCCCGGCCGACCACCAGATCGGGCACCAGTACCTCTAGGCCGCACACACCCCTAAGGTAAATACCAAGGCGATGCTTCCTCGATGTAATAGGCGTACTAGCGCCTGTTACACCGGGGAATGCTTCCGTTAATTGGGAATAAACTGGCCAGAAATTGAAATTTAGGGGGCGACGGACCTCTAGCTAAGGTGAAATAGTATATGAGGAGAAACCTTGTGCATCGCGAGTTACTAGGAACATCTAGTATCAAGAAGAAGCGGTCAACTAGTGTCTTCTGTGGGATGGATACCGTGCAAGCAGAGACGTAAGATTTGCACGAATAAGGGAAGAGGAGTACCTTTTTCGGTTGCCGGTGTGGTCACCTCCACATGTCGCGCCGATCTTATTCTTTTCACCGGGGAAACCGATGTTCTGGAGGGTGCAGGATTGGACGAACCCATGGCCAAATTGTTGACTATGTTGCCGTGGCCATATGTCAGCGGAGGGGAAGCAGATCCGAGGCGGCGAAGGACGGCGTAGCAGGAACAGCTCCGGTGCGGTGGAGGGTGGCGAAGTTGGAGCGGCAGCGGTGAGGCACAGGATGGCATGGTTGAACTGGCTCGGGTACGGACGACTCGGCCTCGGCTTCAACTACTAGCCATGGAGAGTGTTGCGGTTGAGGTTGCGGTGGACAACGACGTCGAGGTATCGGCTCCGGCGTGATGGAGGAGGGTGGCGGTTGATGGGTGGGATGGGGTGGTGGACGGAGGACGCCTGGGTTTCATGGCTGGTGGAGAGGTAGTTTTGGTGCCCACGGAGTACGAATGGGGAATCGGACGGGTGGGGGGAACCATGTTTCGGTCTGGGACGCTCTTGTTTTTGGCTTTTTTGAACAGAAGATGGGACGCGCTTGTTTGAAATTTGGGGAAAGTACAAACTTTGCCCCCCTCTTAAATTTCGGACCTACTGCGGGTCGGGGGTAGGATGGTAATCCCAGGTGTCCCAAATAGTGGGCGGGAGCGATGTCGGCCACGCGCATGTGTGCTTAGGCGGCCATTGTGTATGAATGTTTTTCGGATGCGGTTGCGTGGCGTCTAGATGAAGCTACAAACCTACCCCGGTTTAGACCTTTGGACGTCGGGCCGGTAGGTTTCATGGGTCGGAGTTATTAGAAAAGTAAATTCCTTGTACTACCAAACATTGGTCTCACGTGGTTTCGGGCAAGTAGAGGCTCTTTTGGTGCTTCGTTCGAAATTTTGAAACACAAGCATTCACGTTTAGAGTACTCTTGAACTATGAGGATTGACCTAAATAGACAACGTTATATTTGACCTTGTATGTTTGAAAACCTCATTAAATTATACGCTTCTTTTTGAAATTTTGACACTTGAAAATCCTATAACTACGATTATTTTGGAATTGAGGAGCTAAATTTGAATCTATTTTGTACACGACTACATATGCTATTATGTACAAAATTAGAGCAAAGATTGGTGCCCACATAATTTAGGTATGGTTTACAAATGCCATGATATCAAATTCAAATAATTGAATGGACTTCATGTTGAATTCGATTTTTTTAAACCACCTTAAGTTGAATTCAAATGTATGCTAGTTCATAGGTAGCTATTTATAATGTCCATTGTGTAACTTTCGTATGTATAATGTGCTTTACACACAACATGAACTATACTCACGTTTATACTCGATTGCTAAAGCGATGCATTGTATGGAGTTCAAAATACTAACTATGTGGATCAATTGTGTCGAATAATAACATAGACATGCTCAAATTCGATAGAATCTAGATGTCTGATGGATCAATGACCGCTCCTTTCGCGAATGGCAAATATCATGATCCCATCCTAATATTTGGATACAATTTATATATTTAATCAATGTGTAGAGCAGCCTTTTACGTGTAGTTTCACTCTCCATCGATGGTCTCTCACACATGCTCACACACTCTCTCCCGAGGTGTCTTTCTCGCACACATGCTCTAGATATAACCCTCCCTCCCTCTCGTAACCATTTACAAATGTTTTCACTAACCTTTATCACAAGCACTATTCCTCTCACAAACATACACACGCACAATCCTCATCGACCCTTTCTATATACATGGACCTGCCTACGTGTCTCATGTACGCACATTATCTTTACGCCTGTCTCTCACACATTGTCTCACACCTCTCTTCCTAATCGACGAGTATGATTCTAGCAGAGCATTCTGTAGGATGCCCCTTTAAGTTAGGTTGGATGAATAGTAATATCAGAGATAAAGGGGTTACCTTAGACCGAGAACCTAGGGTTACAAATCCTAGCCGGCTTTGTCAGTGGACACAGTGTCCTTCACAATTCTGCTATATTTATCTTGTACGACTAGTCATCCATGGGTCTTCCTAAATGCGTCACGGGCCGACCAATGTGGCGCAGGACGGAACCGAACGAAGGGCCTCACCTCGACCCACCGGACCTCACGCGGTGACACACCCTCTGACCCCACGTCTCATTATCTTCTCACACCCACACATACCAACACAAACACCACACACACATAAAATTTCTCCTGGTGCATCTATTCCCTCCCCCCTTGCATATACACACTCAAGGGAATGGAATCTCTTGTCGTGACGTCATATTCGTCTCTCTCTCTAGACCACTCTCATTTCTCGTGCTATCTCTCCCACGCCCCCCGTCGGCCCCTCTATCCATGCTTCTCACGAATACATAATACACACACATACCTCTCTAGGCCCCGCCAAATGCGTCAACTACACATTCACACATGTTACATCACGTACCCCATTGATCTAAAAAGCCCTCTCTTCACGTTTATTTCGCATACAACATTCCTTTTGAATAAAGTGTGGCCAAAAAATTATTTTAGAGTTTCTACATATATACAAAATTACAAAGTTATATGGAGGAGTACGAACGCTAATTTGCATTGCATGGTGCCCACAATGATATTTATCCCGCACTGTGAATTTGTATATTTTTATACTATATACAAAGTTAGTCATAATAAAGAGAAATGAAGAGCATCTCTCTCCATCGCATACCCCCCTGTACGCCCCTTTCACGTATGCACACAAAACTATCTCCAGGTCCTCTAAAAGTAAGCCCCTAGAAAATTCACGCATGTTTCATCTTTCTCTCGCGATATATGCAATGACGATCACTGTATTTGAAGCGAAAGCATGATACGTATGTTGGACTTCAGAATCCACTCATTACGGTCACCATTTATGTTTAGTGGTTATTATACAGTCACGGGCTCACCGTACAACTCTGTATTTGCTCATGGCATGACTAGTTGACCAGTTAAACGCTCCACGTGGCACCTCTAGTGTTGCATCACATTATCTCACTACCATCGTGCCCACCTGTCGACTTGTATATACTCTACATCTACACTCTTATGAAATACATAAAATACACTCTTATAAAAAACAGAGTTGGTGATGATGGTGTGCCTGCCATCCTGCAATATAGGCCATCCGATTTATATCTGACGGATAGGAAAGAAACTATGGCAATTTTGCAAAAAGGTACCCACACACCTCTCCACATATAAGGCCTTCCCTCGTTCATCCTTTTCTCTCACAAGATAAACAAGTCATACAAATGCATCTTGATGTTACGTGCAACGCACGGGCATCTTGCTAGTAAGAATGAAAATAAACGACAAAAAATATATTTGGACGGTGGTTCGAAGTCATGACTGCGGGCACAGCGGACAAGGTGGCCTTGTATTGGTATGTTGAGCCGTCTGTTTTAACACACAGGAGCTGGTGTGGTGATTATACACACACACCCACGCATGCACACGAACTGCATTGACGCAACACTCACTAACACATGCACCCACGCACGCACACAACACTCACACGTACACACGCCGTCACGCACGCACACAACACTCACACGCACGCATGCATGCACACACCAGCACACCACACGACCAACACACTCTCTCACGCTCAAGTGCTCAACCTACACGTGCATGCGCACACATCAGGCCCTGACAGACACATACACAATCAGGTGATTCCCGCGCACAGGTTGGAGCCTTGTCGCGCCTGCGTAAATTTGTGTTTATCTGACCTTTTGCCTATGCGAACTGACAGGTGGGACCCACAAGGAACGTGGTCAATTTAACTAGTCAACATAGCGTCACGCAGACTATTTGGCCGGTCAACAGAGTGCAATCCGATGCTGAACTGTGAGCAAGTGACCGTATAATCACTGCAAAACGTATATAGTGACTGTAATCAGCTTATTCTGAAGTTCAGTAACTGTATTACACTTTTCTCTCTGTAGGCCCTCCAAAACTACATCTCTACATGTTCTCGCATGTTACATCTAATAACTATGCAATACAACACTACTACTACACTCTAACACAATAAATCATATGTGTTTTTATTTTTACTAGATATCATATTGTTACTTATAATTATTCAGTTTGCATACATTAAAATTGCCTTTGAAATGTATGGCCAGTATAATCTACCGCGCGGGAAAAATCCCGCCCTTTCCTGTTTAATCGGGTTTGTATCGATGGATCGTGCGAAACAACAAAACTATAGTACTATACAGTACAAGTGATAGTTCACTGGGCCGTCGTGTTGTCTACTCCTCCGTCGTAAGAGTAGAGCGCTCGCTTTCATAAATCTTCTAGTCCCTTTCGCCGACATGTGGGACATCAAGCTACTAGGTCCACGTGCCATACCGGAATACGATGCAGAGCAGACGGGGTGAAGCACCCCAGTCATGGCGCCGGCGTAGTAATGAGCAATGAGGCGTCAAATCACAAAGTTGCACCTTTCCCGCAGTTAAGTTGGACGGACGAAGCAACCATCATTTCACTCATTGCTGAATCTGCTTCTCCCTCATCTTCTTCAACTTAACCACGTGTTGCTTCTGCCGTTGTTCTGCCTCATGTGGGACGCGGATCGGCTTGGTAAAGCACTGACACGTGGGACCGCATGTTAGCAAACCGCCAAGACAACGTCCTCCAAAAATAAGAAGCCTAATCCTAGACTTACAAAGGGCTACGTAGCTGCTACGTATACTTTCCATCTAATCTATATATGCCCCCCTGATTTTCAGGTGGGGTGGGCCTAATCCTCTCCTTTAATCCAATCAAATAGTCCCACATCACATCAGTTCATCACTTTACGTAAACCATTGCGTGGATGTAGCATTGCTCAAATAAGAAACCTCCCCCGCCATCCGCACGGCAAAATCACCTGCTTTTTACTAATCTTGATTCTATAATTTTTTAGATCAATATAATTGAGATTTGTATAGATAGCACACAGGGGCAAAACCAAGTGGTACGGTTAAGGGCATCCACAATGTGTAGCCAAATGTGAAAATAGCTTTTGGCATCGTGGGAACCATTGTGGACGGTGTTGCCAAAGCCAAAAAGATGGAACCGAAGCTCCCTGATTGATTGATTGAAGGAATCGAAAAATGCAATGTCTCTCCTCTTTCTCCCATGCTTGGACGCATGTAGTACAGTATAGAGCACATAGTCTACTCCCCTGTCCCTTCTATCACAAATCACAAAGCAGTGAGGCGTTAAATCACAAAAGCATGGACGAAGCAACTATCATTTCACTCTTCGCTGACTCTGGTTCTCCATCGTCTTCTTCGAGAAACCATCTCACCGCACTAGTACTCCTAGTAGTACTAGTAAAGGACTTCCTGGATGCAAATAAGGCGGTTGTCTCGGCTTGCAGGCGGCACTTGTGAACGACTTACCGTGGTCTCCCTCAAATGGTGTTCTCCGTCGAACGCACTTCGCCAAACCACCAAAAAAAGATATCGTCGACGTCACCGCAATGGGGAAGGAAGTCAAATATAGTTACTACCTCCATTTTTTGTGTACACAAGGCCAGTATATCAAAATTACAATTTGCAAAGGGCCACTAACACTAATCGAGGCAAAATTGATGGGGTTAGCAACCAAGGACATTAATATCCCCTGCATGCATGCGGAAGTGAGAAGGTTGGTTTGCATGGCGCTGCATTAATCAAGGAATGAGGAGTGAGATGGTTAGCTCTTTGGTCTTTGGAGAAAAAAATACGCATTAATTGACACGTGGAACGAGGATTTGTATCAATTAAATCCCGTGAAGGAAAACCCTGCCTTTCTTTTGTAACACTAGTACTCCTAGTACGTACGTACTTATCCTGTTTGGGTCTAGGCCTTGCATTGCCAAACTTCGCCACACATTTTTGCCAAGCTTGCCTAAAGTTTTCAAAATGAGAAGGAGGAACACTTGCGCACGGCTGTCGCGGTCGCACCGCACCCTCACACGGTCGCTCCTGCACGTCGCGGTCGCACCGCAACCTCACACAGTCGCTCCTGCACGCCGCAAACCCAACCAAGGGAACGCACCCTCACTGACATGTGCTGTCGCATGTGAACAAACCAAACTCAGCCATCCTATCGCTGACACATAATTTTCGTTCATAGAGTTTGTTTATCCAACCGCATATTGGGGAGTATCTGTACGGCCCGTGTGGTGGTCTGTTGGGGAAGAAGAAGAGGTGAGGAAGAAGGAAAGAAGGGTTAGGAGACGTAGGATATTCATCCAACCGCCTGAAATGGTAGACTGACCCAAGTCAGGCGACTTGCAGAACAAATATATATTTTTACACAGTAAAAGATCCATAAAAACAACAACATAAAGAAAAACTATCACTGCTCGCGGAAAGAGACGGCCTCGTCGTCTTTGGCTGCCGGCGAGAACCAGCCATCGCTGCCGACGTGTGTCTCCGCACCGTGGTTGTCCTCGGCCTCCAGCTACTCGTTCAAGCGGAGCATGCGGGCGCTCTGCACGGACGAGTGCACAGCCCGGTTCAAGTCGAGGACGTCCGGTTCCGCCTGCTGGAGGGCCTCGATGGCAGCGGCATCCGCGCGTTCCGCATCGAGTCGAGCCTCCGCCGCCCGGTTCAAGTCCAGGACGTCCGGTTCCACCTGCAGGAGGGCGTCGATGAGAGCGGCATCCGCGTGCTCTGTGTCGAGTCGAGCCTTTGTCGCCCGGTTCAATTCCAGGATGTCCGGTTCCGCCTGCAGGAGGGCCTCGATGGCAGCGGCATCCGTGCACTCCGCCTCAAGTTGAGCCTCCGCCGCCTGGTTCACATCCATGACATCCGGTTCCGCCTGCAGGAGAGCCTCGATGGTAGCGGAATGCGCGCGCTCCACGTCGAGTAGAGCCTCTGCCTCCCGGTCCTCCTTTAGTATCGCCATGTTGAACCGCTGGTCCGCCAGCACCATGGGGAACTCGGACGCCGGCACGAAGTCGACGTCCACCGTCTCATACCCATCGGGGGCCTTCTGCGTCGCGATCTCCGCCATGAACATTGGATCGGCTTCCTCCTCCTCGTAGCTTGGCTCCAGAGAACTCGGGGATTGGCCTGCCGCAAAGCGAGCTTGGGAATGGAGGTCTGTGGCGCCGACCGCCGCCGCGATTTCTGCGTGGCGCTCCGGCATCAGCATCTTGTAGTAAGTGATCTTGCGGCGCACCATGGCTTTCCAGCGAACTAGGGGACGCTTGATGCGGGCTAGGGGATCGAAAGGTGGGGGAATCCGCTGGAGATTTGGTGTGGTTTTAGGGCAGTGGCTGGCATAGGCCGAGCAGCGAAGGTTCTGGTGTGAATAGTGGTTCCGGTGACGACCGGTCACTCGGTTTGACTGTACATCGCTCTTGTCGCGTTCGCGTTGCAGCCCGGCACGCTGGACCCTCCATGTCGCTCACCGAATGGAACGCACTTCGTCTTGCGTTTTCGTTCGCTTGTGGGACCGCAGTTGAGAGTAAATGTTAGAGTAATAATATATGACATGCAACTTACACAAAGCATATGGTCGAATTCGTATGTGAAAGGAGTTTCCAATGATATAATTTTCACATTATACATCTCATGTACTATTAATCTTGTCAATAGTCAAATTAGAAACCATCTCAAGTACAAATCTAGGAGTACGTACGAATCTAACAATATTGATTGGGCGTTGTTGAATGTTGATACCTTTTTTATCAAAGTAGAGATACTTTGACTACACATAAAACTTATATGTAAACTAGAAAGGATAGGAGGGAGTATATTGTACGTTCAAAAACGAAACGAACATTGAATACCCTTTATATATGATTTGCGGATGCTATGATCACCGGTTCAAAATTTTGAATCCGCCTTAGGTATCACGTGCCCCCACTCGTTCCCTCTCGATTTCATCTCGGGGTCCGGAGATCTATTGAAAGAGGACTAGGGTGGGTACATGCGAATGATACTCGGTGGAATGTTCAAATGAGGCATGCGGGAGGATGGACTCGACTGGAGGGCGACATGATCGATGGAGAAGAGGGTTGGAGAGGAATGAGAAATAAGCAAACGCCACATGATTATACTTGAATGGCTCAAATAAACAATAAGTTGTCTCGCTTGGCCTACATAGTGAAAGGCCTAATGCGCAACGCGGAGCACTGACGCTCGAATATGGCCGGGAAAACAGGGAAACCGACATGTGGGGCACACCCGTCGGGACGATGTAGCGCAGACTAGTCCAATGGACGAGCTGGCCCATGACCTCCTCGCCACCGACAACCGTTCATGTGGGTCGTTGGGGCCAACAACAGGGCGCAGCTCCAGCACCTCCTCTAGACACGGCAACCGCGGTGAGCGACATGGTCGGTTTCAGTGTGCCGAGGGTGGCGTTAGTGCTGTGGCACGACCAACGATATGTTTGGTTTGTGCCCAAGGTTGCCCCATCAAAGCATTTGGTAGCCAAAATTTTGGTTGAGGTATTGGTTGCCCATGATTTGGCCGACATTGGCAAGAAAAATGAACTAGAGTTGGCTAGAGTTCATTGGCATGCCAAAGAAATGGCAACCATCCAAACAAAGACCAATCTTTGGGTCATGACCAAAATTTTGGTTGAGGTATTGGTTGCCCGTGATTCGACCGACATTGGCAAGAAAAATGAACTAGAGTTGGCTAGAGTTCATTGGCATGCCAAAAAATGGCAACCATCCAAACAAAGACTAGTCTTTGGGTCATGACCAAAATTTTGGTAAGGTGCACTTTGGCCACAATCCAAACACACCCCAACACCCGGCTCGTCGAGGATGCATGGGGCACCGCGACGCGTCCGCGGAGTGGTGTAGTGTGGCCAACTACATCCTCTGGACCTGAGACCATGCCGAGTCGTCTTGCTTTTTTAATGACATCCGGGGATCGCATGTGAGCAAAGGGCATCTCCAATGATGCCACGACCGCAGCTGACTACCCTGGCACACCAAAACCCTCGTCCCTCGCGCCGTCGCGCGGTGCGTTCCCAGCCGGCGCCAGCTGCCCGCATTCATGTCGTCCATTCGTATGTCGTCGTTAAGAGGCTCGGTGCCCGAGGAACCAACTCCGGTGACTTAATGATGCACCCGGACGCTTGGCCTCACCAGAATGCACTACTTAAAGCGGCAACACCCAGCTAACCTCGACACCATAGCACATCGTCCTCCTACCTGGAACCACATCCGCCATGACCGCAAGTGCGAACGCTCTGCGGGAGAGCTTGTCTTCGGGGATGAAGCTCGAGGTCACCGCCCTCGCTCAAGTCGCCTCTCGTGACGCAATAGCAGTATAGCCGGACGCTGACGCGACCGCACAAGCGGTGGCCACGCTGGCGGCCGACGACGGGATCACCGTCAGCCACGCGGCCTACTTGCCGCCGTCCAACGTCTGGCACCGCCGAGGTCGGGGACTCCTCCGAGGATGAGTAGGGCATGTGGGAAGCGGCGGGGCATGGTGTGCCAACTGGTCGGTCTGTATCCCGTGTTCTACTCTTCCTCGCCGGAGACCGCACCTTCACTTCACGGGACTTGAACCCCACCCCCGTACATAGAGATCGCAGATGGAGGACTTCGGTCGCCACCGTAGAATAGGTTTAGGGTCGGGTTTCTTTTATTTTTTCTGTCCTATAAAAGTTCGAAATGTAATGAAAATATGCCGTGTTTGCATTAATCTCGGCCGGTGTATATGAACTTTCACAATAATATACATATTGTAGGAGTACTAGCAAGATGTCCGTGCGTTGCACGGAAGATCAAGATCTTGTGGGAGAAAAGGATGAACGAGGGAAAGCCTTATCTGCAAATGTGGAGAGGAGTGCGGGTAAATTGTCATAGTTTCCTTCCTATCTGTTTGATATAGATCAGACGGCCTATATTGCAGGATGATAGACACACCATCATCACCAACTCTGCTTTTTATTGAACCGAGACAAATTTAACATGCGAAGTAAAATAAACACATAGGGTCTATACATACACAAATTATCTTAGGCACTCCAATAGTACGTCCACTACACATTCACGCATTTAACATCTTTCTACATCTACGGGAACCTACGAAAGGGTTAACGTAAATTGCCTCTCTCTCTCCTCCCCTGATTTTCATGGTGGTGGGCCCCTCCCTCCCTCCAATCTACAATCAACAACTCACACCTTTCACATTACGTTAATTACGTAACTGGGATTACGTAGGTGTAGCATTACTCGTCCTAAAAAACCCAACTAAGCCAACCTCCCAGCATATCGCGCGGGAAAAGACCCGGCCGTGCCGTTTTAGTTGGGATTACTGGATTACTAGTAGTAGTATCAATGGATCGTGCGAAGCAACACTTTTTTTAGGGGGAGAAGCACCTAGTTTAAAAGGAAAAAAGGTGGTACACTCACAGCACTCCTATCGCGGTCGCATTGCAACCCACACACCTTCGGTCCTACACACGGCTCACGTAAACGGAACGCGCTTCGGCTTGCCTCTTCACTGACATGTGGGACTGCACTTGGAGAAACCGACCATGCGCCAAACTCCCCCGCCCATCGCGCGAAAATCCTCCCCCCCAAACCCAAAAATTCCCCACAAATCCGATTCAACCGCCCTTCGGCCAACTAGACAATAATATTCCCCAAACCACCTCCCCCCTGTCCCCCTCCACTCCATTCGCTCCGCCAAAGCCGCCCTCCCTGCCGCGCCGATATGTCGGCGCTGCGGTTCGGCGATCCTCTCGCTCCCAAGGCACTCGTAGACTGTCGTCCTCTAGCCACGCCGCCACCTCTGGCTACGTTCTTGTGGAGGCGCACAGCGGTCAGCGCCGCCACCGCTGGCGACGTTCGTGTGGAGACGCACGGTGGTCAACTTCTCCCACGGTACGCGCATTCTAGACTGAGGCCCCGTTCATGTCAGTGTAGCGCTGAATGTTAGCTGATAGACGTTGTTTATCTCACTATTTGCCGAAGTAGTTTACTGTCAATATGCTCTGCCTAAGAAGCTTCCTTGCCCTGTTCTGCACTCAATCTGCTTAGCTGAGATGGCATGCCAAGGCCGATTAGTTGCTAAAATATCCTGCCATATATTTATTGTGACATAGATTGCCATGGTCTAGTAGCCAATCTGTTAGGTGAAATAGCTCTACACTGTTTTATACTCGATCTTTGTTGCTGCAATGGCCTTCGATAGTTTGATGGCTGTGTGCTCGGCCTCATTGACTGCTGAAACAGCCTGCCATAATTTGGCGCTCAAATTTGTTTGCTGAATTAGCTTTACATATATTTCGTTACTTAGATCTGCTCGTCCAAATATCTTGCCATAGCTTTAGACATCGACCTAGGTATTTTCTTCTGGATTACATAAAAAAGCATATATGTTTTTCCTGTAATATCTAGTAGAATAACTAATTTGTATGTCTAACAGATGGACAGGACTTGGATAACTTTTGCTCGAAGATTCTCCGCTGCATATGTCGAGGGGGTTGAAAACTTCATGAACTTTATCAGAGTTGAGTATGGTGGTCCGAAATCAGATGTGCTCTGCCCGTGTAGCAGTTGTATGAATTCAGTTACAAGACCCCAATCAGCTGTGCAAAATCATCTACACTTGTATGGGATGTCGGTCACATATACTAGGTTGGTTCATCATGGTGAAGTTGTGAACGTCAATGTTATTGACTACGTGGAAGCAGCAGATCACCATCTTGATCTGCCTGATGCTCAGGTGGAAGAGGTGAGGAGGTCGTAGTGGCGGAGCCAGTGAGTTTGACCAACATTGAAACAATGCTACAAAATGCTCGTGCATTCCATGAACTTTCACCTGCAGAAGAAAAACGGTGGGCCCGCATGTTGGAACAATGCAACATTGCTGTCACCCCAGGAAATAAGCTGTCAGTACTGTCAGCTATGGTCACCTTTGTTCAGGTGAAGATATCTGAGCGGATGACCAACAAATCATTCGATGCGATGTTGTCTGCTTTCCGCAAATCTTTCCCAGATGCGTCTGAGCTCCCACACACCTACAGTAAAATGAAGAATTTCCTTCGTGTAGTTGGAATTGGATATGATATGATCCATGTTTGTAAGAATAATTGTGTTCTGTTCTGGAAGAATTATGCCAACTTAAGTGAAATCCCGAAATGTAAATCATCAAGATGGAAAGATGGTGATGCTGTGAAGAGGATTCCTCGTAATGTTCTGAGACATTTTCCAATTACACCAAGATTGCAGAGGTTGTTTCATGATGCTGAAACAAGAGAGGATGTACTGTGGCATTCTAGGAACCAGGAGTAGAGAGATCAGAATGTAATGAGCCATCCATCTCATGGAAGTGAGTGGAAAAGCTTCAATGATAAACACAAAGAGTTTGCTGCTGACCCGAGAAACATTAGAGTTGGCTTAGATTCAGATGGATTTAACCCATTTGGCCAGCAGAGCGCCACATATAGCATGTGGCCAGTGCTTGTTATCCCTTACAACATGCCACCAAATGTCTGCACCAAAGAATCAAACTACATGAAGTCCTTGCTCATCCCACATCCAAAAAGTCCTGGAAAGGATTTTGATTTGTTCATGGAGCCTCTTGTGGAGGAACTTCAACAGCTATGGAAGGGTGTTCTCACTCGAGACCTATATAGCAGCCCACCAGCTCATTTCTTTCTGCGTGCTATTATAATTTGGTGCATCCATGATTATCCGGCTTTGGGCACTATGTTAGGGTGAACGACACATGGTTACAATGCATGTGTTCGCTGTAACAGGAATCCGCTGTCATACACAATACTTAGGAAGATCTGTTACATTGGACACCGCCGTTTCCTTGCCAAGGATAAGCCGCATCCTAGAAAATACCAAAGACATGTGTTCAATGCAAAGCATGAAAACCGTGATGCGCCAAAGAGGCTCACCGCCGATGAGTTGCAAGTGGAATTAGAGAAGGTCAGGCATATTACTCAGGAAACCATCCTGGTAATGGTAGCGGGAAAAGGAAGCATGACAGGGTAGAAGAGAGATTATTGTTTACCCGCAGGTCCACTTTGTGGGACTTGGAGTATTGGAAAGATTTGGATCTGCGGCATAATCTTGTATGATGCACATCGAGAAAAATATATGTGACATCATTATCGGCACGCTTCTTAATATTGAAGGCAAGGCGAAAGATACCTTAGAATCTAGGATTGATTTGACACACCTGGGTATCAGAAAGGATGTGCAGGTGCAAGATGAAGTTAAACCACGGGATATGGCACCAGCTGTATACGTCTTGGACAAGGTAAAAAGAAAAGAATTCTGCGAGGTCCTGTCACGTGTGAGATTCCCACATGGATTTGCTTCCAACCCTGAAAGGAGAGTCAGTGCAGATGGAAACAAGGTACAAGGGTTGAAAACTCATGACTGCCACATCCTACTTCAAAGGGTTTTACCTGTTATCCTTAGAGGATTGGGCCGCCCTGACTTATACAGCGCAGTTGCAGAGTTGGGACAATTCTTCAGGGAACTCTGCAGTAGGAATATCAGGATAGATGCTTTGGAGCGTCTTAGAGAGAAGATACCAACTATCCTATGCGACCTTGAGAAGATATATCCTCCAGCCTTCTTTGATGTGATGGTGCATTTGGCTGTTCATCTACCTGATGAGGCACTACTTAGAGGTCCAGTACAGTATGGCTGAATGTACCCTATTGAAAGGCGGCTAGGCACTTTCAAGGGCTATGTTAGGAACATAGCTAGACCCGAGAGTTACATTACAGAGGCCTACATTGCTACAGAAGCGTTGACATTCTGCTCAAAATACATTGAAACAGCTGATCAGCTTAGCAAAGAGGTGGGTGAAGACAATCCCGGGCTCAATGTTTTCAATTATTCTGTTCGAGTTACAGGGAAGAGTCGACAAGAGGACAAACCTAAAGATTTGGAACAAATGGTTTGGTATGTGTTGAATAACTATCCTGAGATACTACCTTATATCAAGTAAGTGCAGTACTGCATCTTATACATCATAATCTACTAAACTTGCAGCACATTCTTATATATTTAGATGTTTGATGCGATCACTATGTTGTGCAGCATCTACAAAGAGGAGTTACTGCCGCAAAATCCAAGAAACATTGACAAACTGGTTATGGCAGGATTTGTGAAATGGTTCAAGAACCATGTAAGCTTTTGAAGTGCACTGTCAGTTTTTTTAATATATTGAGTACATAAGATGATCAACTTGTCTATTTTCTAACCATAGGTTAAGAAGATGCGGGAGGATGGGCGGGCAGTTGATGATGCCCTTTACTCACTAGCAATGGGTCCTGATACTCGGGTAAGACATTATGAATCTTGCGTTGTTGGAGATGTGCGCTACAACACCCTTGCACGAGACGAAGGCAGGAAGACACAAAACAGTGCCATCATGAGCACGGATACGTATGACAAAGAGACAACTGAAATGTATGCTAACATAACAGACATTGTTCAGTTGTAGTATATCTCCAGTTTCGAGGATCATCGGTGTGTGGTTCTGTTGTGCTGTCGTTGGTATAACCTCTTTTCCAGGATCGCAAAACCCAGGGCTGATGATTATTTCAAATCCATCAATGTCAAGGCGGCGTACCAGACCAACGAGCCTTCTATTTTGGCAAATCAAGCAACACAGATATTTTTCTTGGAAGACACATTTGCACATAGCGATGACTGGAGAGTATTGCAAAGGTTTGAGCAGAGGAATTCATTTAATGAAGTTGCACAACAAGACGATGCTTACACTGCTCCTGATGTACAAGATAACACAGATGTTCCTAATATCTCTGAGAACCATCACGTCAATGACGCCGGCGAAAAGATTGCCTGTCGTGCTGTGGACATACAAGAGTTGATCAAGAAGAAGCCAACGTTCGAGGACGTTGAGGACGAAGAAGAAGATGACACCGTGGGGAATTACGATTCAGACTGATACACATGGCGAAGATGTTGATGCTGCTGCTGCTGATGATGATTACATTGCTTTTGTCGTATTTTCCTCTCAGAAGATGTTTTTTATCTACTATGTGAAATTGTGTTTGCTATAACAACTGAAACCTGATGAACATGTTGTTTAGTATTTTGCTGTGAGAACATCACTTGTTATGTATGCTGATTTGTGTTTGGTGATTGTATGACAACTAAAACATGATGCCATATTGTTGTTTAGTTGTACTCATATTTGCTGTGAAACTTGAATTTGATGACATAGTTTGCTGTTGGACTGCAATTTGCTCGACATCTTCGAATGAGAACAAATCTGACCCGACAGGGCCTCTGCTATTTATTTATTTATTTGTATGAGCAAAAGGGGATACCCCCCTGATTTTCGTTAATAGAAATCATTAGATGTTCACAACACTACGCCCAGCCTGCTACACAGGTTTCATTCATTACTAGTTTCAGAAAAGTGCTCATGTCGTAGCCACTGAATACATCACGAGTGCTACATACACTGCAAATAAAGAGACACCTACAGAGCACATCGATTTTGCCCATTATCTTCACAAGCTCTTTCATCTCCTCATTGTTGTCAAGGCCATTCAGCAGCTGTTGCTTCGCCATGATCAGAGGAGCTGCATCTTTAACCTTCTGCTCTGCATCTTCCTCTTCTGCCGTTCCTTCAGTTACTTGTCCAACACCCCAACCTGCTGGTATTGGGATTCCTCAGCTAACCAAATAATCAACGTAGTTGCATTCCCCCACATCACCAACTTCCCAGAAATACAAATCACACGAATCTTCCCTTTTCTGCACGAATCAAATTGGAAGATCATCAACCAAACTATTAAAAAAATCAGCAACTGAAAGCAGCAGAACAACACTTAAATATATTATTACCCCATGATTCGGGCATTTGTAGAAGACTCGGCCAGGGTTGCGGACTGTGGTTGAGACGCGACGGATGACTGTGCGTGATTTGCAGCAGTGGCACCACACCAACGGCAGCGGGTTGCGATGAGCAATTGGCTACGGTGCGCGTGCCGGCGGGGGTGTGATGAGACCCACAGGCGATGGTACGGGTGGCGACTTGGCACATATCTGGTTGTTGCCTGTTGAAGAGTAGGTGGACGAGCAGCCAGCGGACATGGTTGCTGCGGCCAGAGCTTCTGATGCTAGGCAAAGTAAGTAGAGAAGAGGAGAAGCGAACGTTGGATATGTCAGTTTCATTACTTGCAGAGTAGCATAGCACCATATATAGTCATAGTCTAGGTTTGGATTCGAACCAGCTACAGGAGCACGTCTTTCTTTTTTCTAAAACTCGGCAACGTCTCTTTACTGGTACACTAGCTTGTTCTGTACACCTTCCCAAGTCTTTGATTTTGTTTCCGTTTTTTGCGAGGAAGGAAGGAGGACAAAATTGAGAGTTCCTGGGACTCGAACCGAAGACCTCTCGGTTGAAAACCAAGGGTGCTAGTCGCTTATGTGGCGAGCGTTCCCTATGAGGAGGATGGCAGACGAACGCATTTTCCTTGCAGTTTTCTTCCTATATATAAAAAAGTATGCTACTTGGTGTCCGCTTAGTCAACGAACGATTGTGCCAACCTTGACCATTGGATTGACATTCAACGTCTGTCGCGTTTATTTAGTATCTTCTTCCTCGAGCCGCCAAAGCCAAACCAGCGCCGACGGGACCGCCTGCTCCCGCCTCCCACGGCTGGCTGTGATCTTCCCCGGCTCCTGTTCGTTCCCGTCCGAGGCCTCGCCATTGTCCTCCGCCTTGGTTCGCTCGCCGCGGCGCCGCCCTCCGGTGTTGTCAACATGGTCAACAACCGAGAGGAATAAGGAGATAACAATACATGGTGAGGATGACAGTAGGGACCCAGCAGCGCACGCAGTAATTTTGTTTTTTCAGGACGAAGAAGGGTATCAACTGGGTTGTGCGGGACCCGTGGCCCGTCTAGCCCAGGCTTTTATTTCATATGTTTAGCACATGACCAGCCCAGTTTGTTTTTTCCTTTTTGAAAATGGCTAGCCAGCTATTTTGTTTTTTTGCAGAATAACCAACGTAGGCCTACTTGCTTTTCTACGCCCTGCTGGGCCGGAAATCTTTCAAGACGAGGAGGGATGCATTTGGCCCAGAAAATGGGCTATAAGTAATGGGCTATAAGTAATAATAAATAGGCTGTAAAATGAAAAAATATAGCAAACAGGCAATTAGTTCCAGAATATTGTTTTCTTTTGGATTTTGATATTTTAAATTTCATTGTTTTTGTGCGAGTAAATTTCATTGAATTTAAATTAAGGAATATTTAGATTTAAAATTAATTTGAATCTGGCTAGAAATTTCGGGCTCTATGCTGTTTGGGACAGATTTGGAGGCCAACTTGTGGGTCTACTAGGTTGACGTGTAGTTTGGCTTTGTCAACTTAGTCCACAAACGATTCTAGCATCAGTGACCGTTGGATGTTAATCCAACGGCTGTGCTGCTTCTTCAATATCTGATCTTCTTGCTCCAGCCGCCCAAAGCAGCTCCGGTGGGACTGCCTGCTCCCGCCTCCTGTGGCCGGCTGTGCTGCCGCACAGGCCGCACCGCCCTACCCTACTTCATTGATGGACATGTCATTCCTCTACTCACCCACACCTCCTGTTAGTTTCCGGCGACGGCAGCCGGACCAGTAAACCCTCGTACTCCCACCACGTGGGCAACCATTGCCGAGTCTTCCCCGGCTCCGTGTCATTCCCTTCCTAGACCTCGCCGTCGTCCACCGCCATGGTGCTCTCGGCGCGGCCTGGTCAACGTGATCAACGAACGATATCCATCGGCCGTGGACTGTACACGTAAAATAATGATTCCTCCACCTGACAGCTGGGACCCACCGGAAGGGCCTCTGTATTTCACGAAAAAAACGTTCCCCCCGCTGACATGTCGGACCCACCAGCTATATCTTCGCACGCAAGGAAGTGCCTTCTTATTACGCACAAAAAAATGAATACCCCCTGCTAGCTGGGACCCACCATAGTGGGAGGATGACTTGTGGGCCAACTAAGTTGACGGGGACGGAGGGCTTTGTCAACTTAGTCAATATGAACGATTCTAGCTCCAGTGACCGTACGATGTCCATCCAACGGCCGTAGTGCTTCTTCAACCTCTGGTCTTCTTGCTCCAGCTGCCCAAAGCAGCGTCGGTCGTGCCGCATGCTCCTGCCTCCCGTGGCCGCTTGTGCTGCCGCGGAGGCCTCACCGCCCCCTACTATTCCCACCGCTGGCCTGGCCCTGCAAAGACGGCAGCCTCACACCGCAGCCGAACCAGTGAACCCTCGTACTCCTCTCCGCGCGGGCTTCCACTGCCACGTCTTTCCCAGCTCCGTGTCGTCCCCTTCCTAGGCCTCGCCGTCGTCCACCGCCATGGTGCTCTCGGCGCGGCCTGGTCAACGTGGTCAAGGAACGACTTCCATCGGACTTGGACTGTACGTGGAGAGGCTGACAGCTGGGTCCATGGCCGCAGGAACGAAGTGCCTCCTTATTACACGGAAAATAATGATTCCTCCACCTGACAGCTGGGACCCACCGGACAGGCCACTGTATTTCGCGGAAAAAACGTTTCCCCCTGACTGCTGGGACCCACCAGCTTCATCTTCGCACGCAAGGAAGTGCGTCCGGGCAAAGAAAAACGATTCGCCCCCCTGACTGCTGGGACCCACCAACTACACCTTCGCACGCAATGAAGTGCATCCGGGCAAAAAAAAACGATTCGCCCCCCTGACTGCTGGGACCCACCGGCTACATCTTCGCATGCAACGAAGTGCGTTCGGGCAAAAAAAAACGATTTGCCCCTCTGACTGCTGGGACCCACCAGCTACATCTTCACAGACAAGGAAGTGCCTGACAGTTGGGACCCACCTGGTCGAAGCGTACGTAGCGTTGTCATTCTGGCCGCGAACGTGTACTGGTTGATGTAGAGGTGCGCACGTGTCGTAGTAGAGGCGCGCATGTGTCGTAGTAGAGGCGCGCACGTAGCATGTACACTTACGTACAGCGGCCAGGGTGCAAGAAATAAAATACGGCCACGTATGTGTACATACGGGCGGGGTCTCGAACGCCTACTCGCGCATACGTACGGCCAGGGCTCGTGTACATGGCTGGGTCAGAACAGAGAAACAGCATCGTCGTCGTGTTCATGGGGAGGCAACGGAATGCGTCGTGTTCATGGGGGGGCAATGGAATGTGTCGTGTTCATGGGGAGGCAACGAAATGCTTCGTGTTCATCGGGAGGCAACAGAACGCGTGGGAGCCAACCGGCTGGGTCGGAATGGAATGTGTGGTCGTGTTCATCGGGAGGGCTTGGATGGAACAGGCGATGGAAACGAGGCCTGGCGTACCGCAAAACGGAGGAAACGGACCTCCTACGTTCGGAACAGGGTCCTGTTGATCGGGAGGGGTGTGGCGTACCGCAAAACGGGACTCCACGGGATACTGTTCATCTCCACCGTCGACCTCCTCCAGCCTTCGCGAGCTACCGTCAACCTCCTCCAGCCTCCACGGGCTCCTGTTCATCCAGCCTCCACCGCGCCCTACTCCACCGGCTACTGTTCAACCACCCCTCCACGGGCACCCCTCCATCGTCTACTATTCATCCAACCCTCCACACCACGGGGTCCTGTTCAACCACCCCTCCACGGGCACCACTCCACCGTCTACTGTTCATCCAGCCCTCCACCACACCACGGGGTCCTGTTCATCCAGAGGCAACGCCACCACTCACTGTTCGTCGAACCCCCCCGGAACGTTCACTGTTCATCCCAGAGGTAGCATCGATCGGCTTCAGTTAGAAGAAGTAGCGAAGGAATCGCTCGATCGGGTTCAGTTAATAGCCATCGATCGATCACTCGGGTTCAATAACGCTTAGCCTGCAGTGCAATCGCTCGGGTTCAGTTAGATCCCAACGCCTCGCTCGTGTTCAGTTAGAGCCAACGCCTCGCACACATGCGTGTACGTGTACGAGAGAAACGCGCATCACTCGGCCACAGACCTCCCACCGTAACCGGGAACTCCCTGAAATTTTCCTCGCCCTCACTTCTACCACGGTTTTTTCCGTCATGGATGGCCCAAAGGATGTCATGCAGCTGCGTCTCCAGCCCGCCCAGGACGAAAAGCCCATTTTGTGTCATAGAAGTAGGAGCCCACCACATCTATGATGATACCGGGTTTTGTAACAATTATCGTCATAGAAGTGTTATATGTATGAGAGAAAAAAATTTCGTTCGGCCCAAAATGTCATGGATGTGTCTTTTTTTTTAGTGATAGGTGCAGAAATCAATGCTTTCTTAAGTATTTCAAATGCTTCTACACAATCATCATCAAAGACAAACGGTATATCTTTTTGTAATAAATTAGTCAGAGGCCGAGAAATTTTTGAGAAGTCCTTAATGAACCTCCTATAAAAGCCGGCATGACCAAGGAAACTTCTTATACCTTTGATGTCCTTGGGACATGGCATCTTTTCAATAGCATCAACTTTAGCTTTATCAACTTCAATGCCCCTTTCAGAAATCTTATTCCCCAAGACAATACCTTCATTAACCATAAAGTGGCACTTCTCCCAATTCAAGACAAGGTTAGTTTCTTCACATCTCTGCAAAACTCGATCAAGGTTGCTCAAGCAATCATCAAAAGAGGATTCATAAACGGAGAAATCGTCCATGAAAACCTCACAAATCTTTTCACAAAAGTCAGAGAATATAGCCATCATGCATCTTTGAAAGGTAGCAGGTGCATTACAGAAACCAAAAGGCATACGTCTATAAGAAAAAGTACCGAAAGGACAAGTAAATGTGGTCTTAGCTTGATCATCAGCTGACATAGGTATTTGAGAGAAACTAGAATAACCATCTAGAAAGCAAAAATGTGTATGTTTGGATAATCTTTCTAGTATTTGGTCAATAAAAGGTAAGTGGTAATGATCCTTTTTAGTAGCTTTATTTAATTTGCGGAAATCAATTACCATCCTATAACCTGTAATAATTCTTTGCGGAATCAATTCATCTTTATCATTAGGAACGACAGTAATACCTCCCTTCTTAGGGACACAATGGACATGACTTACCCACTGACTATCAGCAACGGGATAAATTATACCTGCGTCAAGGAGCTTTAGTATTTCTTTTCTTACCACTTCTTTCAGCTTAGGATTTAGACGTCGTTGGTGATCAATAACTGGTTTGGCATCTTTCTCCAAATTTATTTTGTGTTGACATAGAGTGGGACTAATGCACTTAAGATCATCCAGAGTATATCCAATAGCCGCACGGTGCTTCTTCAGAGTTTTCAATAATTTTTCTTCCTCCTTCTCTGAATGGTTAGCACTAATAATAACAGGATATATCTTCTTTTCATCAAGATAAGCATATTTAAGAGTATCAGGTAATGGTTTAAGCTCAAACACGGGATCACCCTTCGGTGGAGGAGGATCCCCTAAGATTTCAACATGCAAGTTATTTTTTGGAATAGGACCCTGTTTAAAGAACACTTCATCTATTTCCCTTCTTTCATTCATAAACATATCATTTTCATGGTCTAGCAAATATTGTTACAAAGGATCACTAGGAGGTACGGCAATAGAAGCAAGACCAATAATTTCATCTTTACTAGGCAATTCCTCTTCACGGTGTTGTCTACGAAATTTAGAGATATTAAACTCATGAGACATATCACCTAGACCAATAGGGACAACAACCTTTTACGGTCTATCTTGGCATTAACAGTGTTTAAGAAGGGTCTACCAAATATAATGGGACAAATGCTATCTTGTGGGGAACCAAGAATAAGAAAATCAGTTGGATATTTAGTTTTCCCGCACAAGAATTCAACATCTCTAACAATTCCAATTGGCGATATAGTATCTCTATTGGCAAGATTAATTGTGACATCAATATCTTCTAACTCAGCAGGTGCAATATCATGCATAATTTCTTTGTATAAGTCAATAGGTATTGCAGTAGCACTAGCACCCATATCACATAAGCCATGATAACAATGATCGCCTATTTTAACAGAAATAACAGGCATGCCTACCACAGGTCTATGTTTATCTTTAGCACAAGGTTTAGCAATTCTAGCAGTTTCATTACAGAAATAAATAACATGCCCATCAATATTATCAGCCAAGAGATCTTTAAAATAGAAATATTAGGTTCAACTTTAACTTGCTCAGGAGGTGTATAAATTCTAATATTGCTTTTACGAACCACAGTTAAAGCTTTAGCATGATCCTTTATTCTAACAGGGAAAGGTGGTTTCTCAACATAAGAAGTAGGAACAATAGGATCATTATAAGTGATAGTCTTTTCTTCAACTTTAATAGGTGCAACTACTTTTACTTCTATGGGAGGATGATATTTAAACAACTTATCCTTAGCGAGATCAACATGAGTAGCAAAAGATTCACAGAAAGAAGCTACTATCTCAGAGTCAAGTAAATATTTAGTGTTAAATTTATGGAAAACATCGGTATCCATAAAAGTTTTAACACAATCAAACTCAGGTGTCATACCTGACTCCTTACCTTCGTCGAGGTCCCAATCTTCAGAGTTGCGTTTTCTTTCCAATAAATCCCATTTAATTCAATAGTCTTCATCATAAAAGAGCCAGCACAAGAAGTATCGAGCATGGTGCGATTGTTATCAGAAAGCTGAGCATAAATTTTTTGAATAATCATTTCTCTTGAGAGCTCATGATTGGGGCATGAATATAACATTGATTTAAGCCTCCCCCAAGCTTGAGCGATGCTTTCTCCTTCGCGAGGCCAACAATTATATATATAATTACGATCACGATGAATATGATGCATAGGATAAAACTTCTGATGAAATTCCAATTTCAATCGTTTGTTGTTCCATGATCCCATATCATCACATAGCCTATACCATGTCAATGCATCTCCCTTCAAAGATAAAGGGAAGACCTTCTTCTTGATAACATCAACGGGCGTACCTACAAGCTTAATAATCCACAAACTTCATCCACGTACATTAGGTGCTCATCAGGATGTAATGTTCCATCTCCCGCAAAAGGATTAGCTAGCACTTTTTCTACCATACCCGAAGGAATTTCAAAGTAGACATTTTCTTTTTCAGTAGGTTCAGTAGGTTGAGGAGCAACTCTTTTCTCTACTGGTCGAAGTGAAGATACCCCGAACAAGCCCCTTCGAGGATTACTTTCCATAGTAACAAGTGACAGTAAATTTCAGCACACTATATAAAATTTTCCTTACCAAATTCCACCTACCAAAGGCGCTTCACTCCCCGGCAACGGCGCCAGAAAAGAGTCTTGATGACCCACAAGTATAGGGGATATATCGTAGTCCTTTCGATAAGTAAGAGTGTCGAACCCACGAGGAGCAGAAGGAAATGATAAGTGGTTTTCAACAAGCTATTCTCTGCAAGCACTGAAATTATAAGTAATAGATAGTTTTGTGATAAGATAATATGTAACGAGCAACAAGTAACAAAATTAAATAAAGTGCAGGAAGGTGGCCCAATCCTTTTTGTATCAAAGGACAAACCTGGACAACTCTTATATTAAGGAAAACGCTCCCGAGGACACATGGGAATTATCGTCAAGCTAGTTTTCATCACGTTCATATGATTCGCGTTCGGTACTTTGATAATTTGATATGTGGGTGGACCGGTGCTTGGGTGTTGTCCTTACTTGGACAAGCATCCCACTTATGATTAACCCCTATTGCAAGCATCCGCAACTAAAAAAGTATTAAGGTAAACCTAACCATAGCATGAAACATATGGATCCAAATCAGCCCCTTACGAAGCAACGCATGAACTAGGGTTTAAACTTCTGTCACTCTAGCAACCCATCATCTACTTATTACTTCCCAATGCCTTCCTCTAGGCCCAAATAATGGTGAAGTGTCATGTAGTCGACGTTCATATAACACCACTAGAGGAGAGACAACATACATCTCATCGAAATATCGAACAAATACCAAATTCACATGACTACTAATAGCAAGACTTCTCCCATGTCCTCAGGAACAAACATAAGTACTCACAAAGCATATTCATGTTCATAATCAGAGGAGTATTAATATGCATAAAGGATCTGAACATATGATCTTCCACCAAATAAACCAACTAGCATCAACTACAAGGAGTAATCAACACTACTAGCAACCTACAAGTACCAATCTATGACTTAGAGACACGAATTGGATACAAGAGATGAACTAGGGTTTGAGAGGAGATGGTGCTGGTGAAGATGTTGATGGAGATTGGCCCCCTCCCGATGAGAGGAGCGTTGGTGATGACGATGGCGATGATTTTTCCCCTCCCGGAGGGAAGTCTCCTCGGCAGAACAGCTCCGCCAGAGCCCTAGATTGGTTCCGCCAAGGTTCTGCCTCGTGGCGGCGGAGTCTCGTGCCGAAAGCTTGCCTATGATTTTTCTTCGAACGAAAGACTTCATATAGCAGAAGATGGGCATCGGAGGGCCACTAGGGAGCCCACGAGGTAGGGGCGCGCCCGGGGGTAGGGCGCGCCCCCACCCTCATGCCTGGTGGGTGGCCCCCCTATGGTATTTCTTTCGCTCAATATTTTTTATATATTCTGAAAATAACTTCCGTGGAGTTTCAGGACTTTTGGAGTTGTGCAGAATAGGTCTCTAATATTTGCTCCTTTTCCAGCCCAGAATTCCAGCTGCCCGGCATTCTCCCTCTTCATGTAAACCTTGTTAAATAAGAGAGAATTAGCATAAGTATTGTGACATAATGTGTAATAACATCCCATAATGCAATAAATATCGATATAAAAGCATGATGCAAAATGGATGTATCAACCCCAAGATGGGATCTCAGGGGTACAGAAGGTTGCGGCGGTGGAAATAGGGTTTCGTGGTGCTCTCGGATGTTTTTAGGGTATATGAGCATATATAGGCGATAGAAGTAGGTCGGTGGAGCCACGAGGGGCCCACGAGGGTGGGGGGGGGGGCGCCTCCCTGCCTCGTGGCTTCCTCATTGCTTCCTTGACGTCCACTCCAAGTCTCCTAGATTGCGTTTGTTCCAAAAATAACTCTCCCGAAGGTTTATTCTGTTTGGATTCTGTTTGATATTCCTTTTCTGCGAAACACTAAAATAGGCAAAAAAAATAGCAATTTGCACTGGGCCTTCGGTTAATATGTTAGTCCCAAAAAATAATATAAAAGTGCATAGTAAAGCCCATTAAACATCCAAAATAGATAATATAATAGCATGGAACAATCAAAAATTATAGATACGTTGGAGACGTGTCAAGCATCCCCAAGCCTAATTCCTGCTCGTGCTTGAGTAGGTAAATGATAAAAACAAAATTTTAGATGTGGAATGCTACCTAGCATAATTCTAAATGTAATTTTCTTTATTGTGGCATGAATATTCAGATCCGAAAGATTCAAGATAAAAGTTTAATATTGACATAAAAATGATAATACTTCAAGCATACTAACAAAGCAATCATGTCTTCTCAAAATAACATGGCCAAAGAAAGTTATCCCTACAAAATCATATAGTCTGGCTATGCTCTATCTTCATCACACAAAATATTTAAATCATGCACAACCCCGATGACAAGCCAAACAATTGTTTCATACTTTTGATGTTCTCAAAATTTTTCAATCTTCACGCAATATATGAGCGTGAGCCATGGACATAGCACTATATGTGTAATAGAAGGGTGGTTGTGGAGAAGACAAAAAATAAGAAGATAGTCTCACATCAACTAGGCGTATCAACGGGCTATGGAGATGCCCATCGATAGATGTCAATGTGAGTGAGTAGGGATTGCCATGCAACGGATGCACTAGAGCTATAAGTGTATGAAAACTCAACAAAAGAAACTAAGTGGGTGTGCATCCAACTTGCTTGCTCACGAAGACCTAGGGCATTTTGAGGAAGCCCATCACTGGAATATACAAGCCAAGTTCTATAATGTAAAAATTTCCACTAGTATATGAAAGTGACAACATAGGAGACTCTCTATCATGAAGATCACTGTGCTACTTTGAAGCACAAGTGTGGTAAAAAGGATAGTAACATTGTCCCTTCTCTCTTTTTCTCTCATTTTTTTATTTGGGCCTTTTCTCTTTTTTTATGGCCTCTTTTTTTCTTTTTTTCTTTTCTTCCGGAGTCTCGTCCCGACTTATGGGGGAATCACAGTTTCCATCATCCTTTCCTCACTTGGGGCAATACTCTAATAATGATGATCATCACACTTTTATTTACTTATAACTCAAAAATTACAACTCAATAGTTAGAACAAAATATGGCTCTATGTGAATGCCTCCGGCGGTGTACCGGGATGTGCAATGAATCAAGAGTGACATGTATGAAAGAATTATAAAGGTGGCTTTGCCACAAATACGATGTCAACTACATGATCATGCAAAGCAATATGACAATGATGAAACGTGTCATAACAAACGAAACAGTGGTAAGTTGAATGGCAATATATCTCGGAATGGCTATGGAAATGGCATAATAGGTAGGTATGGTGTCTGTTTTGAGGAAGGTATATGGTGGGTGTATGATACCGGCGAAGGGTGCACGGTTTTAGAGAGGCTAGCAAAGGTGGAAGGGTGAGAGTGCATATAATTCATGGACTCAACATTAGTCATAAAGAACTCACATACTTATTGCAAAAATCTATTAGTTATTGAACAAAGTACTACACACATGCTCCTAGGGGGATAGATTGGTAGGAAAATACCATCGCTCCTCCCCGACCGCCACTCATAAGGAAGATAGCCAAGAAATAAATCATGCTCCGACTTCATCACATAACGGTTCACCATATGTGCATGCTATGGGAATAAACTTTAGAACAAGTATTTCTCAAATTCGCAACTACTCAACTAGCATGACTCTAATATCACCATCTTCATATCTCAAAAAATTTATAAAGAATCAAACTTCTCATAGTATTCGATGCACTTTATATGATAGTTTTTATTATACCCATCTTGGATGCTCATCATATTAGGACTAATTTTATAGCCAGAGCAAACTACCATGCTTTTCTATAAGACTCTCAAAATAATATAAGTGAAGCATGAGATATCAATAATTTCTATAAAATAAAACCACCACCGTGCTAAAAAAGATATAAGTGAAGCACTAGAGCAAAATTATCTAGCTCAAAAGATATAGTAAAGCACATAAGGTGTTCTAATAAATTCTGATTCATGTGTGTCTCTCCAAAAGGTGTGTATAGCAAGGATGATTGTGGTAAACTAAAAAGCAAAGACTCAAATCATACAAGACGCTCCAAGCAAAACACATATCATGTGATAAATAAAAATATAGCCTCAAGTAAAGTTACCGATAGACGAAGACGAAAGAGGGGATGCCTTCTGGGGCATCCCCAAGCTGAGGCTTTTGGTTGTCCTTGAATTTTACCTTGGGGTGCCTTGGGCATCCCCAAGCTTAGGCTATTGCCACTCCTTGTGTAACACCCCGGATGTAACTTGCCATATTTGTAACTCCAACTCTTGCCATTTTCGACAATGTGATATGATATTCCCTCCGTGGTTGGGTTTCCCTTCATTTTTTCAGTTTGTTCTTGTCATGCATTTCATGTCATGTCATCATGTGCATCGCATTCGCATATGTGTTTGTTTCATGAATCCGAGCATTTCCCCATTGTCCGTTTTGCAATCCGGCGCTCCTATGTTCCCCGGCGTCCCCTTTTACCTTTTTCCGTGAGCGGGTATTAAACTTTCTCGGAATGGACCGAGGTTTGTCAAGCGGCCTTGGTATAGCACCAGTAGACCGCCTGTCAAGTTTCGGGTCAATCGGAGGTCGTTTGATACTCCAACGGTTAACCGGATAGCTGCAAAGGCCTCGTGTGTGTTGCAGCCCAACACCTCTCCAAAGTGGCCCAAAATGTAACACCCCCGATGTAACTTGCCATATTTGTAATCCAACTCTTGCCATTTTTGGCATTGTGATATAATTTTTCCTCCGTGGTTGGGTTCCCGTCAGTTTGCATTTTGGTCATGTCATGCATTTCATATCATGTCATCATGTGCATCGCATTCGCATATGTGTTCGTCTCATGAATCCGAGCATTTTCCCTGTTGTCCATTTTGCAATCCGGCGCTCCTATGTCCCCCGGCGTCCCCTTTTACATTTCTTCGTGAGCGGGCATTAAACACTCTCAGAATGGACCAAGGTTTGTCAAGCGGCCTTGGTATAGCACCGGTAGACCGCCTGTCAAGTTTCGGGTCAATCGGAGGTCGTTTGGTACTCCAACGGTTAACCGGGTAACCATAAAGGCCTCGTGTGTGTTGCAGCCCAAAACCCCTCCAAAACAGCCCAATAACCCATCTAAGACACTCCCATGTACACCGCCGTTCGATCACGATCGCGTGGCCGAAAACCGCACTCCATTTGGAGCTCCCTAGCTTCTTCTACCTATAAATATGCCTCCCCCTCCGAAATCCCGGGTCCAATCCACCCTAACCCTAGTCTTTTTCCTCCCCCGCCGCCGCCGGACAAAAATCTGGGCAGCGGACGTGTCCGTCCGCCGCCGGCCGTCCAATCGGGAGCCGCCACGTGGCGCTCCTCCTCCTCCCGCGCCGCTGGCCCGCCGGGCCCGAGGCCGGCCCTCCCGCGCGCCGACCGGGCCGCGCCCGCGCCCCGACCGCGCCCGCGCGCCCCGCTGTCTCGCGCTCGCAGCCGACGCTGACGCCCTGCCGCGCCGCTCGCCGCCTTCGCCGTCCGCCGCCTTCGCCGTCCGCCGCCTTCGCCGCCCGCCGCCGCGCGCCCGCGCCATCCCGAGCGCGCCCGCACCTCCTCCGCCTCGCCCCGCCGTCGCCGGCGCCGGATCCGGCCGGATCCGGCCCGGATCCACCTCGCCGCCGCCTCCCCGAGCTACTCCGGCGAGATCCCGGCGAACCTCGGTTCGCGCGCCGCGGGTTGACTTTTCCCCTCCCCGTTTTCTTCCAAGTCCTTTAATTTTTGTATTACTGTCACATGTTCATCGCATCATAACTTGCTGTCTATTGCTCCGTTTCATGCGTATAATATGTCAAATTGTTCGCCTCGATGAGTACATCATTTCATTACATTGCACGATCTTCATTTGAGCTCATCCTCAGGCCCGAAATGCTGTTGGACGAGGCCTATGTGATGTTAGTTTCTGATTCTTATCAGAACATGCACTTTTGTCATTTTTGCCATGATTGATGTGTACCTCCTATGAAGTTGAGTCCTACATGAGTTTTGTTATATGCCATGTTACCTTTCCAGAGAACTATGCAATGTATTTTTGTGATCTTTGTGGTGACTAGCACAAGCATGCAAACTAGGGTACTTAATGTTGCTGATTTCAGAGACTTAGTAATTTCACTAAGTCCCTGCCTGCTGTTAATTTTTTGCCATGTGTTCATGTTGTTTCTGAGAGATCTATGCTTCTTTTGAGCATGATCAGTAAGAGTGTTTTGAGCATATGGATTTTCTCTATCCATCCATGCCTTTATTTGTAATTATGGAGCGCCATAGCTTGAGTCAATCGAGCTCTACTTTTGCTATAAAATGTTGCTGGCAGATTGTTTACATGTTATTCGATTTTGCCAAGCTTGGTGTAGTCGATCCTTGCATGATATGATGTTATTCTTGCCATGTATTGTTCCTATGCCAGGTCTTCTTGATGTATGTATGCCTATATTATCATGAGATGCTCTGTAGTGAGTGCATCGAGCTCACGAACATGCCTACTTGTTATCTGTTTTTGACATGTCCAGTTTTCTGCTAAGTCTGAAACCTGTAACGAAACTTGCTTAATTGACATGGGTGTTATTAAATTTTATTGTCCTTTTTGGCTTATGGTCATTAAGGGACTTTTGTTAACTGCTTTGAGTAGAATCATGCCATGCCTTACTTTTCTATGTCATGATCCTGTAGCATGTTGTTTAATTGCTCTAAACATGTCATCCTGATGTTAGTTTCTGGCATGTTGATATTTTCACTAAGTCTGTGAACCTGTTATCTTTTGCACTTTTGCCATGCTTGTTTGAACCTGTTATGGTGTGATTTAGCCGTAGCTCAGTGTTCATCTTTTGTCAAGCATCTTGAGTAGATTACTGTCATATGCTTTGTTAATATGTTTGGGTGCAGTAGCTTAATTTCTTGTTGCTTGCTAAGTAGCATCATGTTGTTAATGGCAGATTATTGTCATTCTTGTATTGCTTGTCTTTTGCAGATTATTCCGGTGATCTTTATATCGATTTCAACTGAAATCACCTCACCTATCCAGTGGCATACTTGGTTTGCCAAGATTATGCCTTGTTCATCTTTGTCCTTCCGGAGCACGCATAAGCATTGCATATCACATCTCGCATATCATGCCATGTTTTGCATCATGTTGCTTGCGCATTGCATCGTGATTGATGTTTGTCCCCTTTGCTTGTGTTCTTGCTTTGGGTAGAGCCGGGAGACGAGTACGTGAACGAGGAACCCGTTGAGAACGCTTACGAGGACCAAGCTTTCGACAACTCTGAGAACCTTGCAGGCAAGATGACCATACCCTCGAAGTCACTTCTATCTTTGCTTGCTAGATGCTCGCTCTTATGCTATGCCTTTGCTGCGATACCTAGCACTTGCCATATCATGCCACCCATATTGCCATGTCAGCCTCTAACCATCCATGTCCTAGCAAACCGTTGTTTGGGTATGTTACCGCTTTGCTCAGCCCCTCTTATAGCGTTGCTAGTTGCAGGTGAAGATGAAGTTTGTTCCTTGTTGGAACATGGACTTGTTGTTCCTTGTTGGAACATGTTTACTTGTTGGGATATCACAATACCACTTATTTAATTAATGCATCTATATACTTGGTAAAGGGTGGAAGGCTCGGCCTTATGCCTGGTGTTTTGTTCCACTCTTGCCACCCTAGTTTCCGTCATACCGGTGTTATGTTCCTTGATTTTGCGTTCCTTACACGGTTGGGTGATTTATGGGACCCCCTTGACAGTTCGCTTTGAATAAGACTCCTCCATCAAGGCCCAACATTGGTTTTACCATTTGCCACCTAAGCTTTTTTCCCTTGGGTTCTGCAGACTCAAGGGTCATCTTTATTTTAACCCCCCCGGGCCAGTTCTCCTTCGATTGCTGGTCCAAACTAGAGCGCTTTGCAGCGCCACCTCAAGGCAACTTGAGGTCTGGTTTTAGTTTTACGGACAGCTCATCCGGATGTGCCCTGAGACCGAGATATGTGCATCTCCTATCAGGATTTGTCGGCACAACCGGGCGGCTTTGCTGGACTTGTTTTATTACTGCCGAGATGTCTTGTAGTCTGGGATTCCGAGACTGGTCGTGTCTTCCCGGTAGAAGGAATATCCTTCGTTGACCATGAGAGCTTATAATGGGCTAAGTTGGGACACCCCTGCAGGGTATTATCTTTTGAAAGCCGTGCCCGCGGTTATGAGGCAGATGGGAATTTGTTGATGTCCGGTTGTAGAAAACCCGAAGTTGACCTTAACTAAAACACATCAACCGCGTGTGTAACCGTGATGGTCTCTTCTCGGCGGGGTCCGGGAAGTGAACATGGTGTTGGAGTTATGTTTGATGTAGGTTGTTCTAGGATCACTTCTTGATCACTTCTAGCTTCACGACCGTGCTTTGCTTCTCTTCTCGCTCTCTTTTGCGTTGTAGCCACTATATATGCTAGTCGCTTGCTGCAGCTCCACCTCACAATCCTTTCCTACCTATAAGCTTAAATAGTCTTGATCTCGCGGGTGTGAGATTGCTGAGTCCCTGTGACTCACAGATTCTACCACAACAGTTGCAGGTTCCAACGATGCCAGTGCAGATGATGCAACCGAGCTCACTTGGGAGTTTGACGAGGAACGTGGCCGTTACTATGTGTCTTTTCCTGATGATCAGTAGTGGAGCCCAGTTGGGGTGATCGGGGATCTGTGTAGCATTTGGGGTAGTCTTCTTTCATTTTGGTACCGTAGTCGGACCTTGAGTGTAATTTGAATGATGGATGTTTATTTATGTATTGTGTGAAGTGGCGACTGTAAGCCAACTATGTATCTCTTTCCCTTATGTATTACATGGGTTGTGTGAAGATTGCCTCACTTGCGACATTGCTTTCAATGCGGTTATGCCTCTAAGTCGTGCCTCGATACGTGGGAGATATAGCCGCATCGAGGGCGTTACAAGTTGGTATCAGAGCCTTCCCCGACCTTAGGAGCCCCCACTGATTGATCGTTTTTAGCGGCCGAGTTGTGTCTAGAAAAATGTTTTGAGTCATTTAGGAATTATATATCGGAGAGTTTAGGAATTCTTTTTACTTCCCAGTCTCCTCATCGCTCTGGTAAGGCATCCTGACGTAGAGTTTTGACTCTTCTCTTCTCAAATTTCACTAAAAAAAATTTAGGATCACGCGGGTATATTAGAATCGTTCCGATGGTTTTATGATGACAACATTGTCTTGGTTGCCTCCCGTCAGCAGGGGTTTTAGAGGAGGTGTCCCGGGGAGTTGAACTCCGAGGTGTTGTCGTCATAATTTTATCGTTGCGGTTTTGGAATACCTGAGTTTAGTACGCCGACATCGAAAATCTCTTTTGTACAGTTGTTGGTGAGATAACCCTGATAGCCCAGTACTGAGGCGAGTGTGGGAGTATTGCCATGACTTGTATAACGGATGCTTTTCGAAGGTTGAGGTAGATGATTTCCGAGAATTTCTTGGTTATGTGTTGAAGGATGGATACAGCTGGATCTAGGTATTGTTAGTTTGGGTGATATATTTTGTGTCCCCTGTATCCCCAACACCTGATTGCATAACCAGAAAGTTTTGGGAGTTTATAAGTGGGAATTCATGTAGCTCTAGTACTTCTTCCGCAGATATTTGGTTCGTGATTGGGTAATCCTTACCAAGTATTTGTTCACATCCGTACCTTGTTCATTTTATTCCATACCTTTTTTTTCTAAGTGGCTTCTCAGCTTATGGAAGTGCGATGCTTTACTTTGGAATTCATTCGTTCATTCTTGTTCGAATGTTTATTGTGAAGACTATATGTTGCAATTTCGATCCTTTGATTCAGCTTGAATATATCTTTTTCAAGATGCTAATGGCTGTCACCCTCTTCAGGATGGCTCTGCCAACGCGTCAGAATCCGGAACGCAATGAAGGAAGTCAGGCTAACCCTCCGCCACCACCTCCGCCTCCGGAGGCTTGGCAAGCCCTGATGACTGCCACAAATGCCAACGCTCAGATTCTGATTCAGCTCTTGCAAGATCGCAACCAAGGGCAAGGTAATCAAGAGAATCAAGGCCAAGGCAACAATCAGCCGCACTTCGCTTCACTCAACCAGTTCCTTGCAAATCAGCCAAAGACCTTCAGCTACTGTGTCGAGGCCACAGACGCCGATGATTGGCTAGTGGACATCAGCAAGCATTTCGAGTGCAGCAATGTCAGACCTGAGGACTTTGTCAAGTTTGCCTCTTTTCAACTCAAGGATCAAGTTGCTGAGTGGTTCCAGCAATACAAAGATTCCAGAGGAGGTCGTGTGATTACCGGGGATGAGTTCCACCGTGACTTCAAAGCTCACCACATTCCAGAAAGTGTTGTTGAGAGTAAGCGTGAGGAGTTCCGCAATCTCAAGCAAGGCAACATGTCTGTCTATCAATACAACACTCAGTTCCAGAAGCTCTCTCGTTTTGCGAGGCAAGACATCCCTGATGAGAAGAGTATGATCTACCAATTCAGGCGTGGTCTCAGAGAAGATCTGCAACTTGCTCTCGTGCTTTTCGAGCCGTTAAAGTATGATGATTTCTACAACATGGCGCTGAAACAAGAAGCTGCTCAGCTCAAGTTTGAGGCATCTAAGAAGAGAGTCAGAGACGCAGTTCAGTCTTCTTCTTCCTCACTTGTGGCAGCTAAGCAACAGAAGTTCTGGTTGCCTCCTCCTCCTCCGTTCCGTTAGCCTTATCAGCAGAAGAACTCAAGTGGTCGTGGATCTTCCCACCCACCCAACCCTGGCTATCAGAACAAGTCTCAGAACCAAGCTCCAAGGCCAAGTGCTCCTTACCATCGTCCGCTCTCAGAGGTGACTTGTAACAAATGTTAGCAGAAGGGTCACTATGCGAACAAGTGCTTCAACCAAAGGCGCCTTCCGCCTCCTCCTCCTGTGAGATCTCCCAGCAATGCAGTGGTCAAGCATAATCCTAAGTCTGCAAAGGTGAACATGATGAATGCAGCTCAAGCGGAGGATTCTTCTGAAGTGATCATGGGTAATCTTCCTGTTAATGATATTCCTGCAAAAGTTTATTTGATACTGGTGCTTCGCATTGTTTCATCTCAAGATCTTTTGCATCTAAGCATGAGTTGGGTTATCAAGTATTGCCTAGTTCTTTATCAGTGGTGTCCCCGGGTAAGCAAATGACAGCTAATATTTGCGTTCCGAATGTTTCCATCAAGATGGGCGACTATAGATTTCTGGCTAAACCAATTGTTCTTGGTGACTCTGATATTGATCTTATTCTCGGGATGGACTGGCTTTCTAAGCACAAGGCTCAGCTTGATTGTGCTGCCAGGGAAATTCAATTGACTCACTCTTCTGACGATGTGATCATCTATGCCTCTCGTGATGATACCATTCGGTTGTTTTCTCTCAATGAGTATGGTGAATTGGATGCTATCTCTCAGATTCCAGTCGTTTGTGAGTACCAAGATGTCTTTCCAGAAGAGCTTCCGGGTATGCCTCCCCGCCGGCCAGTTGAATTCGTTATTGATCTTGAGCCTGGCACGGAACCCATTTGCAAGCGTCCTTACAAGCTTGGACCAGATGAGTTGAAGGAATTGAAGAAGCAACTCGATGAACAAGAGCGTCTGGGTCTGATCAGACCGAGTTCTTCTCCTTGGGATTGTGGTGTTCTTTTTGTCAAGAAGAAGGATGGCACGGACCGACTTTGCGTCGATTACCGTCCATTGAACAAGAAGACTATCAAGAACAAGTACCCACTTCCCAACATCAATGAGCTATTCGAGCAACTTAAAGGTGCTAAAGTGTTCTCCAAGCTTGATCTTCGCATGGGTTATGATCAGATTCGCATTCGTGAAGAAGATATTCCCAAGACAGCATTCAGAACAAGCTTTGGTTCTTATGAATATACTGTCATGTCTTTCGGCCTTGTCAATGCTCCTCCAGCATTCACTCGCTTGATGAATTTCATCTTCAACCCCTACATCAACGAATTTGTCTTGGTCTATCTCGATGATATTTTGGTTTTCTCCAAGAATAAGGAGGATCATACCAAACATTTGCGATTGGTGCTCGACAAGCTCAGAGAGTATAAATTATATGCGAAGTTCTCCAAATGTGAATTCTGGCTTGATGAAGTTCTTTATCTTGGTCATATCATCTCTGCCAAGGGCATTGCTATTAATCCAGAGAGGGTGTCTGTAGTTTTGAATTGGGAACCTCCTCAGAATGTCAAGCAGCTTCGCAGTTTTCTTGGACTTGCAAGCTATTGCCGAAGATTCGTTGAGAATTTCTCAAAGATTGCAAAGCCTCTTTCCAACCTCCTCCAGAAGCATGTGAAGTATGTCTGGTCTCCTGAGTGTGACGTTGCTTTCAACACTATCAAAGAAAAACTCGTCACTGCTCCAGTTCTGACTCCTCCTGACGAATCCAAGCCTTATGAAGTTTTCTGTGATGCTTCTCTTCAAGGCCTCGGTGCCGTCTTAATGCAAGAGAAGAAGGTTGTGGCCTATACCTCTCGTCAGTTGAAGCCCAACGAAAAGAACTACCCCACTCACGATCTTGAGTTGGCGGTAGTTGTCCACGCACTAATAACATGGAGACATCTCCTGTTGGGAAGGAAAGTGGACATATTCACCGATCACAAGAGCCTCAAGTACATCTTCACTCAGCCTCACCTCAACCTCAGGCAAACTCGATGGTTCGAAATGATTCAAGAGTATAATCCGAGTATTGAATATACTCCAGGCAAGGCTAATGTGATTGCAGACGCTTTGAGCAGGAAGGCTTACTGCAACAGCTTAATCCTCAAGCCCTTTCAACCGGATCTTTGTGAGGCTTTCCGCAAGTTGAATCGCTAAGTTGTCCCTCAAGGTTTGCTTGCCAACCTCATCGTCTCTCCTACTTTGGAAGATCAGATTCGTGAGGCACAACTGTTGGATACCATGGTGAAGAAGGTGAAACGTGGTATTGACAAGGGCATTTCCAAATACAAGTGCTATCGAGTTGATGACAGAGATACTCTTTTCTTCGAGGACCAGATCGTGGTTCCAAAGGGTGATCTTCGTAAAGTGATTATGAACGAGGCGCACAATTCTCTTCTGTCAATTCATCCTGGAAGTACAAAGATGTACCATGACCTCAAGCAGTCGTATTGGTGGACTCGAATGAAGCGAGAGATTGCTCAATTCGTGAATGAATGTGATGTCTGCAGAAGGGTGAAAGCAGAACACCAACGACCAGCTGGTCTTCTCCAACCTCTTGCTATTCCAGAATGGAAGTTTGATCATATCGAAATGGACTTCGTGACTGGTTTTCCTAAGTCCAAGCGTGGAAATGATGCTATCTTCGTCGTCATCGACAAGCTCACCAAAGTGGCTCATTTTCTCCCTATCAAAGAGTCTATCACAGCAGCGCAGCTGGCAGAGCTCTACACATCCAGAATTGTCTCCTTGCACGGCATTCCACAATTGATCTCTTCAGACCGTGGCAGCATCTTTACCTCCAAGTTTTGGGATTCTTTTTAGAAGGCCATGGGCACCAACATCCGGTTCAGCACTGCTTTCCATCCTCAAACTAGTGGACAAGTCGAGCGTGTCAACCAAATTCTTGAAGATATGCTCAGAGCTTGTGTTATCTCTTTCGGCATGAAGTGGGAGAATTGTCTTCCTTATGCTGAGTTCTCTTACAACAACAGTTTTCAAGCCAGCTCGGACAAAGCCCCATTCGAGATTCTCTATGGCAGAAAGTGCCGTACTCCTCTCAACTGGTCTGAAATCGGTGAACGCCAAGTCCTTTAATTTTTGTATTACTGTCGCATGTTCATCGCATCATAACTTGTTGTATATTGCTCCGTTTCGTGCGTATAATATGTCAAATTGTTCTCCTCGATGGGTACATCATTTCGTTCCAGTGCATCATTTTCATTTGAGCTCATCTTGATGCCCGAAATGCTGTTGGAAGAGGGCTATGTGATGTTAGTTTCTGATTCTTATCAGAACATGCACTTTTGTCATTTTTTCCATGATTGATGTGTACCTCCTATGAAGTTGAGTCCTACATGAGTTTTGTTATATGCCATGTTACCTTTCCAGAGAATTATTCCATGTATTTTTTTTGATCTTTATGGTGACTAGCACAAGCATGCAAACTGGGGTACTTAATGTTGCTGATTTCAGAGACAGTAATTTCACTAAGTCCCTGCCTGATGTTAATTTTATGCCATGTGTTCATGTTGTTTCCGAGAGATCTACGCTTCTTTTGAGAATGATCAGTAAGAGTGTTTTGAGCATATGGATTTTCTCTATCCACCCATGCCTTTTTTTTGTAATTATGGAGCGCCATAGCTTGAGTCAATCGAGCTCTACTTTTGCTATAAAATGTTGCTGGCAGATTGTTTACATGTTATTCGATTTTGCCAAGCTTGGTGTAGTTGATCCTTGCATGATATGATGTTATTCTTTCCATGTCTAGTTCTTATGCCAGGTCTTCTTGATGTATGTATGCTTAGCTTATCATGAGATGCTCTGTAGTGAGTGCATCGAGCTCACGAACATGCCTACTTGTTATCTGTTTTTGACATGTCCAGTTTTCTGCTAAGTCTGAAACCTGTAATGAAACTTGCTTAATTGACATGGGTGTTATTATATTTTATAGTCCTTTTTGGCTTATGGTCAGTAAGGAACTTTTGTTAAGTGCTTTGAGTAGAAGCATGCCTTGCCTTACTTTGCTCTGTCCTGATCTTGTAGCATGTTGTTTCATTGCTCTAAACATGTCATCCTGATGTTAGTTTCTGGCATGTTGATATTTTCACTAAGTCTGTGAACCTGTTATCTTTTGCACTTTTGTCATGCTTGTTTGAACCTGTTATGGTGTGATTTAGCCGTAGCTCAGTGTTCATCTTTTGTCAAGCATCTTGATTAGATTACTGTCATATGCTTTGTCAATATGTCTGGGTGCAGTAGCTTAACTTCTTGTTGCTTGCTAAGTAGCATCATGCTGTTAATGGCAGATTATTGTCATTCTTGTATTGCTTGTCTTTTGCAGATTATTCCGGTGATCTTTATATTGATTTCAACCAAAATCACCTCACCTATCCAGTGGCATACTTGGTTTGCCAAGATTATGCCTTGTTCATCTTTGTCCTTCCGGAGCACGCATAAGCATTGCACATCACATCTCGCATATCATGCCATGTTTTGCATCATGTTGCTTGCGCACTGCATCGTGATTGATGTTTGTCCCATTTGCTTGTGTTATTGCTTTGGGTAGAGCCGGGAGACGAGTACGTGAACGAGGAACCTGTTGAGAACGCTTACGAGGACCAAGCTTTCGACAACTCTGAGAACCTTGCAGGCAAGATGACCATACCCTCGAAATCACTTCTATCTTTGCTTGCTAGATGCTCGCTCTTATGCTATGCCTTTGCTGCGATACCTACCACTTGCCATATCATGCCACCCATATTGCCATGTCAGCCTCTAACCATCCATGTCCTAGCAAACCGTTGTTTGGTTATGTTACCGCTTTGCTCAGCCCCTCTTATAGCGTTGCTAGTTGCAGGTGAAAATGAAGTTTGTTCCTTGTTGGAACATGGACTTGTTGTTCCTTGTTGGAACATGTTTACTTGTTGGGATATCACAATACCACTTATTTAATTAATGCATCTATATACTTGGTAAAGGGTGGAAGGCTCGGCCTTATGCCTGATGTTTTGTTCCACTCTTGCCACCCTAGTTTCCGTCATACCGGTGTTATGTTCCTTGATTTTGCGTTCCTTACATGGTTGGGTGATTTATGGGACCCCCTTGACAGTTCGCTTTGAATAAGACTCCTCCAGCAAGGCCCAACATTGGTTTTACCATTTGCCACCTAAGCTTTTTTCCCTTGGGTTCTGCAGACTCAAGGGTCATCTTTATTTTAACCCCCCGGGCCAGTTCTCCTTCGATTGCTGGTCCAAACTAGAGCGCTTTGCAGCGCCACCTCAAGGCAACTTGAGGTCTGGTTTTAGTTGTACGGACAGCTCATCCGGATGTGCCCTGAGACCGAGATATGTGCAGCTCCTATCAGGATTTGTCGGCATAACTGCCAAGTCCTTCTTGGCTCACGGTCAGTAAGGGATTTTTGTTCTATGTTTTGAGTAGATTCATGCCATGCCTTGTTTTGCTATATTGTGTTCCTGTAGCAGGTTGTTTCGTTGCTCTAAACATGTCATCCTGATGTTAATTTCTGGCATGATAGTATTTTCACAAAGTCTGTGAACCTGTTATCTTTTGCTCTTTTGCCATGCTTGTTTGAACCTGTTATGTTGTGATTTAGCCGTAGCTCAGTGTTCATATTTTGTCAAGCATCTTGAATAGTGCACTTTCTTATGCTTTGTTGGTACATTTGGGAGCAGTAGCTTAATTTCTTGTTGCTTGCTATGTGGCATCATGCTGTTAAACGCAGAAATATGTCATTCTTGTTTTGCTTGTCATTTGCAAACCGTGCATCCGATTCCGGTGATCTCTATATCGATTTCAACCGAAATCACCTCACCTTTCCAGTGGCATACTTGGTTTGCCAATATTATGCCTTGTTCATCTTTTTCCTCCCGGAGCACGCATATGCATTGCATATCACATCTCGCATATCATGCCATGTTTTGCATCATGTTGATTGCGCATTGCATCGTGGTTGATAGTTGTTCCTTTGCTTGTGTTCTTGTTCTGGGTAGAGCCGGGAGACGAGTACGTGAACGAGGAACCTGTTGAGAACTCTTACGAGGACCAAGCTTTCGACAACCCTGAGAACCTTGCAGGCAAGATGACCATACGCTCGAAATCACTTCTATCTTTGCTTGCTAGATTGCTCGCTCTTTTGCTATGCCTATGATGCGATACCTACCATTTGCTTATCATGCCTCCCATATTGTTAAACCAAGCCTCTAACACACCTTGTCCTAGCAAACCGTTGTTTGGCTATGTTACCGCTTTGCTCAGCCCCTCTTATAGCGTTGTTAGTTGCAGGTGAAGATGAAGTTTGTTCCTTGTTGGAACATGGAGATGTTGTTCCTTGATTGGAACATGTTTACTCGTTGGGATATCACAATATCTCTTATTTAATTAATGCATCTATATACTTGGTAAAGGGTGGAAGGCTCGGCCTTATGCCTGGTGTTTTGTTCCACTCTTGCCACCCTAGTTTCCGTCATATCGGTATTATGTTCCCGGATTTTGCGTCCCTAACGCGGTCGGGTGATTTATGGGACCCCCTTGACAGTTCGCTTTTAATAAGACTCCTCGAGCAAGGCCCAACCTTGGTTTTACCATTTGCCTCACCACCACCTACTTTCCCTTGGGAGTAATTAACCCAAGGGTCATCTTTATTTAGCCCCCCCCCCCGGGCCAATGCCTGTCTAAGTGTTGGTCCGAACCGAGCAGCCTGCGGGGCCACCTCGGGGAAACTCGAAGTCTGGTTTTACTCGTAGCTTGACTTATCCGGTGTTGCCCTGAGAACGAGATATGTGCAGCTCCTATCAGGATGTCGGCGCATCGGGCGGCTTTGCTGGTCTTGTTTTATTATTGTCGAAATGTCTTGTAGCCGGGATTCCGAGACTGATCGGGTCTTCCCGGGGAGAAGGATTATCCTTCGTTGATCGCGAGAGCTTATCATGGGCTAAGTTGGGACACCCCTGCAGGGTTTGAACTTTCGAAAGCCGTGCCCGCGGTTATGTGGCAGATGGGAATTTGTTAATGTCCGGTTGTAGAAAACCCGAAGTTGATCTTAATTAAAATACACCAACCGCGTGTGTAACCATGATGGTCTCTTCTCGGTGGAGTCCGAGAAGTGAACACGGTGTTGGAGTTATGCTTGACGTAGGTTGTTCTAGGATCACTTCTTGATCATAGTTCATCGACCGTGCTTTGCCTCTCTTCTCGCTCTCTTTTGCGTATGTTAGCCACCATATTTGCTAGTCGCTTGCTGAAGCTCCACCTCACTACCCTGTCCTACCTTTAAGCTTAAATAGTCTTGATCTCGCGGGTGTGAGATTGCTGAGTCCCCGTGACTCACAGATACTTCCAAAACCAGTTTGCAGGTGCCGATGAAACCGTGCAGGTGACGCACCTGAGCTCAAGGAGGAGCTTGATGAAGATCTTGTTCATTGTGTTGTTTCATTTCAATTGATCAGTAGTGGAGCCCAGTTGGGGACGATCGGGGATCTGTGTAGCATTTGGGGTAGTCTTCTTTTATTTTGGTTCCGTAGTCGGACCTTGATTGTATCTGTATGATCTAATGCTTTACTCATGTATTGTGTGAAGTGGCGATTGTAAGCCAACTATGTATCTCTTTCCCTTATGTATTACATGGGGTGTGTGAAGATTACCTCACTTGCGACATTGCTTTCAATGCGGTTATGCCTCTAAGTCGTGCTTCGACACGTGGGAGATATAGCCGCATCGAGGGCGTTACAGCAGTTTTGTGAATGGAGCATTGAGCAAGGAGATTGAAAATCGCAGCAAGATGAGCTAGAACACGGATTTGAGCTATGGGAGGATTTTTTCTGGAGGAAGACGAAGTGAGTGGGTGCTGGAATAAGTGGAGAGGGTCCATGTGGGACCCATGAGGTAGGGGGCGAACCCTGGACCCTTGTGGCCAGGTGGTGGCCCCCTCTGGTGTGTTCTCAGTGCCAGATATTCTTAAATATTCTACAAAAAAATCATATTTCACTTTCGGGATGTCTGGAGAACTTTTAGTTTCGGTGTATTTTTTATTGCAAGGATAATTCAGAAAACAGATAGAAAATACTATTTTTGCTTTATTTAATCTAAATAACAGAAAGTAAAAGGATGGTACAGAGAGTTGTGCTTTCTAACTTCATCCACCTCATGCTCATCAAAAGGAATCCACTAACAAGGTTGATCAAGTCTTGTTAACAAACTCTTTTCGAGTAACATGAAACCGGAGAATTTTTGAATAACACTAGGTTACCTCAACGGGGATATGCATGTCCCCAACAATAAGAATATCTTATTTCTTCTTGATAGTAGGAAGAGGAAATTCAAAACCTCCAATAGTAATCGTTGAAGTTTTTCCAATAGAATTGATACTGTGGACTTGAGGTTGTTTCCTCGGAAAGTGTACCATACGCTCATTACCGTTAACATGAAAAGTGACATTGCCTTTGTTGCAATCAATAACAGCCCATGTAGTATTCAAAAAGGGTCTACCAAGTATAATCAACATACTATCATCCTCGGGAATATCAAGAATAACTAAGTCTATTAAAATAGTAACATTTGCAACCACAACAGACACATCCTCACAAATACCGACAGGTATAGCAGTTGATTTATCGGCCATTTGCAGAGATATTTTAGTAGGTGTCAACTTATTCAAATCAAGTCTACGGTATAAAGAGAGAGGCATAACACTAACACCGGCTCCAAGATCACATAAAGCAGTTTTAACATAGTTTATTTTAATGGAGCATGGTATAGTTGGTACTCCTAGATCTCTCCTAGTTTCTTAGGTATTCCACCATTAAAAGTATAATTAGCAAGCATGGTGGAAATTTCAGATTTTGGTATCTTCCTTTTATTCGTAACAATATCTTTCATGTACTTAGCATAACAATTCATTTTAAGTATATCAGTCAAACGCATATGCAAAAAGATAGGTCTACTCATTTCAGCAAAGTGCTAAAAATCCTCATCATCCTTTTTCTTGGATGGTTTGGGAGGAAAAGGCATGGGTTTCTGAACCCATGGTTCTCTTCCTTTACCGTGCTTCCTAGCAACGAAGTCTCTCTTATCATAATGTTGATTCTTTGATTGTGGGTTATCAAGATCAACAGCAGGTTCAATCTCTACATCATTCTCATTGCTAGGTTGAGCATCAGCATGAACATCATCATTAACATTATCACTAGGTTCATGTTCATTACCAGATTGTGTTTCAGCATCAGAAATAGAAATATCACTGGGATTCTCAGGTGTGTCAACAACAGGTTCACTAGAAGCATGCAAAGTCCTATCATTTTTATTTTTCTTCTTTTTAGAAGAACTAGGTGCCTCAACATTAGTTCTCTGAGAATCTTGCTCAATTCTCTTAGGGTGCCCTCAGGATACAAAGGTACCTGAGTCATTTTACCCCCTCTAGTCATAACTCTAACAACATTATCATTTTTCTTATTATTTAATTCATTGAACAATTCATTCTGAGCTTTAAGCACTTGTTCTACTTGAGTGGTAACCATAGAAGCATGTTTACTAATAAGTTTAAGTTCACCTTTAACTCTAGACATATAATCACTCAAGTGTTCAATCATATAAGCATTATGTTTCATTGTCTACCAACATAAGCATTAAAGTTTTCTTGTTTAACAATAAAATCATCAAACTCATCCAAACATTGGCTAGCAAACTTAGTAGATGGGATTTAATCCTTATCATATCTATAGAGAGAATTTATCTTTACTACCTATGTCGGGTTATCAAGACCATGTATTTCTTCAATATGTGGTAAATTCTTAACATCTTTAGCATTAATACCTGATACGACCATTTTGCATCATGCTCTCACTACAAAAAAAGACACATCCGTGACATTTTGGGCCGAACGAAAAAAATTCTGTCATACTTATGACACTTCTATGACGATAATTGTGACAAAACCCGGTATCATCATAGATGTGGTGGGGTCCTACTTCTATGACAAAAAATCATGACAGAAAATGGGCTTTTCGTCCTGGGCGGGCCGGAGACGCAGCTGCATGACATTCTTTGGGTCGTCCATGACGAAAAAACCACTGTAGAAGCGAGGGTGAGGAAAATATAGGGGTGTTCCCGGTTACGGTGGGTGGTCATGGTCGAGCGATGCGCGTTTCTCTCATACACGCACACGCATGGGTGCGAGGCGTTGGACTCTAACTGAACCCGAGCGAGGCGTTGGGCTCTAACTGAAAATGAGTGATTACACTGCAGGTTATGCATTACTGAACCCGAGCGATTGATGGATGGCTGTTAACTGAACCCGATCGAGTGATTCCTTCGCTACTGCTGCTAACTGGAGCCGATCGATGCTGCCTCTAGATGAACAGTGAGCGTTGCAGGGGGGTTTGGATGAACAGTTCCCGGTGGGGGTGGATGAACAGGACCCCGTGGTGTTGCCTCTGGATGAACAGGACCCCGATCGATTGAACCGGTTGGGGCTGGATGAACAGGACCCCGTGGAGGGCTGGATGAACAGTAGACGGTGGAGGGCTGGATGAACAGTAGCCCATGGAGGGGTGGTTGAACAGGAGCCCGTGGAGAGGGCTGGTTGAACAGTAGCCGGTGGAGTAGCACGCGGTGGAGGCTGGATGAACAGGAGCCCGTGGATGAACCGTCGTAGGTGGAGGCTGGAGGAGGTCGACGGTGGATGAACAGTAGCCCATGGAGGCTAAAGGGAGTCAACGGTGGAGATGAACAGTATCCCCTGGAGTCCCGTTTCGCGGTACGCCACACCCCTCCCGATGAACAGGACCCCCGTTTCGACCGTAGCGCTCCAACACAAGTCTGTTTCCTCCGTTTTGCGGTACGCCACACCCCTCCTGATCAACAGGACCCCCGTTTCGACTGTAGGAAGTCTGTTTCCTTAGTTTTGCGGTACGCCAGACCCCTCCCAATGAACAGGATCCCGTTTCGATCGTGGCCGGTCGAACACAAGGCCGTTTCCTCCGTTCTGCGGTATGCCAGGCCTCGTTTCCATTGGTTGTTCCGTCCAAGCCCTCTCGATGAACATGACGACGCATTCCGTTCCGACCCAGCCGATTGGCTCCCCATAAACATGACGACGACGCAGTTCCTCCATTCTGACCCAGCCATGTACACGAGCCCTGGCCGTACATATGCACGAGTAGGCGTTCGAGACCCTGCCCGTATGTACGTACGTGGCCGTATTTTCTTTCTTGCACACTGGCCCATGTACGTACGTGTACATGCTACGTGCGCGCCTCTACTACAAGCACGTGCACGCCTCTACATCAACCAGTATGTACGTACACGTTCGTGACCAGAATGACAATGCTACGTACGCTTCGACCAGGTGGGTCCCGACTGTCAGGCACTTCCTTGCCTGTGAAGATGTAGCTGGTGGGTCCCAGCAGTCAGGGGGCGAATCCATTTTTTTTGCTCGGACACACTTCCTTGCGTGCGAAGATGTAGCTGGTGGGTCCCAGCAGTCAGGGGTAAACGTTTTTTTCACGAAATATGGTGGCCGTCCGGTGGGTCCCCGCTGTCAGGTGGAGGAATAATTATTTTGCGCGTAATAAGGAGGCACTTCGTTGTTGATGGACCCAGCTGTCAGCCTCTCCACATACAGTCCACGTCCGATGGAAGCCGTTCCTTGACCATGCCGCGCCGAGAGCACCATGGCGGTGGAAGACGGCGAGGCCTAGGAAGGGGACGACGTGGAGCCGGGGAAGATGCGGCAGTGGAAGCCCGCGCGGAGAGGAGTACGAGGGTTAACTTGTTCGGCTGCGGTGTGAGGCTACCGTCGCCGCAGGGCCTGGCCAGCGGTGGGAATAGTAGGAGGCGATGAGGCCTCCGCGGCAGCACAGCCAGCCACAGGAGGCAGGAGCATGCGGCATGACCGGCGCTGCTTTGGGCGGCTGGAGCAAGAAGACCAGAGGTTGAAGAAGCACTATGGCCGTTGGATGGACATCGTACGGTCACTGGAGCTAGAATCGTTCATATTGACTAAGTTGACAAAGCACACCGTCCCCGTCAACTTAGTAGGCCCACAAGTCAGCCACCCACCAAGGTGGGTCCCAACTAGCAGGGGGAGTATTTATATTTTTCGGCGTAATAAAGAGGCACTTCTGGTGGGTCCGAGCTGACAGTGGGGGGAACATTTTTTCACGAATACAGTGGCCCGTCCGGTGGGTCCCAGTAGTCAGGGGGAAACATTTTTTTCGCCGAATACGATGGCCCATCCAGTGGGTCCCTACTGTCAGGTGGAGGAATAATTATTTTCCGCGTAATAAGGAGGCACTTCCTTGTGGCTGCCGTGGACTCAACTTTCAACCTCTCCACGTATAGTACTCTTCCGATGGAAGTCGTTCCTTGACCACGTTGACCACGCCGCGTCGAGAGCACCAGGGCGGTGGACGACGGCGAGCGGCGAGGCCTAGGAAGGGGACGACGCGGAGCCGGGGAGGACGCGTCAGTGGAAGCCCGCGTGGAGAGGAGTACGAGGGTTCACTGGTTCGGCTATGGTGTGAGGTTGTCGTCACCGCAGAATAACAGGGGGTGTGGGTGAGTGGAGGGATGGCCTGGCCAGCGGTGGGAGTAGTAGGGGGCGGTGAGGCCTCCGCGGCAGCACAGCCGGCCACGGGAGGCAGGATGAAAGTGCAACTATCCCTGGGTGGTTTTGGTAATTCCTAACAACATATAGCTCATTGAGCTAACATTATTCCAAGTTTAATATTTCAGGAAAAGCTCAATGAATGGCATGGCATGGATGAGGAAAGTGGATCCCTCAAAATTATAAGGACAAAAGATTGGCTCAAACTTCAAGATCAAGACTCTCCATTTTATATTTTAGTGATCCAAGATCACATTGAGTCTATAGGAAAAGCCAATACTATCAAAGAGGGATGATGTGTTGTTTAATGAGCCTCTTGCTACATGTGCTTAGTGATATGCTCCAAAACCCTCAACTATCTTCCCACATCCACATATGACCTAAACCAAAAGTCAAACTCGGCCTCACTGATTCTTTCTATCCGGCGCCACCGAGTTTCACATGTCATAGCCACTGCCACAAACCCTAGCAATTTGGTTTCACCGATAGAGATCTCGGTATCACCGATATGGGATTGCAATTTCTCTGTTTCCCTTCGTAACGTTTCGGTCTAACCGAAGTGAGTGACCGGTCCCACCGAGATTGCAATGTGAACTCTCTGTTTCCCTTTCGTAACATTTCGGTCTCACCGAAAAGAGCGAATCGGTCCCACCGAGTTTACCTGACCAACTCTCTGGTTAGCTTATTACCAAAATCGGTCCCACCGAGTTTGTGTAATCGCTCACACCGAGATTATGTTATGACCGAACCCTAACCATATCGGTCCTACCGAGTTGCATCTCAGTCCCACCGAAAATCCTAACGGTCACTAGCTTTGCAAAATCGGTCTGACCGAGTTTAACCATTCGGTCCCACCGTGTTTGGCAGATTGTGTGTAACGGTTAGATTTTGTGTGAAGGCTATATATACCCATCCACCCACTCTTCATTCGTGGAGAAAGCCATCGGAACACATCTACACTTCCAATACACATGTTCTGAAAGAGAACCACCTACACTTGTGTTGAGGTCAAGATATTCCATTCCAACCATATGAATCTTGATCTCTAGCCTTCCCCAAGTTGCTTTCCACTCAAATCTTCTTTCCACCAAATCCATATCCTGTGAGAGAGAGTTGAGTGTTGGGGACACTATCATTTGAAGCACAAGAGCAAGGAGTTCATCATCAACACACCATTTGTTACTTCTTGGAGAGTGGTGTCTCCTAGATTGGCTAGGTGTCACTTGGGAGCCTCCGACAAGATTGTGGAGTTGAACCAAGGAGTTTGTAAGGGCAAGGAGATCGCCTCCTTCATGAAGATCTACCGCTAGTGAGGCAAGTCCTTCATGGGCGACGGCCGTGATGGAATAGATAAGGTTGCTTCTTCGTGCACCCTTCGTGGGTGGAGCCCTCCGTGGACTCGCGCAACCGTTACCCTCCATGGGTTGAAGTCTCCATCAACGTGGATGTACGATAGCACCACCTATCGGAACGACGCCAAAAACATCAGTGTCTCCAATTGCGTTTGAATCCTCCAAACCCTTCCCTTTACATTTTCTTGCAAGTTGCATGCTTTACTTTCCGCTGCTCATATATTCTTTTGCATGCTTGCTTGAATTGTGTGGAGATTGCTTGACTTGTGCTAAGATAGCTAAAATCCGCCAAGAACTAAAATTGGAAAAGGCTAGATTTTTATTTTGTCAAGTAGTCTAATTACCCCCCCCCCCTCTAGACATACTTCCGATCCTACACAGGAGAAGGCGGCACGAGCGGTGCTGCTTTGGGCGGCTGGAGCAAGAAGACCAGAGGTTGAAGAAGCACTACGGCCATTGGATGGGTATCGTACGGTCACTGCAGCTATAATCGTTCATATTGACTAAGTTGACAAAGCCCTTGGTACGCGTCAACTTAGTAGGCCCACAGGTCATCTTCCGAAATGGTGCGCCCAAGGTGTCAGGGGGAGGAATCAGTTTTTGGGCGGGTGAAGCTAGCATATCCGTGATTGAAGAAGAAGCACGGCATCCGTTGGATGGATATCCTACGGCCACTGCTGCTAGAAACGTGTGTTGACTATAATAAGTTGACAAAGCCTTGCATACGCGTCAACTTCTTTTTTTAGGGGACGTGTCAACTTAGTAGGCCCAATAGAGTGTGGCAGAGAACTTATAGCCCATTTGCGATTTGTAAGAATGTACAACCCATTTTTGAATTATAATGGAATTTACTACAACCCATTTACAACTTGTTAAAAGTACAACTCATTTTCTAGCTAGGACAATGATTAATAATTTCAACCAACCGTTCAAGACAGAATTAAATAAAATTTCCCACATTTTGATGGGATCCGAAATATTTTTATCCTGAAATTTCTAGTCAGATTAAATATAAATTTGTATTACGTAAAAATATAATGAAACATTGCGCGCGCAACAATTAAAAATTAAGATTTTCAAAATCCATAAATAATATTTTATAAACTAATTTCGTGCTTGGTGCATTTTTCTATAGTTACTGCCCAGTTTTTATAATTACATCTCATTTATTATTTTTTAAAGCCCATTTTCCTATTAAGCCTAATGCATCTCTCCTAGGAAAGATTTGCAGCCCAGCGAGGCGGAGAATAATAAGTTGACCTTGCCTGGGTATTCCTCAAAAAAACGTATAGCTGTGCTAGCCATTTTCATCTTGAAAAAAATTAATATCTGGGTTAGATATCTGTCATGGGCTAGACGGGCCATAGCGCGCCTAGTTAATACCCTGCTCTCCTCTGAACAACCACGAAAACATCGCCAAGAAAAACTTTGCAGTGCTCACACCTGAAAAACACAAATACTGCTCGAGCTGCTTGGTCCCAGCTGTCGGCCGCACCTTGTGCAATTCTCTCGTTTATATTGACTGCATAGATTGACATTGGTGTGGGACCGTGATGTCAGGAAACCAGGAGGAAGCAAGAAAATATAGTTGTAAATAATAAGGAGGCGTTTGCGTACGTACGTTTATGGCCCTAGTGGGTCCCTACTGTCATCCAGTCAAAATAAAGTCATCTCCTGAATCCTCATGTTCATTGACCATGTTAACAATGCTCGGCACCACGGCGAGCGCAACAACTCGAAGGACGACGGAGAGGGCCTCGCGGGCCCTACGGATGGTCTGATACAGTGCTCGCTGCTCATTCAGAAATCCAGGATCATCAGACACCTATGAGCACCTTCGAGAGACTGAGACGGCATGAAACGGTAAGGCCGCGCTTGGGAGCTCCGGTTTATTTCACACCTGTATTAAGATACAAGTGTAATTTACTCGTCATCGGAAACAACGCGTAAAATACAGGCGTAATGAAACCGAGGGCCCGAGGTCTATAAGTAAAACCGGCGGGTTACGCGTGTAATTTGAGAGACCGGTGTATATTTTACTAGTCGAAATTGACCAACCAAGCGCTTCGCCCGAGACCATCTGCTTTTATTTACAAGCATCAGTTTTACAAGCGGTTTTGGTTGGGAAACGACGATCCAATCAGGGCCTAAGATGATGAGTTGGTCGGAAGATTATATGGTTTCACGTCTAACCTACCCGACTTGTCGTATAGGCTATGAATGAAAGATAAGACGATGAACTTCTTAAGCATGGAAACAACAGAAGAGGATGATCTTCCTAACAAGCAAATCACTGGCATTAGATCAACATGCAAAGCAATACGAAGCATTATTCTCAGGAGGCACGGTGAACAGCTCGTGATGCTGCATGCCACAACATTCCAAGCTCAACTTTGCAATCAAACACAAGTCCTGGCATTACATAGACAATATTCAGAACAAACTCTTAAAATATCTTACATATGTCAACATTCATGTGACTATGCATCTCAGCAGAGTAAATATTTACTTCTGAACTGAAGCTAGGAATAGGAAAAAATGATCGACGTTGCTCATAGCAAAGGGCGTCCCACTCAAAAATATCAAATGCATGTCTTTTGGCTAACAGCAATGAGCAAAAATTGACAAGGTTTTCCAATACCAATATAGTAAACTAATGTCAACTTTGACAAGCTTTTCCGATTCAAAATATGTAATGCCTATGATTGTGGAACGGGCAGGGTTTGTCATTAGTTTGTCATCTGATAGTCCTGTGGCTCAAGGTGACGATGAATGATTAGAGAACCATTCGATGTATTGTGCATGATGAAGTATTATGGACATTTTGTGACGTTCCTCTAAAATAAAGCTGAGCATCCCTGTGGATTTCGTATTTATATGCTGCCAGAAAACAAAGACACGTCAGCACACACATGAATATTGGCCCCAGTGTCAACCCACCAATCGGTGGACTAACAAACTGAAAGTACGGTAAACAGATTACCATACCCAGATGCCCCATCATTGGTGCTTAGAGTGACATTGACAGACTTGGAGTCCTGTCCTGACTTCTTGGTACTTGTTTGGGCACTTGTTTGCCCAGTGTTCCTCCGAACCACAAGTAAAGCAGCTGTCGGTGTTAAAACCGGCGGATCTCAGGTAGGGGGTCCCGAACTGTGTGTCTAGGCGGATGGTAATAGGAGACAAGGGACACAATGTTTTTACCCTGGTTCGGGCCCTCTCGATGGAGGTAAAACCCTACTCCTTCTTGATTAATATTGATGATATGGGTAGTACAAGAGTAGATCTACAACGAGATCAGAGAGGCTAAACCCTAGAAGCTAGCTATGGTATGATTGTTGTTCGTCCTATGGACTAAAACCCTCCGGTTTATATAGACACCGGAGAGGGCTAGGGTTACACAGACTCGGTTACCACGGAAGGAGATCTACATATCCGTATCGCCAAGCTTGCCTTCCACGCCAAGGAAAGTCCCATCCGTACACAGGATGAAGTCTTCAATTTTGTATCTTCATAGTCCAAGAGTCCGGCTATCCGGACACCCCCTAATCCAAGACTCCCTCAGTAGCCCCTGAACCAGGCTTCAATGACGACGAGTTCGGCGCGCAAATTGTCTTCGGCATTGCAAGGCGGGTTCCTCCTCCGAATACTTCGTAGAAGATTTTGAACACAAGGATAGTGTCCGGCTCTGCAAAATAAGTTCCACATATTGCCATAGAGAGAATAATATTTACACAAATCTAATCTGCTGACGTACTCCGTCGTGTGACATCACACCACGGTCAAGTCTTTCTTCGAACCGTTTTACTATTCCACCTCAGCGCGTTTAGCGAGGCGGTTTCCTTGGCACGTCTTGTTGAAGCAGAGATCGTGTCCCCTTATTCCGGGATTCTCATCAATACGGGCGTGGATAACCCAACCGCGCCATTGATTACGGCACTTTAGAGATAAGCGAGTTTTACCAGGCTGGTGGGGACACGTAGTTTCGTCCGCCCATATAAGGGGATAAGGATCCACCTTTTCACCTACGCCTTCTTCCTCCTTTGCTCATCCATTTTCACACACTCGAGCTCCAGCGCCCAAGTCCGCATTCCCCACCTCAACCTTCTCCAACCATGTCCGGAGCGGGAGGCAAGTGGATGGTCTCCTCTGTCATGGAGGGAGATGTCAAAAAGTTGAGGAGAGTCGGATACCTGCCCAACGACATCGCGCACCGGCTCCCCGATGAGGGGCAGCTCATCCCCACCCCCAGGCCCCATGAGAGGGTCGTCTTCCTTACCCATTTCCTTCGCGGACTGGGATTCCCCCTCCATTCATTCGTCCAGGGGCTCATGTTCTATTACGGCCTGGACTTCCATGATCTGGCCCCAAACTTTATCCTCAACATCTCGACGTTTATCGTCGTGTGCGAGGCCTTCCTCTGCATCCGGCCCCACTTCGGCTTATGGCTGAAGACCTTCAACGTCAAGCCGAAGGTTGTGGGCGGCTGCCAGGCGGAGTGCGGAGGCGCCATGGTGGGCAAGATGCCCAACGTCCTATGGCTCGAGGGCTCCTTTGTGGAGACAATAAAGGGGTGGCAATCGGGGTGGTTCTACATCACCGAGCCGCGTGACTCTAAATGGGTCGCAGCCCCCGAGTACCGATCCGAAGCCCCTACGCGGCTCACCTCCTGGAAAGAGAAGGGCCTGTTGTGGGGTAGTGCGGAGGAGGTGACCGGACTCCAAACGTGTGTCCGGAACCTGGTGAGCAAGAAGCTCAAGCTAGTCAATGTAGTCCAGGTTATGCTCGTCCGCCGGATCCTCCCGTGTCAACAACAGGCTTTCAATTTATGGGAGTTCGACTCGGCCCAGCATCGAACTCTGAGCCGGCTCTTCGACACAACGTACGAAGATGCCTGGAAGGTGCTGTTCAAGGGTGCCGAGGCTCCTGCTTCCGCCACTTGGGATCATGGATTTTCCGCGCAGCGTCAAGCCAACGCGGTAAGCTATTTTACCTCTTACAGGATACTTGTCTTTCATAGTTTGACTCTATGTGGGATCTAAACTCCCGTGCCTTTGACAGGATTGGCAGGAGACGTCCGGGCAGATCAGCTATCCGGCTCCTTTGGCCGAAGACCCAGCAGACGCTCGCTTGGCAAAGCTGCTAGTTCCGGCACCCTACGTGGTGCCGGAAAAGAAGGCCAAGAAGAAGGCCACAGGAACCCGGAAGAGTTCCCGGCGCTCGGTGGAGTCGGACTCATCGTCCGATGACTCCGAGGCGGACTCCTCCCACGAAGACGGGGAGGAGGAAAGAGAGGTCTCTCCCCCAGCGGGGGGAGAGAAGAAAAGGAAGGCCGCCCCAACTGGGGAGGCCGGAGGGTCCAAGAAGGCGAAGACCCTCCCTCCGGACCAACGCCAGTGACAGTGAGGAGGAGTGGCCGTCCAGGGCCAAGCCCCTGGCGAAGTCGTAAGTATTCGGACACCAGAGTGACTCATAGTGTTCCTTTATTGCAAAACTTTCCTAACGCCGAATATAATCGTGTAGTCCGGCCCGAGACCGTCTCGACGTATCTTCGAGCGGCTCCTTGGATTTGTCGAATGTGAATAGCTTTTCACTTCCGGCCGCTACCTCCCCTCCCCCTACGGACGACGCCGAGGTGTTGTCCCAAAAGGTTCCAAGACAAGGGGAGGTGGTCCTAGAGGCGCCGTAAGGCGACCTCCCGGACTCCAGGAGCAAAAGGGACAAAAACCCCAAGGGCTCCAAGCCTGGCCCTGGGCCGGACACCTGGCGGCGTTCTGGGAACGGGGGTCCCCAGACTTGCCTGCCTGCGGCCTGCGGCGTGGTTCGAATGGAGGCCCAGTACGGCCCACCTTCGTCAATACAAGACTCAAGACCCTCGTGAGGGGCCAAGCCTCGTGGGGAGGACGATGCAATGCTTCCTCGGGCGCGGCCTCCTCAGGTTGGCTCATGAGGAGGCGGAGATATCAAGGCAGGGTACCTCGCGAGGTGCCCATGACGCAAGCCATGACGACCAAGGGTGCTAGGCGGGCGCCAGACCGCACAGTGTCCTCCCCTTTCCTCTTTGGTGCAAAGGGGGCAAGGGCAGGCGAGAGGATCAAGCAAAGGCATCTATTTCGATGCAACGAGACCAAGACCAGTCCAACGGTGGGAATGAGCTCATCGTGGAGCCCAGGACGGCGTCATCACAGGGCCTTTGGCAGGCGAGGACCAACTTTGGTCAGGATAAGTGTACTGTATGTTCCCCTTCGAATTGGCCAATTGTTGGTGCCCTTCCTGCTCAATATTTGGGAAGAGGCCCATGGCCTTTGCCTATAAATACGACTAGCCACCCCCGAGGGTAGAGGCACCTAGCATCCGGGATCCGGGCATCTAGAGAGAGGAAGGGGTGTTCATCTTGCATCCATCATCTGGTATCCAGAACCCAAGCAAAGAGAGAGAGAGAGAGAGAGAGAGAGACGGCCGAACTCCCCTAGCAGTTCATCGTCCCAGTTACAACACACCCTCGTGAGGCTGTTCATCTTTGTACTGTTGATCTTCATCAGCCCAAGAGGCAATCCACCCACCACACTAGAGTAGGGTATTACACCACACCGGTGGCCCGAACCAGTATAAACTCTGTGTCTTTTGTGTTGTTCTTTGGGTTGTTTAGATCCTTGCGAGACGGAGAGGTAGAGGGCAGAATCTCCGCGCGCACTCCAGAGTTCGAACCTCAAGGGTCTGCCGGAACCCACGATCCGACATTTGGCGCGCCAGGTAGGGGTGCGCTGGAATCTGTCTTCCACCGCTCCGTCCTCCTCCGACCGTCGCATCCATGTCTGACGCTCGTCGGGCCCTTGCCGAGCGCCGGGCCGCCATCGCTTCCCACGTCGCCCAGATAGCTCCCGTCGGCGGGTGTCCTCGTCATTCCCCGTCGCCTGCCGTCAACGCCGCCAGCGGCCCGGCAGGAAACGAGCAACAAGCATCGTCTCAGCACCCATCCGTGCGGCGAGACGGCCGCACCGCTACTCCGTCACTCACGCCAGCTGGCTCTTCGTCCCACGCGCTCCGCGCGCCCTTGGAGGCTCGAGCTGCACTCATCGCCGCAAACGAGCTCCTGTGCTACCGTCCCGTCGACGACGTCTACGAAGAGTGGCTCGACCGCGTCGCTGAGCTCGTCCGCGCCGTAGGGGGCTCTCCTGCACCGTCCGCTCCGCTGCGCCACACCCCGCCCCGCGCGGGCAATGAAGCTCCGGGGGCGTACCAGCCACCTCCGCTCCAAGAAGACGCCATGGCTCCAAGGCGCATGGCCCCTGGGCGGAACCCGCTCCGTCAGGCGCCAGCCCAGCAAGAATGGAGCTGCCAAGAAGTCCCTCGACCGCGAGAGGCTGCCCGGGCGCTCCCCGCTCCGGTTCGCCGCGACCCTGCTCCAGCTCCGGCACGACAAGACCCTGCGCTGCTCCCAGCTGCAGCGCAAGGGGGCTCGCAAGGCCAAGCTCTCCCTCAACCAAATCCTCCCGTGGCCACCGTGGGCTGCCGCGCCTACACCACTGAGCTGCGTAGCGTCGCGTGGCCCGGCAAGTTCAAGCCGGACCTGCCTCCTCGCTACGACGGCACGACTGATCCCGCCGAGTTCTTCCAGCTCTACGAGCTGGGCATCGAAGCTGCCAGCGGGGATGAAAAGGTCATGGCGAACTGGTTCCCCATGGCGCTGAAGGAAGGAGCTCGCACCTGGCTCCTGAATCTCGCTCCAGGCACGATCTCCTCCTGGGAGCAGATGCGCACCCGTTTCATTGCCAACTTCCAAGGTACTCGCGACTGGCCGCCCGCCGTGAGCGACATGCGCCGCATCAAGCAGCAACCTGGGGAGACCCTGCAAAAGTACATCCAGTGCTTCAACAGTGCGCGCCTCAAGATCCCCAAGGTGTCTGAGGAAGCCATCATCTCAGCCTTCTCCGATGGCATGCGCGACGCCAAGATGAAGGAGGAGCTGGCGATGCATGAAGACCTCTGCACCTCCCTGGAGTTGTTCAACTTGGCGACTAAGAGCGCCAGGGCTAAGGAGGGACGTCTCTCCCTCCTCGAGCTGCCCGCCGCAGATCCAGAAGAGAAGAAGCCCAAGGCCAAGGACGTGAAGTGCAAGGGGGCTGCCGTACTCGCGGCAGAACCGGACACCAAGCGGGGCAAAGATCTACCCGAATCCTCCAGGGGCAGCCGGTAGTGTGTGTACCACGACCTCCACACCCAGAACACCAACGAATGCCAAGAACTTCACGCTGTAAGAGAAGGAAGGATCGGCCGTCGCCCTGACCACGCCGACCGAGGCTACGGCCGAGGAGGAGGAAGAAACCCGGGACGCTAGGAAGATCGCGGCCCGCGCCAGAGGTGGCGCGACCAACCTCGCGAGGACCGCTGGCGGGACCTGCCTCGCGAGGGGGACTGGAGGGATCAGCCTCGTGAGGACCGCCCTCATGGCAACCTGGGCCTCCCTCCACTGCCGCCTTAGCCAAGGAGGAACGAAGACCGCCATCAAGACGAGGGGCCTGGGGGCTTCCAAGAGCAGCGCACGATCGCCTGCATCCTAGGCGGAGCTCAAGCCCCAGCCTCCCAACGCATCTTCAAGCAGTTTGCCCGCGAAGTCAATGCAGTCCTCCCCAAGCTCGAAGGAACGCGCCCCCTCAAGTGGTCGGCGTGCGCCATCATGTTCAGCTCAGCAGATCAGCTCAAGTGCGCGGCCACAGCCGGGGTCCTTTCGATGCTTTGCCCCCCAATCATCAGCAACGTGCTGGTCATGAAGACCCTTATCGATGGTGGAGCAGGGCTCAACGTCCTGTCCGTGGAAACATTCGACAACCTCCAAGTGCCCTATGACCAGCTTCAGCCAACCAAGCCTTTCTCCAGAGTCACCGACGGTTCCACGGTCCCGATCGGGCAGGTCCGCCTCCCTGTCACCTTCGGGACCCGCAGCAATTACCGCACCGAGCTCATCGACTTTGACGTCGCTCACATCCGCCTGTCGTACAACGCCATCCTCGGGTACCTAGCGCTGGCCAAGTTCATGGCCGTAACTCACCACGGCTACAATGTCCTCAAGATGCCAGGGAGTTGCGGCGTCATCATGGTGCCATGTGAAGAGAGGGATGCAGTGTGTTCCCTGGAGCGAGCCTTTCAGGCCGCGTCACTAGAAGACCCAGATCGCGGGAGCAGGAGGCTTCCCGAGACCACACCCAAGAAGAAGAAGATGTCTCGAGGCTTTGCCCTTCAGGAGGCAGGGCCCTCATGGCCGAGCCTGCCCAGGGGGACCCTCCTTCCGTCGCATAGGAAGGCGCGCCCGGCGCCCTCCTCAGGCAGGGCTCGGGGGCTCTCACCTTGAGGGCCACTGACCTAGCCAGGGTCACGAGGGAGGCTCTTGGGCACCTCGTGGAGGCGTGCTTAGACGCATGTTTCCCTCAAGAAGGAGCGAAGCAAGCAGAGTCAGACCAACAGGAGTTCATTAAACAGGCCATTCAGGAACCACAGGAGTCGAGAATCATGAGAGGTTGCCATCGCTTACCGGCTGTGGCTCCCCATCCAGGCAAGGATGGTGGGCTGCGTGTCTGCATCGACGTACCAGGGCTCAATCAAGTCGCCATGACAGAGTGCCTCTAGCCCTCACAATTGGGGCGTTGCGGAGGTCCACCCCACAGCTATGTTCGCATGCCCTACGGCTTGCCGAGCGTGGCTGCTGCGTACCAGCGCCTCATGAGGGGCATCATGGAGACTCAGGAAGACAGGCGATCCGCAGTCCTGGCGGAGATGGAGATGATTCGCAGGGAGCCACCAGCGCCTCCGGAGCCTCCCGAGGCCCTAGGGCCCGGGGGCTCGTGAGGATCTCCTCCCGCAGCCAACCGAGTCTGCCGCACCAATGCCATTTCATCGTCGACATCTTCAGGTGACATCTTTCAAGCTTCATTCCCAGCTGGGAGCGCCCTCCTAGGGCTGCATTACTCCCAGGTCGCGTGGGTCCGTCCCTGCGGCGTGTATCCCTTTTTAGTTTTCGATCGTTAGCCTGCTTTGTTGGGGGCGCCCTTCGGGCTGCATCATCCCCAAGCCGCTTGGGCTAGGCCTAGTGGCGTGTATCTCCCTTGCGTTTATTTCCAACTATGCGTTCGTCTATCATGCTTGATCAATTGATGCCTATCATGCTTGATCACTTGATGCCTGTCCAGTACAACTTTTCTTCTCCATGTCGACCACTTGCACGTTAAAGGGGGGGTGCCTGAGCATCGCGACTCAGGGCTCTTACCGGCTCTCCAGCCCTCTCACCCTCTGGCCTTGTCCACGGCATTGCGACCTGGCATACCAGCGACGGCTGAGACAAGCTCAAGGGCCGGGACCCGAGGACGTAGAGTGCCGGCATCTAACCAAATTTTGCAGGAACACATCTCAAGATACGGCCCAGTGCCAGGCGCAGCCCGCCTAGAGGTAGGGCCTCGTGAGTCCCGCGCTGGCTCACGGGTGCCCAGACACACCTCATCTAGCCCAACCAACGAGCTTTTAAGCAACTAACGGTCGACTAATGACTGTCAAGGCAGCCCTTTCTTATTTCTGTGATGAGTCTGCAGGACCCTTGGAGGGAGTTGCGCTAACCGAGGCCCTCACGGAGTCTTCTTCACCCTCGCCCGCGCGAACCGCTTGCGCGTTAAAGGGGGAGCGCCTGAGCATCGCGACTCAGGGCTCTTACCGGCTCTCCAGCCCTCACCCTCTGGCCTTGTCCACGGCATCGCGACCTGGCATAACAGCGACGGCTGAGACAAGCTCGAGGGTCGGGACCCGAGGACGTAGAGCAGAAAGGGGAGCAGAGGCGAGGGGGAGGGGACACGCAAGGACCACACCAAGAAACTCCATTCTAACTACACCGCGGACCCGACGATGCGTTGGAAACAACCCCTCATCCTCTAGATAAGTCACCATCCAGAGCACTGGCTACCATGGCACTACCCCCGCACCCAATGCAATTCCGTACCAGTGACGTCGTTTCCCTTTCTCATCGAGCGACGGCTGCTTGGGCGCCAAAGAGGACCTCCTGAGCATCGCGACTCAGGGGCTCTTACCGGACCCCGGGTCGCTCACCTCCTGGCCTTGACCACGGCATCGCGACCTGGCATACCAGCGACGGCTGACGCCGCCTTGGGACTGGGACCTGTCGACGCAGAGCACCAAGCCCACGCGAGGTTCGAAAGGGAAGACTAAGCTACGACGGAATTAGCGACCCGCACCGTTCCATAGCAAAAGTCACGTATTAACAGGAAGGATCACAGACACCTTACAAGCCCCCACGGGGCGCAGTAAGATTCCTTGCAGGAAACGGATCCTAAGGGATGCTATCTACACGCGCCCCAGCAGACGACGCCATCATCAACAGTGGGCCGTCAGGCACCGGCGCCAACCCCATCCAGATCAGAGTCGGCGGCGGCCGAGCGAGCCCGCCCTGCTCCGGGAGCGGCGCTGGCTCGCGGGCTCGTAGCTGTCGCCGCTCGTCTCCGGAGTCGCGAAGACCTCGCTGGGGTCGCAGGATCCTCTGGCGCTTCCGCCGCTTGTGGAGCTATCCAGGGGACGGTTGGTGGGCCCAGTCGTCGCCATCGCGAGGTCCTGGCCACCTCTCCTGGGGAAGCACTCAAGCCGGCGCCCGCTCGCGTCGAAGACCTTGAAGAACATCACCGAAGCGCCATCATACTCCAGGTGGATCGTGAGGGTGCCCCTTGCTCTGCAGCCCCGAGCGATCTCGCTCCAGCCATGAGTCATGAAGACCTCGCCTGAGGCGAGCATCGCGACCTCTGCCTCGGTCGCGGGGGTGCTGCAGTCGGCGTGGTGCAGCCACAACTCCAGGAGCCTTCCCTGTGTGAAGACGGAGGCGAAGAAGGAAGGAAAGCGAATCCAAGTTCGCGGAGGCATGGCGGCGTGGAGCACGAGCTCGCGGGAGGAGCCCTCGGCATGGACTCCAGGCGGTACGACCAACACCTTCGTGACCCGGCGGCGACGGCGCCTGCTGCCGGGATCGACGTCGCCCCCTCCAAGGCCCTCGGCGTGGGCAAATAAGGGAAGCGAAAACCCCGGCGGAGGCCGCTCGTACCAAGGCCTTGACACCACCTAGAGATCTCCTTCGTCTCGGCTGCGAGGGGCAATTCGCTTCTTCGGCGGAAGCGGGTTTGGCACTTTTTGGAGAGCTTTTCCCTTCTCCGCCGCAGAGAACCGGCGAATCGGGGCCATCGCACCAAGAGGGAGAAAGAATCAAGGCGAAGGAGAAAACAAGAAGGGATGGACTGGAAGGGCAGGCGCGGTGCCGTACTTATAGCCAGCGGAGGCCAACCGTCGGCCTCCACGATCACAGGTAATCATGACACGATTTGCATACAGGGACTTGTCCAATCCGCGCGATCCTCGAGGCGTCGTGGGGAAGCGGAGACGCCCATGCCCAATCAACCGCCACGCGGCGCCCAAGGCCGCAGGCTGTTAGGGCCCGCGGTGCTTCGCCCTTACCCTTTCGCCTCTCGGCACGGCCAAGTCCGGGCGCACCTTGGGCCCGGGGGCTACTGTCGGCGTTCTGGGAACGGGGGTCCCCAGACTTGCCTGCCTGCGGCCTGCGGCGTGGCTCGAATGGAGGCCCAGTACGGCCCACCTTCGTCAATACAAGACTCAAGACCCTCGCGAGGGGCCAAGCCTCGCGGGGAGGACGACGCAACGCTTCCTCGGGCGCGGCCTCCTCAGGTTGGCTCATGAGGAGGCGGAGATATCAAGGCAGGGTACCTCGCGAGGTGCCCATGACGCAAGCCATGACGACCAAGGGTGCCAGGCGGGCGCCAGACCGCACAGTGTCCTCCCCTTTCCTCTTTGGTGCAAAGGGGGCAAGGACAGGCGAGAGGATCAAGCAAAGGCATCTATTTCGGTGCAACGAGACCAAGACCTGTCCAACGGTGGGAATGAGCTCATCGTGGAGCCCAGGACGGCGTCATCACAGGGCCTTTGGCAGGCGAGGACCAACTTTGGTCAGGATAAGTGTACTGTATGTTCCCCTTCGAATTGGCCAATTGTTGGCGCCCTTCCCGCTCAATATTTGGGAAGAGGCCCAAGGCCTTTGCCTATAAATAGGACTAGCCACCCCCGAGGGTAGAGGCACCTAGCATCTAGGACCCGGCATCTAGAGAGAGGAAGGGGTGTTCATCTTGCATCCATCATCTGGTATCCAGAACCCAGGCAAAGAGAGAGAGAGAGAGAGAGAGAGAGAGAGAAGGGCGGCCGAACTCCCCTAGCAGTTCATCGTCCCAGTTAGAACATGCCCTCGCGAGGCTGTTCACCTTTATACTGTTGATCTTCATCAGCCCAAGAGGCAAACCACCCACCACACTGGAGTAGGGTATTACACCACACCGGTGGCCCGAACCAGTATAAACTCTGTGTCTTTTGTGTTGTTCTTTGGGTAGTTTATATCCTTGCGAGACGGAGAGGTAGAGGGCAGAATCTCTGCGCGCACCCCAGAGTTTGAACCTGAAGGGTCTGCCGGAACCCACGATCTGACAACACCGCACCGGAACCTTCAAAGGTTCCGGAGTCCGGCAGGCGGCCCCCTAAGAAGAAGGGCAAGCCTACGACACCGGTGACCTCCGTCCAACCGGAGGCGACGGATAACTTGTTGGAGGTGCTTAACGGTGCCTCCATCGACGAGGAGCACCGCACTATTATGAGTGCGGTGATCCAGAAGGTTTAGTCCGCCAAGAGCGGGCTGACCGAAACCTGTGACAGCCTGTTGACAGGCTTTGAGGTATGTGAAAAATATGTGAAAATATTACCGCATAGACAGTAGCCCCTGATGCTCTATTTGGCGTTCGGAAAGAAAAGCCGAATAGCGGCTCTAATAACATTCGCAGGAGTCTAACAGAATTAAGTCAATATGCATATGCAGGCTTCGCTACTGGCCTCTGCTGCACTGACTGAGGAGGTGGATGCGCTGAAGCAGAGCCTCGAGCGGTCCGAGCAAGAGCTTGGCCTTGCCAAGAAGGAGCTCGGGGAAAAATAAGGTAAGTAATACCTTGTGGAGTATAATATAAAAAGATGTAGTTGCAAAAAATGACAGGATCGCTATTGGTGTCATAGGGGCCACGACTGAGGTGGCGAACCTTAGGCAAGCGCTATCCGAGGCTGAAAAGAGGGCAGCCACGGAGCGCACCGAGCGGGAGAAGCATGAGGCGTGGGTTGGCGAGGTGCAGCAAGAGCTCCAGGCTCTCGTGAAAAAACATGAGAGTTTGGAGCTTGACTCAAAGACGCGAGGGTCCGAGCTCGCGACGGCCCTTGAAAGCGCCAAATATGCCAAGGCCGAAGCCCAGAAAGCCCTCTAGGAAGTTGAGGCGATGAAGAAGATAGCGGCGGGTAAGGCATTCTTTATGCAAAGCAATCATGTGAAAGTGAATTACTTGTTACTTACCCGAGTTCGGAACTCTCCAGGAGCATTCGCAGATTTGCCCCGTAGCGTGTCAGATGCCGCCGCTTTCTACCAAGCTGAGGAGGGCATCTCGACGGAGAAGGTGTTCTGGTCTCAGTACGCTGAGGCCGGACACCCGGTGCCTTTGAGCGACCAGTTGAAACAACTGGTCGAGCTCCACAAGGTGGCCGAACAGGCCATGAACGGCCTTATAGTTCGGCTGTGGCCTGGAGAGGCCCTGCCTGGGAGCTATTTCGGGCTGGTGAGGCGGCTGGTGGATGCCTGTCCATGGCTTGAAGTCATCAAGCGCTCCGTCTGCATCGAGGGTGCCCATAGGGCGCTTGCCCGTGCTAAAGTGCACTGGGGCAAATTGGATGATGTGAAGCTTGTGAAGGACGGGCCGCTGCCGGGCAAGGAGCATCGCCACCCCGAGATGTACTATGAGGGCGTCCTGAAGGGTGCCCGCCTTATGGCGGACGAATGTTCGAAAGATGTAATATTTGAGTAAAACATGTTCGCTTTATCCTGTGCGCTGAAAATTTGTTCGTATGTGCTATGCAATGCTTGTTTAATTTAAAATATTACCTTCTATGCGGCCGTTTATTAAATTTGAGAGATGGCGAGTCGTCGGCTTCGGCCCCCATGCCACGAGTGCTGGGGTGTTCGGGATAAACCTGAGCACTCTTTTTCCCATTCTTGGGTCCTTCGAGGGAGGTGCTCAGCACAACAAACAAGGCAATCGGACTATAATGCGTTATCACTCTCACTTAGCCAGAGAATTCTATAATTTTAAATTTCGGCGAAGCCCCTAGTGTTCGGAAGACCGAGTTCGGGGCGCTATACACGCCTAGGCCGGACAAAGCCGACTCCTCACTCTAAGCGGCATAAGTCTTTAGGGACTCGAAACCTCCCGAACAGCGACCAGCTCTCGCCCTATCATGACAGTCAGTTTTAGCTTTCTCTACTGAGGTGCTTAGCCCAGCTCAACTGGGGCACAATCGTAGTAGTTCTCCCAGCGCTACCTTAGCTGATATAGCGGAATGTAAGGTACCAAAACATGGGAGCCGGGCAAACCCAACTATTGACCAAAGACATCATTCGGAGCTTATGCATATAATGCTATAAGTACGGAGGGCCGCACTTGCGAAAGTGTTCAAACTTCTCACGCCATATTATGGGGTGCTTGAGCCCCTGGCGTATTGACCGTACCAGAGTGTACGGGTGCTAAATGTCATGAGTGAACATATATATTGAAAAAGAAATGAATAGAGAATGCAGTAATGAGCTGAAGCTAAGCATTGTTTATTTTGAAATGCTGCTGTAAAAGCAGAACGATACAAATAGTGTGATAAGCAAGAGATGGGACTATTTGACATGTCCCCCTCCAGGGGCGAGCTGCGAGACGATATGTAAGACATGTATTTTGCTCGTTATAGAGACCACCTGGGAATTCGACGTAGCTTTCTGCCTCCTTGGTTGTTGCATCGTGTGTTCGGCGATTGTATTACCGGACAGGCCTTCCGGATGATGGAGTCCTGAAAATAAGAAAACATGAAGAAATCGGGATCCCCTAGTGCGGTTGAGCCGCATTTAGGGCATGCCATGGCCGTGCCCCTCCCCCTATGCCCATGGAATTTTCAGAGCGTAGTTATGTACGCGTGGTACTGATTTCGCAGTTTCGCGAGGGCTGGGGTTGGGGCCGATTGCTACACTTGCTCGGAACGTGCCAGGCGGTCTTGTTGTAGGTTACTCCGGGCGCGCTTGACGGTGTCCGGACGTTTAGAAGTCGGACATGAGAATTGCCTTGAGAGGCTGCTCTGTACTTCCGCTGCCAGTGCCGCCGTATGCTCCTCCGTTCGGAGAGAGCGTTTGGTGTTTCCATTGACCGTGATGACTCCTCGAGGGCCTGGCATCTTGAGCTTGAGGTATGCATAGTGCGGCACCGCATTGAACTTTGCAAATGCGGTTCGTCCGAGCAGTGCGTGATAGCCACTACAGAACGGGACTATGTCGAAGATTAACTCCTCGCTTCGGAAATTATCCGGGGATCCGAAGACCACTTCAAGTGTAACTGAACCTGTACAGTTGGCCTCTACACCTGGTATGACGCCCTTAAAGGTCGTTTTTGTGGGTTTAATCCTTGAGGGATCTATGCCCATTTTCCGCACTGTATCCTGATAAAGCAGGTTCAGGCTGCTGCCATCGTCCATAAGGACTCTAGTGAGGTGAAATCCGTCAATGATTGGGTCTAGAACCAATGCGGCGAATCCGCCATGACGGATGCTAGTGGGGTGGTCCCTTCGATCAAAAGTGATCGGGCAGGAGGACCATGGGTTGAACTTTGCGGCGACTGGCTCCAACGCATATACGTCCCTAAGTGCACGCTTCCGCTCCCGCTTGGGGATGTGGGTTGCATATATCATGTTCACCGTCCGCACTTGTGGGGGGAAGCCCTTCTATCCACTATTGTTCGGCGGCCGGGGCTCTTCGTCCTCATCGCTATGCAGCCCCTTGTCTCTATTTTCGGTATTTAACTTATCGGCCTGCTTGAACAACCAACAATCCCTGTTGGTGTGATTGGCTGGCTTTTCGGGGGTGCCATGTATTTGGTACGAGCGGTCGAGTATTCGGTCCAAACTGGACAGGCCCGGAGTGTTTCTTTTGAATGGATTTTCCCGCTGACCGGGTTCAGAGCCTCTGAATCCGGCATTAACTGTCGTATCCTCTGCATTGTCGCTGTTAATGCGGCGCTTGTGCTTGTTGCGACGCGGCCTGCCATTGCTGTCCTTGGTATCCGAATTACCAGGGCTCTTGGTCATGTTGTTGCTACGAATCAGCCAACTGTCTTCTCCCGCGCAAAAGCGGGTCATGAGTGTCGTGAGGGCTGCCATAGATTTCGGCTTTTCCTGTCCGAGGTGCCGGGCAAGCCACTCGTCACGGATTTTATGCTTGAACGCTGCTAGGGCCTCGGCGTCCGGACAGTCGACGATTTGATTTTTCTTGGTTAAGAACCGTGTCCAGAATTGTCTGGCAGATTCATCTGGCTGCTGAATTATGTGGCTCAGGTCATCAGCGTATGGTGGTCGCACATAGGTGCCCTGGAAATTGTCGAGGAATGGAGCTTCCAGGTCCTCCCAACAACCAATTGATTCTGCTGGCAAGCTGTTAAGCCAATGACGAGTTGGTCCTTTAAGCTTGAGTGGGAGATATTTGATGGCGCGTAGATCATCACCGCGGGCCATGTGGATGTGAAGGAGATAGTGCTTGATCCATATCACAGGTTCTGTTGTGCCATCGTAGGATTTGATGTTTACGGGTTTGAGACCCTCTGGGATTTGATGATCCATTACTTCATCTGTGAAGCATAGTGGGTGTGCGGCACCTCTGTATTGGGCTATATCGCGACATAGCTCAAATGAGCTTTGTCTGCTGTGTTCGGCCCGACCGGATTTACTGTATCCGGTGTGACGGTTATCGTCACATGTCGTGGGGCGCCCACGCGATCCTTAGATTGATCTTGTTTGCCTTGCCTTGTCCTCCAACATATCGCGCAGGTCTGGCGCGTTTCCCCGTGCCTTGGTATGTTTTGAGCGACGCCGGGGTGCGGCTTGAGTGGAGGGCCGAGAGGCCTCTCTGTCATGGCCGCGAGGTGGCCGATCAGCCGCATCATGCGCTGGTGATGTAGGTTTAAGTGCTTCCTCCTCCAATCGGGGTAGCAACCTGCGCTTTGGGTAGCTCTTGGAGGGGCGTTCGAGTTCGTATTCCTCGGCCGCAAGGATTTCAGTCCATTTGTCGGCTAGCAAATCTTGATCAGCTCTAAGCTGTTGCTGTTTTTTCTTAACGCTACTCGCCGTGGCCATAAGCCCGCGCTTAAAGCGCTCTTGTTCGAAGGGATCCTCAGGCATGACAAATTCGTCATCACCGAGGCTTGCCTCGTCTTCAGAGGGAGGCATGTAGTTATCATCCTCTTCCTCTCTGTCTAACGCCCGCTCAGGGGGGCTGGCCTCTCCATCCTCCTGTGCTTAGTCTTGCTGGAGGGAGTTGTCTTCGGCACTGTCCGAGGTGTTATTATCTCCCGTGCCGGTATCACCGTTTTTGGTTTGGCGGGACTTAGAGAGGCGCCGCTGACACCGACGCTTGCGTTGCTTCTTGGAGGGGCCATCCCCCGTTGTTTCGTCGCCATTGCCTTCTTTGGGTGTGTCCACCATATATATATGTCATATGACGAGGTGGCTTTCCAGTGCCCTATAGGCACTGGTTCATGTTCGTCTCCTACATCATCGTCCATACCGTCGATGTCTTCGGATTCAAAATCTAGCATGTCGGTTAAATCGTCGACAGTGGCTACGAAGTGGGTGGTGGGTGGGAATCGAATTTCTTCATCGTCCGCATCCCAATCCTGTTGGCCGTAATCCGGCCAGGACTCCCCTGACAAAGAGAGAGACTTTAGTGAGTTCAGAATATCGCCGAAGGGCGAGTACTGAAAGATATCCGCGGCGGTGAATTCCATGATCGGCGGCCAATCGGATTCAATTGGAAGGGGGCGGAGAGTTCGGAGTCCAGATAAGAGTCCGGCACCTTGGAGTCAAGGGCTTCGCAGAGGATAAGGATGGTGTTCGGCTCAATCGCCGTTGAGACTGCAGCCCCGGAGGCGGTGTCTAGCCACCCTTCCTCGATCGGCGCAGTTGGCTCCGAGCAAAGGGTCGGAGCTAACGCGGGTGCGGCCTCCAGGGCACTATTCGGTGGCAGAGTTAGGTCAAGTCCATCATGACAGTGCGGCGCGCCCTGTTGCGAGTCGAATCCGTCGAAGATCAAGTCTCTGCGGATGTCAGCCGTGTAGTTCAAGCTTCCAAATCTGACCTGATGGCCCAGGGCGTAGCTTTCAATCTGCTCCAGATGGCCAAGCGAATTGGCCCGCAGTGCAAAGCCGCCGAATAAGAAGATCTGTCCGGGGAGAAAAGTCTCACACTGGACCGCATCGCTGTTGATGATCAGAGAAGCCATCGGGCCTAAAGATGACGACACAGAGGAACTCTTAATGAAAGCACCAATATCGGTGTCAAAACCGGCAGATCTCAGGTAGGGTGTCCCGAACTGTGCGTCTAGGAGGATGGTAACAGGTGACAAGGGACACAATGTTTTTACCCAGGTTCAGGCCCTCTCGATGGAGGTAAAACCCTACTCCTGCTTGATTAATATTGATGATATGGGTAGTACAAGAGTAGATCTACCACGAGATCAGAGAAGCTAGCCTATGGTATGATTGTTGTTCGTCGTATGGACTAAAACCCTCCGGTTTATATAGACACTGGAGAGGGCTAGGGATACACAGAGTCGATTACTATGGAAGGAGATCTACATATCCGTACCGCCAAGCTTGCCTTCCACGCCAAGGAAAGTCCCATCCGGACACGGAACGAAGTCTTCAATCTTGTATCTTCATAGTACAAGAGTCCGGCCAAAGGTTATAGTCCGGCTATCCGGACACCCCCTAATCTAGGACTCCCTCAGTAGCCATCTCTCTTTTTGTCTTCCTTCTTACCCTTCTTAATGGCCGACGCTGGCAGCACCATTCAAACATATAGTCCGGTGGCTCAAGGTGACGACGAATGATTAGAGAACCATTCGATGTATTGTGCATGATGAAGTATTATGGAGGACACAAACCTCTGGACATTTTGTGCAGTTCCACTAAAATCAAGCTGAGCATCCCTGTGGATATCGTATTTATATGCTGCAAGAAAACAAAGACACAGCAGCACACACATGAATATTGGCCCCAGTGTCAACCCACCAATCGGTGGACTAACAAACTAAAAGTACGGTAAACAGATTACCATACCCAAATGCCCCATCATTGTTGCTTAGAATGACATTGACAGATTTGGAGTCATGTCCTGGCTTCTTGTACTTGTTTGGGCAGTTTTTGCCCAGTGCACTCCACGTGTTGTAGAGTTTCCTATGTTCTCTGCAGACTAGTCATGTCACCAGCGTCTACTAATATTCTGTAAAGCTTCTCGACCATTCCTTGTGTAATGTAGCGCAAACAGTGACTGCTTCTTTCTGCAAAGTGGTAAGACCAACTGGACCCACTAATGTAGTAGTTTCCCATAGACACATTGGCTCCTTTTGTGCATTTTAACTATAATCAAAGTCAGAATAAAACCGAGCTTTAATTTTGATATCTGTCGTGGATTTGTCACAGCAGATGTCCTTAGTGTCAGGACTTAGTCGCGAGGCCAACGCATCTATGTGGTAGCTTGAGAGGGGTTGAGTGGGACGAGAGACGCAGGGCGGATCAACACGCAAGACATGGATTTAGACAGCTTCGGGCCCCGGGAAACATCATCCGGTAATAACCCTACATGCTGTTTGAGGCTAGGTCTCATTATCATCCCGAGGGAGACGCCGTAAACCGGCTCTTTGTGTCTAGCCCTAGAGATTATTGATTGCTTGTCGCTTCTAACTTCTAACCTCCCCACTTTGGGGAGCCCTGCCCCTCCTTATATATGTTGAAGAGGCGGTTTACATGTGGAGTCCTATTGGGATTAGGACTAGTCTATCTCTAATACAAACCGGATACAAGCCCTGGCTTTAACTCCTTGTAAGGCAAATATTCCTTTCCTCTTAAACCGACCCACCATAGTTGAACCGGCCTTCTGGGCCTTGGGCCTTGTCACCCGTCTGATCCGCCCGCCGGGTTACCAGTGAGTCATAACGACCAAGCGGGTTGCTTGTAAACCGCCAAGGTCAGGGCGGGTCTTCAGATAAACAGCCAAGTATGGCCGGTTTAACTTCCGGCCGGTTTACACCGCGGGGTATATCCCCGACATTAGCCCCCAAGTTTAGCTTGGATTTATCCATGGTAAACTTATGCTGCAAATAAACACCAGAACAAATTTGACAGGTTGTGCTCCGGATTAAGAATTCTTGTAAACCGACCCTGATCATCCTTTAAATCTTTGTTATTCCCTCCTTCTAGAAAAATCCGGATCAATAACCAGCTTCATACTTTAAACTGCTGATAGTGGTTTCTCATAGAAAGATATTGTGAAGAATAACCCACTTGAGTCGGCTTCCAAAGCGCCGGTTTAAGAAATATTGGTCTTGAAATATTCATCTGATATTCAGCCGGTTTGAAGATGATCCCGGTCTTGAAAACTTGCCGGTTTAACATTACCAAATGGTCGGGTTATAAAAACTGATGACCCCGGATTATGATTGTTGCAGACACCGGTTCATGATTGTTGCCAACATCGGTTTATGATTATTGATGACACCGGGTTGCAGCCACAGGGTCATAATGATTAGTGACGCCGGGTCAATCTAACTTGCTCAACAGAGAATTTGAAAATCTTTCTTCGATAATAATATAATACCTGTAGCCCCCAAGTGCCGGGTTGTCATGCTTGCAGCAACCTGGGACTTGTAATTGATTGATGCCCATAAAATTTCAACCAATGTAGCCCCCAAGGGCCGGGTCATTATGTAATTATCAGCAGGGACTTTGTAAGTATAATCTTGTAAACTTTGAACAGCAATGTGTAGCCCCCAAGGGCCGTCTCAGTAAGATAATATTGAGCTGGGACTTTGATATATACTTCTATGAAAATAACATCATATGATGTAACCCCCATCATGGGGCTTGAATCCACGTCCACAAGGTTAAGAGCCTTGTGCTTTATCAACTGAGCAGTGGACCCTTCAATATAATGGATAAAAAGCTTTGTACCTTGAATAGGTGACAGGAGCAATTGGTAGCCCCCAAGTGTCATGGTGCATGCTTGCAGCGACATGAGACTTGCATATTTGATATAATCTCAGCTTTGAATAATGTAGCCCCCCAAGTGCCGGTTGTAAGCCTGCAGCAACTCGGGACTATTCCTTCAATTGTAGAAAACGATAACCATTGCGCTAAAGTGACTTTGAAAACCTTAATCATAATATTAATAACCATAATAAAAATCCAGCCATGTTGGCTATTCAAGATAATATAATCTGGTATGAAAACCTTATTCATCCAATATCATAATGAAAATTCAGCCAAGTTTGGCTATTTGAATAATATAATCCAATAATTTATAAGCGCATGATTCCAATGGCGCAATCCAAATATATACTGGCGACTTATAGTCCAAAGCCAGACCGGTTTAATAAACACTGGATAATTTATCATCATACTGGCGACTTATTGTCTTAAAGCCAGGCCGGTTTAACAAACACCGAATAATTTATAATCATGCTTTATTCAACCTGTTTCTGCATACAACAGGTTTAAAGTGCCCTGGCGGTTTACCGCCGGACGGGTCATAATGATCAACATATAACCTGGGTTTATAACCAGGGCTGCACTTAAAAATATGAAATATATCATACCTGTGACATTGAATCACATCGTTGGTTTACCAACTTTTTGTAGTAAGAGTGATAACCCCAATCTTGAGTAATGATAACTCCTTCCATATTGCGCCGATTTATGATAAAACCGTACCGGGTTGTGATAAACACCGGATTAACCATATATATACTGGTGACTTGTAGTCAAACCAGACCGGGCTGATAATCTCCGGATTATAATTTGATCATGCACTCACAACTTGTAATTGAAAGCCGAGCCGGGTTGATAAACACCGGTTTACTCGAGAATAGGATGGTAACAGAAAATTAAACCGGGCAGATAATCTCCGGATTATAATTTGATCATGCACTCACAACTTGTAGTTGAAAGCCGAGCCGGGTTGATAAACACCGGTTTACTCCATAATAGGATGGTAACAGAAAATCAAACCGGGCAGATAATCTCCGGTCTAAAAATGGACCGTGTTCCGCCAATTTAGCTGTTTGAACCGGTACAAAATACTGTCGGTTTAAAAAACGCAAATAAAATAGCAACTTCTCAAGAAAGGCTATTAAAGCGAAAGCAATGGCAACAATTTTTTGCAAAAGAAGAGCTCTACTGAGCTTGGTCAGACGGAATTACCATGGTCAGACGCAACCAAGCCCCCCGAAGGCGTAGCAATGGTGCCAGTCAGCCAGGACCCCAAAATGACGCGTGGCGTTACGCCGGCCAAGTGGCATTGCATTGGTTCGGATTCGACCAAGCCCCCAAGTGACTCAGTGGCCTAGGGCCGATCAAGTGGCATTGCATTGGTTCGGACACGACCAAGCCCCCAAATGACTTATTGGCTGTTTAAAAGCCGATCAGAAGGCATTACCATCATCAAGACATGACCGAGCTCCCATAAGGTGTAACTACGGTTCAAGTCGATTAGGTCCCCAACTGACTTAGTGGCAAATGTGCCAGCCAGAAGGCATTATCGTCGTCAAGACATGACCAAGCTCCCAGGAGGTGTAGCTACGGTTCAAGTCGACTAGGTCCCCAACTGACTTTGTTGCTCTTCTGTGAAGCGACCTCAAGGGGTAAACCGGAGGTTGCCCTAAAGCGAATCCACTCCGTGTAAACACGCATGATATAAAGAATAGATACCCCGCTTTACAAAGCAGGAGCCCCCATGTGATAAATAATATGTCAGGCCAATAAGGCCGGATACCCATGTTTTGAACCGCGCATCATGGCAGCAGGTCCTCTTCGGTAATTTTTAACTTTTTTGCAAGAGGTAAATTCTTCTTGAACCGGGATCTTGAACCGGATATTGAAAGCTTCAAAGCTGTGGGAGACATCTTCCCCTTGAACCGGATTTTAAACCGGAATCTTCATTTTCAGCCGGAAATTTTCTGACGGCCTTTAACTTTTCATCAACATAACAGTAGCCTACGGGATCGGGTTATCTTTCCCTCCATCGTCCTCGGGTTCTTAAACCGGCTGAAACTGGCAAGACTTGCTGCGTCATATCATCGTAGCCCCCAAGTCTCAAGGTGACTCGAGGAGTTGGCTTGAGATTCTCCATATTTGACCGTGATATAAACCGGTATAACTTGTATATCATTGGTGTTGATAACACGATGTGAATACATAGAAGGTTGAGGTGACTGCGGCGGGTTGTAAATGATCCCGTATGAACCGTGTCAGCAACTCGGCCAACGGTTCCTTCCAACTGGTGATTTGAAGTTAACCAAACTGTAGCGGCGGTGACTTGTGCGCCTGCCCATTGAGCCATCCAGTGCAGACGGCGGTTGATGATAATTTGCCTCCAATTTGAAAGAAAACCGGGCTACCAAAGCTGTGACTTGTTCATACTCAATAAATGGCTCGCGCAGACAGGTGCGGCCCGGTATGTTGATGTAGACCGGACTGTGGGGGATGGCAGCCTGTGCATGCGCTATTGGGTAATTCGCATGGTCCTGACGAGTTGACGCGATCTGGATCGCGATAGAAACCGGCACGGGTTATCCAATAGCTCAGTGATATAATAATCCCCTTTTTGCAACAGACAATTTGTCCTGATATGTTAGCCGGAAAATATCCACCGCGGAGTTGACGATCACCACAGTGAAACTGAAATCAATCATGGCAAGTCAGCCATGCGAACAGACAGACGAACCGGTCGCGGCATTGTAAACCGATGCGGAGCAAGTAGTCCTCCGCGCCGCAAACCAGCGCGGTCGCGGGAGACGGCCACGGTGTTGTAAACCGGTGCTATCGCGAGAGTCGGTTACGACGCTGTAAGCCGGCACAGACGGGCGAGTCAATCGCAAGTGCGGTAAACCGCATGTACGGGCTAATTGCGGGCGCGGTCCCGGTAAGCTGATGTAAACCGGACCACAGGGACGGCGACTTGCGCACGCTCATTCATCGGGTGGTATGACACGGACGAAACGCCGATGCAGAATATTGCTAGCGCGTGCTCCGTGCCCGTAACATAGCGCCTCATTTGTAATGAACAATTGTCCTGCATAAACAGTATTGCAGACCAAGGCAAAGATAAACTGCTCTTTGATATGTGCTAATAAAATATATCTTAGATGGATATCACCTGATGTGTTTAGGCCGGAAATAACCCGCCATGAAGTTGATGATAACTGTATGAAGCTGAAATTAACCACGGGTGAACCAGCCTCATTGTGGTAAACCGGTGCGGACGGGTGAATCGGCCGTGATGTTTGTAATCCGGCGCGGACAATGAATCATCCGCATGCGTTGGACGGATGTAAACCGAACAGCGGGGGCGGCGATCTGCATGTGTATCTGTCGAGCAGCATGGCCCGAAAGAACGCCACTGCGAAACTATACTGGCACGCGCTCCATGTCCGCGGTATAACAATACCTTTGTCATAAGTAATTATCCTGCATAAAAATATTTACAGTGCAAAGTAATTGTTCTTTTGACAAAAACAATAAGTATTAATAAGAGAAATTTAGATGGATATCACCTGATTTGTTCAGAGGACACATGATCATACTAGTTACTTTTGCCTGCTTCGCCAGAGGTGAGTTGACGCAGGCCTGCTTCGGCGGAGAGGCGCTGTCCAAGCAAGCTTGCAGCAGCGGCAGTACAAGACCGAGGCTAGGCTGCAGTTTTGTAGCGGAAGCAGCAGTGAGGAGGTAGCGGCTTGACGGAGGCAAGGCCAGCTTGGCGGGGGCCCTCGCGTAGGAGCGGCGCACCCGCTCCAGTTGACGCGAGTGGCTGCTCAAAACAGCAGGGCAGCTTGCGGCAGTCCGCGTGCTGAAGGCAACTTGGTCAGAAAAGATGGCGGGTCGCAGTAGGAGTGGACGGCGTGGTGGCAGCTCGACGAGGCGGCAGCGGCTTGTTACTTGAAGGAGGACGGCGATGGCTCGGAAACCGCCGGGGTGCACGCGAGGCAGCAGAGGTAGGCGCCTCGAAACGAGGTCGCAAGCGGAAGAGGAATCTGGATCGTGGCCGGTCTCCGTTTCCGGGTCGTGGCCATATTTTTTTTTAATTTCGCTGATCCCTAGTGTTTTGCCTTCTGACCACGTGACAGTGAATTTTGCTAAAGCAGATCCCATCTGGTCGCTTCTTCATGTAACAGTTTTAGCCAATAAAAAATTTGGAATTGTAGCTCAACCTGTCCATCACATGGCAGAGTACTAATTGAGGTAGTACGATCGCTACTGTTGCCTCGTACGAACTGAGGTGTCTTCCCATTATTTTGCACGCTTCACGTGAGGACACCGCAGGACCGATCCCCCTTGCATGTATATGCATCCAGCTTGATCCATTGGAGAAAAACAAGGTACTACGGCGACTTAACCACAGCGTAGGATTGCTTTGCGTCGGTTTCGGTGTATCTGCTTCTTCGCGTCGGTTTTGATGTATCTGCTCCGTAACCCGAGTAGGAAAACTGCAAACGGAAAGTTTAATCTCGGTTTCGACGATTCTTCTGGACGGCAGCGACGGCACAGGCAACCCTAATCTCTCAATCTTCAAACTTGCATCCTCCAATCTCGAAATTAATCATACTTCTGAACATAAACCGACGAACGTGCCCGCTCTGACCAGGGCTGTTTCACACCGGGTTATCCCGCGTGCCTTTCATGCTGGCGCTTTTTCATCTGACATACTGCGAGCTTCTCAATCCCTGAAGAGATCCTACCAAGAACTCATCACCACCGTGCGCGAGGCCCCACGGTGGGCGCCAACTGTCGTGGATTTGTCACGGCAGATGTCCTTAGTGTCAGGACTTAGTTGCGAGGCCAACGCATCTATGTGGTAGCTTGAGAGGGGTTGAGTGGGACGAGAGACGCAGGGCGGATCAACACGCAAGACATGGATTTAGACAGCTTCGGGCCCCGGGAAACATCATCCGGTAATAACCCTACATGCTGTTTGAGGCTAGGTCTCATTATCATCCCGAGGGAGACGCCGTAAACCGGCTCTTTGTGTCTAGCCCTAGAGATTATTGATTGCTTGTCGCTTCTAACTTCTAACCTCCCCCCCTTTGGGGAGCCCTGCCCCTCCTTATATATGTTGAAGAGGCGGTTTATATGTGGAGTCCTATTGGGATTAGGACTAGTCTATCTCTAATACAAACCGGATACAAGCCCTGGCTTTAACTCCTTGTAAGGCAAATATTCCTTTCCTCTTAAACCGACCCACCATAGTTGAACCAGCCTTCTGGGCCTTGGGCCTTGTCACCCGTCTGATCCGCCCGCCGGGTTACCAGTGAGTCATAACGACCAAGCGGGTTGCTTGTAAACCGCCAAGGTCAGGGCGGGTCTTCAGATAAACCGCCAAGTCCGGCCGGTTTAACTCCCGGCCGGTTTACACCGCGGGGTATATCCCCGACAATATCCCTATAAGCAACAAAAGGTATAAGGGAAACAATTACTGAGAAATAACGGTTGATGACTTGTACTCCCAGAAGAAAAACATCTACTGATCTACCTTATCTTAATGGGAAACAAAGCTGGAGAGTAGCAATTCTCAATCAGTGTGATTCATTCATATTAACCGAGACATTATATTAACAATGCCTTGTTTCAACATGTATAAAGAACGACAAAGCAGAAAAGTATCATTCCTAAAACAATGCGACTGATTCATTTTAACAGAGACATTATCTTAATAATACCTTGGTTAAACATGTAGAAAGAACTACAAAGCAGGATAGTACCATTTGTAGAACACTGTAACTGATATATAATAACATAGACATTATCTGAACAATACATTTCTTAAACATGTACTCCGACCGATCCCTAACAGAAATGGTACTCCCGCTGATCCCTAACAAGTGTTGCAGTTTTGAACTAAGATTCAGTAGTTAATTCTGAGGAAAGTCGGTACTGACCTTTCAAGACCAAGATTTTTAAATTCTCATGAGGAAGACCTGAGAGATATCTCAACACATATATGGAAATCCGGTCTCATTTTGTGCAGTTCCACCAAACTTAAGCGAAGCAAAATGTCGCAATAGCAACAAGTTGAATAGATATCCCTGTTTTAATAGAGGCAAAAAAGGAATCAATTACTGGCCAATAAAGGAGGATGAAACATGCGGCCACAAAAATGGTAATCCCACCAATCCCTAACAAGTGTTGCAGTTTTGAAATAAGATTCAGTAGTTAATTCTGAGAGTGGCATTGCTTAATTTTACCAGCGGCATTAGATTAACAAAAAGCATAAACAGTTCCAGCGAGAGTGGGCGCAACAACAACATGTGCTTCCATCTACTTATAAAGGGGGTCATGCAGAGTTTGTTGTCACAAAGCAAAAAGCGTAATGTCTGGGTTGGTCCCATTTTTATTCACTACTTAATGGGAAAAGACAACAATACAATAGCTTCAATTCAACATTTATTTAAAACAGCAGCAATACAAGTAGCACAGCATCTCAAAAGATACTGCACGATCATGTGGATGAAGGCAAGTACCAACCTGTCATGACGCACACAAGATGACATACGAATCTGCCAACATGAATAGGAAATTCAATCTCGTTTTGTGCAGTTACTCTGAAATCAAGTAAAGTCGCCAGTGTGACATTTAAGTTTGCTATAGCAACAAGTTGAATAGATATCCCTAATTTAACAGAGGCAAAAAAGGAAACAATTACTGCCAATAAAGGAGGATGAAACATGCGGCCACAAAAAGAAGCATCTACCTTATCTTGATGGAAAACAAAGTATATGACAGTAGCATTTCTAAAACGGTTGCATTGATTCGTATTAATAGAGAAATTCCCTTAAAATAGTTCAGTAGTTAATTCTGAGAGTGGCATTGCTTAAAATACAATAGCTTCAATTCAACATTTATTTAAAACAGTACCAATACAAGTAGCACAACATCTCAAAACACACTGCACTATCATGTGGATGGGACATGGGACATGCCAGCACCATGTGCGTCCACACGTATAAACGGGTGATGCAGAGTATGTAGCCAAGCAGCATGTTTGCGTTGGTCCCATATTTGTTCGCTTCGAAACTTTTTCCGATGTGAGAGCAAAAAATCTAGTCCTGCACAAACTACTCGACCCCCCAGTTTCTTTCCCTTTTCAACAAAAAGTTCGGTTCCTTACAGATGTGTGTACTGGGTTACCCCCCTTTTCCCTTTTCGACCAACAAACCGGCTAGATAGCTAGTCTATACTACTTTCCCTCCCTCATTTCCTCATTGAACCACGTCCTAGATTCATGCTCCACCCCACCGCACCCTTCTTTCCTCTTTGAACCAAGACCTAGATTCGACTACAGAATCAAAAAAGATCAGCATGCAGCTAGACCAATGACGGTTTCAAAGAAACTTATACCTTAGGGTCGTTGGGATGTGGAAAGTCCTGCGGCGGGAGGTCAGATCTGCCCACACTATGTACGACAGCAAGGAAGAAGGGGTCGGTGCCCCTCCCGCACAGGCGCTGGGTGAAAGAGAAAAGCGCAGCCAGTAGAGGATTGCCTCCCTCGCCGAAGGCGATAGAGTGAACGCTGCACCTCCTCCCCTTCCTGGTGCGACGGGATCCGGACGCCTCCTTCGTCATTTGTGAGGGGAGTGAGAGAGACAGAGGCCACAACGCAGTCTTGTTTAGATCTGGTGAAGAGGGTGAGAGACAGTGAATATGGCAAACCCTAGCAAAGGAACGCTGAGCCTCCAGCGTGTATATATATGTGCATAGTGCGGCGAGAGTGTGGAGAGTGCATACCCTAGCGAACAAGCGCTGAGGCTCCAGCTTATATATATAATGTAGTACGGACTGAGCTCCGGTGACTTAATTGCACCTGCTATTAGCTGTATGACACGTGGGCGAGCCACATTTTGGGCCCACCTATCATAAACCCAAAGGCAGGTGCACTAAAGTCAATGAAGCTGCGTCCATATAGTACTCGTGTATACGACTAATATATAGTGGAGTGGTTTTCTTATTCTCTCCATAACAATCGTTTTAAATTGTGTAAGTACGAAACGAAACTCTTTATTTAACGTACCAGTGAAGAAAACTACTACTCCCTCTGTTCCTAAATATTTGTCTTTCTAGAGATTTCAACAAATTACTACATACGGAGAAAAATGAGTGAATCTACACTATAAAAAATGTCTATATACATCCGTATGTGGTAGTCCATTGCAAACCACTTGAAAGACAAATATTTAGGAACGGAGGGAGTACTTCCGATGAACTAATGATCCACGCGCCCTGGTCACACTTCCTTTCCTTCACGTAAGGTACACTACCCTCCCTTAAGTGAACAACCACACATGCACCAAATTATCGAAAACGTGTGAGAGTGTGTACAAATAAATAATTTTAATTTCAATTATCGGAAAGGTTTGAGAGTATGTACAGTTTGCCCTCTCTAATAATTATGGTTTGTTGTGTTCGTCCTAAACTTGGTCAAACTTTACAAAGTTTGACTTTAGTCAAATCTAATATGCGGAGTAAGTAAAAATGGAGGGCTACATCCATCCGGGTTTTTAGTCCACACCATTTTTTTAATCAAAGTTAATAGCTGGACAAATGAAATTATAGGGGAGCTGGAGAGAAAGCTGTGAGAAGTCTTAGAAATCAATACAAAACTTATGCTCTTAGTACCAACGTCGATCCTTCTTCGAGGAAACATTTGGTTCATAGCCAATTGTGTGATAAAATTGCACCAACGTGAAAGATGACTGCGTCTCCAACGCAACCAAGGTGAACTGGCGAAGGATATCATCTTTGTGGGTAACAAGCAAAGAGCACTGATGGAAGACAACTTGTTTTTCATTGAAAATCGATCAGCTTCACAAGCCGACGCAACCATGAGGTGCAACCATGAGCATCTATAGGTCATCATGGTGATGCATCATCCATTTGGCATCAAGTTTGGGTGAGGCACCTATGAAGTTCGATAAATCCTCATTGTGGTCTGTTTCTTCTCAGTAGTCAAGCTCGAGGAAGGAAGAACCATGTGGCAGAGGACAGTGAGGCGGAACAACAATGGCTCTCCAATTATGTGCAGTTCCACTAAAATTGAGGAAGACATGCCCGGGTATGGAGATACGCATCGCTGTTTCCAAAAATATAAAAAAGGGATATAGTGTTGTTACTTTGTTTTACAAGATTAACAATGACATCTCAATTGTCAATAAGAATTATGAAAAGTACACCAACAAACAGAAGCATCATGATTATCTTGATGGGAACTAAACCAGGATACCCAAGAAAAGAAGCATTTCTTCATTTAACCAGTGATAGTATTAGATTAGCAGCAACAATAGGAGCATATGGACAATGACCGCACAACCACCATGTACTTTTTGTCGAAACAACATGTATACCTCCACCGAGGCATAAATCAGGAAAAGTTTTCGAGTGGCATTTCCTCTATAATAGTAGGTGATGTTGGGCCAGCCGACGAACCCTAGCTACTATACATGGGGAGCTAGGGAGTAGTCGCATAGAAGAAAACCCGCATGCAGCGACCTGGGGAGCTGGACCAGTACAAGAAGTTATACCTCAGGTGTGCGAGATGTTGCTTAGGCGGGCGGGCGGGATCTGCCCACACGACGGCAGCGAACAAGGGCGCGGAGGACCTTCGTCCGTGCCAGCGTCGGCTCCGAGAGGACGGTGCGCATCGGCTTCCTCCATCGCCGACGGCGACAACATCAACGCTGCACCTCCTCATCTCCCACAGCGGTCGGGATTCGGCCGGGTCTGTGACCACCGGTGAGGAGAGAGATAGTGTGGACACTGTCATCTTGTTTTGATATGGAGCAGGTGAGAGATCAAGACGTGAGAAACTCTATCAAACAAGAGGCTATAATGGAGTAAAACAATCTCTCCATGGCAGTGGTTTTAAATAGAATACACGTGTTCCCGGAAAAAAGAAACGGAAACTGGCTGACAATTTTTTAACGTACCAAGAAAGAAAACTCGATCAAAAACACGCCCCCACTTCCAGGTCGCGAGAGTCGTTGCGCACACACACATAGACATAGACATGCATATCCGTGTTTACGTAAAATTCCATTTCCATCTCCATCTCCAATCATATTTGTCCAACTGGCACATTATTTACGTTGTTAATTATATACGCGGCAATATTAACGTACAACATCTCTTGTTTGCGGGCGTCCGGACCGCTGCCACGGCCACTCCTAACCAACCTGAACCCTCTTCATCACCCGCGCGTGCTCCTTGCCCGAAACAGTCAGTGCCGCATTCATGCCCGGCCAGAGCGGACGCAACCTCTCACTGGCGCCGGCATTGAAGCGGCGCGCCGGCCGAGAGAGCGTCGCCCGCACCGCTTCCTCGTGCAGGCGACTGCTCCGTGTTCAAAGGTCGCAATAGCCGGCCACAACATGCATGTAAATAGTTCTTGGGAGTCCGTGCTACAGCTCGCTATCCTCCCCCAACTCATCAATCTCTTCCAATAGTACTAGTACTCCATGGCGCGATCCATCGACAAGTAGGCGGGAAAGTTATCTTATACTCGGTTTGCGGTGAGTGGCATGCCGAGCGACCATGTGGGGTCGAGCCGTGGAGGATGGTGAGACACGAACGCGACAGACATGATTTAAACGTTGGTTTGCTCGATGGCGCGATCCAATGAAACGAAACGTTGGTGTCTCTCCGTTTCCATTTTTTCTCCGAAAAAATGGAAACTTTCCACTCCATTTTCATTCCTACTCCAAGGTTGCCCCGTTACAACATTCCATCAAACACAAAGGAAAACTAGCACGCATGCTGATGCATCTCAATGATTCACAGATCATAGCCAATATTTACTTCACAACTAAAGACAAAAGTTGTGACAGCGTGTACAAAAGAAAAACTACTGATGGGGTCACTACGACTTAAACCCTAAATAGGATTTAATTTCCTGGCCAGGTAGAACCTGTCGAAGGAAAGACGACTGGCACCCTCGGATCATACGATGCTTTTATGCAGCTCCACTAAAATCGAGCTGAGCATCCCTGATGGCAAAGATATTGAAGAAGTGTGATTAGAATAATAGTACTGGCACTAGTTCATGAGACATAAACTCATCACAAGTAGAAGCCGGTAGAAGTAGAGAAAGATCGACATGGAGATGGAGCTACGTGGGGAGCTGCGGCAGTGGAGCAAGCCAGCTCCAAAAGTAAGATGGACTACCTGGGACGTTGGGTTGTAGCTAGAAGGGCGGTTGGGACGCGGCATCGGCCCATACCGCGGTGACCCCCGATTGGGACGCACCGACTGTGGATTTTCACCCTCGCCGATGTCGACCGCGTCTACGCAGAACATTGTTCCCTTCCCCCAACTGCGGGATCAGGCCGGATATGTGACCAGCGGTGTGGCCACCATCGTTCTATGCTTGTGAAGAGAGCAACCCAAGCAAGAAGGCTTGTAGCTTAGGCTCCTGCTAGTGTATATATAGTGGTTTTCTTTTTCTCTCCATATCAACCACTTTATATTGCATACATGTCATTGACGAGTGAAATGATGGTTGCTTCTTCCGACTAACTAACTGTGTGATTTGACTGCTCCTTTAGTGGCCCCTACACGTACTCCCCCTACGTGTATGCAACAGTCACACGTACACATGGATGCAAAAACGCGCGCGACGCCCTAATGCATGCATGTCCAAGCACACGACGGAACACACACGGTCACGCTCAAGTGCTCAACCCACACGTGCATGCACACACATACTCAGCCAGGGTGAGCTAGTGACCGTATAAACACCGGAAAATGTATATATTGAGCGCAATGAGCGTATTATGAAGTCCACTGACCGTATTTTTACAAATATATAGTGACAGACAGTGTATTCATCTCGTTTGAAATTAAGCCATATTAACCGGAGAGGAGGCAAGATGGACAAGCATTACTTTGTTGTGTCTCATTAACTTGCCGAACGAGGAGAAGCTTGCGGGATGGGAGAAGCTTGCGCGTGGTGGCTCGCAGGACAAGGAGAAACTTTTGACTGATGCAAGCTCTCCTTCGCTCAGGTGGTGGACGTGCAACAGTTAATTCGGTGTCAGATTGCCAGAAGCATACACTATACTAGTACTATTATTGTTGCACTTCCCGAAGAGGCGAACAGCCAAGTGCAAAGTTTACTAGTACTAGTACTACTACTATAGTCTGTAGAGGTATGTACTATACTAGTACTAGGAACCGGATGGAGGAGTGTTTGCACTCTTATTATATTTTTAAAATGTGATAAAGCAATCTTCAACACATTTGGTTCTCTTCGAGGGTTCTCGCATGTGATAATGGAAGTTGATTGCATGGAACACTCGCCACAATTCTCGCTTAATTCTGGCTCATATCATGTTACAAATAGGAGCGCTCGGTAATATTTCCACTTTTTTTGTTATTCAACATGTAAACAGGTCAGCAAACCTTGCGGCGCATCTTTGTGCGAACCGTGCTTGCTGCACTTTGAATGTGGCCGAGAGCTGGCTTGATGAAACACCTCGCTTCCTACTTATTTTTTTGCAGGATACCTCGCTTCCTAGTGACCAGTGTCTTGGCTGATCGTCCTAAGAATGCTTATATATGAATAAAGCTCTCTCATTTACCTGCAAAAAAGATTAAGCCATATTAACCAGAAAGGAGGGAGTATGGACTAGCACTACTTGTTGGTGTGTCCCGTCAACTCTTAGAATGAGGAGAAGCTTGCGGGACAAGGTGAAGCTCGCTTACGCCTTCTCACTAATGCAATGTACCCTCGCCCAGGCGGTGGACATGCATCAGTTCATTCGGTGTTAGATTGCTAGAGGCATACATTGTAGTACCGAACATGTGGAGTACCATCATTGTTCGACTTCACGAAGAGGCGAAGAGCCAAGCGCAAGGTTTAGTAGTACGAGTAGTACTACTACTAGAACCACATGGTGGAGCCTCTATACTCTTATTTTTTAATCTCTGATAAAGTACACATTTATTTCGGAGAAGGGCGGAAAACGGCAGCCCAACATGTAATGATGATATCGATCAACCATGCTTGAATATATCTTGGCCTCCGTGCGATACCGTCTGTGTGTTCTCGCTCCTCGTCTCTCTCAAGGAACGGCGGGTTGGCCATTTTGCCATCAATTGAGATCGGTTTGCTCACACTCCGATTCCACATGTCAGTGATATGCCAAGAGGAGGTGCGTTGACCGACTGGCCATACGCGTACTTGGTTTTGCACCTTCATACTACTCCTCCCTCCGTCACAGTTTACAGGGCGCGCTTCATTATGATGCATTTCTCTTAATGCATTTCCACCACCAGAGAGACTTTAGACGCGTTTGGTTTAATGCTCAATTAGTTAGGGTGTGGTAACCACAATTTTCTCTCGATGTAGTACTACGGAGTGGAGTAAGTGCACGCATGTGTGTACCCGAGGTGGAAGCACTGCATGCATGTGTGTACACATTATTTCTTCTAATAATAGACGCCGTGCTATAACTACCAATGCTATTTTTCAGGCCGATCGCTAGTCGCCTTGGTCCCAAAGATTTTCTCTTTTTCTGAAGCGCGCTCTATAAACAGTGATGGGTGGAGTAGTATGAGCGGATTCAAAGAAGAGCGTATTGATGGTTACTTCTGCCGAGCAACTTACAGTGGGAAAGGTGGGCCTTATGATTTGACTGCTCATTACTCACTATTAATGCGGCGCAACGACCGGTCTGAGGCTCCCATGCGGCTGTGCACTACCCCCTCGGTTCTTAAATATACTCCGAAGTATTTGTCTTTCTAGAGATTTCAACGAGTGACTACTCAAATATTTGTCTTTTTAGAGATTCAAATGACCTACTATATACGGATGCATATAGACATATTTTAGAGTGTAGATTCACTCATTTTGCTCCGTATGTAGTCACTTGTTGAAATCTCTAGAAAGACAAATATTTAGGAACGGGGGGAGTACACATACGAACCAAAATGAGTGAATCTACACTCTAAAATATGCCCATTTGAAATTTGCAAAAGAAAAATATTTAGGAACGAAGGAGTATAATTTTGTGCATGGCACATGGACCCGGATGCCAAAGAGGCTTCTGGCAATGCTATCAAGCTTCCAGGATTTGTTTACATAATTGACGTACTATACAAATAATTTTCCAGTGACATGAAATTGTACAATGGTGTGAGCTTTCAGCTTTTGTTTCGTGTGTTTTGCCATCGATGCTCTTTCGGAAACAATAAAAAACTAACTTCCTTGCTAATCAGAGCTAATATTTACATCACAACTGAAGAAAAAGTTATGATAAGGTGTTAAATTAAAATTGATCCATGCTTTCATTGGCAGCAACGTCCCCCCAGCACGGTCTAAATCAACAAGGCATGTTGGGAAAAAAAGTAGTTGTCTGGAGCATGAAACATTCCGATCATTTTGTGCAGTTCCACTAAAATAGAGCTGAGCGTCCCTGTTCCAAAGATATTAAGTGTGATTACGATAATAGAGGACTTCTGATGAAACAATAAACACACAAATAGAAGCCATACACCTTTGCGGTCTCTCTTAAGACTAACTAGTTGGAGAAGATTAGGCTCGGAGTTGGATGAGAAGGATAGAGCAAAACCAATCTCCCTTGGTGCAGCCGCACTGAAATGTAGAGACGTTGCCCGTGTGACATTTTTGTAGAACTGCACAAAACACTCTTAAGAAAAAAGTGATTTGTGCAGTTCACCAAAAGGTCGCAATAGCAACGAGGTGAAATGGATAGCCCTGTTTGCAAAAAAAGAGGTAGAAAGGAAACAATTACTGGCCAATAACAGTTGATAACACATGCGACAACAAAAAAGAAGCATATTCCTTGTCCTAAGGGAAGATAACAACACGGTTGTGTTTGTCTAAAACGGTGTGAGGACGAGATTGCAATATGGAAAGTACGCCGGACGAGCTAAGTTTTGGGCAAAGAACTTTGGAAGATCCACATGCAGTGACGTGGGAAAACGGGCAATGGAGCAAGGCCGGAGGGGATACCTGCAGGTCGTTGGGATGTAACTAGGTGAGCGGCGGCGGGCGGAATATGTCCATACTGCGGCAGCGAGCAGGTGGCATAGGCCCTACCACGCCGGAGCTTGGTCAGAGAGAATGGCGTGTACCGCAGATCGGGACATGCTGCCTCGGCGCCGTCGAACGGAGAAACGATGCATGTCCTGCCTTTCCGTCGGCGGACGGGATGTGGCCGGATCAGTGACCAACGGTGAGAGAGAGAGAGAGAGGCCACCGCAGCCTTCTGTGAGATACTCTAAAGAGAGACAAACCAGGCAGGGGGGCTCCATTGTATATAGTAGAGTGGACTACCTTTTTCTCCATAAAAATCATTTTATATTCTGTGTACTTGCCATTGAGCGATATAACTTTATTTAAAAATAACGCGCCAACGCATCAAGTCGAACTTTGTTTCGTGCACGCGTGGTACACGACCTCCGTAGGTAAACAACCGCTACACGCGTTCAATTTAGCACGTGGGCTGCCATTTCGTATAGAAATGAGCTCCACCATGTACCCGCGCGGGTGTGGCTGGGCACGAAACGTGAGTACGTGCATGGTGCACCTATTCTCTTCTTGTATACGTACACCACCTACGTGGGGTTGTGTGAGAGAGATACAAACATAGAGAGAGATAGTGTGTGGGTTCATGAGAGTTTTTTAGGGGGGGTCAATCAAAAAATGTAACATATGCAATGTGTGTGAAATAGAGTCCTGGATATATCATATATATAGAGGGGGCGATCCACGAGAAGAGAGTGGAGGTATCATCGGCTTGAGGTGTCCATACAATCGAAGAGAGGGATGATGTGTGTGTGCGTGTGCACGCGCGATCGATAAAGAGTGCCATCGAGTTTGTGTGTGCCCACGTCAAAGATATAGAGTGGCTGGCCTACTGGAACGTGAGAGGGGGCAGGTGCAGTTTGTCTCTATGGCATGGATACCTACCTACAGCACTCAACTATCGGTGTGTGGTGGTGGGGGGGGAAGGAGGCCTAATTAACTATAGAGGTACAATGGCTGGTATATGTGTGGAAGAGGAGAGAGGCCTACCTCATGTATTAAGGGAGATCGATCTACCTCATGTATTAAGGGAGATCGATCGACATCCATGCATATGTGTAGGAGAGGAATAAGGTTGGGAGAGAGACATAGATAGAGTGTTGGAGGGGTGGTAGTGGAGTTGCTTATAACAAATGTTGGGATAGGCTTGCTAGACAACCGAAGGGCACGCCTGCAATATCAATAAGAGAGGGTATGGCTGCTTGTCTGTGCACGTGCGTGTGAGAGACGGATCAGGAGGCATGCACGAATGATGAGGGGGGCAATATGGCTGTGGTAAGCACACATAACTACATAGGAAGATCAGTCGTCCTTTGTCAGAGAAAGGAGAGACATAACTTGTGAGGTACGTCGATCGATGGGGGGGGATAGTTAAAGTCGACCTAGGTATATGTTGGGAGATCGATCGGTATACATGCATGTGTGTGTTAGAATCAAATGAGGCACAGGGAGAAGGATAGAGAGAGAGGGGTGCATCTAGGAGGTGGTGCGAGAGTCATACTATATCGAGGGGGAGGAGTGTGCGAGTACGAGATCGACGAAAAGAGTGGTGGGAGTGAGGCATGGACGGTGATAAGAGAAGAAGGTAAGCTTGTGTTTTGTGCTAGGCACACCTGGCTAGAGAGGCATAACAATCGATGTGTGCCGTAAAGAAGGAGCTGGGGGCCTACACACACCATGGGTGAACGACCTAAAGTGAAAACACGAATTTGTGCGATGGAGCTAGAGAATGCTGAGGGAGGGTGAGAGGGATGCGGGTGTGTGCATGCACGAGAGAAAGTTAGCACCATCTAGCTACAAAGTTAAGAGGATTGTGTGGGTGTAAAAGACGAATAGAGATCATACTTCATTATAAAAAGCGAATTCGGGTATTTGAAGAATTTATCATAGTGTTTTAAACTGACGCATGTGTGAATATATATAACGGTGATACACATGGTGTGGTTATGAACATGTTATACTACATATAATTTATATTTTATCTCTACTCTTATAAAAAACAGAGTTGTTGCTGATGGTGTGCCTGCCATCTTGCAATATAGGTCGTCCGATTTATATCTGATGGATAGGAAGGAAACTATGGCAATTTTGAAAAAAGATACCCACACCCCTCTCCATATTTGCAAATTAGGCCTCCCCTTGATCATGTTGATGTTATGTGGAACGCATGGGCATCTTGCTAGTACTACGTATAATATATAGAACATTGATCATAATTTGGGCTAATGTGTGGATTCTGCAGCTTAGGTCTAAATACTTGTCATAATGTAGGGGACGGGGCACTATACTATGTGTGATAAACATGGTGTACACGTATGGAACATGGTTTAGATTATGAATATATAGTTAGTACATCAAATGTACTATTATTTGGAATCAACATCAAGTGTATTCAAAAAATAGAATTCGAGTTCATGTAGTACACATAGTTCATATCTATCTCTATAGTAATCATGTGGTATGTTATTAAGGTAATACACGAATGATGTTGAAGTTGGCAACAATCATGATTGTAGATTCTTATTGAAATAGAGAAACGAATTCAAATTCAGTTCGAATTGCAGAGGTAGTATAGACATTTGGAATGCACTAAAATCTTGGTATGAGTAGGATACATGCATTATACAGCAAGCGAAAAAAATTTAATTGGACATAACATGGATTCATACTCCCTCCTTCCATCTATATAGGGTGTAATGCGTTTTGAAGCCCGCCTTTGACTATTGACAAGATTAATAGTACATGACATGCACAATGTGAAAATTATATCATTGAAAGAACCTTTCACAGACGAATTTAACGGTGTGCTTTGTCTAAGTTGCATGTCATATATTATTGCTCTAATATTTGATCAAAGTTAGCATCGAAAAACGCATTAGGCCCTATATAGATGGAAGGAGGGAGTAGCTTTGAATAGCATTTTTATAGTAAAACGGGGCAAGACTCTCTCTTTGTGTTGTGTGAATAGTTTTATTTTTTTCGTTTTCTTTTTGGTTGAGGGATGTGCGAATTGATTTGGTACGTACAAGTACAATATTACACGTTAGGATTGTCCCTAAAATTCAACCCGCGCCTTGTTATATCCCGAAAATTTAGATACCGTGCTCCCAAAACTGGCGCCTTCACAACCCGTGCCTTGCTATCCCAAAATTACAACGCACGCAAAAACTCCCTCAAGTTGCCAAATCCCGACACTCGAAATCCCCCTTCTAACCCTGAGCCGAAAGGGCCGCTAGTTCAAATCGGTGGGGGGTACTTTTGTAACACACCCTACATTTTGGACAATCGCGTCCCTAAGTCATGGTTCACCCCCTCCCATAGCCTCCTTTTTGCCATTCGAAATCCCAGGCCGCCATAACCTCTCGGCTCCAGCCATGAAACCCCACCCTCCTCCATCCGCCACCTCACCGCTGCCCAGCCGGAGCCTCTTCCCCGACGATGTCATCCACCGCAACAGCTCGACGTCCCTCGTCCACCTCCCCGGATGAGGATCCGTCGTCCACCTCGTCGTCCCACCGGTTCAGCTGCCCCGTCCTCCACCTCCAAGGAGCTGCTCCGATGATCGCCTCTTCTATCGCGGTTGCTCCATCCCCACAGCGCTGCCTTAACCTGCTCCACTGGAACCGCAGCATCCTCACTGACTCGTCGGATGAAGCCGAGGCCTACTCGGCGCCACCAAAGAGGTTGTACACTCATCGCATCGCACCTTCTCCTTAGCTCGACCTCCTTGCGCTAACGGTGCTCCATCCTGCACCCCCACAGAGCGGCTAGCTTGAAGTCGGTGCCGCGGGCGACATCTCCACGGCGGCTCTCCCCCAGTGTGAGGCCCCTTCGGTGGCAGCATCCATACCAGGCGGATCTACTGCTACTGCTCCGGCTCTCGCTCGATCGCTCGCTCGCCCAGCTGCTGCTGCTCCAGCTCTCGCTCGCTCACTCGCGTTGCTGCTGCTGCTCTCCCCCTCGCTCGTGTTGCTGCTCTGTTCCAATTTAGCTACACTTCAGTCGACTAAATCGACTTTTGGGTCAGTCAATTTTTAGGGGGTGGGGGGCTCGCCGGAGTTAAAGAAGAACCACCCGCAGCGGGGACAAGGGCTCGTCCGAGAGGTACCCCACTATCTATCTTAGGGTTCAGGGTGGGGGCGGGGGGCCTATAGGGCTAGCCGGGGCGGCGGCGGACCAAGGCGACGCTGGGGCCGGCGGTTAGGCCGGAGGTGGCTGGAGGCTCAGGGGGGTGCAGGTTGAAGATGAACTGCAGGCCCTCCCTAAACTACATGTCAAGTGCCTCTATACTACCATTGTGTTCAGTTTCGATAGTAATATTCAGATTCCACAGTAAGTTTCGGTTTCGACAGTTAAGTTCAAAGTCAACAATTTTTACCTCATCTATTGTAGTTAGGTGGTTTTTTGTGATGTAAATTTTACATCTATTTTACATCATCTATTGAAGATGCTATTAGAATCCCACTTGAGATTGACGATGTCTGTCTTGTGCTGCTTCGGCCTTCACGTCTTACGGCTCATCGGAGCTGCTCCAACGACAGAACAATCCATCACAACATAGCAATGCCCTAGATGCCGTCTACAGATTCCTCAGATCTTCCTCCACACCTCCGACAGCCACCTCTGCCTCAACTGCTTCAGCGACCAACTCAATGATGCTGAGGTCGACACGGTTACTGCAAAGAGGTTGTACACTTGTTGCATAACTTATTACTATACATTCATGTCCATACATTAGGGCTATTTTGGTTTGACAGAAAAACATAGCAATAGGGAATTTTCCAATGGCACTCTACTATTTAATTATTCATGCAATTTGTTGAAAGGAATGAAGCAAAACATCCACCTGGACCTACTTTCCAAAATCCTATGCATGAAAACAAGACCAAGTGAATTAGTGGCAGAATAACATTCTAACTGTACACGCTTTCATATGGTTTCACTTTATTTTGGCCATGTTTCTTTTCATTCCTCTGCTCTTCCAATTCCTGTAAACCAAACACCCAAGTTGACAGAAATCTTGTGTTTACAAATGCTCTGTTTACCATGTGCATTCCTATCCTATTCCGGTGTTTTTCCTATCCCTGCATTCTTAGAGTCATGCAAGCCAAATGAGCCCTTACAGAGTTACTTCAGTTACAGGTAGGTGTTGAAGGGAACTTTGTGTGGTTTGTCCTGCTCCTGCCGCGACGTTGTCCACCTCACTTGAGCTGCTCCATCGACATAAACATCCACCAAACCAGACATTACGACTCCTGACCGTCTTTCGCCGCCTCAGATCTCCTTCCCTGCCGCCGGCACCCAGCGCAACTGCATCACCATCATCGACTCGGCAGATGAACCTGAGGAGTACACGGGTCCACAAGAGAGGTCGCACTCTTTTGATTCTGCTTATGTTATGCATTGCTTAAAATTACCTGCTACTTTATCGTCCTGTTCACCTCTTGGACTCCTAGTCAGGTCCAAATTAATGTTCAAACTTGAGTTCTAAATTAGTTGTGGGGCACATATCGAGGAAGCAATGAATAGTATCTCTGTCTAATATCTGGTTCACCTAGGATATGCCTATGTTATTCATGTTGGGTGGGAAACAAATAGTAAAGCAATCATCATCTGTCTTTTTATTAATTTAAAGCAATCATCAGCCTGCTATCATTATTTTTGGATCCATCCACTAGTTGTTACCATCACTCTAAATTTCTGCATGCTCTCCTTACATAATCTCACCATATTTTTTTCGTATGCATGTCAGATATTGTACACGGTCATGCTGAACATGCAGAGAAAAAGAGAAGAGTTTTGCGCGGCAATACAATGTCATGCAGACATCGCTCCATGGTGTGTTCAATGGCAAACCCTCCCCACCCCTCTCCAGATTGTAATCCAGAGGAAGGTATCCGTTCTGAGGTGGATTTAGACGCCGCTGACCACTCCTATTTACCCCCCCCCCAAGGTGTTTGCTCTACCTTAGGATGATGATGTTAGTCATATCATGCATATGTTGCCTTGCAGTGCCTACTTTTGATATCATATATGTCATCTGCTTAGTTTAGACATGTTATGTCGGCACCTGTTTAGTTTCTATATCATATATGGGAATTATGCAGTCTCATGTCTTTTAGCCAGCCATAATATATGTGAAATGTGCAATGCCATCATGTTTAACCAGGCATCATATATTTGAATGATATCTTGCCCATCCTTTTCTTCATTACATTTCCATTTGTCAACAATGTTTGTACATTAAACTACTCTTCCTGTGAATCAACCATTTGGGTGGGAGATTGAAAAATCTGGAGTGAAAACAAGGCCTTCAGAGCAGACAGTGTTACATATTGAAGCAGATCTCTTGTTGGGTCCCGATAGCTCCTCAGAGATGGACTCAGAGACAGATGACCAGTCCTATTCCCCCACCGAGGTGTATGCTCTAACTTGGCACGGCGTTTTAGTTATTCATCATATCTTTGAATTATGTTATGCTATGCTATAAAGTTTAGATAGACATCATATATGTGAAATTATGTCATGCTCCCTTTTAGTTAAACAATATACATGTTAACTATTTCATGTCCTCTTTTTTCCACACTATCTATTGAATCTGTCTCTCATACAATGTCTGTACATTCAACTACGTTTCCTGTTTATCAACCATTTGAATTGGAGCGGGTGATGCCAGCATCTAGCGGACTAAAAACACGGTCTTCAAATAAAACAGTGCTACCTCTTGGTGGAGATAGCACCCCGGTTGTACATGCACGAGAACCAGCCCTACCATACAAAACCCAAACTCTCGCAGATTGTACCCCTACTGCGATGGATAGAGAACCAGCTTCACTCAATCTAACCCCAACCCCAGAGGATAGTAACCCAGTTCCTGTTGACACAACAACATCTCCACCACAGAGCTCCCAAACAAGAACAGTTAGTAAGGCAGCTCCAGTGCCCAAAGGGCCAGTACTACCACGGCGAACCCCAACTCCACCAGTTAGTACGCCAATCCTGTGGAGGAAGCACAACCAGCTAGTCGTAGTTTAGCATCTATCGCATTTGATATTGTTAAATCGTATGTGCGTATCTTCCCATCTTGGAAATATTATACTGAAGATGAAGGAAAATGCCAGTTGCAGGTGTTAGTCCAGGAGTTATGTGTAAGTAATGTTATTCATGGCAATTACTTCGCTTTGTCCCATACATCCTACCTCCATGATGGTTATAATACGGCAAAATTTCCCATTTTTCTCTATAGAGAAGGACCGATTTGGAAACTCAGGATGAGGTAACTTGTGCTAATACCTCTGCTATCTTCAAAAATGCTTGGTGGCAGTATCAGAATTACCTAAAGAAAACGTACTTCACCGGCAAAGAAACTCATCAAATTCCCTTATGTTCTCCTGAGACACATTTACTGGACGATGACTGGTAACACATCGTTCTGTACTGTTCCCGAACCAAGAATGTAGTAAGGTCTATGAGCTCATTTTCTATTTTAAGTATTATATTCTTGCGTCTTACTATACTCTGTTCATGTAGAACAACTGCCTAAACCTGAAGAACAACTGTTCTAATTTAAGATTCCATTGCTATCATAGTTCCAAAAGGCGCTAGGCGTTAATTGTGCGTTTTGCCACCGCCTTGCACTTTACTGACCAAAGCGCGTGCTTATGCGCAGTTATGCACAGATTAAGCATAGTTATGCGCAATGTGTTTCGCCAATGCCAAGAGCCTAGGCGCGCTTAAGCGCTCGTTTAGGCGCGCCTTTTTTAACTATGATTGCTATCGTGCATACTGATTTTCTCTTGTATCACTGTATTTACTCACACGAACTTATTTTTAAATTGAAGGATCCAATCGAAACTCCAATGGCACAGCAGGTATGTTCACGCATGTTTCTTTAACAAGCTTGCTCTTATCAATAGCTCTGTTGATTTCAATTTCAGTTGTGTGTATAGTTGCCTTCTGATATCATGCACATTACTAGCATCACAACAGAGAAAATAGTGTTGTTGTACATGTAGACCCGTGGTACCCATCTGAAATCTTGTTGTGCCGTGTAGTTTCCCACGCTTTGTATTCTTTCACTACTGCTTTGTCTTGAACTGATATGATTTGAACTGTGTCTCTATTTTGATTTGGCAAGACAATGAAGTGACCATAGGACATAGATATATGTTTGTTTGATGCTTTTATTATGTAATAGTACTTGGCAATAAAAGACTTGGCAGTTTAATCCTGTCCACCTTACTAATGAACTGGTTCACCGAAATGAATTTCATATATTAGTACATGCTAAACCTATTATGTGTCTGCTTGTTTCTTCTTTTAGAATGCTGACAGAATATTGGGGAAGAGTGCCTTATGAAGCAATGGTAAAGGAAGTAATGCAGATAAGGTTCAGGATAGTGACACATCCTTGTTGGTCTCTAACAAAGCTGGTAAACAGCTAAGGAAGACTATCTCAATGACACTGAGACAACCCCAAAGTCCTGTGTTGGTTTAGTGTTCGAGTTACTGGCCACTACCGCTTGCACAAGCTATTCAAACTCACTGTCTGAATCAGTTTGGTTTCTTGAGTCTCAACTACAAGCTGAAAGACATCGATCAGTTGTGCTGTGACAAGAAGCGGAAGGACTGCGGAAGTCCCTGGAGCATTCAGATGCATCCTTTCTGGTGCACCAGCAAGCGTTGGAGGATTTTAGCGCCAAACAAGACAAAGCTAATAAGCTTGCTAAGCTTATTGCCAGCACGGTGGATACCACGTTTCTTGAGCTCTTCTGAATTTTCTTCAGTTATGCTCTTATTTTGCTGCCGCGTTTATTTGCACTGGTGGCCAATTTTGACGGCCAGTGTATGTAATATGCTGCTTTGTTCCCTATATTTGCACTGGTGGCGAACTTTGATGCCCAGTGGATGTAATATGTGTAATAACGGTAATTGGCTAGCATTAATTGCTTGCTTATTTATTTCCTTATTGTCTTGTTTAGTTGTTTCCTTGTAGTCACTGCAGTTCTTTTTCTGTGTTTTTCTAGTGGCCACAATAACCTATTTTTGGAAACTAGGCCAAAATAATCATGGCAACACACGGACTGTTGTAACCATGGGCCTCCCGCGGGCCGTATGATGCATGGGCCTTCTACGGGCCGTAGGATCCATTGGCCTTCTATACGGGTCGTAGGATCCATGGGCCTTCTATGGGCCGTACGATTCATGGGCCTTTTACGGGCCGTAGGATCCATGGGCCTTCTACGGGGTGTATCATCATTTCGCCAATCAAGGGTCGTACTATTCGTGGACAATAACAGGCCGTTAATAGGACATATTTGATAACTCTATGAAAACAGCCCAATGGGTTTTTTTACATGAAAACGGCCCAACGTATTAATGGGCCACAAACGGGCCGACTGTAACCACGGGCTGAATTTGGCCTGCAAGCAGAAAATGACAGTAATGGGCCGTAAGTAACCGAATGCTGGAAATGGACCCTGAGAAGGCCGAAAGATAACATGGGCTGGAAACGGCCCAACGGAATAATGGGTCGTTAATGGGTATAAAGTGATACACTATTCGTTACGGGCCAGTTTTACCACGGGTCGTTAAGGGGCCGAGGTTTACTAAGGGCCTCATATGGGCCGAAAGACGTCATGGGCCATACATGGGCCGGAAGTTAAAATGGGTTGGAATTATATTGGACGGCCCAGATGACGCTACTGGGTCTAACACTACTAGAAAAAGGGCTACTAATGGCGCACCTAATTTGGCCATTAATGGCGCATTAGTGGTGCGCCATTAGTACCACGCCATTAGTATATTTTACTAATGGCGGACCACTGGTGCGCCATTAGTATCTGGTATACTAATGGCGCACCTCGGATGCGCCATTAGTATATACAACAGTGCGCCATTAGTATGCCTCCCAGGGGCCATGTATACCCAGGTGCTTTGGCATACTAATGGCGCACGACAACAAGATGCGCCATTAGTAACTTCGGCATACTAATGGCGCACTGCTTAGTGAGGCGCCATTAGTATCCTCTGGCATACTAATGGCGCACTGTGATGTGATGCGCCATTAGTGTGAATATTAGGTTTTTTTTATTTTTTTATTTTCTGTTTTTTGCACAGGTTACAAAATGTATAATTGGACAAAATATAGACAGCACACATCAACAACACATTCATCGAATACAATAGAAGATTAGTCTCTGAATACAATTCATCATATTAGTCTCCGAAATTCATCATATTAGTCTCCGAATTGAAAAGACCGAACAAAGATAGAACATTATATTACAAGTCTCGAGACCGCGAGTAGCGAGTTTGTCTTCACATTACAAGTCGATATCGATCATCTAAACTACCATCACATAGAAGAGAGTTGCGGTCATCACGATGAAACTCGTCTTCATCCAGTTCCTCCAACGCTCCCTCCCCTCTCCCGCTAGATAGCAAGCGTATCTAGATTCGGCCTCGGCCCTAGTGGTGTACCCTTTGTAACTGTTACCGCTGAATCGGTGAACCTGTCTCCGACACTTCTCCCAGTCATCGTAGACTCCGGGAACCTTACCCTTGTACACGACATACGACGGCATCGCTATGCACTAGCCAAACAAAACGTTAGTACCAATTCACAGACAATACATAAGCAATATATAAGTATGCAACAGAATGATCGAAAGAGAAAAGCAAGACATTAGTAGCATCGATTACATATAAGTTGAACGACTCTCGAAACCAAAGAGACATACTACAAGTTCATTAAAGTTTAATTACAACATGAGCCAATCGATGTTTCAGAACTAGACACGGCATCACTGCTTTCGACTCGACTCAAGGGACCGGAACGTGGATGAAGCCGCCGTCTATCGTGGGAGTCATGAAATTACGGGCGTTGTCAGCCTGCATTGGTAGTATTGTGTCGATGTCACTGTTGGACGGTTGATTTCTGAGGTAGAACTGCCCCGAGGTACGAAGGACATCTTGATGGATGATTTCCGCAAACTCCGACTGGATGCGAAAGAATTCTTGTCTGATGTCCGCGTCCTGGATTCCAGACACGCTCGCGGCCCAATCTTTGAGTTTACTCGGTAGCAGAAGTTGATGATGGTCCCGTACGATCGCCCGCATGTGATGGATGGCGTAGTAGGCACCCTTCTGACCGCCAGGCGGCTGCTTGACGCAGCAGAACGTCGTATTGTGGGAGAACACGTGCTTGCCGTACTTAGGAATAGGCCTGGTGAAGGTGCCTCCAGATTTGGCGTAGCCGGGGAGAACATCATCAAGAACCTTCTTGACATTTGTGTAGTCTACGTTTGACTGACGGTCCGGGTCGAAATACGTGGCCATGGAATATTTGGGGCTTAGGAGGATGAGCGTGCAATGTGTGTCACTGCAGAAAACACGGAATGTTAAAAGAAAAACGATCAAAATCTAAGAATTCATATGTTACGGGGCGGTTGAGGGGAGGACTTACTCGGGAAAGTAAGGCACGAGGAAGTTATCCTTATCTGGGTTTGCCAGAATGACGCCTTCGAGGTAAGAACTCGTGACTTGCCGGTCCCCAGTGCCGCCCAAGATCTTGGCACGCATGTAGAAGGGGTCAACTATCACGATGTCCGGGGTCTTGTCGCGAATGATCCGCATCTCCATACTCAGCGAAAATAGCCGAACGAAGGTGTAGTGCAGCGGATGAAGGTTCAACATAGCGTGGATGTCATCAAACCGCAGGACAATCGTACCCCCGATGGAGTTATCCACAAGGCCCTTGCCCTCTCGCACCTTGGCGGCGAAAACCGGGTATGCCACATCCTTCTCTCTGAGACGCCGCTTCTCCAAAGAAAGAACACTGTCATGCAGACTCCGCATAGCACCGGCTGCAACATCGAGCATATTTCTCAGTAGCATGGGCCTACCCGCCACATGCACCCTCCTCATTAAATCCTCAGGTGAAGGTGGCCCGTCCTGAGCACGGATCGTACTCGGTGCCGGCTGGCCCGCACCCTTGTTAGTCTTTCTTTTGCGTGCCTTCTTCTTCTCCTGTAATGGGACCGAGTTCTGCTCACACACCGCCTTCTTGGGTGTGTTGGGGGTGAGAGTATTTCGCACCTCGCCTATCTGAGGATCGGTGAAGTCGGCAGCTAGAGGCGTCTCCTGAGAGCTGAACGGCAGACGACGCCTGTTGCAACTTGGCTTCTCCGCGGTACCAGCTAGATCGCGCACGTCTTTTGTTGGGTTGGGTTCTTGAGAAGGAGGCCCCATGAAGTCGCCATCGTACCCATGATCGGCAAAGTACTGATCGACATTGCCAAATGTATCGTCGTCGTTCTGATCCTGTGCCATATGCATGTTTGGATCCAGTGAAATAGGGATGTCCGGCACCGTTGCGTTGGTCTTGCCATGGGGCCGACTTGGCATCGGCATGACTGGCGGTGTTGTCTTTGGGGTGGTGTCCCCCGCCCCCAAACGAATCTGGCTCTTCGGCCAAAGCAGGGGCCAGCTCAGGCAGGCGCTGAGGGTCATCACGTCATCATCGTCGGCCCCGACGGGTCGAATCGGAGGTAACAACTCGTCGCAGCCTGGCAGCACCCGAACCAGTTGAACCCTAAACAAGTTGGGTGGCATCTGGGTACCGTGGAACAAGGGGTTGCCCGGTTGAACAATTTTGCCTTTGGCGACATCGACCAACTCGTTGTTCACGAAGTGCAGGAGAGTGCACGGAACGTCGGCGGCGCCCTGCGAAAACATGTAGGGCGTCAGGGATGCCCAGTCAAAGGCAAGGAGATGAAGTCCTCGGCCGAGAGAGGCTTAATTAGTTACCGTGATGATGGCGTCGAGCTCAGCTAATGTCGAGGCACCGCCAACGGCGGGCGTGCAGTTGACGGAGGGGCCGCTTGCTGCAGAGGTGCCGGCAAGCGTACACCCGGGTGCATTAAGCTCCCGTGCCGGCGTCGGAGACACCAATGCCGCCTCCGCCGGAGACACCAATGGACCCGCCATCGCGTTCTGCGAGTTGCTGGCCGTGAAGCTAGGAATCGGGGGCGGCCCCTGTTGGCCGCCTGCAATCCACGAACTCAACCCCTGGATCAAGGTAGGCACAATGGCAGTGATCGTCGCTCCGAGTTGTTGTTGCACTTGCTCTTGGACAATCTCCGGAATCCGCGCCACCTGTGCCTTGAGTTCTTGAACCTCACGCGCCTGGCATTCAGAGCTGGTCTTTTTCTCCTTTCGCCCACCAGTGTTATAGTATGACCCCCATTTTGTCGACAAGCCTTTGCCGGCCACACCACCAGATGACGTCGGCTTACTGAGCTTATCCTTGTTCTTCATTACATTCAACGCCCTATTTAGAGTGGTGTCCCAAGGGTTTCTCTTAGTCGACCCCGCGCTACTGCTTTCAGTCGCCTGCGGAAGGAATGTGAACCATTTAGAAATTTGGCTTCATTAATTAGAATGCAACCATATGGAGCTAATTACGCGGGGGTGTATTCCTTACCAGAACAAGCTCAAGCGCCCTGGTCTTCGGATCCATGGTAAGCTCCTTTGTTTTCGGGTCCTTCTTGTACCGGGCCCTGACATAGTTCCTGGTCTGCTTGTCACCGTATTTATCGAAGAGGGGCGGTAGGCCTTGCTCGGCACGGTCCGCCTCCTCCTTGTCCCATATAGGCTCCGCCACTCTGTAACCGCCGGGACCGAGTGTGTGTTCCCCTAAGTTCAGCTCCCGCATTTCTTTCCCCCACCGAGTTGATTCGGAGTTTGCGGTGCTCGAGCAATTGATCTTGAAGTCGTTGTAGTCATCTTCGGTGATCGAAGGATTTTTCTCCTTGATCTTCTCATAACTCTCACCTTTCTCGATCATTCTCTTCACATTGCTTTTCCAAGTAGACAGGGCCTTGCTCATCTTCGTGAGGGCAGCATTGTTCACTTTATTCCCTTTGACGCTTGTGTTTTCAAATTCAGCGGGGAACTTGTATCGTTCGTGCAGCTTCGTGAAGAGGAGGTTGCGCAAATTCCCTCGGTCAGGATGCCTCAGGTTCTCGGTGTTGATCGAGACAGTGCTCCGGAGAATGCACCCGAGCTGAAGCGAGTACCCCTTGACTATTCGTTCGGGCACCGTTGGATTCCCGTCGGAGTCCACTTCAGTAACTTCCTCCTTGAGGGTGCGGAGCACGGTCGGGCGCCGGTCCTTCCGTTGCCTCTTCGGTTGGCTGCCATCTGTGTGTGCGCCGCCATCATCAGTGGTGGCATCCTCGGCGGCACCATCAGTGGTGGCATCAGTGGGGTCATCCTCGGCGGCACCATCAGTGGTCTCAGGATCGATGGGGAAGGCGGCGTCCTCATACAAGTGAGGTTGTTCCTCCATCTCCTGGGACAGCTCCCAGAATGCCTTGCCGCACGAACCCCCGGCCTCATCGTTGTTGGCCATGTTTCTCTTTAAATAGGAACAAAGTTTGGTCAAAAAGTTGGTTATTGTCAAGGAACAAGATCATGGTCTCATCATTTAGGGTTCGTCGACACCGAGGCATCCTAAAAGCTAAGCTTTTATCATTGAGGGTTTTTCGACGCCGAGGCACCCTAAAAGCCTATTGCCGCCTATGGTTTAATGCAGTTAGAATAAAGAGGCACTTGATCCTACTTAATTAACTACTAAGATACCCCGGCCCATGCATTAGTCACAAGTACCCCATATGTCCTATTTTTAGCAAAGTCATGCTGAAATTCACGGAAAATTTCAGCATGACCTTTGCTGAAAATAGGACATATGGAGTACCTGAATTTGCCGGAACGGAAGTTAATCGACATTCCGGCAAACTCAAGGGCCTCTCGGGGTACCTGCAAAATCATTATCCCAGGTGGACAAGGCAATGTGCTACTTGCTTAAATCTGGTGACACATGTTCAGATCTTTTCAGATGCTGAGAGTGACAGGCAGGTCGACATCTGAGAATAGATATATATACAAGAAGAATTTGGCCTAAAAGGTATAGTTTCCAGGATTCATTCCTGTTGAACCACATACTATTGTACTACATGATTTAGTTTTTCTCATGCCTAAAAGGGAGTAAACTCTTGAAGCAGTAGTGAAGATGCTAGGACACTGCACAAGTAAAAAGTGGGAAAACATAACACTGTAAACTGTTGCTGATGTTCCAGCTGATCACTGCAATGTTGTACTAAATGAAGAAACTGGATCAAAAAGATCTTCGTCGATTACAGAACTGAACACCCAGCCTATCTTGCAAAATCTGGGGGGTAAAGGTCTGGTGCCTTGGTAACTTCCTTTGGATCTGGTGCACAGGCTCTGACCCACAACAGCACACAACCAAACCAACCAACACCGACAACTCCACTATGTTGCTTATTTATACATGATGACCACAACAGCAAGGCGCCAAATGATGATTATTTAGAGACGCTTGACCTGACACACAACATAGTCAGGCAAACATGACATGGCCTGATGCTGTCACCAGCCACAAATTCTTCCGTCACACAAAAAGGAGTGCATATCACAGTTTGCATCTATAATGTGGATTCCTTCCAAATATGCAACACCTGAGTGAAAGCTTATTTATATTGCAAAACGGTACAGCAATCAGTTGCATGCTCACCATTTCCTCCAACACATAGCAAACATTCCTTCCCCACAATGCAGATTAGAGACTAAATCAGACTCGCATCTACTTCCCCAAACTAGAATCAGACAGTATAATGATGAACATCACAACTACACCATCCTATAAGGCAGCAACACGAAAATTCTGAACATCAGACGAGATGGCGAACTGAGAGCTTGGTGCGCACACAGACAGAGAGATCGCGAACGGCATCTGGGTTTGACCAATCGTCGGATGGAGAAGAGGCTCGTACCTCAGAGCCCAACGGCCGGCGACCGGGGCCGGGCGGAGTCGCAGCAGCACGGAACGCGATGTCCCGGCGAGGGAGAGCGGGGGCCGTGGGGTCGGAGCGCGGTCGAGGGAGAGCGGGGGCAGTGGGCGCGGGGAGGATGTCGGGGACGACGACGACGCAGGGGAGGAGGCGACGAGGTCCGGGTGGTGGTGGTGCTCCGGCGACGGTGGTGTGGACGGGGCGGCGTCCGGGCCGCCGGCGACGAGGGCAGTGGGGCGATGGCGTCCAACGAGGTGGGGCGACGGGGAGAGCGGCGGGGCAGCGGCGGGGCGGTGTCGCGGCGTCGAGGCGGCGGGGCAGCGGCGTCGGGAGAGGAGAGGGGAAGGGGATCGAGGGCAAGGACGAGGGAGAGAGAGGGGATAGGTTTGGGCCGGGGAGGGAATATGGATGGGGGCGGCACAATACTAATGGCGCACCACCCCTCGGTGCGCCATAAGTACATACATACTAATGGCGCACCTCACCCTGGTGCGCCATTAGTATTTTTTTTTGATTTCTGCTCGAGCCAACAGGTTATCTCCCACCTGACCTGATCCACATCAAGTCCCCTCTCCTAGCTCGACTGGTCAGCAGCCAGTTCTCACACTAGGAGGTCCTCGGTTCGATTCCCAGGCTCCACAATTTTTTTATGCATTTAAAATGTTGTTTGATACTTATTTGTGTTTAAATATGTTCAAACTTGTTTAAATCATAACAGTAATTTTTTTATAAGACAGTAATAATTTTTTTTTAAAAATATCATCAAACAGTAATGCCGGTGGAGCGGGGGAGGGTGCGGGGGGTGCGGGGGGTCGGCGGCGGCGGTTGAGTAGGGGAGGGGTGCGGGGGGTCGGCGGCGGCGGTTGAGTAGGGGAATCGAGGGTGCGGGGGGTCGGCGGTGGCGGCCGGTGGACCGGGGGGTGCTCGGCAGCGAGGGGGCCCGGATCTGGCGAGGTGGGATAGCGATCGAGATGGAGGGGGATCGAGATCGAGTGTCCATGAAATTTAAAAATATTCATGATAGTTCAAAAAGTGCCCATGAAATACAATCGAGAAATGAAGGCTACGATTTAAATACAATCGATCTTAGCTAGCTATCTGTTCACAATCTTCTTGCCCTTCTTTTTCGCAAATGGAGTTCTTCTGTGGAACGGACGTCCTTTAGGTAGGGTGGTCCTGCTTCTTCTTGTGGTGTATGCTGCTACTTCATCATCGTCGTCATGTTCAATCCTCGGGTCGCCATACTTGTCGAAGTCTTGCTCATTGGCTACTCCATCCATTCTGATGATCTTCCTTTTGCCTCTCCTCACGACAACACGACTGGTCTTTGACGGGTCGGTAATGAAGAAGCATTGGTCCACTTGGGAAGCCAGTACCCATGGCTCATTTTTCGCGGTGATGTTTACGCCCGCGGTCTTGGATTTGGCTTCGGGTATAACCATGGTGGTGAAATACCGGTCTTATTTTAGGACGCTCTTGGCCCATCTGACACGAAACATCGGGACCTTCTCTCCAGCGTAGCTCAGCTCCCAGATCTCCTCGATCCTTCCGTAGTATCTGTCCTTGTCGTTACCGGTGTAGGATTCCATCGTTACCCCGGAGTTCTGATAACCATCGCTCTTCATGTCCTTGGCCTCGGTGTAGAATGTGTAGCCGTTGATATCGTACGCCTTATAGGTCATCAGGTTGTGCTCGGCGCCCTGTGACAAGGCGAATATGAGTTGTTCTTCCGCGGAAGAATCCTCATGTAAAGGGTACGACAGAAGCTTCTACTTGAACCAACGCGTGAAACATGAGTTGTGCTCTTTGAGTATATCTCCGTCCGTCCTCTGTTGGCCTCGGTCATTGTACGTCTTCTTAATAAAGGTTTTGTGCTCTACCACCCAAGGATCGACCACGTCTATGTGTTGTAGCGTGACTAGGTTTGCTCTTTCAAAGTCGGCGAGTCGACCCTCGAAGTCGACATGCATTTCGCGGCGACCCTCACGGTGACCCCATCCAGCGAGCCTGCCGAGGTGCCTGTTGACGGGCAGACCAACGGGGTTCTCGATGCCTAGATAATTTGTGCAGTAGGATATGCACTCTTCGGTCAGAAAGCCCCTGGCTATGCTTCCCTCTGGACGTGACATGTTGCGAACGTATCCTTTGATGACACCATTCATCCTTTCGAACGGCATCATGCTGTGCAGGAACGTCGGCCTGAGTTGGATGATATCCCCCACTATATGGACCAGCAGATGCACCATAACGTCGAAGAATGCGGGCGGGAAGTACATCTCAAGCTCGCATAGTATCACCACGATCTCTTCCTGTAGCCTTCTGAGTTGCCTCACGCCAATCGACTTCCGAGAGATGACGTCGAAAAAGTTGCATAGGCCAAATAGCGTTTCACGGACGTGCACGTCCATGATCCCACGGATTGCAACTGGAAGTATCTGCGTCATCAGCATGTGACAGTTGTGAGACTTCATCCCGCTGAACTTCTGCTTCGCTGGGTCTAGGTATCTGCTTATCTTCCCCGCGTAACCGTAAGGAAGTTTTACTCCTAGGAGTCAGGTGAAAAACTGCTCGATCTCCTCCTGACTTAGAGTGAAGCATGCGTGAGGGTAGTCATTTCCGGTCTTCTTGGCCTTTTTGCCTTTGCGACGACTTTCTATGTCCTGCTTCGCCTCATCATCATCATCATCATATATAGCGTGAAGCTCTTGCCTGATGCCCATTGATTTCAAGTCTGCCCTTGCTTTCGGCCCATCTTTGGTCCTCTCTGGCATGTTGAGCAGGGTACCAAGCAGACTCTCGCACACGTTCTTCGTGATATGCATGACATCAAGGCTGTGAGGCACACTGAAAGTGCGTTATATCGACTAGAGGGGGGGTGAATAGGCGATTTTTATGAAATTCTTCACTGAGGAATTTGCTCGTGAGGAAATTCCTTAGTGAAGAAATACTAGCAGCGGAATAAGTACTCAGAAGTAAACATAACAGATTACATGCATGGTCATCATGATGAAATGAAGACAAACACAGAGTACAGAAAGCGTAGGCACAGGATAACTCTAGATGAAGACAGACAGACTGAAGAAATTGAACTGAGGAATTTGTGAAAGTCTTCAGTCAAAGTCTTCAAACACAGATATGAACAAACAGACAACACAGTAATGAGGAAATGAAAGTGTTGAGGAAATGGAACCAGTAAGCTTGGTGAAGACAATGATTTGGTAGACCAGTTCCAACTGATGTCTCAGTTGTACGTCTGGTTGGAGCGGCTGAGTATTTAAACTCGAGGACACATAGTCCCGGACACCCAGTCCTAAGCACGCAGCTCGGGACACCAAGTCCTCACCGTATTCTCCTTGAACTAAGGACACACAGTCCTCGTCCAATCACTCATGGTAAGTCTTCAGGTGACTTCCAAACCTTCACAGACTTGGTCACTCGGCGATCCACAATTCCTCTTGGATGCTCTAGACCTTGACGCCTAACTGTCTGGAAGAAGCACAGTCTTCAAAGGTAACAAGCGTCGGATCCACGCAGGATCAATTTCTTCGGTGATGCTCAATCACTTTGGGTTTGTAGGTGTTTTGGGTTTGGGTTTGGATTTTCCTCACTTGATGATTTTCGCTCAAAGTCCTCGGAGGATGGGTTGCTCTCAAATGACAAGTGTCAAGTTCAAGCGGAGCAGCCAACCAGCTAGTGGTTAAAGGGGGCGGCTATTTATAGCCTAGGGAGCAGCCCGACATGATAAGACATAAATGCCCTTCAATGATATGACCGTTAGGTGGACAAGATATTTTAGGACAGCTGGCGCGTGGCACAGCAACGGTCGGAAATTTGGAGTACAAATTCCTCAGGGCTATCATGTTCCTCACTGTGTAGGCAATTTGCACTGGCGAATTCCTAACTCCTCAGTCAGAGCAAGGTCCTCAGTGACCAGAAGAACTGCGTCTCTGTCACTGAAGAAATTGACTGAACTGTATGAGATTTCCAGTGGCTTCACTCGAAGGGATTGGTAGGTGTAGGATTTGAGTTGAGCATCACATGGAAATTTTCTCCTTAGTATTTCCTCGACCCCCTTTAACAGTACGGTGTTTCCTATGACTCAAGAAAGAGAAAAATGAAACTACTAAAACAAAAGTCTTCACGCTTCACATTCCTCAAACGAATACCATGTCTTCAAGGTCACACCAATTTCTTCACCTTCAAAGTCTTCAAAAAGTCTTCAGAATATCAAAGTCTTCAGTCGAAGAACTTCATTTTTAGGGGTCGACTTTTACTGTAAATATCAAACTCCTCATAGACTTATAGACATGTGTACACTCATAAACACATCAGATGCTTAACATATAAGTCTTCAATACACCAAAATCACTAAGGGGCACTAGATGCACTTACAATCTCCCCCTTTTTGGTGATTGATGACAATATAGGTTAAGTTTTCAACGGGGATAAATATGTGAAGTGTAGAAACTAATATTGAGGAATTTGATTGCAAGATACAGAAGAACTCCCCCTGAAGTTGTGCATAGTGAGGAATTTGCTTTTGAAGCAATGCACACTTGAAGAGTTAAATCATGGAGATCTCCCCCTATATCTTGTAATTCATACACGCATTTGATACATGATATGAAGAATTTGAAATGCATGATGAAATATGGTGCCTGATGCAATTCAGCATGTGTGTGATAACATTAATGAGGAATAAGCATGCAGAATAGCGCATCAAAAACATCAGAGCTCAAACATGTATCGAAGTATCAGAGCATAGAGCGACAAAAGTATCAGAGCACCGAGCACCATAGGGTTTAAGATTACAACTCAATCCAATAAAAGTTTCGAAAGAACGAGAGTTGTAACTTAAAAAAATTCCCTTATTATAGACCCGCTTGAAGACTAACTCAGATTTCTCCCCCTTTGTCATCAAATGACCAAAAGGATAGAAACTGAGGACTAACGCCCCTGAAGATATTCAAGTCGATGGAGGAGCGCCAGTGTTGTTGGGGTCGGTTGTTGAAGTAGGGCCTGCTGTAGTGTCGTCAAAGTCTTCATTTTCATCAGTGTCGCGCGATGAAGAATATGAACTGGCCACCAGAGAAGGAACCTTGACCTTCTTCAATTTCTTCGACGGAGGTGCCGACCAGGCAAATTCTTCTTTGAGGCCCATGTTCTCCAAATCTTCAGCACTATATACTTGAGACAGAACAGCCCAGGTGCGGTTGAAGGTTTCATGAAGGTAGTAATGGTTTTTCTTCACTGCATTATATGTGGCAGTCATGTTGTGAAGAATTGAACCAAACTGACGCTTGACCCATTTGTGATTGCGATCAACCTTTTGATGAAGACTGAGGAGTAACTCACGATCAGTCATCACCCTGGGTGCTGTGGCTTGAGGATTTGTCTTGGCAGTATTAGCAGCAGAGTCATGTGTGGCAGCGTCATCATTGGTGGAATAAGAAGCAGCCTTGCGAAATTGACCATCCAATGGACGAATGCCTTCATCCATCACAGCAGTGGCCTTGCCCTTTTCATCAGCTGAGGAAAATGTCCTTTTGAGGACTTCAATAGGAGGCAAGTAGCTGCAGTGGTTGAGAGTTTCAGCCTTGTAGTTGAGTGAAGACCTTGTCCTGATGAATCTCATAATCCAAGGTGCATAAGGCTTCAGCTCAAATGGTGACATAGCAATGTTGGCCAGAGTCCTCATGAAGAAATCATGGAAGTTTATGGGAATGCCATGTATGATATTGAGAAGCATATTCTTCATGATGCCAACAATTTCTTCATCGGAAGAATCATGTCCTTTGATGGGACATATTGTCTTCGTCAGAATGCGATAGACGGTCCTAGGCACATACAACAATTCCTTGACGAGGAATTTGGTACGAGGTGATTGCCCTGGCTTCAGAGGCTTCATGAGCACTTGCATATAGTGGTTTGACAGTTCAGGTTCATCATACACGCAACACGCATCTTCAGTGGGTGGACTAAGAGAAAGGCAGCGAAGCAATTCAGTTGTTGGGGCCTTGTAATGTGTATTTTCAGTCATCCAGTCCAGAACACATGAATTGACATCTTCAGAGTTGCCAGTGATGTGCAGTGTAGCATAGAACTGAAGAATAAGTTCTTCATTCCAATCGCATATATCAGTGCAGAAATTAAGCAGCCCAGCGTCGTGAAGAACACTGAGGACTGGCGTGAAGCACGGCATAGACTCCATATCCACGTGAGGAATATGTGCATGGTCGAAGACTTTGTCTTTGTTGTAAAGCACTGAGGAATAGAAATTTGCTTGGCTGGCAGTCTAGAAACGCCTCTTCCTTATGCGAGCAGAGTCATAAGGATTGTATTCAGTGAAGAATATGTGCTCACTATAGAAGTCTTCAGCCTTGAATTTCTGTTTGCGTGAGAATGGATCCTTTGGCCTTGGCAAAGGAGTGTCAGTGAGTTGCATCACGACCTCAGGAATCACAAGCTCAGGTTCTTCAGGCTGAGGAATTTCAATATGTTCCTCAGGTGCAGTCACCTTGTCTGTTTCAGCAGCAGTTTCTTCAGCACTAGTGGCTGGAATTTCTTCATTCACAGAAGCAGTGGGATGAGTTGCGTCAGAGCCAAATTTTATGGCTGGTGAAGAAGAGTGAGGAATTTGCTGCAGGGGAGTGAAGAGTGGGGAATTGGGATGCTGACTTTCCCAAAAGTCGTCATTCATTACTGGAGTTGTGCTTCCAACATCCACATCTTCATCATCAATTTCTTCAACACCAGCCTCTTCAGCATCAAACTGAGGCATTGGTGATGAGACTATTGGGGTTGAAGTGATTGTATCCACTTCAATTTCTTCATCAATCTGCTATGAGGAAGCGGCAGACTGAGTTTCTTCATCTGATCCACTGGGGATCTCATAATCTTCACCAAAAGGAACAAGGTCCTTTGATGGCATGGAGGAGATAGGAACAACATCAATTGGATTGGCAAATGAGCTGGTCATGGGCTTCATCTTCTTTGGGACTGAAGATTCTGAAGCACTTGATGCTTTCCTTTTCTTTACTGCAGCTCGCTCTGCAGCCTTGGTTTTCTTCGCATCTAAAGCAGAGGGAAGAACTGGAGTTGGAGTTGGTGCAGGTGGAGCTGAGGAATCTGGTTCAGTTTCTTCAGGTACAACTGATGCAGTTGCCCTGGTCACTTCATTTTCTTCAGGCGCACCACTAGTGGATGCCCTGGAAATTTCATCAACGGCTGGAGCAGAGTCATCAGCCTTGGAACTAGCATTTTCTTCAGCAGCCTGAACTTCATTAGTGGTGCTGGCATGTTCTTCAGTTTGCTGAACAGATGCTTCAGCTTGAGGAATTTGTTGCGTTGAGGCAGTACCCTTGGTGAAGGTATCAGTCAGCCTCACAAATCTGACCTTGGCTCCTTGCCAATCAGCATAGTACGAGTCAAAGTTGTCGCTGAGGGCTTTGATCTCAGCCTGCATCTTGACAAGTTCCTCAGGCTTCATTTTGAGAACATTTTTCTTCAGCAGCTTCTCTTTGCGGTACTGGGATTTCTTGATCTCTCTGGCCCTATCATATTTCCACTTCTCCTCTTGGATGAAGTGAGTCAGCATGTGACTTTGGCCAGGTGTCAGCTTGAAATCAGGCATAGGAGTGTTGGGATCCTTGTGCCAGAGATCAATATAATCTAGGATCGCCCTTGGATCCAAAAGCAGGGGCACAGGTGTGCCTTTGGCTTTAGCAGCCCTTTCTTGGCGGTCTCTGATGATTTCAGCGAGTTCTTCTTCATCAGCTTCATCATCATCAGAGGGCATAGTGAAGACCACTTGCTTCTTTGGACTTGGGCGAGTGCCGCGTCCAGCGGTAGCCTTTTTCTTCAGTAACGAGGGTCCAGCTGAGGATTGTGGTGCAGCTGAGGAACTAGCTGAGACACCAGAGGCAATAGATATGCCAGTTGTCCTTTGGCATGAGGCCAGATCCACAGGAGCTGAGGATTTTGTGGGAGCAGGAGCAGCATGAGGAATTTGCTTTGAAGTTTTTGAAGATTCTGGCCATGAGGGCGTAGCTGAGGAACTTGGCCGTGAGGGCAGTGAAGGTGAAGCACTTGGCTTACGAGCAGGCTTCTTCATCATTGATTTCCTCGGCTTGGCAGAAGCCTCAGTGGCAGCAGCAGCAGCAGATTCTTCATTGAATTTCCTCACTGCTTATTTTGCTTGCTTTTGCAGTTTACGCTGGCGCTTAGCCCATTCTTGAGGAAAATCCTCTCCTCTTCTGATGCTTGTGGGATCAGCCACTTGGCCAGGTGCCGATGGAGGTCTTGGGCATGGAGGGTTTACTGCGAATTTCTTCATGTACTTGGGAGTGACGTATCTGTACTCCCTCCACTCACGTGCCCATCTCCTTTCAATCCTTTGGATGCGCACCTTGCGCTGATTTTTGTCTTCTTTACCAAATTTGGATTCATAAGTTGTGCAATACCCAGCATAAATGTCCTCAGGGATTTCAAATGCAGTCATGACCTCTGGTCTCTTTCCTCCTTTCTGCGGCCTTTTACCTTCAGCCATTTTCTTCAGATGAGGGATTTGAACAATGGAATTCTCTGAAGATGTATGCAACTTTTCTTCGAGGAACGCTGCAAATGAGTTAAGTTGATGAGAACCTAAGGATTCAGCAGCGGACATGTGTACCTGTGAACAGAGTATAGTTGCGAGGAATTTGAAGAGGTCATATGCGTTCTCAGAGGGTTTTTCATAAAGAACAAGTTTTGAGGAATTTGACCAGATTCGTCTTGAGGAATTTCACTAAGCTCCATATATATCTTAGGTTCCAGAGTTGTATAGATTGAGAATCCACACAATTGAGGAATCTTGAAGAAATTTAGACTTAGGGAAATGAATCAAGAACAAAGAATGAGTGAGGTGTTTTGTGTGTGAGGATTTGAAGAATAAAAACACCTTTGAAGATTTTGTAGAAAGCTTTGAATCAAAGAGGGCAGTAAAAATAGCTTTTAATTACCCTGAATGAAGAACACGATGAACTGTGAGTTGGAACAGAGAAGTTCGTCAATGCAGATCTTCCACACCCTAACTTGGCGGAGGAAGACGTCTACGGCGGCGGCGGAGGTGAAGATTTCCGCAGTCGGCGCGAGTACGTCGGCGACGAGGTCAAGGCAGTGAAGCTCTTCCTCACCGGCAACGATGGAGTAGCGGCGGCGCTAGGGTTTGGAAACTCGAGCGGAGGAAGTGAGATCGAGTGGAGTAAAGAAGTGAAGATGGCGACGGAGGGGTATTTATAGCCGCAGTAAAAATTGCTTGTCCGAAGATTTAGGACTAACATGCCCCTGGCCGTTCTCCTTCACTTGACATGTGTCACCCACGTACTGTGTAGTGGAGATCGTGTAAGATCGTGGGTGAGTAAAATAATCCATCGTGGGAAGTGGAACGGATTGAGCGGCAAAACCGAAGGTTTGGATAAGATTAGTTTTAACGTACCGTTCGCAATTTCTTCAGCTGACAAGGACACAGTGAAGAATTTGAACGAGTTTCAAATAGAACGCACATGAAGAATTTGTGAATAGACTGGATTGAGTATAGCATAGAGGGGAAGGGTCCGATCACATTCACTTAGCAAAAAAAATCCAACTTGAAGAAATAGCTATAACTGAATGCTGTAGAGGACATAAACTCATATATATATATATATATATATATATATATATATATATATATATATATATATATATATATATATATATATATATATATGTAGCCAATGAAGAAAAACGACGGCACAGGTGAAGACTTTGTAAAGTTTGAAGAATTTGAAAAACTGAAGAATTTCAAAAGTTGAGGAAAAACTCAAATTGAAGATTTTCAACTTTTGTGGTGGCGTGACCCACCGTGTAAGAATGATGATTTCAGACACCACGTACAGTTGTCGTAGGGTTCTGAGAATCAAATTCTTCATTAATTTCTTCACACTTAGAGTGTTATTCTTCATTGATTGAAGAAAAACGTTTCTTCATGTGTTGCACATCTAAGTCATCAATTTTGCATAAGTGTTAGGATGAGTGCATTTTCAAAGTACATTCGAAGATTCTAAGATATTTAGCTCACACCGCAACTTGCTAAATCTCTTCTCATCCAAGGGCTTAGTGAAGATATCGGCTAGCTGTTCTTCAGTCTTCACATGCTCAATAGAAATGTCGCCCTTCAACACATGATCACGAAGAAAATGATGACGAATCTGAATGTGCTTTGTCTTCGAGTGCTGAACTGGTTTGTGAGCAATCTTGATGGCACTCTCATTGTCACAGAGAAGAGGCACATTCTTCACGTTGACTCCATAGTCCTTGAGTGTTTGCTTCATCCATAGTAGTTGAGCACAGCAAGAACCAGCAGCAATGTACTCAGCTTCAGCAGTAGACAGTGATACGCAGTTCTGTTTCTTCGAGGACCAACAGACCAAGGATCGTCCGAGGAAATGACAAGTACCAGATGTTGACTTGCAATCCACACGGTCACCAGCATAGTCAGAATCAGAATATCCAATGAGGTCAAAGTCTGAGCCCTTGGGGTACCATAATCCTAGTGTTGGTGTGTGAGCTAGATATCGAAGAATATGCTTCACAGCCGAATGGTGTGATTCCTTCGGTGCAGCTTGAAATCGTGCACACATGCAAACACTAAGCATTATATCTGGCCTAGATGCACATAAGTACAATAAAGAGCCAATCATGGAGCGATATACCTTGTGATCGAAGTCAGTACCATTTTCATCAGTGCATAGATGACCATTTGTGGGCATAGGAATTTTGAGACCTTTGCAGTCTTGCATGCCGAATTTCTTCAGGACATCCTTGAGGTATTTCTCCTAAGATATGAATATCCCATTGTGCTGTTGACGAATTTGTAGACCTAAGAAGAATTTCAACTCTCCCATCATAGACATTTGATATTCTTCACTCATCATATAGGCAAATTCATCACTATAACGTTGGTCAGTACAGCCAAAGATGATATCATCAACATATATTGGCACACAAACAGTTCACCATCATATGATTTAGTAAAAAGAGTGGGATCGAGTGAACCGGGTGTGAAGCCTTTCTTCATGAAGAATTCCTTCAATGTGTCATACCACGCCCGTGGGGCCTGCTTGAGGCCATAGAGGGCCTTGTTAAGTCTGAAGACTTTGTCAGGATGTTTTGGATCTTCAAAACCTGGTGGTTGAGCAACATATACTTCTTCCTCAATCTTACCATTGAGGAATGCACTTTTCACATCCATTTGATATAAGATGATATCATGATGGTTAGCATAAGCAAGTAATATGCGAATAGCTTCAAGTCTAGCAACAGGTGCAAAAGTTTCATCGAAATCAATTCCTTCAACCTGTGTGTAGCCTTGAGCTACTAGTCGTGCCTTATTCCTCACCACAACACCATTTTCATCTTGCTTGTTGCGGTAGATCCACTTTGTACCAATGATGTTATGCTTGCGAGGATCGGGACGATTGACCAGTTCCCATACGTTGTTGAGCTTGAACTGATGTAATTCTTCTTGCATGGCCTGAATCCACTCAGGCTCCAGAAATGCTTCATCTACCTTAGTGGGCTCTGTGATAGAGACAAAAGCAAAGTGCCCACAAAAGTTAGATAGATGTGAAGCTCTTGAGCGTGTGAGAGGACCTAGTGCTCTAATGTCATCGATGATCTTCTCCATTTGCACTTCTTTTGCAACGCGAGGGTGAGTTGGTTGCCGTTGAGGAATTTGATCAGCATTTTCTTGAGCATCAATTTCCTCAGCATTTTCTTCAGGTGCATCAGTTCGACGTTCTTCACGTTCTGGAACGAGTTCTTCAGCAGATTCTTCAGTAGGAATGATATCTTCAGTAGCCTTGTGCTTGATCGATTCCTCAGGTGCTGGTTCATCTAACACAGAAGGTAGGTGCTCTCTTTGCGAGCCATTAGTTTCATCAAACCGCACATCTACAGTTTCAACAATCTTGTGAAGAACATTGTTGAAGACTCTGTAGGTGTGCGAGTCCTTTCCGTAACCAAGCATGAAACCTTCATGTGCTTTTGGTGCAAATTTAGAGTTGTGATGAGGATCTCTAATCTAGCATTTAGCACCGAAGACTTTGAAATAACTCACATTGGGTTTCTTGTCAGTGAGGAGTTCATAGGCAGTCTTCTTGAAGAATTTGTGAAGATATACTCTGTTGATGATATGGCACGCAGTATCAATTGCATCAACCCAGAAACGACGAGGGGTTTTGTACTCATCGAGCATAGTGCGAGCCATCTCAGCAAGAGTCCTGTTCTTGCGCTCCACGATGCCATTCTGTTGAGGAGTATAAGGAGCAGATAATTCATGAGTAATACCAAGTTCATCAAGATAGTCATCGAGACCCGAATTCTTGAACTCAGTGCCATTGTCACTTCTGATGTGCTTGATCTTCACACCAAAGTTAGTTGAAGCCCTCGAGGAAAATCGTTTGAAGACTTCCTGCACTTCAATTTTGTAAGAGACAAGGTGCACCCATGTGTAACGAGAGTGATCATCAACAATAACAAAACCATATTGAGATGCCTCATTAGAGACAGAGGAATAATGGTTAGGACCGAAGAGATCCATGTGAAGCAATTCGAATGGACGAGTAGTGGTCATGATAGTCTTCGCTGGATGCTTGGCCTTGATCATCTTTCCAGCTTCACAGGCACCGCATAAGTGATCCTTGAGGAATTTGACATTCTCAATGCCAATGACATGCTTCTTCTTCGCAAGCGTGTGTAGATTCCTCATGCCAGCATGACCAAGTCGTCGATGCCATAGCCATCCTTCTGAAGCTTTTGCAAGTAGGTACACGGCAGGTTGTGAATCTGCAGAGAAATCAACAATATACAAGTCTCCTTTCCTAAAGCCTTTGAAGACTTTGGATTTGTCAGATTCCATAATCACAACACAACGATACTTGCCGAAAACAACAACCATATCAAGATCACAAAGCATTGAGACAGACATAAGATTGTATCCTAAGGACTCAACAAGCATGACTTTGTCCATGTGTCGATCCTTTGTGATGGCAACCTTACCTAGACCCAATACCTGACTTTTGCTTTTATCAGCGAAGATGATATGCTTCATGTGTGATGCTGATAAGGGAGCATCCATCAATAGATTCTTGTCACCGGTCATGTGATTTGTACATCCCCTATCAAGTACCCATTCTGTGGCTTTGGGTTGATCATCCTGCAGATGAATTAGTGCAACTTACGAACCTCATATGCTTCAGTAGTGAAGAATATGATATCACAATTCATCAGATCAATTTCATCAAGCAGTAGAACCGATAAAATAGAGGGAGGACGTGTGAAATGAAAGTTCATTTCATCATGGTTAGCCTGCGTCCTTTCAGGCATTTCTGTCAAGTCCCCAGCAAATTCTTCAGACGTTGCAGCACGCCTGGAGACCTGACCCTGCAGAAGAGATTAGTTCTTTTTCTTCACCACCCACATCTGAAGGGGTGGCAAAGAGTTCATCACTCTGCGAGCTCCATATGAGAATGGTGGCAAAGCAGCCAAAACGTTTCGTTTCACATAAGAGGGGTTAGGATAAGCATATGAATAAGCAGAGAAATTCTTCGAGGACTTATGAACATAATAATTTGAAGAATAATGCTCATATTCATAGCCCTTGGCTCTTCCCTGCGAAACAGAGTTGTTAGTATGATGATGTTCATATGAGGACTTTGATCCATGTGAGGAATTTGATCCTCTTGAGGAATTTGGTCTGTATGAGGACTTGGATCCATATGAAAAATTTGGTCCATATGAAGAATTAGATCTGGGGTTCCTTTTCTTCACAGGTGGTGTCATGAGGACATTCACCTGAAGACTTTCAAGGCAGCTTTTGGGAACCCAGATTTTCTTCATAGGGGAACCGTTCCTGCAATTAGTGCCAACATATCTAGCAAATACTTCACCATTCTGATTTTTGAACAGTTTATAGTTGGAGTCAAATGACTCATCAGAAGAATGAGAAGATTCACATGTATAGCCAGATAAATCAGATGGATCAACTGGAGGTCCCTTTGCAGCAACCCATGAGGTTTTGGGGTACTGCTCAGGCTTCCAATAGGTACCATCCGCATTGAGTTTCCTCTCAAAGGCAATACCCTCTTTCCTAGGGTTCCTGTTGAGGATCTGCTTTTTAAGCACATCACAAAGAGCCTGATGCCCTTTGAGGCTTTTGTACATGCCTGTCATGTACAATTCCTTCAGCCCTGCATCGTCAGTGATACTAGCAATGTCCTCAGATGAGGAATTAGTGATAGCAGAGACAGGTGAGGAATTTGTAACATTTGAAGCATTTGAACATTCAGGTGAAGAATTAGCAGATTCTCGTTCAATGCATTTTAAACATGGAGGAATAAATTCTTCCTGAGCAGCGCTGATTTGTTGAGCAAGTAATGAATCGCGCTCCTTCTGAAGATTTTCATAACTCACTCTTATCTTCTCAAAGTCAGACAAGAGAGAGTTATGCTGATCTTGAAGGGAGTCATACTTAGAATGCAGTCTCTGAAGACTTTCAGCCAAGGCTTGTGACTGATCCATTTCGTCACCCCAACATATCATTGCTCTTACTAAGCATATCATTAGCATTTTTCAAAGCTCTTTGTTGTTTAGCAGCAAGGGAAGCAAGTTTGACATAACTGGGTCCAAATTCATCACCAGATTCTTCATCACTAGACTTAGATAGGTAGCATTCAGTTACCTCAGCACTTTTTGCCATAAGGCATGAAGTAGAGGATGATGATTCTGGTTCGAATGTCATTGATTTGAGCGATTCCTTGAAATCCTCAAACCAATTATCATGACGGGTTCGATGGCCTTCATAGACATCAGAGAGACGGTCCCAGACAAGCTTCGCCTGATCGAGATGCATGATGTTTCTGAACTGGTTTTGAGACAGACTGGAGCAGATGATGGCCTTCGCTATGAGGTTGAGTTGAGTGTACTTGCGAATATCATCAGCTTCCGCCATCTTGCACAGATCGGTCAGACCAATCTCAGTGACGGTCCATAGCTCACTGTCCATCACCATGAGACGCTTCTTCATCATAGCCTTCCATTTGGGATACTCGTGACCGTCAAAGATGGGGCACGGTACTTTCTTCATATCTGCGGTCGACATAACTAAAACTCCAGGCGGTTAAACCAAAATCACACAGAACAAGGGAGTACCTTGCTCTGATACCAATTGAAAGTGCGTTATATTGACTAGAGGGGGGTGAATAGGCGATTTTTATGAAATTCTTCATTGAGGAATTTGCTCGTGAGGAAATTCCTTAGTGAAGAAATACTAGCAGCGGAATAAGTACTCAGAAGTAAACATAACAGATTACATGCATGGTCATCATGATGAAATGAAGACAAACACAGAGTACAGAAAGCGTAGGCACAGGATAACTCTAGATGAAGACAGACAGACTGAAGAAATTGAACTGAGGAATTTGTGAAAGTCTTCAGTCAAAGTCTTCAAACACAGATATGAACAAACAGACAACACAGTAATGAGGAAATGAAAGTGTTGAGGAAATGGAACTAGTAAGCTTGGTGAAGACAATGATTTGGTAGACCAGTTCCAACTGCTGTCTCAGTTGTACGTCTGGTTGGAGCGGCTGAGTATTTAAACTCGAGGACACACAGTCCCGGACACCCAGTCCTGAGCACGCAGCTCGGGACACCAAGTCCTCTCCGTATTCTCCTTGAACTAAGGACACACAGTCCTCGTCCAATCACTCGTGGTAAGTCTTCAGGTGACTTCCAAACCTTCACAGACTTGGTCACTCGGCGATCCACAATTCCTCTTGGATGCTCTAGACCTTGACGCCTAACCGTCTGGAAGAAGCACAGTCTTCAAAGGTAACAAGCGTCGGATCCACGCAGGATCAATTTCTTCAGTGATGCTCAATCACTTTGGGTTTGTAGGTGTTTTGGGTTTGGGTTTGGATTTTCCTCACTTGATGATTTTCGCTCAAAGTCCTCGGAGGATGGGTTGCTCTCAAATGACAAGTGTCAAGTTCACGCGGAGCAGCCAACCAGCTAGTGGTTGAAGGGGGCGGCTATTTATAGCCTAGGGAGCAGCCTGACATGATAAGACATAAATGCCCTTCAATGATATGACCGTTAGGTGGACAAGATATTTTAGGACAGCTGGCGCGTGGCACAACAACGGTCGGAAATTTGGAGTACAAATTCCTCAGGGCTATCATGTTCCTCACTGTGTAGGCAATTCGCACTGGCGAATTCCTAACTCCTCAGTCAAAGCAAGGTCCTCAGTGACCAGAAGAACTGCGTCTCTATCGCTGAAGAAATTGACTGAACTCTATGAGATTTCCAATGGCTTCACTCGAAGGGATTGGTAGGTGTAGGATTTGAGTTGAGCATCACATGGAAATTTTCTCCTTAGTATTTCCTCGACCCCCTTTAACAGTACGGTATTTCCTATGACTCAAGAGAGAGAAAAATGAAACTACGAAAACAAAAGTCTTCACGCTTCACATTCCTCAAACGAATACCATGTCTTCAAGGTCACACCAATTTCTTCACTTTCAAAGTCTTCAAAAAGACTTCAGAAAGTCTTCAGAATATCAAAGTCTTTAGTCGAAGAACTTCATTTTTAGGGGTCGACTTTTACTGTAAATATCAAACTCCTCATAGAATTATAGACTTGTGTACACTCATAAACACATCAGATGCTTAACCTATAAGTCTTCAATACACCAAAATCACTAAGGGGCACTAGATGCACTTACACACACGGTGGATCTTCCAGTACGGCAAGTCCCAGAAAACAGACCTCGTTTTCCATACCTTCAGCAGCGGCTCTGGCGCCTTTCGCTTCTTTCCCAGCTCTAGCGCCTTTTGCTTCTTTCCCGGCAGTGGGCAGTCTTTCCAACTTTTCAACAGCTTGTCTATTTCCTCGCCGCTCCTCGTACACGGGCGTTTTCGGGGTTCGATTTCACCATCGAACAGATCCTTGCGTTTCCTCCACGGGTCATCGTCGCGAAGTCACCTTCGATGTCCCATGAACACGGTTTTCGAAGACCCGGGATCTCTATCTAGCTGGCGATACGTTGTGTCATCCATGCACCTTACGCATCCAGAAAATCCGTGGACTACCTGCCCCGCGAGATATCCGTAACCGAGATAGTCGTGCACCGTTGTGAGCAGTGCGGCTCTCATAGGGAAATATTCTTCTCTGCGGCGTCCCACGTATTGGCTCGCGTTTTCCACAGCGTGTCTAGCTCCTCCTTCAGCAGCCCTAGATACAGATTGATGTCGTTCCCTGGTTGTTTCGGCCCTTCAATTAGCATACTCATGTGAATGTACTTCCTCTTCATGCACAACCAGGGGGAAGGTTGTACATCCACACAAACACAGGCCAGGTGCTATGTGTGCTGCTCTGGCTGCCAAACGGATTGACTCCATCGGTGCTCGCGCCTAGCACGATGTTCCTTGGATCCTTCCCAAATTCTGGGTATTCGAAGTTCAACGCTTGCCACTGGCTCGCATCCTTAGGGTGACTCAGCATCTTGTCTTTTTTATCTATCTCCGGATCATTTGCGTCATCTTCTCGCTTCTTCTCCTCCCTATCCGCGTGCCAACGCAGGAGCTTTGCTACCTTAGGATCCGTGAAATACCGCTGCAGACGAGGAGTGATCGGAAAGTACCACACCACTTTTCGAGGAGCTTTCTTCCTCTTCTTGTATCGAGTGACGCCGCACACCGAACATATGGTAGACTCCGCGTGCTCGTCCCGATAAATGATGCAATTGTTCATGCACACATGGTATTTCACGTGTGGTAAATCCAGAGGACACACGATTTTCTTCGCCTCCTCCAAACTGGTCGGGCACTTGTTCCCCTTTGGAAGACGTTCGTGCCAGAATGACATGTTCTCGTTGAAGCATGCGTCGGTCATTTTGTGTGTTACCTTCATCTCCAGAGCCATGAGCGTTACTTTCAGGCGGGTATCCTCGGGCCTACATCCTTCATACAATGGAGTAACCGCGTCTAACTCAAGTTGATCCATCTTGGCTTTCTCTCGGGCGGCAGCTCTTGCGTTATCCGTCTGCTTGAGAAGCAGCTCTTGAATATAAGGGTCCTGCACCCAGCCCATCGATGGTCCACCGTCGTCTGCTCCGCCGGCATCAACATTTTCATGATCATGCCCGTCGTCTGCTCCGGCATCTTCCTCATCATCATGTCCTGCATCTTCTACATGATGACTGTGTACAGCATCACTGTCGTGATCATCTCCTGGGGATTCTTCGTCTTCTCGCCCGCCCGAGCCGCGGTGGTTGTCTTGCTGCCCTTCCGCATTTCTTGCGCGGCCCCCATGGACGACTTCGTAGTCATCTTCATCACCTTGCCACCGATAGCCATCCACGAAACCACGCAAGAGCAGGTGGTCCCACACCTGCCCGGAATCCGGGTCCGCAATAAGGCTCTTCAGCTTGCATCTTCGACACGGACATCTTATCTCCGTCTCGTTCTTTTGAAGCATCTCGGCTTTCGCGGACCTCAAAAACCTATTCATCGTGCGGACCATGGTCGCCTGCGGGGTAGAGCAAAACGATATTTTAGAACCAAGAAAAAATTTGGCATGACTTTCCCTAAAAATAGGACCAAAAAGAATGCTTAATGCCAAAATTATCGCCGAAACGGAAATGAATCAACATTCCGGCAAAATATTGGCAACTATCGCATTTCAAATACCGGTACACCTCCAAACACAAACACATATGCAACACCACAAACATATGCAACACCACGAACATACATAGATCTAGCTAGGCCATAAAAAGTGCATGTGCACATTGTTGTAGGGAGAACAACATAAATATAGCTTCCCCCCTTACTTACCTATCAAAACAAGGTAATTTAACCACTTAATTTGAATGAATCTATGGTGGAAATGAGGTGAAAAAGAGGAGGCACCCGAGACAAGGAGGAGGTGGAGAGAATGAAGTGGGGAGAAAGTGAGTGTGGGTAGGAGAGGCTGTCCAAATTATCTTGTTGCTGCCCACTTACTAATGGCGCACCAACAACAAATGCGCCATTAGTAATCCAGGTTACTAATGGCGCACCTTCTGCTACTGCGCCATTAGTAGTTTTGCAAAAAAAATACTAATGGCGCACTGTTCTACGGTGCGCCATTACTAGTTTAAACTAGTAATGGCGCATGGTGGAACGGTGCGCCATTAGTATATACTAATGGCGCACCGCTTGTCTGGTGCGCCATTAGTGTCAATCCCATCTATAGCCCTTTTTCTAGTAGTGTAATTCAGATAGGCCGTAAACGGGCCCTGGGTTAGCGGGCTGTAAATGGGCTATATGTGAACAGGCCATTAACAGGCTTGCCGTGGGCTAGCCCGCCACCTTTTGACCAAGTCAAACGGGCCGGCCTTTTCACAAGAATGGGCCTCTGTTGGGCCGTGCCACGTGTCGACGTAACATAGGCGCTTTGGGTCCAATGAGTGGATGCCATCTGTCCCAACGGTGAGCCGACACGTGTTTCCTCCAGCCAATGGTGATTTTGCACGTGGAAAATCCCCATTAGTAGGGCTGTTAATGGGTTATCGGATCAAAAACAGAACCCGATAGCTTAACGGCGTTCCGTTACAGTGGATGCCACGTGTCGGTCACCGTTGACGAAAGCACTTCTGTGACGCGCGATTTATCGTCATGGAAGTGGACACTTCCGTGATGATAATTTTGGTAATGTCATGGAACACTTCTACGACAACACAGGTATGACTATCTTGATTCTGTCATAAACTTTTCATGGATGTACATGCATGACAGAAAACATGACCTACTTTGACAAAGACGTATCATCACGGAAGTGTATATTTTTGTAGTGTTTTATATCGATATTGATTGCCTTATGCGCTGTTATTACACATTATGTCACAATACTTATGCCTATTCTCTCTTATTTTACAAGGTTTACATGAAGAGGGAGAATGTCGGCAGCTGGAATTCTGGGCTAGAAAAGGACCAAATATTAGAGACCTATTCTGCACAGCTCCAAAACTACTGAAACTTCACGGAGTCAGATTTTGGAATTAATAAAAAATATTGGCGAAAGAATCAACCAGAGGGGGCCACCCACCATCCACGAGGGTGGGGGCGCGCCCTACCACCCTGGGCGCGCCCCTGCCTCATGGGCCCCCTGGCAGGCCTCCGGTGCCCATCTTCTACTATGTGAAGTCTTTCACCCTGAAAAAAATCATAAGCAAGCTTTCGGGACGAAACACCGCCACCACGAGGCCGAACCTTGGCGGAACCAATCTAGGGAGGGGGTCAATCTCCATCAACATCTTCACCAGCACCATTTCCTCTAAAACCCTAGTTCATCTCTTGTATCCAATCCTTATCCCAAAGCCTTAGATTGGTACATGTGGGTTGCTAGTAGTGTTGATTACTCCTTGTAGTTGATGCTAGTTGGTTTATTTGGTGGAAGATCATATGTTCAGATCCTTTATGCATATTAATACCCCTCTGATTATGAACATGAATATGATTTGTGAGTAGTTACTTTTGTTCATGAGGACATGGGAGAAGTCTTACAATAAGTAGCCATGTGAATTTGGTATTCGTTCGATATTTTGATGAGATGTATGTTGTGTTTCCTCTAGTGGTGTTATGTGAACGTCGACTGCATGACACTTCACCATTATTTGGGCCTAGAGGAAGGCATTGGGAAGTAATAAGTATATGATGGGTTGCTAGAGTGACAGAAGCTTAAACCCTAGTTTATGTGTTGCTTCGTAAGGGGCTGATTTGGATTCATATGTTTCATTCTATGGTTAGGTTTACCTTAATTCTTCTTTCGTAGTTGTGGATGCTTGCGAGAGGGGTTAATCATAAGTGGGATGTTTGTCCAAGGTAGGGCAGTACCCAAGCCCTGGTCCACCCACATATCAAATTATCAATGTAACGAACGCGAATCATATGAGCGTGATGAAAACTCGGGAGCGTTTTCCTTCATATAAGAGTTTGTCCAGGCTTGTCCTTTTCTACAAAAAGGATTGGGCCATCTTTCTGCACCTTATTTACTTTCATTACTTGTTGCTCGTTACAAATTACCTTATCACAAAACTATCTATTACCGATAATTTCATTGCTTGCAGAGAATATCTTACTGAAAACTGCTTGTCATTTCCTTCCGCTCCTCGTTGGATTCGACACTCTTACTTACCGAAAGGACTACGATAGATACCCTACACTTGTGGGTCATCAATACCTTTTTCTGGCGCCATTGCCAGGGTGGAATTTGGTAAAGGAAAATTTTATATAGTGTGCTGAAATTTATTGTCACTTGTTACTATCAAACATAATTCTTTGAGGGGCTTGTTTGGGGTATCTTCACCCTGACCAGTAGAGTAAAGAGTTGATCCTCAACCTACTGAACCTACTAAAAATATTTACTTTGAAATTCCTTCGGGTATGATAGAGAAACTGCAAGCTAATCCTTTCACAGGTGATGGAACATTACATCTCGATTTGCACCTAATCTATGTGGATGAAGTTTGTCGATTATTTAAGCTTGCAGGTATGCCTGAGGAGGTTATTGAGAAGAAGGTCTTTCCTTTATCTTTGAAGGGAAAGGCATTGACATGGTTTAGGCTATGTGATGATATGGGATCATGGAACTACAACCGATTGAAATTGGAATTTCATGAGAAGTTTTATCCTATGCATTTTGTTCATCATGATCGTAATTATATATATAATTTTTGGCCTCACGAAGTAGAAAGCATCGCTCAAGCTTGGGGGAGGCTTAAATCAATGTTATATGCATGACCAATCATGAGCTCTCAAGAGAAATTATTATTCAAAAATTTTATGCTCGACTTTCTCTCAATAATCGCTCCATGCTCGATTCTTCTTGTAATGGCTCTTTTATGATGAAGACTATTGAATTCAAATGGGATTTATTGGAAAGAATTAAATGCAACTCTGGAGATTGGGATCTCGATGAAGGTAAGGAGTCAGGTATAACACCTAAGTTCGATTGTGTTAAATCTTTTATGGATACCAATGTTTTCCGTGAATTTAGCACTAAATATGGGCTTGACTCTGAGATAGTAGCTTCTTTCTGTGAATCCTTTGCTACTCATGTTGATCTCCCTAAGGAGAAGTGGTTTAAACATAATCCTCCTGTTGAAGTAAAAGTAGTTGCACCTATTAAAGTTGAATAAAAGACTATCACTTATAATGTTGATCCTGTTGTTCCTACTGCTTATGTAGAGAAACCACCCTTCCCTGTTAGAATAAAGGATCATGCTAAAGCTTCAACTATGGTTAGTAAGAGTAACACTAGAACACCTACACCCCCTGAGCAAATTAAAGTTGAACCTAGTATAGCTATGGCTAAAGATATCTTGGCTGATAATATTGATGGGCATGTTATTTACTTCTGTGATGAAGCTGCTAGAATTGCTAGACAGGATACTAAAAATAAACATAGACCTGTTGTAGGCATTCTCAAGACGGCTGATTTTGTTGAATTCTTCGGGGCACAATCCGTTGAAGAGGATATCACAAGCTTGAGCGTTGTATTGCAGCATTTTCAACTCTTCCGCGGTGGCTTCACGGTTCGTTTCTTTCCCATCAAAGAATTCACCTTGCAAGCCAATACACACAATAGCCCAAACGGCGGGGTTATGTCCAAGAATATGCATTTTCATCTTATGCTTCCAACTAGCAAAATTAGTACCATCAAAGTAAGGACCTCTACGGTGATAATTTCCCTCGCTAGACGCCATACTCTCCTAGGTTGTGAAACCAAGGCTATGACCACCAAAAGCTATAGAAATCAAAGCAAATGGAGACCAAAGCTCTGATACCACTTGTAGGATCAAAAGTATGTCTAGACGGGGGGTGATTAGACTACTTGACCAAATAAAAATCTAGCCTTTTCCCAATTTTAGTTCTTGGCAGATTTTAGCTATCTTAGCACAAGTCAAGCAATCTCCACACAATTCAAGCAAGCATGCAAAGGAGTATATGAGCAGCGGAAAGTAAAGCATGCAACATGCAAGAATGTAAAGGGAAGGGTTTGGAGGATTCAAACGCAATTGGAGACACAGATGTTTTTGTCGTGGTTCCGATAGGTGGTGCTATCGTACATCCACGTTGATGGAGACTTCAACCCATGGAGGGTAACGGTTTTGCGAGTCCATGGAGGGCTCCACCCATGAAGGGTCCACGAAGAAGAAACCTTGTCCATTCCATCATGGCCATCGCCCACGAAGGACTTGCCTCACTAGCGGTAGATTTTCACGAAGTAGGCGATCTCCTTGCCCTTACAAACTCCTTGGTTCAACTCCACAATCTTGTCGGAGGCTCCCAAGTGACACCTAGCCAATCTAGGAGACACCACTCTCCAAGAAGTAACAAATGGTGTGTTGATGATGAACTCCTTGCTCTTGTGCTTCAAATGATAGTCTCCCCAACACTCAACTCTCTCTCACAGGATTTGGATTTGGTGGAAAGAAGATTTGAGTGGAAAGCAACTTGGGGAAGGCTAGAGATCAAGATTCATATGGTAGGAATGGAATATCTTGAACTCAACACAAGTGTAGGTGGTTCTCTCTCAGAAAATGTATATTGGAAGTGTAGGTATGTTCTGATGGCTCTTTCCACGAATGAAGAGTGGGCGGAGGGGTATATATAGCCTCCACACAAAATCTAACCGTTACACACAATTTGCCAAACTCGGTGGGACCGAATGGTTAAACTCGGTCGGACCGATTAAGCAAACCTAGTGGCCGTTAGGTTTTTCGGTGGGACTGAGATGCAACTCGGTAGGACCGGCGTGACCGATTACACAAACTCGGTGGGACCGATTTTGGTAATAAGCTGACCAGAGAGTTGGTTAGGTAAACTCGGTGGGACCGATTCTCTCATCTCGGTGAGACCTACATGTTACAAAAGGGAAACAGAGAGTTTACATTGCAATCTCGGTGGGACCGATCGCTCATCTCGGTAAGACCGAAACATTACGAAGGGAAACAGAGAGATTACAATCCCATCTCGGTGAGACCGATTTGCCTAGGGTTTGTGGCAGTGGCTATGACATTTGAAACTCGGTGGCGCCGGATAGAAAGAATCGGTGGGGCTGAGTTTGACTTTTGGTTTAGGTCATATGTGGATGTGGGGAGGTAGTTGAGGGTTTTGGAGCATATCACTAAGCACTTTGAGCAAGCAAGCCATTAAGCAACACCTCATCCCTCCTTGATAGTATTGGCTTTTCCTATAGACTCAATGTGATCTTGGATCACTAAAATATAAAATGTAGAGCCTTGAGCTTCAAGCTTGAGCCAAACTTTTTTGTCCTTAGAATTTTGAGGGATCCACTTTCCTCATCCATGCCATGCCATTCATTGATCTTTCCCTGAAATATTAATCTTGGAATAATGTTAGCTCAATGAGCTATATGTTGTTAGGAATTACCAAAACCACCCAGGGATAGTTGCACTTTCAATCTCCCCCTTTTTGGTAATTGATGACAACATATAGATCAAAGCTTCGACAAATGATAATATGAGTGAAAGATATTGTCGCTTTGAGAAGTATGTGAAAAGCAAGAGCTCCCCCTAAATTTGTGCATATCTTAAGATTTGCTTTGGACTGCAAATGCACAATGAGTTAGGATCATGGGTTACTCTTCCATGTCACATACATCTTGGTGGAGCGCTCAAAATGATAAGAATTAAATACATGCACTCATCACCAAGAAAAGTGAATGATCAAATAGGGATAAAATGATAGTATCATCCAACAAGCATTAATGTAGCATATGATCAAACACACATGATCATCCAAGTATCACACACAGGCATAAAGTATCTCAATCAAGCAAATAAAGTTCAACCACCAAAGCAAGAGAGAATAAAAAGCAACGCTCTCTCTCGAAGCCTATGATCTATACATTTTTCTCCCCCTTTGGCAACAAGTTACCAAAAAGTTCACAGAAAATGCATAGCACTAAAACGTCTCTCAAGCTTGGTCTTCAGGTGGTGGTGTCTGGATAACTCCAAGAACGAAGGCTTCTGTTGATGTAGATGGAGCTGCTGGGGTAGGTGCTGGAGCTGGTGGCACCGAAGTTGTAGCTGGTATAGATGAAGTGGCTCTAGTGTCTGGTATTGGTACTGCAATTGACCTCTGAGCTCTAGGCACTCTGGCAAATGCCTCAGTTGTTGTCTTGCCCTTCCTCTCCTGCATGTCATCCTGAAGTTGCTCCACAACAGACTGGATCTCAGTTACCTTTACATCCATGTCATAGAACTTCTGCTCCATGATTCTTTCCAAGCTCTCCTGGTTTCGAGTCAGGGTGGCCAGTCCTTTCTCTATCCTTAGAGTGGATGCAATCAAGTATCCAAGCTGATCTTGCTTGCTTTTTAGAAGATACTGAGATGCCTCTTCCATGGTTGGCATCTTGGCAACTTTCTCCATCTCTGCCTTCTCCTTCTTTGCTTGTGCTTGCACTGAGGAGGGTTCATCTTGAAGGAAATATGCCCTAGAGGCAATAATAAAGTTATTGTTTATTTCCTTATATCATGATAAATGTTTATTATTCATGCTAGAATTGTATTAACTGGAAACATAATACATGTGTGAATACATACACAAACAGAGTGTCACTAGTATGCCTCTACTTGACTAGCTCATTAATCAAAGATGGTTATGTTTCCTAGCCATGAACAAAGAGTTGTTATTTGATTAACGAGATCACATCATTAGTTGAATGATCTGATTGACATGACCCATTCCATTAGCATAGCACCCGATCGTTTAGTATGTTGCTATTGCTTTTATCCATGACTTATACATGTTCCTTTAACTATGAGATTATGCAACTCCCGTTTACCGTAGGAACACTTTGTGTGCTACCAAACGTCACAACGTAACTGGGTGATTATAAAGGTGCTCTACAGGTGTCTCCGAAGGTACATATTGGGTTGGCGTATTTCGAGATTAGGATTTGTCACTCCGATTGTCGGAGAGGTACCTCAGGGCCTTCTCGGTAATGCACATCACATAAAGCCTTGCAAGCATTGCAACCAATGATTTAGTTGCGATATGATGTATTACGGAACGAGTAAAGAGACTTGCCGGTAACGAGATTGAACTAGGTATTGGATACCGACGATCGAATCTCGGGCAAGTAACATACCGATGACAAAGGGAACAACGTATGTTGTTATGCGGTCTGACCGATAAAGATCTTCATAGAATATGTAGGAGCCAATATGGGCAACCAGGTCCCGCTATTGGTTATTGACCGGGGACGTGTCGCGGTCATGTCTACATTGTTCTCGAACCGTAGGGTCCGCACGATTAACGTTACGATGACAGTTATTATGAGTTTATATATTTTGATGTACCGAAGGAGTTCGCAGTCCCGGATGTGATCACGGACATGACGAGGAGTCTCGAAATGGTCGAGACGTAAAGAATGATATATTGGAAGCCTATGTTTGGACATCGGATGCATTCCAGGTGAAATCAGGATTTTACCGGAATACCGGGAGGGTTACCGGAACCCCCCAGGAGCATAATGGGCCAACATGGGCCTTGGAGGAGAGGTGAGAGGGCTGCCCTCATGGGCTGCGCGCCTCCCCCCTTCCCCTAGTCCTATTAGGACTAGGAGAGGTGGGCGCCCCCTCTCTCTCTCTCTCCCCCTTGGAGAATCCTAGTCCAACTAGGATTGGGGGGGGGGAATCCTACTCCCAGAGGGAGTAGGACTCTCTGGCGCGCCAGGCTTGGCCGGCCAGCCCCTCCCCCTTGGCTCCTTTATATACGAGGGCAGGGAGCACCCCGGAGACACACAATTAATCATTGAGATCTTTCCTTAGCCGTGTGCGGTGCCCCCTTCCACCAAATTCCACCTCAATCATATCGTTGCAGTGCTTAGGCGAAGCCCTGCGCCGGTAACACATCAAGATCGCCACCACGCCGTCGTGCTGACGGAACTCTTCCTCGACGCTTTGCTGGATCGGAGCCCGGGGATCGTCATCGAGCTGAACGTGTGCTAAGAACTCGGAGGTGCCGGAGTAACAGTGCTGTGATCGGTTGGATCGCGAGGAGAACGTACGACTACTTCCTCTATGTTGTGTCAACGCTTCCGCTTCGGACTATGAGGGTACGTAGACAACACTCTCCCCTCTCGTTGCTATGCATCACCATGATCTTGCGTGTGCGTAGGAATTTTTTTGAAATTACTACGTTCCCCAACAGTGGCATCCGAGCCTAGGTTTTTATGGTATGATGTTATTTGCACGAGTAGAACACAAGTGAGTTGTGGACGATACAAGTCATACTGCCTACCAGCATGTCATACTTTGGTTCAGCGGTATTGTTGGACGAGACGATCCGGACCAACCTTACGCGTACGCTTACGCGAGACCGGTTCCCTCGACGTGCTTTGCACATAGATGGCTTGCGGAAGACTGTCTCTCCAACTTTAGTTGAACCGAGTGTGGCTACGCCCGGTCCTTGAGAAGGTTAAAACGGAGTCTATTTGACAAACTATCGTTGTGGTTTTGATGCGTAGGTAAGATGAGTTCTTGCTTAAGCCCGTAGCAGCCACGTAAAACTTGCAACAACAAAGTAGAGGACGTCTAACTTGTTTTTGCAGGGCATGTTGTGATGTGATATGGTCAAGACATGATGCTAAATTTTATTGTATGAGATGATCATGTTTTGTAACCGAGTTATCGGCAACTGGCAGGAGCCATATGATTGTCGCTTTATTGTATGCAATGCAATCGCGATGTAATGCTTTACTTTATTACTAAGCGGTAGTGATAGTCGTGGAAGCATAAGATTGGCAAGACGACAACGATGCTACGATGGAGATCAAGGTGTCGCGTCGGTGACGATGGTGATCATGATGGTGCTGCAGAGATGGAGATCACAAGCACAAGATGATGATGGCCATATCATATCACTTATATTGATTGCATGTGATGTTTATCTTTTATGCATCTTATCTTGCTTTGTTTGACGGTAGCATTATAAGATGATCTCTCACTAAATTATCAAGAAGTGTTCTCCCTGAGTATGCACCGTTGCGAAAGTTCTTCGTGCTGAGACACCACGTGATGATCGGGTGTGATAGGCTCTACGTTCAAATACAACGGGTGCAAAACAGTTGCACACGCGGAATACTCAGGTTTAACTTGACGAGCCTAGCATATAACAGATATGGCCTCGGAACACGGAGACCGAAAGGTCGAGCGTGAATCATATAGTAGATATGATCAACATAGTGATGTTCACCATTGAAACTACTCCATCTCACGTGATGATCGGACATGGTTTAGTTGATTTGGATCACGTGATCACTTAGAGGATTAGAGGGATGTCTATCTAAGTGGGAGTTCTTAAGTAATATGATTAATTGAACTTAAATTTATCATGAACTTAGTACCTGATAGTATGTTGCTTGTCTATGTTGTGTAGATAGATGGCTCGTGCTGTTGTTCCGTTGAATTTTAATGCGTTCCTTGAGAAAGCAAAGTTGAAAGATGATGGTAGCAATTACACGGACTGGGTCCGTAACTTGAGGATTATCCTCATTGCTGCACAGAAGAATTACGTCCTGGAAGCACCGCTAGGTGCCAGGCCTGGTGCAAGAGCTACGCCAGATGTTGTGAACGTCTGGCAAAGCAAAGCTGATGACTACTCTATAGTTCAGTGTGCCATGCTTTACGACTTAGAACCGGGACTTCAACGACGTTTTGAACACCATGGAGCATATGAGATGTTCCAGGAGTTGAAGTTAATATTTCAAGCAAATGCCCGGATTGAGAGATATGAAGTCTCCAATAAATTCTATAGCTGTAAAATGGAGGAGAACGGTTCTGTCAGTGAGAATATACTCAGAATGTCTGGGTATAACAATCACTTGATTCAACTGGGAGTTAATCTTCCGGATGATTGCGTCATTGACAGAATTCTCAAATCACTGCCACCAAGCTACAAGAGCTTCGTGATGAACTATAATATGCAAGGGATGACCAAAACTATGCCCGAGCTCTTCGCGATGCTGAAAGCCGCAGAAGTAGAAATCAAAAAGGAGCATCAAGTGTTGATGGTTAACAAAACCACTAGTTTCAAGAAAAAGGGCAAAGTGAAGAAAAAGGGGAACTTCAAAAAGAACAGCAAGCAAGTTGCTAATCAAGAGAACAAACCCAAGTCTGGACCTAAGCCTGAAACTGAGTGCTTCTATTGCAAGCAGACTGGTCACTGGAAGCGGAACTGCCCCAAGTATTTGGCAGATAAGAAGGATGGCAAGGTTAACAAAGGTATATATGATATACATGTTATTGATGTGTACCTTACTAATTCTCGCAGTAGCACCTGGGTATTTGATACTGGTTCTGTTGCTAATATTTGCAACTCAAAACAGGGGCTACGGATTAAGCGAAGATTGGCTAAGGACGAGGTGACGATGCGCGTGGGAAATGGTTCCAAAGTCGATGTGATCGCGGTCGGCACGCTACCTCTACATCTACCTTCGGGATTAATATTAGATCTAAATAATTGTTATTTAGTACCAGCGTTGAGCATGAACAATATATCTGGATCTTCTTTGATGCGAGACGGTTATTCATTTAAATCAGAGAATAATGGTTGTTCTATTTATATGAGTAATATCTTTTATGGTCATGCACCATTAAAGAATGGTTTGTTCTTACTTAATCTCGATAGTAGTGATACACATATTCATAATGTTGAAGCCAAAAGATGCAGAGTTGATAATGATAGTGCAACTTATTTGTGGCACTGCCGTTTAGGTCATATCGGTGTAAAACGCATGAAGAAACTCCATACTGATGGACTTTTGGAGTCACTTGATTATGAATCACTTGGCACTTGCGAACCGTGCCTTATGGGCAAGATGACTAAAACACCGTTCTCCGGTACTGTGGAGAGAGCAACAGATTTATTGGAAATCATACATACTGATGTATGTGGTCCAATGAATGTTGAGGCTCATGGCGGATATCGTTATTTTCTCACCTTCACTGATGATTTAAGCAGATATGGGTATATCTACTTAATGAAACACAAGTCTGAAACATTTGAAAAGTTCAAAGAATTTCAGAGTGAAGTGGAAAATCATCGTAACAAGAAAATAAAGTTTCTACGATCTGATCGTGGAGGAGAATATTTGAGTTACGAGTTTGGTCTACATTTGAAACAATGCGGAATAGTTTCGCAACTCACGCCACCCGGAACACCACAACGTAATGGTGTGTCCGAACGTCGTAATCGTACTTTACTGGATATGGTGCGATCTATGATGTCTCTTACCGATTTACCGCTATCTTTTTGGGGTTATGCTTTAGAGACGGCCGCATTCACGTTAAATAGGGCACCATCAAAATCCGTTGAGACGACGCCTTATGAACTCTGGTTTGGCAAGAAACCAAAGTTGTCGTTTCTTAAAGTTTGGGGCTGCGATGCTTATGTGAAAAAGCTTCAACCTGATAAGCTCGAACCCAAATCGGAAAAATGTGTCTTCATAGGATACCCAAAGGAGACAATTGGGTATACCTTCTATCACAGATCTGAAAGCAAAATTTTTGTTGCTAAAGTCGGAAACTTTCTAGAGAAGGAGTTTCTCTCGAAAGAAGTGAGTGGGAGGAAAGTAGAACTTGATGAGATAACAGTATCTATTCCCTTATTGAGAAGTAGTACATCACAGAAATCTGTTTCTGTGACACCTACATCAAATAGGGAGGAAGCTAATGATAATGATCATGAAACTTCAGATCAAGTTTCTACTGAACTTCGTAGATCAACCAGAGTAAGATCCGCACCAGAGTGGTACGGTAATCCTATTTTGGAAGTCATGTTACTCGACCATGATGAACCTACGAACTATGAAGAAGCGATGGTGAGCCCAGATTCCGCAAAGTGGCTTGAGGCCATGAAATCTGAGATGGGATCCATGTATGAGAACAAAGTGTGGACTTTGGTTGACTTGCCCGATGATCGGCAAGCAATTGAGAATAAATGGATTTTTAAGAAGAAGACTGACGCTGATGGTAATGTTACTGTCTATAAAGCTCGACTTGTTGCAAAAGGTTTTCGACAAGTTCAAGGGATTGACTATGATGAGACTTTCTCACCCGTAGCGATGCTTAAGTCTGTCCGAATCATGTTAGTAATTGCCGCATTTTATGATTATGAGATTTGGCAAATGGATGTAAAGACTGCATTCCTGAATGGATTTCTGGAAGAAGAGTTGTATATGATGCAACCAGAAGGTTTTGTCGATCCAAAGGGAGCTAACAAAGTGTGCAAGCTCCAGCGATCCATTTATGGACTGGTGCAAGCCTCTCGGAGTTGGAATAAATGCTTTGATAGTGTGATCAAAGCATTTGGTTTTATACAGACTTTTGGAGAAGCCTGTATTTACAAGAAAGTGAGTGGGAGCTCTGTAGCATTTCTGATATTGTATGTGGATGACATATTACTGATCGGAAATAATATAGAATTTCTGGATAGCATAAAGGGATACTTGAATAAGAGTTTTTCAATGAAAGACCTCGGTGAAGCTGCTTACATATTGGGCATTAAGATCTATAGAGATAGATCAAGACGCTTAATAGGACTTTCACAAAGCACATACCTTGACAAAGTTTTGAAAAAGTTCAAAATGGATCAGGCAAAGAAAGGGTTCTTGCCTGTGGCACAAGGTGTGAAGTTGAGTAAGACTCAATGCCCGACCACCGCAGAAGATAGAGAGAAAATGAAAAATGTTCCCTATGCTTCAGCCATAGGCTCTATCATGTATGCAATGCTGTGTACCAGACCTGATGTGTGCCTTGCTGTAAGTTTAGCAGGCAGGTACCAAAGTAATCCAGGAGTGGATCACTGGACAGCGGTCAAGAACATCCTTAAGTACTTGAGAAGGACTAAGTATATGTTTCTCATTTATGGAGGTGACAAAGAGCTCGTCGTAAACGGTTACGTCGATGTGAGCTTTGACACTGATCCGGACGATTCTAAATCGCAAACCGGATACGTATTTACATTAAACGGTGGAGCTGTCAGTTGGTGCAGTTCTAAACAAAGCGTCGTGGCGGGATCTACATGTGAAGCTGAGTACATAGCCGCTTCGGAAGCAGCTAATGAAGGAGTCTGGATGAAAGAGTTCATATCCGATCTAGGTGTTGTACCTAGCGTATCGGGTCCAATGAAAATCTTTTGTGACAATACTGGTGCAATTGCCTTGGCAAAGGAATCCAGATTTCACAAAAGAACCAAACACATCAAAAGACGCTTCAACTCCATCCGGGATTAGGTCCAGGTGGGAGACATAGAGATATGCAAGATACATACGGATCTGAATGTTGCAGACCCGTTGACTAAGCCTCTTCCACGAGCAAAACATGATCAGCACCAAGACTCCATGGGTGTTAGAATCATTACTTTGTAATCTAGATTATTGACTCTAGTGCAAGTGGGAGACTGAAGGAAATATGCCCTAGAGGCAATAATAAAGTTATTGTTTATTTCCTTATATCATGATAAATGTTTATTATTCATGCTAGAATTGTATTAACTGGAAACATAATACATGTGTGAATACATAGACAAACAGAGTGTCACTAGTATGCCTCTACTTGACTAGCTCATTAATCAAAGATGGTTATGTTTCCTAGCCATGAACAAAGAGTTGTTATTTGATTAACGAGATCACATCATTAGTTGAATGATCTGATTGACATGACCCATTCCATTAGCATAGCACCCGATCGTTTAGTATGTTGCTATTGCTTTTATCCATGACTTATACATGTTCCTTTAACTATGAGATTATGCAACTCCCGTTTACCGTAGGAACACTTTGTGTGCTACCAAACGTCACAACGTAACTGGGTGATTATAAAGGTGCTCTACAGGTGTCTCCGAAGGTACATATTGGGTTGGCGTATTTCGAGATTAGGATTTGTCACTCCGATTGTCGGAGAGGTACCTCAGGGCCTTCTCGGTAATGCACATCACATAAAGCCTTGCAAGCATTGCAACCAATGAGTTAGTTGCGAGATGATGTATTACGGAACGAGTAAAGAGACTTGCCGGTAACGAGATTGAACTAGGTATTGGATACCGACGATCGAATCTCGGGCAAGTAACATACCGATGACAAAGGGAACAACGTATGTTGTTATGCGGTCTGACCGATAAAGATCTTCGTAGAATATGTAGGAGCCAATATGGGCATCCAGGTCCCGCTATTGGTTATTGACCGGGGACGTGTCTCAGTCATGTCTACATTGTTCTCGAACCGTAGGGTCCGCACGCTTAACGTTACGATGACAGTTATTATGAGTTTATACATTTTGATGTACCGAAGGAGTTCGGAGTCCCGGATGTGATCACGGACATGACGAGGAGTCTCGAAATGGTCGAGAAGTAAAGAATGATATATTGGAAGCCTATGTTTGGACATCGGATGCATTCCAGATGAAATCAGGATTTTACCGGAATACCGGGAGGGTTACCGGAACCCCCCAGGAGCATAATGGGCCAACATGGGCCTTGGAGGAGAGGTGAGAGGGCTGCCCTCATGGGCTGCGCGCCTTCCCCCCTTCCCCTAGTCCTATTAGGACTAGGAGAGGTGGGCGCCCCCTCTCTCTCTCTCCCCCTTGGAGAATCCTAGTCCAACTAGGATTGGGGGGGGGGAATCCTACTCCCAGAGGGAGTAGGACTCTCTGGCGCGCCAGGCTTGGCCGGCCAGCCCCTCCCCCTTGGCTCCTTTATATACGGGGGCAGGGAGCACCCCGGAGACACACAATTGATCATTGAGATCTTTCCTTAGCCGTGTGCGGTGCCCCCTTCCACCAAATTCCACCTCAATCATATCATTGCAGTGCTTAGGCGAAGCCCTGCGCCGGTAACACATCAAGATCGTCACCACGCCGTCGTGCTGACGGAACTCTTCCTCGATCCTTTGCTGGATCGAAGCCCGGGGATCGTCATCGAGCTGAACGTGTGCTAAGAACTCGGAGGTGCCGGAGTAACGGTGCTGTGATCGGTTGGATCACGAGGAGAACGTACGACTACTTCCTCTACGTTGTGTCAACGCTTCCGCTTCGGACTACGAGGGTACGTAGACAACACTCTCCCCTCTCGTTGCTATGCATCACCATGATCTTGCGTGTGCGTAGGAAATTTTTTGAAATTACTACGTTCCCCAACACATCTTCATTCATCATAACTTGGTTGTCCTCGAAGCCTGGGTAGATAGGCAAGTGTTCCTTATCCAACAAGTATGTGCATGTGCCCAACTTTGAGTTTATCAACTCCTGGATCTGTGGGCATATCCATAACTTCTTTTCTGGTTAGCTGCAGTCCTCTTGCCAGTCTCAACTATAAGGCTCATGACCTTGAACTTCTGTGGCACATCAAATATATGTAGCAAGTTAATTGCATGGCCTCTGATCATTCTGTGATCACCAGACTTGGGCAAGAGAGTGTTCCTAAGGATCCACTTGATTGTAGGCAGCCCTGACAGCAATTGTTTTACTGACCCAAACTGGTGAGTCTCAAGATCATCTTCAGGAATCTCCTTGTACATGTTTGCCATAGAGTTGTGATCCATCTTCTTCTTGGCATAAACATCCAAGTCATCTTCTTCTTCCTTAGGAGCATTGATCAGATTTTCCCAATCCTCAATAGTTGAGTGGTACCTTGTACCTTCAGACATCCATACTATCCTGCCATCTAGATAGAAGTGTGTTGTGGAGTAGAATTGCATTATGAGCTCCTCATTCCACTTTGTGAGCTTCTGCCCAACAAAGTCTACAACTCCACAAGCACTGAAGCTGTCAAACACACCAGGATAGTGTTCCTCATTTTCCTTGATATACTTCCAGTCGACCCACCTCATTTCACACATTGTAGGCTTCTTGTCCAACAACACTGTCTCATAGAAGTCCTGTTGTTCTTTTGTGTGGAACCTGTAATCAACATCAGTTCTTCTCCGGCTGGCATATGGATCTGACACTCTTCATAGCCTCAACCCTGAGTCTCTTCTGAGCTTCATGTCCTCAGCCACAGGATGAGCATCATTGTGGTCTGGAATCTTGGGCTTCAACTTTCTCAGAACATGCTCTTCATCTTCTTCTTCTTCAACAGCAGCTGTCTCAGGAACTGGGGCCTTGTTCTTCTCAGCAACAGATATGTTTCTTGTATTCCTCTTTGGTGCAATCTTGGGCTTGGAGGCAGCTTCGGGTGCTTCTTTGGGCTTGGATGATGTAGCCCCTGTCCTGATAGCATCACCCATGAGTTTCTGGGCCTTAGGTGCTTGTGCAGCAACCTCTTCTTCTTCTTCTTCCTCTTCTGAATCTCTCCTCATAGAGGGTTTGCCAAGAACTCTGGCAGTAGTGGTTCTGACTCTCCTTTTCTTGTTATCTTGGCCAACAGCTTCCTCTTCTGTCTCAATGGTAAACTTTATGGTTTCTCCAGTGGCAACTTTCCTAGGTTTGGAAGTGGGAATTCTCCTTGCAGGTGCCTTCTTCTGCATACCTGGCTTTGTGGCTGCAGCTGAGCCATATTCCTTTTTCAGCACTTTCTTCTTTGATGTGGCATCATCTTCCTTTGCCACATAATCCTCATCCTCAGATTCTGAAGTTCTTTTCTTGCTTGCTCTAGTGGCAGCCTTTGGCAAATTGCTTGGGGTGCTTCTGCTACCCTCATCTGACCTGCTAGAGGGACTAGTGCCCTCACTCATGTGAACTTGCTCCTCTGACTTGTTCTGACTGTCACTCTGATCAGACATGATGCAAACACTGACAGCTGACCCTGTGAATAGATTATAGATGAAGTAGAGTGGATAAGCATCACAAAATACAGAGGTTTTTGCAAAAGAATGAATCAAAAACTTAGTTTTAGTTTTCCACAGAAAGCATTTCGGATCAACCGATTTGCAAACTCGGTGATACCGAAGCAGTTTTTGGAACCTAAACTAGTGAACTCAGTCAGACCAAGTCACAGTTCGATGGCACCGAGACTGCTAGGGTTTCACAAAGTCCTGAACTCAGTCACACCAATTTTCAATTCTCGGTCAGACCGAGAATCTCATGTGCAATGGCCTGAGCCGAATCGGTGGTACCGAGTTCCACAACTCGGATGGTCCGAGATGGTTTTGGCAGAAACCTAAACCTAAATTTTCAATTCAACTCTAATCTACGGAGTGTTTTGACTGGATAGAAGCGTTTCAATCGTGGTAAGAATCATAATGAACACAATGTGCTAGGAATCGGACGGGGATAACACTGTGATCGAGTCCATACCCTAGTTCTGCGATGAACTCACTACGGCAGCAACAGCAGGGAAGAATTCTGTTGACGGCGGCGGAGACCAGTGACAGGAGGCGGCTGGCGACGAGGAGGACGATCCGGAGACCCAGGAGGCAGAGCGATCTATGTGCGGGCGAAGGGGTTTCGGAGAAATTTCCAAAATTTTGCCCATGAGTATATATAGTCCGACCCTGTCGGTGTGACCGAGTGGAATAACTCGGTGGCAGCGAGATTCATAATTGCAAGCAGTTACTGAAACTCGGTGTGACCGAAAGGTTCAAATCGGTTGCACCAAGATTGAAAACCTAGATCGACTTAGTGATCTCGGTATGACCGAAATGGATGAATTGGTCAGATCGAAACGCACAAAGAAGTTTTGGAAGTTTAAGTCTATGACGAATCGGGGACTCCGAGTGCTCCTCACACAGAGTGGTTCGAATCCGACTTGATCAAATTTTGTGATGTAGCATGAATAAAGTTTGAGACGAGAAAAGCATAGATAGATAGAGAGGGTTATTAGGCATTCTTTTCCATCCACTTGGCAAAAGAAAAGAAAACCAATCAATCAGAACAACAAGTGGATGTCCTCGAATGAGTAAAATATGCAATCAACATGCTCACACAATAAAATGGCAATTGAAATATGTGGCAAAGCATGCACAACCAATTCTAGCATCTATCAAACAATTTGCGATGACTAGGTCATCTATATATGAGTATATTGACTTAGGAGTCAAATGAGAACATTTGATCATAAGTCATACTCATCGTTTAATCACAAGTGGGGTTACCACTTTTACATAAAGCATTGCTGTGTTCACACCATTAGAGTTGCTTTAGCTCAATTTTTAGAGTAAAGCTCCCCCTAGATGTGATATCCCCCCTAAGAGGGATGAACAAACCTTGGGTTTTGTCGATGATGACTTCATGTAGATGTTGAAGATGTGGATGCTCAATGTTGATGTAGATCATTTGGAGCTATCCATTGGAGTGAGTTGCACTTTCAATACGTACACGAGTAAGTCCCACAAGGAACAAACAAGGATATCCATAGACATAAAGTGATGCACACACAAGATGATGTCTATGAAAGCTTTTAGGTTACCTTGTCCCTTGTCTTACCAACAAGAGGGTTTGTGACTCCTTGAACTAGTGCAGGATGTGGAAGTTGATTGCACTTGTTCTTGCCAAGATGATAAGAGTGAAGTATGTTGGCGGAGTCACCCTCAAGAACCCTCTAGTTCTTCCTCTTCGGGATCCACACCATCTTGATGGGAATCCTCGGAGTTGTAGTTGTACTTGATGAAGTGCAACTTGAAGTAGTCTTGGGAACCCACTTGACCAAGGCCTTAGGAGCTTCTTCAAATGCATCAATTTCCTCTTGAAGCTTGTCCTTGCCTTTTTGCTTGTGGTCTTGTGGTGGAAGATCGTCTTGAGCTTGTGTCCCTTTGAAAGTAGTAGAATCATACTTCTCTTGTTGAGGAACAAACTTCGTCTTGGGGTATTGATCTTATTCCCACTCAACTCCATTGGCATTGAACTTTCGTTCAAAACCAACACCTTGATTCTTCCGGTGCCTTCCTTGCTTGCGTACAATTTCCTCGAATTGCTTACACTTCCGACAAGGCTCTTGTAAACACCTTTCTCTATAATTCCCTTCAATAAGCTATTTTCTTGCTCAAGTGTAACTTGGCTAAGAGAATCATTAGTGGAATCAAGAGAACTACTAGAAGCAACAGTATTAGATTTAGCATGATTATTGCTACTACTAGAGGAAGAATCTTTCTTGTTCTTGTTACTAGACTTGACATGAGGCATGTAAGTGGATAAGATTAAACGCTTGGCAATGTAAGAAGAACTTTTCTTACGAAGATCATCATTGATTGCTTTTAAGAACTCATGCTCTTGCTCAAGGTTGAGCTTTTCAAAGCGTAATTTCTCATGAGTCCTTAAAAGTTCTCGATGATCTCCTAAGATAGTTTCATGAGCTAACTTAAGAGTGTTTAGTTCTTTAGTTAGAGACTCAATCTTCTCATTATCATTGTCATTCGTTTTATCTTGATTAGCATGATTAATTGACGTTTCATCATAGTATTCATCACTAGAGTTGTCAACAAGTAAATCATCATCACGTAACAAGTCATCTTAATCACTATTGAAATCAACATACTCGGGGTGTGATACCTTTGGGCCTTTAGCCATGAAGCATGTTCCAACTCCTTCATTTGGTGAGTCAAATATGTCGTAGGAGTTGGTTGTCACAAGTGCTAGACCGGCAACACCTTCATCTTAAGAATATTCGGAGTCGGAGTGATAGCTTCTCTTGGAGTGGTTGTCGGAGTCGGAGCCGGATACCCATTCACCAACATGAGCTTGATGTCTTCGTTTTGTGTAGCTCCTTGATGACTTGTCCTTTCTTTCCGAATCCTTGCTTCTCCGTGAGGGTCTTCGTTCATAACGATCATCTCTACTCCTTCTTTCTCTAGATGGTGATTCTTCTCTTCTACTTCTTCTCTTGGGAGAATCTTCTCTTCTCTTGTAGGGGGCCGTACACTCATTGGAATAGTGTCTGGGCCTTCCACAATTGTAGCAGTTTCGCTCTCGACTAGAAGATCCTTTGTCATTGTAGGACCTTGACTTGGAGCTTCTCTCTTTGCTTCTACTCTTGTAGAACTTGTTGAAGTTCTTCACCATTAAGCTCAATTATTCATTGAAGGTTTGTTTCTCACTCGATGATGTGGGGGCTTCACATGAGGCTTTGTAAGCACCACTTGATTTGTTGTGAAGTTCCTCTTTATCCTTGAGTGACATCTCATGAGCAACAATTCTTCCAATGACTTCCGTTGTCTTGAGATCTTTGTAATTGGGCATCATTTGGATCAATGTGCACACGATATCATATTTTCCATCCAAGGCTCTTAGGATCTTCTTGATGATGAATCTATCGGTCATCTCTTCACTCCCTAAGCCGGCAATCTCATTTGTGATAAGAGCAACCCTAGAGTACATTTCAGCGACACCTTCACCATCCTTCATTTTGAACTTGTCAAGTTGACTTTGAAGCACATCTAACTTGGATTCCTTGATGGAGTCAGTACCTTCATGCATATCAATCAAAGTATCCCAAATTTCCTTTGCCTTCTCAAGACGGCTGATTTTGTTGAATTCTTCAGGGCACAATCTGTTGAAGAGGATATCACAAGCTTGAGCGTTGTATTGCAGCATTTTCAACTCTTCCGCGGTGGCTTCAGGGTTCGGTTCTTTCCAATCAAAGAATTCACCTTGCAGGCCAATACACACAATAGCCCAAACGGCGGGGTTATGTCCAAGAGTATGCATTTTCATCTTATGCTTCCAACTAGCAAAATTAGTACCATCAAAGTAAGGACCTCTACGGTGATAATTTCCCTCCCTAGACACCATACTCTCCTAGGTTGTGAAACCAAGGCTATGACCACCAAAAGCTATGGAAATCAAAGCAAATGGAGACCAAAGCTCTGATACCACTTGTAGGATCGAAAGTATGTGTAGAGGGGGGTGATTAGACTACTTGACCAAATAAAAATCTAGCCTTTTCCCAATTTTAGTTCTTGGCAGATTCTAGCTACCTTAGCACAAGTCAAGCAATCTCCACACAATTCAAGCAAGCATGCAAAAGAGTATATGAGCAGCGGAAAGTAAAGCATGCAACTTGCAAGAATGTAAAGGGAAGGGTTTGGAGGATTCAAACGCAATTGGAGACACAGATGTTTTTGTCGTGGTTCCGATAGGTGGTGCTATCGTACATCCACATTGATGGAGACTTCAAACCACGGAGGGTAACAGTTGCGCGAGTCCACGGAGGGCTCCACCCACGAAGGGTCCACGAAGATGCAACCTTGTCTATTCCATCATGGCCGTCGCCAACGAAGGACTTGCCTCACTAGCGGTAGATCTTCATGAAGTAGGCGATCTCCTTGCCCTTACAAACTCCTTGGTTCAACTCCACAATCTTGTCGGAGGCTCCCAAGTGATACCTAGCCAATCTAGGAGACACCACTCTCCAAGAAGTAACAAATGGTGTGTTGATGATGAACTCCTTGCTCTTGTGCTTCAAATGATAGTCTCCCCGTGGGACCGAATGGTTAAACTCGGTCGGACCGATTCAGCAAACCTAGTGACCGTTAGGTTTTTCGGTGGGACTGAGATGCACCTCGGTAGGACCGATATGGTTAGGGTTAGGGCATAACGTAATCTCGGTGTGACTGATCACACAAACTCGGTAGGACCGATTTTGGTAATAAGCTAACCAGAGAGTTGTTCAGGTAAACTCGGTGGGACCGATTCGCTCATCTTGGTGAGACCGAAATATTACAAAAGGGAAATAGAGAGTTTACATGCAATCTCGGTGGGACCGATCGCTCATCTCGGTAAGACCGAAACGTTACGAAGGGAAACAGAGAGATTACAATCCCATCTCGGTGGGACCGAGATCCCTATCGGTGAGACCGATTTGCCTAGGGTTTGTGGCAGTGGCTATGACATTTGAAACTCGGTGGTGCCGGATAGAAAGAATCGGTGGGGCCGAGTTTGACTTTTGGTTTAGGTCATATGTGGATGTGGGAAGGTAGTTGAGGGTTTTGTAGCATATCACTAAGCACTTTGAGCAAGCAAGCCATTAAGCAACACCTCCTCCCTCCTTGATAGTATTGGCTTTTCCTATAGACTCAATGTGATCTTGGATCACTAAAATATAAAATGTAGAGTTTTGAGCCTCAAGCTTGAGCCAAACTTTTTTGTCCTTAGAATTTTGAGGGATCCATTTTCCTCATCCATGCCATGCCATTATTGAGCTTTTCCTAAAATATTAATCTTGGAATAATGTTAGCTCAATGAGCTATATGTTGTTAGGAATTACCAAAACCACCCAGGAATAGTTGCACTTTCAATCTCCCCCTTTTTGGTAATTGATGATAACATATGGATCAAAGCTTCGACAAATGATAATAAGAGTGAAAGATATTGTCGCTTTGAGAAGTATGTGAAAAGCAAGAGCTCCCCCTAAATTTATGCATATCTTAAGATTTGCTTTGGACTGCAAATGCACAATGAGTTAGGATCATGGGTTACTCTTCCATGTCACATACATCTTGGTGGAGCGCTCAAAATGATAAGAATTAAATACATGCACTCATCACCAAGAAAAGTGAATGATCAAATAGGGATAAAATGATAGGATCATCCAACAAGCATTAATGTAGCATATGATCAAACACACATGATCATCCAAGTATCACACACAGGTATAAAGTATCTCAATCAAGCAAATAAAGTTCAACCACCAAAGCAAGAGAGAATAAAAAGCAACGCTCTCTCTCGAAGCCTATGATCTATACATTTTTCTCCCCCTTTGGCAACAAGTTACCAAAAAGTTCATAGAAAATGCATAGCACTAAAACGTCTCTCAAGCTTGGTCTTCAAGTGGTGGTGTCCGGATAACTCCAAGAACAAAGGCTTCTGTTGATGTAGATGGAGCTGTTGGGGTAGGTGCTGGAGCTGGTGGCACTGAAGTTGTAGCTGGTGCAGATGAAGTGGCTCTAGTGTCTGGTATTGGTACTGCAATTGACCTCTGAGCTCTAGGCACTCTGGCAAATGCCTCAGTTGTTGTCTTGCCCTTCCTCTCGTGCATGTCATCCTGAAGTTGCTCCACAACAGACTGGATCTCAGTTACCTTCACATCCATGTCATAGAACTTCTGCTCCATGATTCTTTCCAAGCTCTCCTGGTTTCGAGTCAGGGTGGCCAGTCCTTTCTCTATCCTTAGAGTGCATGCAATCAAGTAGCCAAGCTGATCTTGCTTGCTTTTTAGAAGATACTAAGATGCCTCTTCCATGGTTGGCATCTTGGCAGCTTTCTCCATCTTTGCCTTCTCCTTCTTTGCTTTTGCTTGCACTGAGGAGGGTTGATCTTCATTCATCACAACTTGGTTGTCCTCGAAGTCTGGGTAGATAGGCAAGTGTTCATTATCCAACAAGTATGTGCCTGTGCCCATCTTTGAGTTTATCAACTCCTGGATCTGTGGGGCATATCCACAACTTCTTTTCTGGTCAGTTGCAGTCCTCTTGACAGTCTCAACTATAAGGCTCATGACCTTGAACTTGTGTGGCACATCAAATATATGTAGCAAGTTAATTGCATGGCCTCTGATCATTCTGTGATCACGAGACTTGGGCAAGAGAGTGTGCCTAAGGATCCACTTGATTGTAGGCAGCCCTGACAGCAAGTGTTTTACTGACCCGAACTGGTGAGTCTCAAGATCATCTTCAGGAATCTCCTTGTACATGTTTGCCATAGAGTTGTGATCCATCTTCTTCTTGGCATAGACATCCAAGTCATCTTCTTCTTCCTTAGGAGCATTGATCAGATTTGCCCATTCCTCAATAGTTGAGTGGTACCTTGTACCTTCAGACTTCCATACTATCCTGCCATCTGGATAGAAGTGTGTTGTGGAGTAGAACATTATGAGCTCCTCATTCCACTTTGTGAGCTTATGCCCAACAAAGTCTGCAACTCCACAAGCACTGAAGCTGTCAAACACACCAGGATAGTGTTCCTCATTTTCCTTGATATACTTCCAGTCGACCCACCTCATTTCACACACTATAGGCTTCTTGTCCAACAACACTGTCTCATAGAAGTCCTGCTGTTCCTTTGTGTGGAACATGTAATCAACATCAGTTCTTCTCCGGCTGGCATATGGATCGGACACTCTCCATAGCCTCAACCTTGAGTCTCTTCTGAGCTTCATGTTCTCAGCCACAGGAAGTGGTATGGAATCTTGGGCTTCAACTTTCTCAGAACATGCTCTTCATCTTCTTCTTCTTCAACAGCAGCTTTAGTTCAGTCCTTTTGGTAATATCTTGATCTAGTAGAATAAAGTTTTAGTATGATTTAGTTTTGAGTTTTGCCTTATGATCCTTCTATGTAATCGAGTCCGTGAGCTATATATAATAAAGATTAGTGTTGTGTCAAGGGCTTGATTATCTTGCTATGATCTTGAGGGAATTAAAGAAAAAGAAAGAATAAAAAGAAATAAGAGAGATCATATTGATCTTATGAAGAGTAATGACTTCACATATAAAAGAGTATGATGAATAAAAGTTGTTGAGAGTTGACAAACATTGTTTTGGTCATTGTTGCAATTAATAGGAAGTAAAAAAGAAAGAGAGGTTTTCACATATAAATATACTATCTTGGACATCTTTTATGATTGCGAGCACTCATTAAAATATGACATGATAAAAAGTTGATGTTGGACAAGGAAGACAACGTAATGGGTTATGTTTTCTTATATCCGAAATAAAGTATATTGTCATGGATCGTCCAACATGTTGGGCTTGCCTTTCCCCCTCATGCTAGCAAAATCCTTTGCACCAAGTAGAGATGATACTTGTGCTTCCAAATATCCTTAAACCTGGTTTTGCCATGAGAGTCCACCATATCTACCTATGGATTGAGTAAGATCCTTCAAGTAAGTTGTCATTGTTGCATGCAATAGAAATTGCTCGCTAAATATGTATGATTTATTAGTGGGGAGAAAATAAGCTTTATACGATCTTGTGGTGTGGAAGCAATAAAAGCGACAGACTACATAATAAAGGTCCATATCACAAGTGGAAATATAAAGTGACGTTCTTTTGCATTAAGATTTCGTGCATCCAACCATAAAAGCACATGACAACCTCTGCTTCCCTCTGCGAAGGGCCTATCTTTTATTCTTGTCTTATACCTTATGCAAGAGTCATGGTGATCTTCACCTTTCCTTTTTACATTTTATCATTTGGCAAGCACAATGTGTTGGAAAGATCTTGATATATATATCCAATTGGATGTAAGTTAGCATGAACTATTATTGTTGACATTACCCTTGAGGTAAAAGGTTTGGAGGAAACACTATAAGCCCCTATCTTTCTCTGTGCCCGATTTAAACTCCATACCATAAGTATTGCGTGAGTGTTAGCAATTGTAAAAGACTAAATGATAGTTGACTATGTGGACTTGCTGAAAAGCTCTTATATTGACTCTTTCCGATGTTACGATAAATTGCAATTGTTTCAATGACTGAGAGTATACTTTGCTAGTTCTCAATGAAGTTTCTGATTCATACTTTACATTGTGAATAGATTATTACTTGAGCATAAGAAATCATATGACAATATTTATATATGTATTGTTGTTATAAGAATGATCATGATGTCCTCATGTCCGTATTTTATTTTATCGACACCTCTATCTCTAAACATGTGGACATACTTTGCGTTATCGGTTTCCGCTTGTGGACAAGCGAGGTCTAAGCTTGGGGGAGTTGATACGTCCATTTTACATCATGCTTTTATATTATATTTATTTCCTTATGGGCTTTTATTACACATTATGTCACAATACTTATGCCTATTCTCTCTTATTTTACAAGGTTTACATGAAGAGGGAGAATGCCGGCAGCTGGAATTCTAGGCTGGAAAAGGAGCAAATATTAGAGACCTATTCTGCACAGCTCCAAAAGTCCTGAAACTTCACGGAGGCAGTTTTTGGAATTAATAAAAAATATTGGCGAAAGAATCAACCAGAGGGGGGCCACCCGCCATCCACGAGGGTGGGGGGTGCTCCCTACCCCCTGGGTTGGCCCTTGCCTCATGGGCCCCCTGGCAGGCCTCCGGTGCCCATCTTCTGCTATGTGAAGTCTTTCACCCTGAAAAAAAAATCATAAGCAAGCTTTTAGGACGAAACACCGCCACCACGAGGCGGAACCTTGGCGGAACCAATCTAGGGCTCCGCCACTACTCAGAAATCATCGCCATCGTCATCACCATCAATCCTCTCATCGGGAGGGGGTCAATATCCATCAACATCTTCACCAGCACCATCTCCTCTAAAACCCTAGTTCATCTCTTGTATCCAATCTTTATCCCAAAGCCTTAGATTGGTACCTGTGGGTTGCTAGTAGTGTTGATTACTCCTTGTAGTTGATGCTAGTTGGTTTATTTGGTGGAAGATCATATGTTCAGATCCTTTATGCATATTAACACCCCTCTGATTATGAACATGAATATGATTTCTGAGTAGTTACTTTTGTTCCTGAGGACATGGGAGAAGTCTTGCTATAAGTAGTCATGTGAATTTGGTATTCGTTTGATATTTTGATGAGATGTATGTTGTCTTTCCTCTAGTGGTGTTATGTGAACGTCGACTACATGACACTTCACCATTATTTGGGCCTAGAGGAAGGCATTGGGAAGTAATAACTAGATGATGGGTTGCTAGAGTGACAGAAACTTAAACCCTAGTTTATGCGTTGCTTCGTAAGGGGCTGATTTGGATCCATATGTTTCATGCTATGGTTAGGTTTACCTTAATACTTCTTTTGTAGTTGCGGATGCTTGCAATAGGGTTTAATCATAAGTGGGATGCTTGTCCAAGGAAGGGCAGTACCCAAGCACCGGTCCACCCACATATCAAATTATCAAAGTAACGAACGCGAACTATATGAGCGTGATGAAAACTAGCTTGACGATAATTCCCATGTGTCCTCGGGAGCGTTTTCCTTCATATAAGAGTTTTTCCAGGCTTCTCCTTTGCTACAAAATGGATTGGGCATCTTGCTGCACCTTATTTACTTTCATTATTTGTTGCCCGTTACAAATTACCTTATCACAAAACTATCTGTTACCGATAATTTCAGTGCTTGCAGAGAATATCTTACTGAAAACCGCTTGTCATTTCCTTCTGCTCCTCGTTGGGTTCGACACTCTTACTTATCGAAAGGACTACGATAGATCCACTACACTTGTGGGTCATCAATACCCTTTTCTTTCATAGATTTCTTTGCCTCTTGCATATCTTCAGGACTGAGAAATAGAATACCCCTTTTCTTCGGAGTTGGCTTAGGAGTTGGTTCAGGAAGTGTCCAATCATTTTCATTACTCAACATATTATTCAATAGCAGTTCAGCTTGATCAACAGTTCTTTCCTTGAAAACACAACCAGCACAACTATCCAGGTGGTCTCTGGAAGCATAAGTTAGTCCATTATAAAAGATATCAAGTATTTCATTTTTCTTGAGAGGATTATCAGGCATAGCATTAAGTAATTGGATAATCCTCCCCCAAGCTTGTGGGAGACTCTCTTCTTCAATTTGCACAAAATTATATATTTCCTTAAGGCAGCTTGTTTCTTATGAGCGGGGAAATATTTAGCAGAGAAGTAATAAATCATATCCTGGGGACTATGCACACAACCAGGATCAAGAGAATTAAACCATGTTTTAGCTTCACCATTTAATGAGAACGGAAATAGCTTAAGGATATAGTAGTAATGAATTTTTTCCTCGTGAGTAAATAGGGTGGCTATATCATTCAATTTAGTAAGATGTGCCACGGCAGTTTCAGATTCATAGCCATAAAAAGGATCAGATTCAACCAAAGTAATTAACTCATGATCGACAGAGAAATCATAATCCTTATCAGAAATACAAATAGGTGAAGTAGCAAAAGCAGGGTCATATTTCATTCTAGCATTCAAAGATTTTTCTTTTAGCTTAGCTAACAGTTTCTTAAGATCATATCTATCTTTGCAAGCAAAAAGGACACTAGCAGTTTCTTCATCCATAACATAACCCTCAGGCACATCAGGCAATTCATATCTAGGGGTAGAATCTTCATCATCACTTTCATCAATATTATCTGTTTCAATAATTTCATTCTCTCTAACCCTAGCAAGTTGTTCATCGATAAATTCACCTAATGGCATAGTATTATCAAGCATAGAAGTAGTTTCATCATAAGTATCATGCAAAGCAGAAGTGGCATCATCAATAACATGCGACCTATCAGAATCAATAGCAGTTGTAGGTGTCGCAAATTTACTCATAACAGAAGGTGAATCAAGTGTAGGGCTAGATGGCAGTTCCTTACCTCCCCTCGTAGTTGAGGGATAAATCTTGGTTTTTTCGTCTTTCAAGTTCCTCATGGTGATCAGCAGATATAAATCCCAAGTGACTCAAAGACTAGAGCTATGCTCCTCGGCAACGGCACCCAAAAAAATAGTCTTGATAACCCACATGTATAGGGGATCACAACAGTTTTCGAGGGTAGAGTATTCAACCCAAATTTATTGATTCGACACAAGCGGAGCCAAAGAATATTATCAAGTATTAACAGTTGAGTTGTCAATTCAACCACACCTGGAAAACTTAATATCTGAAGCAAAGTAGTATGAAAGTAACGGTAACGGTGGCAAAGGTAACAGTAGCAGTTCTGTAGTAATTGTAACAATGGCAACAGAAAAGTAACTAAGCAAAGATCAATATGTGAAAACCTCATAGGCATTGGATCAATGATGGATAATTATGTCGGATGCGATTCCTCATGCAACAGTTATAACATAGGGTGACACAAAACTAGCTCCAGTTCATCAATGTAATGTAGGCATGTATTCCGAATATAGTCATACGTGCTTATGGAAAAGAACTTGCATGACATCTTTTGTCCTACCCTCCCGTGGCAGCGGGGTCCTATTGGAAACTAAGGGATATTAAGGCCTCCTTTTAATAGAGTACCGGACCAAAGCATTAACACTTAGTGAATACATGAACTCCTCAAACTACGGTCATCACCGGGAGTGGTCCCGATTATTGTCACCTCGGGGTTACCGTATCATAACACATAGTAGGTGACTATTGACTTGCAAGATAGGATCAAGAACTCACATATATTCATGAAAACATAATAGGTTCAGGTCTGAAATCATGACACTCGGACCCTAGTGACAGGCATTAAGCATAGCAAAGTCGTAGCAACATCAATCTCAGAACATAATGGATACTAGGGATCAAACCCTAACAAAACTAACTCGATTACATGATAAATCTCATCCAACCCATCACCGTCCAGCAAGCCTACGATGGAATTACTCACGCACGACGGTGAGCATCATGAAATTGGTGATGCAGGAAGGTTGATGATGATGATGGCGATGGATTCCCCTATCCAGAGCCCCGAACGGACTCCAGAATAGCCCTCCCGAGAGAGATTAGGGCTTGGTGGCGTCTCCGTATCGTAAAACGCGATGAATCCTTCTCTCTGATTTTTTTTCTCCCCGAACATGAATATATAGAGTTGTTGTTGAGGTCGGTGGAGCCTCACGGGCCCACGAGGCAGGGGGGCGCGCCCTAGGGGGGTAGGCGCGCCCCCCACCCTCATGGAAAGGGTGTGGGCCCCCTGGTGTTGATTATTTCGCCAGTATTTTTTATATATTCCAAAAATATTCTTCGTGAAGTTTCAGGTCATTCCGAGAATTTTTATTTCTGCACAAAAATAACACCATGGCAATTTTGCTGAAAACAGCGTCAGTCCGGGTTAGTTCCATTCAAATCATGCAAGTTAGAGTCCAAAACAAGGGCAAAAGTGTTTGGAGAAGTACATATGTTGGAGACGTATCAACCTTCTCCTCCAGACTATTCTTCTCCTGCTCGAAGACACTAGACTGGTCCTTACACTTCTTCTCCCACTCGGAAGCTTCGCCTTTCGCCGCCTCAGTAGCAGCCTTCAAGGTCTTGATCTCCTCCTCGAGTTTGCCGACAGAAGCGAGCTCCTCCTCAGCGGTCTTGGTCTTAATCCTAGCCTCCTTCTGCGCCAATGCTAGCATCTTGTCCTTGTCCTATCGGGCCTGCTTCATGGTTTCTAAAGAAATAGAAGTCCTGAGCCTCTTTACGAGTTGAGTGATCTCGCGATGAACATCTCTTAAAGCCAACTGACTCAGATCAAGGGTAAAAGCAAGAATTGGCAAGCAGTCGGATGTTGAAATTTACCTCTCAAGGATTTCTTCTCCTTTTCAAGGCGGTCACTCTTGTGCTTCTCAACCTCCAGATCCACTTGCAGCTGCAATACCTCCTTCTCCAGGGCGGCATACTGCGACCCCAGCTCGCAGGATCTCTATTACAGGAAAGAATACAATCAGTCGGAAGTAACAAACTGGACCAACATCAAAGTCCTCAGACACCAGCTTGCCACCGAGTCAGCAATGAAGAAGATCGAGGACAACAACACACTGGTCTTCAAACACCAGCTTGCCATTGAGTCGACAATGAAGAAGATCAGGGACAATAACACACTGGTCTTCATATTACCAAGCAACCCACTCGGCCAGCCGAGTGCGGTGACGCACCCCGAGTGCTACACAACAAGTACAGTTCTAAAGATTGCCGCCAATTTCCTACAATTGATAGCAGTCTCAGGGACTACACCTAGTAGGTGCACTCAGCGTGCCCCCACTAGAATCGAAAACACCTAGTGGGTGTGCCCCATGCAAACCCACTAACATGAATACTTCCACCCATCCAGAAGACAGAAGAGAACTCGAAAATTCGAAGACTCTGACTAGAAATCATACTTACGATGGTACTTGGACATTGGTCTGCAGCGCCTCACTAGCATCGTATGCCTGTTTCAGTCGTTGGTTCATCAGTTGCACCTGGATCAGAGCCTCCTTGCTTGCCCGCACCCGGTCCTTTGGGAGTCTGTGCAGCATGAAGCTGGTGACAGGATCCGGATGCTGAACAAGTGCGGCTGGGGTGTGGGCACCGTAGCCACCAGCGTAGAGCTAGATTGAGCCAGAGGACTCAGATCGGTGGCCTTCGCACCAGTCTTGAGAGGAGAAGCATAGCTTTTCCAGCTGGGAGCAGCCTCATGCATAATCACGTCGGTGTCGGTCACCCTCTTGTCAGCCTCTAGGTTTGGGGGGTCGGTCTTATAGTCATCCTCCAGCTGGATAATTTTAGTCGGTGCTGCATGGGTATATGAGGTGTAGCGTTAACCTGGCATTTAGGTAGATAACACATGAAAGATAAATCACTCAGCAGATCAGTTCCTTTGGAGATAGCGGCGTCAGCGACCTCACCCTCCGCCTGACCCTGCTTAGGGGCATTTGGCTCCAGCGAAGTCGTCAAATTCTCATTACTGCAAATCGCCAAATCACTCTGCCGTCAGCCAAATGGAAAAAGTGAAGACAAAAGGGCGTTTAGCGAGTGCACTTACGTTGAAGCCACTAGCACAACCACCTTGATCTTTGGCACGGTTGCCTTTTGGGGCTTGGTGGAGATCTGCTTGGGCTGCTTCTCGACAGAGCTCACTGCCTCCGGTCGCCCCTGTTTCGAACAACGCATCATGCGACCTGAAAAAGTTGGCTGAGGAGCACTCGCCCCCTGCCCACCGGTGTCATATTGTCCCTTGGTATGGGGATCCCTGGTGTCGGTGTCAAAACCGGCGGATCTCGGGTAGGGGGTCCCGAACTGTGCATCTAAGGCGGATGGTAACAGGAGGCGGGGGACACAATGTTTACCCAGGTTTGGGCCCTCTCGATGGAGGTAATACCCTACTTCCCGCTTGATTGATCTTGATGATATGAGTATTACAAGAGTTGATCTACCATGAGATCGTAGAGGCTAAACCCTAGAAGCTAGCCTATGATTATGATTGTTGTCATCCTACGAACTAAACCCTCCGGTTTATATAGACATTGGAGGGGGCTAGGGTTACAGAGAGTCGGTTACAAGGGAGGAGATCTACAGATCCGAATTGCCAAGCTTGCCTTCCACACCAAGGAGAGTCCCATCCAGACACGGGATGAAGTCTTCAATCTTGTATCTTCATAGTCCAACAGTCCGGCCAAAGTATATAGTCCGGCTGTCCGAGGACCCCCTAATCTAGGACTCCCTCAGTAGCCCCTGAACCAGGCCTCAATGACGATGAGTCCGGTGCGCAGATTGTCTTCAGCATTGCAAGGCGGGTTCTTCCTCCGAATACTCCATAGAAGATTTCGATCACAAGGATAGTGTCCGGCTCTGCAAAACAAATTCCACATACCACCGTAGAGAGTACAATATCCCACAAATCTAATCTGCTGACACATGTCATAGCGTGACATCACGCCATGGCCCGGTCATTATTCGAACCGTTTTTCCCAACCAGCTACTGCACATATTGCGAGGCGGTTTTCTCGGCACGTCTTGTCGAAGCAGAGATCGGGTCCCCTTATCACGGGATTCTCATCAATACGGGTGTGGGTAACCCAACCGCGTCATCAATCACGGCGTTTGGGGAATAGGCGAGTTTACCAGGCAAGTGGGGAGGCGCAGAATCCCCGCTGTCTTTATAAGGGGATAAGGACTCCCTTTCGCACCCACGCTTTCTTCTTCCCGATCCATTCCCCTTCGCTCGAGCTCCCGTGCCCGAGCGTTCATCTTCTCCGCCCACAAAGGCCTTCCGTAAATGTCCGAATCCGGAGCAGGAGGCAAGTGGATGGCCTCTACCGTCCGGGAGAAGGATATCAAAAAGCTTCGGGAGGTCGGGTATCTGGCCAAGAAAATCAGCCACCGTCTCCCGACGGCGGGACAGATCGTCCCTACTCCGGAACCCCACGAGAGGGTTGTATTCCTCCCTCATTTTGTCCGCAGGCTAGGGTTTCCCCTCCTCCCGTTCATTCGCGACATCACATATTATTATGGGATCGATTTTCATGATCTATCCCCCAATTCCTTCCTCAACATCTCGACATTCATTGTCGTGTGCGAGGCTTTTCTCCGCATCTTGCGACACTTCAGTCCATGGCTGAAGATCTTTAATGTGAAACCCAAGGTGGTGAGTGGCGAGCACGCCGAGTGCGGGGGCACTATGGTGAGCAAGATGCCCAATGTCACATGGCCAACAGGTACTTTTAATGATTCCGTCAAAGAGTGGCAACAGAAGTGGTTTTACATCACTAAGCCGCGGGGCACGGGATGGGCCGCTGCTCCCGAGTTCCGATCTGGAGCCCCACTGTGGCTTATGTCCTGGCTTAAGAAGGGCCTGAACTGGTCTTCGTCCAACGAACTGTCGGTGCTCCAGATGCGCGTTAAGGATGTGGAGGACAAGAACATCGAACTTGTCAATGTAGTCCAGGTGATGTTAGTTCGCCGGATCCTGCCTTGTCAACACCGGACTTGCAATCCATGGGAATTTGATCCGGCCAAGCATCAGACCCTATGAGAGCTCTTTTGCTCCTCGCACAAAGATATTTGGAAGGTGCTTTTCAAGTCCGGGAAATCATGGCCGGACTCGGCCGAGGACCGCGGGTACCAACTGTCCCGCCCTGCAAGCTTGGTAAGTTATTATACGTTTTATCCGCATAACCCAAGGGAAATGCTTAGTGTGTTTTTCTCAACTCCCCTAGGGCTGGACAAAGAAGGCGGAGCGGATCCACTATCCGGCCCCGCTGCCTGAAGGACCGGCCGACCCACTTCTGACGAAGATGCTGGTCCCGGCACCATATAAGGTGCCAAAGAAGAAGGCCGAGAAGGAGGCCAAAAAGACCCGTGGTGGCCTTCGTCGTCGTTGCACTTTAGACACAATATACGAAGGTTCCAACGCCCTTCTGCCTCCGAAGAGGACGAGGAGGAGGAAGAAGATGAACCCCCAGCAGGGGGGAGAAAGAAGAGGGTGGCCTCCATACACCTGGAGGCCGAGTCGCCTAAAGGGGAAAAAATCCTCTTCCGGAAGGGTCTACTGCCACCGCCGACAACAGCCTGGCGTGGGATCCCAGGGCCCAGCCCCTGGTGAACTCATGAGTATAAAATCCAAACACATTTATGCGTCCAGTCTCATCATGGCGTAATATTTTGACCTGAGCCATATTTTGTGTAGTCTGGCGAGGTCCCGCACCGAACAATCCTCATCAGAGGATTTGCTGAGCTCGGATGCTATGGAGAGCGGGACACCCCCAAAGGCCCCTTCCCCAAAACATGTGGATAACACCGAGGCTTCGTCCCAGAAGGACCACGGCCAAGGAGGGGATGAAGAGATCGTGAAAGCGGCGCCTGGAGGTGGAACTTCAGGGGTAGGAGACATGGGGGATAAGATTCCCATGGGAGTCGTCGGCGGGAGCCATCTTGAATTCGGGCTCCAGCCGGACGCAATTCCGGAGACCAAGACAGCTCCAGAATCAAGCAGGCGGCCTCCCTCGGCTGGAGGGGGCGTGCCTGTTCCACCGACAATCTCTGTCCAACCAGAGGTTCCAGATGCTTTGTTGGCAGCGATGAAGAGCGCCTCCATCATCGATGAACACCGTGCCCTTATGGGTGCGGTGATTGAGAAGATTCAGTCTGCTGAGAGTGGACTGAATGAGGCCTGCATCAGCCTTATAAGAGGCTTTGAGGTATGTTTTATGAGGTTTCGAAGAATGTCATAGTATAGATAGTAGCCCCTGATACATTGTTTGGCGAAAGAAAGAACCGGACAGAGGATCAAATTTTATGTTCGCAGGAAGACTCATTTGTTGACATCTATCTCTCTTTTATAAGCAAGCGTCTGCAGCGGCTACTGCCTCTCATACTGCAGAGGTATCCGAACTGAATCAAAGTCTGGAGCGGACCAAAGAAGAACTTGGCCAATTGAAAAGGCAGTTGGAAGATGAGCAAGGTATGCGCAAGCCTTGTTCCCGTTTGGTGTGAACGAATTTCCAGTATGATAAGGTATGTTCCATGATTTTCTCTAGGATGATGACCGAAGTCGAGGCTCTTAAGAAGGCTGTGGCCGAGGCCGAGGAAAGGGCAGCCGCAGAGCAGGCTCTTCGCGAGAAGCATGAGGCCAGGGTTATTGAAGTTGAGCAGAAGCTTCAAGAGGCCGTTGAGAAATGCGAGACCTTGAAGCAGAGTTTAACGGAGAAAGAATCCGAACTCACCAGGGCTCATCAGGCCACGCTCGATGCCCAGGGGGAAACCCAGGGCGCTCTGCAGGAGATCCAAGAGGCGAGGAAGATTGCAGCGGGTAAGGCTCTTTTTCATGTAAATCAAGTATTTGAGGAGGAAAGCATGTTTCTAATTTTGAGTTCGGATTTCTCCAGGGGTGTTTGCAGAACTGCCCTGCAGCATATCGGATGCCGCCCAATTCTACCGAGCCGAAGAAAGGAACACTGCGGACAAGCTCTTTTGGTCACAGTATTTGGCACCGAATCATCCGGTGCCTTTTGCCGATCAACTGAAACAGCTGATCGAACTGCATAAGACGGCGGAACTAGCCATGAAGGATTTAATTATCCATCTATGGCCTGCCGAGCCGATCCCAACCAGCTACTTCGGGCTCGTGAAGCGGCTTGTAAGTGCCTGCCCTCGACTTGATGTCATCAAGCGGTCGGTCTGTATAGAGGGTGCGAGAATGGCCTTCGCCCGCGCAAAGGTGCACTAGGGGAAGATGGATGCTGAAAAGCTAATGACCGAAGGGCCGCCAGAGGGGAAGGAGCACCGCAGGCCCGAATTATATTATGAAGGTGTCCTGAAAGGATCCTACCTTGCAGCGGAGCTGTGCACCAAGGACGTTATATTTCCATGAATGCAAATCATGTTGTCCTTTGTAATGTTTGAACAAGGTCATTATTTATTGCTTGTGTATAAAAGTTTATCCTCCTACGTGGTTGTTTTATATATTAATGTTGAGAGTTGGCCAGTCGTCGGCTTCTGCCCCCACGTAAGAAGTACGGGGGTGTTCGGGATAAACCTGATCACTCTTTATCCCAATTTTGGGTCCTTTGAAGGAGGTGTTCAGCACAACGAACCAGGCAATCGGACTATAGGGCTTTATCACTCTCACACTTAGCCATATGAGCCTTAGGAAAGGAAGGTAGGAGCAGCCCCTGGTGTTCGGAAGACCGCACGAGGGGCTCTATAAGCACCTGCTCGGAATAAAAACCGATCCATCACATGCTGCATTGGTTATGGCATTATGAGGGAGAAATCCTTAAAGATTTTACAACCTCTCAAATAGCTGACCAGCTCTCGCCGTATCATGACAGTCAGTTTTCGGCTTTCTCTACTAAGGTGCTCGTCCGGAAGAACCGGGACACAATCGCAGTAGTTCTCCCTGTGCCGCCTTAGCCGATATTGCAGAACGTAAGGTAGCAAAACATGGGAGCCGGGCAAACCCAACATTTGACCCAAGACATGATTCGGAGCTGATGCATATAAAGTTATAAGTTCGGGGTGTCGAACTTCCATGAAGGTGTTCGGACTTTATTGTCGTATTGCAGGTAAAATGAAGCCCCTGGCATATTTAAGGCATATCGCGGCATACGGATGCCACTTGACAAAAGAATTCCAATAAGCAATAACAGCAGATAAGCGACATATAAATCCACATGTTATATTTGAATGGTACGTCAATGCGTATGAGTACAGGTAATGTGACAAAAAAGAGATATGACTGTGGAACCTGCTGAGACCAGGGGGAAGAAGTTGTATGTGGATCCGGAGTATAGTCGGATGGTCATTGCGGGGAATATCTAAGGATTCCCTTGCACGTTCGATCTGCTTCCATATCGTCAATCCTGGTCGGCGCAACTTGCAAAGGAAATGTAAGAAATGGTTGTGTGCCGGAGAGCGGTTGAGCCGCGGTATGCGACCTGTCCTGGCCTTCGCCGGAGTGTTTAATCGAGCTCTGGACGAGCCGGGCTATCCTGCCGCGAAGTAGTTCGAAGTCCTTTGGTGGTGTCCAGGAGCCGGGCCGTCGACTTGAGGTTCGGTTGGAAGGTGCCACTTGTAGCTTCTGCTGTTAAAGGAGCGGTATACTTTTTGGTGTCGAGGGGAAGTTTGGCCTTGCATTTAACCGTGATGACACCGCGCGGATCGGGCATCTTGAGCTTGCGGTAGGTGTAATGTGGCACCGCGTTCAATCGAGCGAACGCAGTTCGTCCGAGCAGTGCTTGATAATCACTGCAAAAGGGGACGATGTCGAAGATTAACTCTTCGACTCGATAATTGTCTGGTGATCCGAAGACTACCTCAAGGGCGATGGGGCCTGTACAGTGGGCCTCCACACCTGGTATAATACCTCTGAAGGTTGCTTTAGTGGGCTTGATCACCGAATGATCGATGCCCATCTTGCGCACTGTATCCCGGTAGAGAAAGTTTAGACTGCTGCCTCCGTCCATAAGGACTCGTGTGAGGTGGAACCCGTCAATTATTGGGTCGAGGACTAGTGCAGCTGGATTGCCCTGATTGGTGTCAACCGGATGGTCTGTGTGGTTGAAGGTGATCGACCCTAGTTTATATTGTGGGACGACTGGTTCCGTTAAGTCAACATCCCTAAGGGTGCGTATCCGGTCCGGGTTGGGAGTGTGGGTGTCGTTTACCACGTTCACCGTATGGATTTGCGGGGGAAATTTTTTTACCCTCCTGTGCTCGGTGGTCTGGGCTCCTCGTCGCCATCGTCGCTTTGAGACCCCTTATCTTTGTATTTGGCGCCTGACCTGCCGGCTTGTTTGAAGACCCAGCACTCTCTGTTGGTATGATTGGCTGGTGTTCCTGGGGTGCCATGGATTTGGCATTGGCGATCGAGTATGCGGTCCAGACTGGACGGACCCGTATTGTCATTTTTGAGTGCCCCATTCCGCTGACTGGACTTAGAGCCATGAAATCCGGCATTAACTGTCGTATCTTCGGCGTTTTCACCATTTTTGCAGCGCTTGTGTTTGTTGCGTCGGGGTTTGCCGTTGCTATCTCTGGCCTCTGATGTGCCAGGGTTGCTTGTTGTGTTGTTGCTACAGGCCAACCAGCTATATTCGCCCGCGCAAAAGCGGGTCATGAGTGTCGTGTGGGATGCCATGGATTTTGGCTTCTCTTGGCCGATATGTCGGGTGAGCCACTCGTCACGGATGTTATGTTTAAAGGCCGCTAGGGCTTCGGCATCCGGACAGTCGACAATTTGGTTCTTTTTAGTTAGAAACCGAGTCCAGAATTTCCTGGCTATTGTGTTATGTGACTTAAATCGCCAGCATCCGGTGGTTGCACATAAGTGCCCTGGAAGTTGTCCAGGAATGCGTCTGCCAGGCTCCCAATTTCCGATGGAGTTTGCCGGCAAGCTATTCAGCCAATGCTGAGCCGCTCCTTTGAGTTTTAGCGGGAGATACTTGATGGCGTGTAGATCATCCCCACGGGCCATGTGAATGTGGAGGAAGAAATCCTCTATCCATACCGCAGGGTCTGTAGTGTCGTCATATGATTCAATGTTTACGGGTTTAAACCCTTCCGGGAATTCATGATCCATTACTTCATCAATGAAGCATAGGGGGTGTGCGGCGCCTCTGTGCCGGGCTATATCACGACGCAGTTCATACGAGTCTTGCTTGGTGTGTTCGGCCCTGCCGGATTTGCTTATAGTATATCCGGCGTGATGGTTGTCGTCACGCGTTGAGGCGCGCCCCCGTGATCCGTAGATCGATCTTGCATGTCCTGCTTTGTTTTCCAATACGTCTCGCAGGTCCTTCGTATTACCCCGAGACTTAGTATTTTTGTTTAACTGGCGACGGGGTGCGGGCTGGGCTTCGGCCTGATATGCCGCTTTGTCTCGGCCACGAGGTGGCCGGTCAGCCGCATCATATGCAGGAAGCGTAGGCTTTAATGCTTCCTCCTTGAGTTGGGGTAGCAACCTGCGCTTTGGGTAACTTTTGTTTGGGCACTCGAGTTTGTATTCCTCAGCCACCAGGACCTCAGTCCATCTATCCACTAGCAGATCTTGGTCTGCTTGAAGCTGCCGTTGCTTTTTCTTCAGGCTATTTGTTTTGGCTATAAGTCGGCGCTTGAAGCGCTCCTGTTCGACGGGATCCTCAGGCATGATAAATTCTTCGTCGCCGAGGCTCACCTCGTCTTCGGAGAGAGGCATGTAATTATCATCCTCTGATTCTCCGTCTGCTTCCTGTTCCTTAGGGCTGGATTGCCCATCCTCCCGCTCGAGGCCTGGCTGGAGGGGATTGTCTTCGTCTTCGACACTATCCGCAGCATTATTGTCTCTTGTGCCGGTACCGCCATTTTTGATATGCGTGGCTTAGAGCGGCGCCGCTGACGCCGGTGCTTAGATTGCTTCTCGAGGGGATTATCCTCTGTTGCCTTATTGCCATCGCTTTCTTTGGGTGTGTCCACCATGTATATATCGTATGATGTGGTGGCGGTCCAGCGCCCTGTGGGCGGTGGTTCCTGTTCTTCTCCTACATCATCGTCCATACCGTCGATGTCTTCGGAGCCGAAATCGAGCATGTACGATAAGTCGTCGACAGTGGCTATTAAGTGGGTGGTGGTTGGGGAACGAATTTCTTCGTCGTTGGCTTCCCACTCAAGTCGGACACAGTTCGGGCAAGGGCCTCCTGACAAGGAGAGAGACCTTAATGAATTTAGCACATCGCCCAGGGGCGAGTGCTGAAAGATATCCGCGGAGGAAAACTCCATGATCGGTGCCCAATCAGATTCGATAGGAACTGTCGCAGGCAATACGGAGCCCGTGGTCGGGGACAAATCCAAGGGTTCGGCAACAGCGGTCTCATAGGAGGTGAAGTCAGTATTTGGCTCTATTGCCACTGAGTGTGCGGCCTTCGTGGCAGGGTCCATCCACCCGTCCTCGGACGGCGCAATCTGCTCCGGATTAAGGGCCAGAGTAGCAGCAGGTGTGATCTCCCGAACACAGTCCGACGGCAGAGCTAAGTCATGCTTGTCGTGACTGTGCGGCGCACCTGACATGGGCTCGAATCTGTCAAAGATCAAGTCTCCGTGGATTTCGGCACTATAGTTTAAGCTTCCAAACCTGACCTGATGGCCAGGGGCGTAGCTTTTGATCTGCTCCAGATGGCCAAGCGAGTTGGCGCGCAGTGCGAAGCCGCCGAATATGAAGATCTATCCGGGGAGAAAAACCTCACCCTGGATCGCATCGTTGTCGATGATCGAAGGAGACATCAAGCCTTATGGTGACGGCACAGTAGAACTCTCAATGAAAGCACCAATGTCGGTGTCAAAACTGGTGGATCTCGGGTAGGGAGTCTCGAACTGTGCGTATAAGGCGGATGGTAACAGGAGGCGGGGGACACAATGTTTACCTAGGTTCGGGCCCTCTCGATTTAGGTAATACCCTACTTCCTGCTTGATTGATCTTGATGATATGAGTATTACAAGAGTTGATCCACCACGAGATCGTAGAGGCTAAACCATAGAAGCTAGCCTATGATTATGATTGTTGTCGTCCTACGGACAAAACCCTCCGGTTTATATAGACACCGGAGGGGGCTAGGGTACACAGAGTCGGTTACAAGGGAGGTGATCTACAGATCCGAATTGCCAAGCTTGCCTTCCACGCCAAGGAGAGTCCCATCCGGACACGGGACAAAGTCTTCAATCTTTTATCTTCATAGTCCAACAGTCCGGTCAAAGTATATACTCCGGCTGTCCAAGGACCCCATAATCCAAGACTCCCTCACCTGGGGCCATCGAACGACAGCGAGGACTCGTCCTCCCCTGATAACCCACAAGTAAAGGGGATCGTTTGTAAACTTCTTTGATAAATAAGAGTGTCGAACCCAACGAGGAGCTAAAGGTAGAACAAATATTCCCTCAAGTTCGATCGACCACCGATACAATTCTACACACACTTAATGTTTGCTTTACCTAGAACAAGTATGCAACTATTTTGCAAGAATAAAACTACGAGTACTTTGCAAGAATAAAACTACGAATAAATTGCAAGGTAATAAAAGTGGATAGATTTTGTCAACAAGAAAGTCATTTGTCCCTAGGTGATCGATAACTAGACAGGTAATCAATCTCGCAATTTTATATGATGGAGAAGCATGACCTAACATACTTTCTCTACTTGGATCATATGCACTTATGGTTGGACCCCTAGCAAGCATCCGTGACTACTAAAGATCATTAAGGTCGTGAAACCCAACCATATCATTAAGTACTGATGACCCACAAGTATAGGCGATCTATCGTAGTCCTTTTGATAAGTAAGAGTGTCGAACCCAACGAGGAGCAGAAGGAAATGACAAGCGGTTTTCAATAAAGTATTCTCTGCAAGCACTGAAATTATCAGTAATAGATAGTTTTATGATAAGGTAATTCGTAACGGGTAACAAGTAACAAAAGTAAACAAGGTGCGGAAAGGTGGCTCAATCCTTTTTGTAGTAAAGGACAAGCCTGGAAAAACTCTTATATAAAGGAAAACACTCCCGAGGACACATGGGAATTATTGTCAAGCTAGTTTTCATCATGCCCATATGATTCGCGTTCGTTACTTTGATAATTTGATATGTGGGTGGACCGGTGCTTGGGTACTGCCCTTCCTTGGACAAGCATCCCACTTATGATTAACCCCTCTCGCAAGCATCCGCAACTACGAAAGAAGAATTAAGGTAAACCTAACCATAGCATGAAACATGTGGATCTAGATCAGCCCCTTATGAAGCAACGCATAAACTAGGGTTTAAGCTTCTGTCATTCTAGCAACCCATCATCTACTTATTACTTCCCAATGCCTTCCCCTATGCCAAATAATGGTGAAGTGTTATGTAGTCGACGTTCACATAACAACACTAGAGGAAAGACAACATACATCTCATCAAAATATCGAACGAATACCAAATTCACATGACTACTTATAACAAGACTTCTCCCATGTCCTCAGGAACAAACATAACTACTCACAAATCATGTTCATGTTCATAATCAGAGGGGTATTAATGTGCATAAAGGATCTGAACATATGATCTTCCACCGAATAAACCAACTAGCATCAACTACAAGGAGTAATCAACACTACTAGCAACCCACAGGTACCAATTTGAGGTTTTGAGACAGAGACCGGATACAAGAGATGAACTAGGGTTTGAGAGGAGATGGTGCTGGTGAAGATGTTGATGGAGATTGACCCCCTACCAATGAGAGGATTGATGTTGATGACGATGGTGATGATTTCCCCCTCCCGGAGGGATGTTTCCCCGGCAGAACAGCTCCGCCGGAGCCCTAGATTGGTTCTGCCCAGGTTCCGCCTCAAGACGGCGGCGCTTCGTCCCGAAAGCTTCCATCTGATTTTTCCACGGAAAAAGACACCTTGTACCAGAATATGGGCATCGGGGGGCTTCCAGGTGGCCCACGAGGCAGGGGACGCGCCCAGGGGGTAGGGCGCGCCCTCCACCCTCGTGGACGGTGGGTGGCCCCCCTCTGGTGCTTTCTTCGCCTAGTATTTTTAATATATTCCAAAACTAACTTTCATGGAGTTTCAGGACTTTTGGAGTTGTGACGAATAGGTCTCTAATATTTGCTCCTTTTCCAGACCAGAATTCCAGCTGCGGACATTCTCCCCTTCATGTAAACCTTGTAAAATAAGAGAGAAAAGGCATAAGTATTGTGACATAATGTGTACTAACATCCCATAATGCATGCATATCGATATAAAAGCATGATGCAAAATGGATGTATCAACTCCCCCAAGCTTAGACCTCGCTTGTCCTCAAGCAGAAGCCGATATCGAAAAATATATCCACATGTTTAGAGATAGAGGTGTCGATAAAATAAAATACGAACATGAGGGCATCATGATCATTCTTAAAATAGCAACATATATATATATATATATATATATATATATATATATATATATATGATTTCTTATGCTAAAGTAACAATCTATTCACAGTGTAAAGTATGAATCAAAAACTTCATTGAAAACTAACAAACTATAATCTCAGTCATTGAAGCAACTGCGATTTATCATAACATCGGAAAGAGTCAATATAAGAGCTTTTCAGCAAGTCCGCATACTCAACTATCATTTAGTCTTTCACAATTTCTAACACTCACGCAATACTTATGGGTATGAAGTTTTAATCGGACACAGAGAAAGATAGGGGCTTATGGTTTTGCCTCCCAACCTTTTACCTCAAGGGTAACATCAACAATAATGCTTTATGAAAACCCATATCCAATTGGATATAATATATATATATATATATATATATATATATATATATATATATATATATCAGGATCTTTCCAACACATAGTGCTTGCCAAAGGATAAAGTGTAAAAAGAAAAGGTGAAGATCACCATGACTCTTGTATAAGGTATAAGACAAAAATCAAAGATAGGCCCTTCGCAGAGGGAAGCAGAGGTTGTCATGTGCTTTTATGGTTGGATGCACAAAATCTTAATGCAAAAGAACGTCACTTTATATTTCCACTTGTGATATGGACCTTTATTATGCAGTCCGTCGCTTTTATTTCTTCCATATCACAAGCTCTTATAAAGCTTATTTTCTCCACACTAATAGATCATACATATTTAGAGAGCAATTTTTATTGCTTGCAACAATGACAACTTACTTGAAGGATCTTACTCAATCCATAGGTATCTCTACTTGCTGCAAATAATTTGGCTAGCATGAGGGGGAAAGGCAAGCTCAACATGTTGGATGATCCATGACTATATAATTTATTTCATATATAAGAAAACATAACACATTACGTTGTCCTCCTTGTCCAACATCAACTTTTTAGCATGTCATATTTTAATGAGTGCTCTCAATCATAAAAGATGTCCAAGATAGTATATTTATATGTGAAAATCTATCTTTCTTTATTATTTCCTATTAATTGCAACGATGAACAAAACTATGTTTGTCAACTGTCAATAACTTTTATTCATCATACTCTTTATATGTGAAATCATTACTCTCCATAAGATCAATATGATCTTTTTATTTCTTTTTATTCTTTCTTTTATTCCCTCAAGATCATAGCAAGATAGCAAAGCCCTCGAATCAAAACTAATCTTTATTTTATATATATAGCTCACGGACTCGATTACATAAAAGGATCATAAAGAAAAACTCAAAACTAGATCATACTAAAACTTTATTCTACTAGATCAAGATATTACCAAAAGGATCGAACTAAGAAAAACGGTAAAGATAGAAGTGTGATGGTGATACGATACCGAGGCGCCTCCCCCAAGCTTGGCAGTTGCCAAGGGGATTGCCCATACCCATGTATTTATGTCTCTTTATTTGGATGTGGTGATGTGATATTCTTGCGATGATGCCTCTTAGGATATGATTCTCTTTCTCGAGCTTATTGACTTGCTGCTTGAGATCCATTATTTCCTTACGGAGCTTACTTGTGACGGTTAAAGCTCCTTTCACCCATGGATGTTGCATAGCTGCGGGAGAACAAGTAACACTCTTCTTCATGTTTTTATAAGAATGAAATCTAGCATTGGGAGGGATAACCGAGTTTGGAATTGCTGAGCTCTGAAGTTTCTCCATCATGAATCTGGCTTGGAGACGAGAGGTAACTTCTTGATCTTCCTCCATGGCATCTATCCTTTTAAAGTCGGCCTCCATCTCCTCAGTTGATGGACCAAAGTGATAGGCATCGTTGTTTGCTCCTAGACCCGGTGTCGGATGAGATACCCGACTCTGCCTGACTGACTCTTGAGAAGACATCTTACTCTAATCTGCAGCAGAAACAACTCAAAACAAAAATAGAGGATTGTGTCATGGTACGGTGGTCAAAACCTTCGGGGGATTATATAATAAATGTTTACCAGCCAAAAGAAGTATTGTGCAAGAAAACAGAGTCCAGAGGGCACACGAGGTGTCCAAGAGGCAGGGGCGCGCCCGGGGGGGTAGGGCGCGCCCTCCACCCTTCTCGATGCCTCGTGTCCTTCTCGGACTACTTATTACTTTCCGATTTTCTTAAAAATTCCAAAACGGAGAAATTTTCTATTAGAACTGTTTAGGAGTCGGTTTACTTACCATACCACATACCTATTCCTTTTTGGAATCTGAAATGTTCTCGAAAGTGTCCCTTATGTATTCCTCTGGGGTTACAGTTTTAATAACATTAGTTTCAAAATTTATGGGGTTACCTGGGATATAATGTTTGATTAGTTTAACCGTTCACCACCTTTGGATTTGTGCCTTCGAACTTGTTGGTTTTTATGGCACTAGAATGATAGACCTCCTCGATAACGTAAGGACCTTCCCATTTGGAGAGAAGTTTTCCTGCAAAAAAATCTAAAACGAGAGTTGTATAACAAAGCATAATCACCTACATTAAACTCGCGCTTTTGTATCCATTTGTCATGCCATCTTTTAACTTTTTCTTTAAACAGTTTGGCATTCTCATAGGCCTGGGTTCTCCACTCATCAAGTGAGCTAATGTGAAATAGTCTCTTCTCACAGGCAAGTTTAGAATCACAATTGAGCTCTTTAATGCCCAATATGCCTTATGTTCTAGTTCGAGAGGTAAGTGACATGCTATTCCATAAACCATTTTATATGGAGACATACCCATAGGATTTTTATATGCAGTTCTATAGGCCCATAATGCATCATCAAGTTTCTTGGACCAATTCTTTCTAGATCTATTAACAGTCTTTTGCAAAATTAATTTAATTTCTCTATTACTCAGTTCTACTTGACCACTAGACTGTGGGTGGTATGCAGATGCAATTCTATGATTAACATCATACTTAGCAAGCATTTTATGAAAAGCACCATGAATAAAATGTAAAGCACCATCAGTCATTAAGTATCTAGGGACTCCAAACCTCGGAAAAATAACTTCTTTAAGCATCTTAATAGAGGTGTTATGATCAGCACTACTAGTTGGAATAGCTTCTACCCACTTAGTAACGTAATCAACAGCAACTAAAATATGTGTATACCCATTAGAGGAAGGAAACAGTCCCATATAATCAAAGCCCCAAACGTCAAATGGTTCAATAACAAGTGAATAGTTCATAGGCATTTCTTGACGTCTACTAATATTACCAATTCTTTGACATTCATCGCAAGACAAGACAAACTTACGGGCGTCTTTCAAAAGAGTAGGCCAATAAAAACCGGATTGCAATACCTTATGTGTAGTTCTATCACCAGCGTGGAGTCCTCCATAAGCCTCGGAGTGACACTTGCGTAGGATTTGTTCCTGTTCATGCTCAGGTACACAACGTCTAATTACACCATCTACTCCTTCTTTATAAAGGTGTGGGTCATCCCAGAAGTAACGCCTTAAATCATAGAAAAACTTTTTCTTTTGCTGGTATGTGAAAATAGGTGGTATAAATTTAGCAACAATGTAATTAGCATAATCAACATACCATGGAGTAGTACGAGAAGCAGTTATGACAGCTAATTGTTCATCAAGGAAGCTATCATCAATAGGTAGCGGGTAATCAAGAACATTCTCTAACCAAGACAAGTTGTCTGCAACGGGGTTCTCAGATCCCTTTCTATCAATAATATGCAAATCAAATTCTTGTAGCAAGAGAACACATCTAATAAGTCTAGGTTTAGCATCTTTATTTTCCATAAGATATTTAATAGCAGCATGATCAGTGTGAACAGTTACTTTAGAGTCAACAATATAAGGTTTGAACTTATCACAAGCAAATACAACTGCTAAAAATTATTTTTCAGTAGTAGCATAATTTCTCTGGGCACTGTCTAGAGTTTTGCTAGCATATTGCATAACATTTAATTTCTTATCAACTCTTTGTCCTAGAACAGCACCTACAGCATAATCACTAGCATCACACATAATTTCAAAGGGTAAATTCCAATCAGGTGGCTAAACAATAGGTGCAGAAATCAAGGCTTTCTGAAGTATTTCAAATGCTTCTACACAATCATCATCGACAAAAGGAACATCTTTTTGTAAGAGATTAATCAGAGGCCTAGAAATTTCAAAGAAGTCTTTAATGAACCTCCTATAAAAACCGGCATGACCAAGGAAACTTCTTATACCTTTGATGTCCATAGGACACGACATCTTTTCAATAGCATCAACTTTGGCTTTATCAACTTCAATACCTCTTTTAGAAATTTTATGCCCCAAGACAATACCTTCATTAACCATAAAGTGGCACTTCTCCCAATTCAAGACAAGATTAGTTTCTTCACATCTCTGCAAGACACGGTCAAGGTTGCTTAAGCAATCATCAAAAGATGTTCCATACATGGAGAAATCATCCATGAAAACCTCAACAATATTTTCACAAAAGTTAGAGAATATAGCAGTCATACATCTTTGAAAGGTAGCGGGTGCATTACATAAATCATAGGCATGCATCTATAAGCAAAGGTACAAAAGGGCAGGTAAAAGTGGTCTTATCCTGATCCTCTTTAGACACAGGTATTTGAGAGAAACCAGAATAACCATCTAGAAAGCAAAAATGTGTATGTTTAGATAATCTTTCTAGCATTTGATCAATAAAAGGTAAAGGGTAATGATCCTTTCTAGTAGATTTATTTAATTTGCAGAAATCTACCATTCTATAACCCGTAACAATTCTTTGTGGGATCAATTCATCTTTATCATTAGGAACAACAGTAATGCCTCCCTTCTTAGGGACACAATGGACAGGACTTACTCACTGACTATCAGCAATGGGATAAATTATACCTGCCTCCAGAAGCTTTAGTATTTCATTTCTTACCACTTCTTTCAACTTAGGATTTAACCATCATTGGTGATCAACAACCGGTTTAGCGTCTTTCCCCAATTTTATTTTGTGCTGGCATAGAGTGGGACTAATGCCCTTAAGATCATCAAGAGTATATCCAATAGCAGCACCGTGCTTCTTCAGAGTTTTCATTAATTTCTCTTCTTCTTGCTCTGAAAGGTTAGCACTAATAATAACAGGATATATCTTCTTTTCATCAGGATAAGCATATTTAAGAGTATCAAGCAATGGTTTAAGTTCAAACACGGGATCACCCTTGGGTGGAGGAGGATCCCCTAGAATTTCAACAGGCAAGTTGTGTTTCAAAATAGGTCCCTGTTTAAAGAATACTTCATCTATTTCCCTTCTTTCATTCATAAACATATCATTTTCATGGTTTAGCAAATATTGTTCTAAAGGATCATTAGGAGGCACGGCAATAGAAGCAAGACCAATAATTTCATATTTACTAGGCAATTATTTATCATGGGGTTGTCTACGAAATTTAGCAAAGTTAAAATCATGAGACATATCCCCTAAACCAACAGTAACAATATCCTTTTCGCAATCTATCCTAGCATTAACAGTATTTAAGAAGGGTCTATCAAATATAACGGGACAAAATTCGTCCTGTGGGGAACCGAGAACAAGAAAATCAGTAGGATATTAAACTTTCCCACATAAGACTTCAACATCTCTAACAATCCCAACTGCTGAAATAGTATCTCTATTGACAAGCTTAATTGAAAGATCAATATCTTCTATCTCGGCAGGTGCAATATTATGCATAATTTCTTTGTATAAGGAATGAGGTATTGCACTCGCACTAGCACACATATCACATAAGCCATGATAAAAATGATCTCCTATTTTAATAGAAAAAACAAGCATGCCAATAACAGGTCTATGTTTGTTTTTAGTATCGGGTATAGCAATTCTAGCAGCTTCATTACAGAAGTAAATAACATGCCCATCAATATTATCGACCAGGAGATCCTTAACCATAGCAATACTAGGTTCAAATTTAATTTGCTCAGAGGGTGTAGATGTTCTACCATTACTCTTATGAACCACAGTTGATGCTTTAGCATGATCCTTCATTCTAACAGGGAAAGGTGGTTTCTCAATATAAGCGGTCGGAACAATAGGATCAACATTACAAGTGATAGTCTTTTCTTCAACTTTAATAGGTTCAACTACTTTTTCTTTGATGGGAGGATGATATTTAAACCACTTCTCCTTAGGGAGAACATGATGAGTAGCAAATGATTCACAGAAAGAAGCTACTACCTCAGAGTCAAGTCCATATTTAGTGCTGAATTCACGAAAAACATCGGTATCAATAAAAGATTTAACACAATCAAACTTAGGTTTTATACCTGAATCCTTACCTTCATCGAGTTCCCAATCTTCAGAGTTGCGTTTAATTCTTTCCAATAAATCCCATCTGAATTCAATAGTCTTGATCATAAAAGAACCAGTACAAGAAGCATCGAGCATGGAGCGATTATTGAGAGAAAGCCGAGCATAAAAATTTTGAATAATAATTTCTCTAGAGAGCTCATGATTGGGGCATGAATATAACATTGACTTAAGCCTCCCCCAATCTTGAGCGATACTTTCTCCTTCGCGAGGCCAAAAATTATATATATAATTACGATCACGATGAACCAGATGCATAGGATAAAACTTCTGATGAAATTCCAATTTCAATCGGTTGTAGTTCCATGATCCAATATCATCACATAGCCTAAACCATGTCAATGCCTTTACCTTCAAAGATAAAGGGAAGACCTTCTTCTTGATAACATCCTCGGGCATAGCTGCAAGCTTAAATAGTCCACAAACTTCATCCACATAGATTAGGTGCATATCAGGATGTAATGTGCCGTCTCCTGTAAAAGGGCTAGCTAGCAGTTTCTCTATCATACCCGAAGGACTTTCAAAGTAAACATTTTTAGTAGGTTGAGGAGAAACTCTTGGCTCTACTGGTTGGGGTGAAGATACCCCGAACAAGCCCCTCAAAGGATTATTTTTCATAGTAACTAGTGACAGTAAATTTCAGCACACTATATAAATTTTTCCTTACCAAATTCCACCTACCAAAGGCGCTTCACTCCCCGGCAACGGCGCCAGAAAAGAGTCTTTATGACCCAAAAGTATAGGGGATCTATTGTAGTCCTCTCGATAAGTAAGAGTGTCAAACCCAACGAGGAGCAGAAGGAAATGACAAGCGGTTTTCAGTAAGGTATTCTCTGCAAGCACTGAAATTATCGGTAACAGATAGTTTTATGATAAGGTAATTTGTAACGGGTAACAAATAACAAAAGTAAAAAAGGTGCAGCAAGGTGGCCCAATCCTTTTTTTAGAAAAGGACAAGCCTGGACAAACTCTTATATAAAGGAAAACGCTCCCGAGGACACATGGGAATTATCGTCAAGCTAGTTTTCATCATGCTCATATGATTCGCGTTCGTTACTTTGATAATTTGATATGTGGGTGGACCAGTGCTTGGGTACTGCCCTTCCTTGGACAAACATCCCACTTATGATTAACCCCTCTCGCAAGCATCCACAACTACGAAAGAAGAATTAAGGTAAACCTAACCATAGCAATAAATATGTGGATCCAAATCAGTCTCTTACGAAGCAACGCATAAACTAGGGTTTAAGCTTCTGTCACTCTAGCAACCCATCATATACTTATTACTTCCCAATGCCTTCCCCTAGGCCCAAATAATGGTGAAGTGTCATGTAGTTGACAGTCACATAACACCACTAGAGGAAAGACAACATACATCTCATCAAAATATCGAACGAATACCAAATTCACATGACTACTTATAACAAGACTTCTCCCATGTCCTCAGGAACTAACGTAACTACTCACAAATCGTGTTCATGTTCATAATCAGAGGGGTATTAATGTGCATAAAGGATCTGAACCTATGATCTTCCACCGAATAAACCAACTAGCATCAACTAGAAGGAGTAATCAACACTACTAGCAACCCACAGGTACCAATCTGAGGTTTTGAGACAGAGATCGGATACAAGAGATGAACTAGGGTTTGAGAGGATATGGTGATGGTGAAGATGTTGATGGAGATTGACCCCCTCCCGATGAGAGTATCAATGGTCATGATGATGGTGACGATTTCCCCCTCCCGGAGGGAAGTTTCCCCAGCAGAACAGCTCCGCCGGACCCCTAGATTGGTTCTACCCAGGTTCCGCCTCGAGACGGCGGCGCTTCGTCCCGAAACTTCCTTCTAATTTTTTCTAGGGCAAAAGACACCTTATACCAGAAGATGGGCATCGAGGAGCTTCCAGGTGGCCCACGAAGCAGGGAGGCGAGCCCAGGGGGTAGGGCGTGGCCTCCACCCTCGTGGATGGTGGGTGGCCCCCTCTGGTGCTTTCTTCGCCTAGTATTGTTAATATATTCCAAAACTGACTTTTGTGGAGTTTCAGGACTTTTGGAGTTGTGCAGAATAGGTCTCTAATATTTTCTCCTTTTCCAGCCCAGAATTCCAGCTGCCAGCATTCTCCCTCTTCATGTAAACCTTGTAAAATAAGAGAGAAAAGGCATAAGTATTGTGACATAATGTGTAATAACAACCATAATGCAATAAATATCGATATAAAAGCATGATGCAAAATGGACGTATCAAGTATCAAGTCGTCTTTACACCCATACACAACAACCCACTTACTTGGGTATGTGCTTCTATCACTCACGCCACCCACCATAAGCGAATCATGAACATATTGCAACACCCTATAGCGGGAACCCCTCCATTTGCGCGAAAAGGAGGGCACCGTAGGACGACACCATAAATAAAATATACAATCATACCAACCAAGACCACGATTAACCCATAGGACAAAACAGATCTACTCAAACATCATGGGATAACCATAGATCATTGGGAAATAATATATGGAGTTGAGCACCATGTTTAAGTAGAGATTACAGCGGGGAAAGAGTTACACCGCTGCATAGAGGGTGTCGGTGTCAAAACCGGTGGATCTCGGGTAGGGGATCCCGAACTGTGCGTCTAGGCGGATGGTAACAGGAGACAAGGGGCATGATGTTTTTACCTAGGTTCGGGCCCTCTCGATGGAGGTAAAACCCTACTCCTGCTTGATTGAAATTGATGATATGGGTATTACAAGATTTGATCTACCACGAGATCAAAGAGGTTAAACCCTAGAAGCTAGCCTATGGTATGATTTTTGTATCTTGTTCTACGGACTAAACCCTCCGGTTTATATAGACACCGGAGGGGGCTAGGGTTACCCAGAGTCGGTTACAAAGAAGGAGATCTACATATTCGTATTTGCAAGCTTGCCTTCCACGCCAAGGAGAGTCCCATCCGGATACGGGACAAAGTCTTCAATCTTGTATCTTCGTAATACAACAGTCCGGCCAAAGGATATAGTCCGGCTGTCTGGATACCCCCTAATCCAGGACTCCCTCAGTAGCCCCTGAACCAGGCTTCAATGACGATGAGTCCGGCGCGCATATTTGTCTTCAGCATTGCAAGGCGGGTTCCTCCTCCGAATACTTCATAAAATTTTGAACACGATGATCGTGTCCGGCTCTGCAAAACAAGTTCCACATACAACCATGGAGAGAATAATATTTCCACAAATCTAATCTGCTGATGTACCCCGTAGTATGACATCACACCATAATCGGGCCTTTATTTGAACCGTTTCTATAACCAATCTCAGCGTGTTTTACGAGGCGGTTTCCTTGGCACGTCTTGTCAAAGCAGAGATCGTGTCCCCTTTGTTACGGGATTCTCATCAACACGGACGTGGGTAACCCAATCGTGCCTGTTGGTATGACCCCTCTATTGAAGGTAAGTCCCAAATGGTCATGAGGAGGGCTCTTGGTATTCAACCTCTTTATAAAGAGACTAAGCCCTATTCTTTTTCCTCTCGATCTTAATCGAATCTGCCTCCCGCCTCGAGTTCCAACACCCAAAGCTTAGGTTCGAGCGAGTCGGACCTACGATTATGTCCGAATCCAACCTTCAAGGTCGGTGGATGCCTTCCTCTATCATGAAGGAAGACGTAATAAAGCTACGGGAGGCCAGATACCTGACCGGCGAAATCCCGCACAGGCTGCCTGCTCAAGGGCAGGTTATTCCCGCTCCCAAGCCCGGTGAGAGCGTCGTGTTTGTATCTCACTTCCTCCGAGTGTTAGGCTTTGCGATAGATCCCTTCGTGAGGGGGCTTATGTTCTATTATGGGCTGGACTTCCATGACTTAGCTCCGGAGTCTATCCTCCACATCTCATCATTCATCGTTGTGTGCGAAGCTTTCCTCCGTATCACTCCTCACTTCGGACTGTGGCTCAAGACCTTCGAAGTGGAGCCGAAGATGATCGAGGGGCGGCACGCAGAGTGCGGAGGCGTCGTAATAAGCAAAAACGCCGACACCCCATGGCCCAAGGGCTCTTTCCAGGAGGTGTCCAATTTATGGCAACAAGAGTGGTTTTATATCACAGCTCCCAGGGGTACCAAGTGGGTGGCTCCCCCGGTCTTCCGCTCGGGTCCCCCGCCACGACTAACGTCGTGGGTCAACAAGGGGCTAGACTGGGGGCCAGTCAAGGAAGTGCCCACATTGCAGAGCCGCATCCGAGATCTCCTTGAGAGAGATGTTAGTCTGGTCACGGTGATGCAAGTCGTGTTAATTCACCTGGTCCTGCCCTGCAAACGCCGTCCCCTCCGCCTATGGGAGTTCAATCCGGAGGGACCGCGAGCTCTTCAACACTTCCTCGGCATGACGCCCGAGGATATGTACAGAAAGTTCTTCGGACCACAAATAACGTGTCCGGACATCACTGAGGATGCGGGTCTGAGCAGAAATTGCCTGGATACCCAAGTAAGTAGCCCCACATTTGAACATGTTGTCTGTTTATTTATCGCAACATCGCCCTGAAAAAGCCGCTCTTTGACCAGGATTGGATAGCGAAGGCAAAGTTGATCAGGTGTCCGGCCCCCCTTCCTAAGACCTCACCAGACCCCGTGTTGACTAGGATGCTGGAGGCTGCGCCTTATCAAGCGCCTTCAGGAGAAGATAAAGGGGGGAGCAAGGAGGCCAGCGCCTCCGCGAAGGAGGTCAGCCCGGGAGGAGGAACCAAAACTTCCTCTTCCCAGGGAAGAAAGAGGACCGCCTCTGAGGACCCGGAGACAATGGTCTCTAAACGGGGGAAGAAATCTTCGCCAGAGGGTCCTCCGCCGGGGGATACCCCGGCCGCACTATGCCCTCAAGGGGATCAGCCCTCCAACGAGCAGTAAGTAAAAAAGGGTACTTAATAATGAAAAAAAACTTAGCTTACTTCTGAGGAAAGTAATCGAAACATTTATCTTGCAGTTCGGATCTTAGCCCTTCTTAGCAGAGCTCATCTTCGGGGGATCTTCTTCCAGAGATGATGGAGAGCGGAACGCCTCCCCCTGCCATACTGCCTCATGAGGCGGGCGACCCCGAGGTGTTGTCGCGGAGGGTTTCTCCTGATCCGGCAAGGCCAGAAGGTAGTCATATGGCCACCCGAAGTCCTCAGTATCCGGCTCTTGAAGAGAGCCATCGAAAGAGTCCGGCTCCGTCTGGTGTGCGGTCGGACGCACTGAGGAATCTGCTAGAGAGATCGGCTATCTCAGAAGAGCACCGCGCGTTGATGGGTGCGGTGATTGAAAAAATTTCGTCCGCCGAAAGCGGATTGCATGAAGCTGTTATGAGTCTACTGACGGGCTTTGAGGTACGTGAAATGATGTACATTTTTGACGGTACCGCACATTTTAGATGTGCCCTGTGTAGATAGTAGCCCCTGAGACTCTGGGTGCCGTCGAAGACGACGGTGCATAGAGGATCCTAATCCCAGGAATAATCTTGTCGCCTTAATGTGCAGGTGGCGAAGTGTCCGGTGGCCTGCCAGACTGATGAGTTTGCCAAGTTAAAGCGGCAGCTTGACGTGGCAGATGCCGAGATCGTGCTTGTCAACAAGCGGCTTGACGAGGCGCAAGGTATGTAATTTCTCCAATGACTCGTGATAAGAGGAGCATGATGCCAGTATCTATAACATGTTTTTGAATGCAGATGGAGCTGCGGCCGTGGAGAACCTTCGGGCGGAACTTGCCCGAGCCAAAGAACAAGCCAGGAAAAGCGATGCGGCTGCCCTAAAGGCAATCGAGGAGCTGAAAGCCGAACAGGCTGCTCACTGCCAAAGCAAGGAGGAAATAGCCAGGATGGCTGTGGAATTGAAGAATGTCGCTGACCATTGGAAGCTTCTTGAAAAGGAAGATCAAGCAAAGAGGACAGACCTGGAAAAGGCCACGATGGCGACCAAAGACACCCGCTCTGCAATGAGAGCGATGAAGGAGGACCTGCGTCAAGCCGGTGATATCGCGGCTGGGAAACCCTTTATGCTGCGGATGAAGTTCGGAGATCCCAAGTACGCCCCTTTGGACCGGCTGTGGAGTTCTGCGGATGCATATCTGGACCTAGCGGCGAGTGCTGCCAATGCGGCCGAATACTTCCAAGATAAAAAAGATCGCGAAGTAGAAAAGCTATTCTGGTCAAAGTTTCATGTTCCAGAGCGTCCGCTTCCATTGCCTGATCGGTTGGCCGAATGGGCCGAGTTGAATAGATTGTCCGGACTCGCCGTGAGGTCTGGTGTGGATCATCTATGGCCGGAAAGGCCAAAGCCGAACCGTTACTTTAGTTTGGTGCTGTTGTTCCTTGATGCAATGCCGCATATCAATGCGATGAGGAGGTCGGCGTGAGTAGAGGGTGCGCAGATGGCCCTTGCCCGTGTGAAGACATACTGGGCGGAGATGGAGGCCACCGCCATTGCAGCCCAAGATTTGGACGAGAGCCGAGTACCTGCCGAGCGCTACTTTCAAGAAGTTCTTGAGGGCGCTCGCTCCATAGAGGCGCAGTGCTCTAAGAATATTATGTTCTAATGACATGTATTCCCATTGAAAAACAATGTTTTTACTCAATTATAAAGGCTATTGTATACTTGTGCCTGCAAGAATTATAATACCTCCTATGCAGCCGTTTATGTATATACGTATATAACATGAAAGATGGCAGTCGTCGGCTTCAGCCCCCACGCATATAATGCGGGCGTGTTCGCAGAAAACGCATGTCCACACTTGATCCAACGTCTTGGTCCATTAAGGAGGTGATAGCGCAGCGAACTAGGCAATCGTACTATGATGCTTTAACACTTTCACTTAGCCATAGGAGTTTTACAGTGGGGCTACTATATAGCCCCTGGTGGCTCCGCGCTCATCCGTATTCGGGGCGCGTACATTCCTGGCCGGGAAACGACCCTTCGTTAAGGCTGAAGAATCGTGAAGATTCTGCTAGGTCATGGAGTGGTTGACCAGTCTCATGCTATATCATGACAGTCAGTTTTCGGCTTTCTCTACTGAGGTGCTCGTCCGGATAAACCAGGGCACAATCGCAGTAGTTCTCCTGGTGCCACCTTAGCCGATAGAGCGGAACGTAAGGCAGCAAAACAGAGGAGCCGGTGACGGTGTCCTGGACTAGGGGGTACTCACCACGTCGTCTCCCAATCTATTAGATTGGGCCGAGGACCCCCATGACCGTATACTCATGGACCAGTTCGGACAGCTGCCGCATACAAGGAATATTCCACAAGACTTGGCAATCAAGACAAGGACTCCTCCCCACCGGCGTATTCGGCTAGGACTCTTGTTAACCTAGGCCTCTGGTGCATTATATAAACCGAGGCCAGGCTAGTCGATAGAACATACACAACATACAACAATCATACCATAGGCTAGCTTCTAGGGTTTAGCCTCCTTGATCTCGTGGTAGATCTACTCTTGTACTACCCATATCATCAATATTAGTCAAGCAGGAGTAGGGTTTTACCTCCATCGAGAGGGCCCGAACCTGGGTAAAAACATCGTGTCCCTCGTCTCATGTTACCATCCGGCCTTGACGCACAGTTCGGGACCCCCTACCCGAGATCCGCCGGTTTTGACACCGATATTGGTGCTTTCATTGAGAGTTCTGCTGTGTGATCGACAAAAGGATCGATGGCTCGCCTGCAGATCAACTGCGACTTCGGCATCTTCGTCACCAGCTCGACTGGTCATCTTGGTTCGACCAAGAATTGCGCCCCGTATTCGGATCACCATGTTCGGACGAGGGCCTTCATCAAACATCAACTCCGATCTCTATCAAGATCACAGAGGAATCATCCATGGAGCTCGGGGGCTCAACGTCAACATTGCCCTCAAGCAACCGTGCTGTTTTTCTGGACAGCGAACTCATATCTGCTGCCACCACCTCCTCGAGTATCGCTTTGACGATCGTTTTGGTGGAATTATGCGGAATTGAGTCTACAACAACCCTGGAAAATTTCGTCGAGTTCCGATGGAGGAATCTCTGGCAATCCACGATATACCGGAGCCCTGTCAAATCTGGACGGGAATTTGGATGTGTTTAGGGCGTGGTGTCCAGCTTCTAGCTCGGACGTCCTTTGGAAAATCCAACCGTTGATCGGCTGCGGAATTCTTGTATCTACCACCTCTCAAAATTTCAGCTCGATCCGACCGTCCAAACTCTGGGAACCTTCCGATTAGTACATCACTTTTCGGATCTGTTTTCTGCGCGAAAACGTATCCGACCCAAGTTCATCTTTTCTATGAACGGGATTTTGGACATCCCTATTGAAGGAAGTTTTGTATGGGGTATTGTGTTTTTTTCCGAACAGATCCCACTAACTTTAAGATCTTTTGAACATGATCTTCAACATCATGCTGGTGTCAAACCAGCCCGGCAATATTACTCCACAGCTACCGACCTATGCTAAGACACGGCGTCACTTTGTTGAGCCGAGCTCAACTTCTTCGGATCATCATCTCGGCAAGCCGAACAAGAGTCCGACATCGTGAAGGATAAATCATCACCAACATCGCCGCCCCACGGATTACAAGGAGCGGGCATACCAGCATCACCGCACGGTTGCTTCATCAAGCCGGCATCGACCACGTCACGACCTGCATCGACAGGGCCGCACTATCGCTTCTTCAAGCTGGTGTCCATCATGCCGACCTACTCCGACTCATCGGCTGACATCAGGGCTTCGACATCTCGGCTAGACCGGGGGCTTCGCCATCTCTTCATCAACCTACTCCGGACACTTCGGCGTCACCAGCGGACCAGCTCCGTCACGTTAGCTGGGCCGAGGGCTTTGCCTCGGCGAGCCAACCTTTACCAGCATTGCCATGCTGTCGTTTTATCGCCCATCAGGCAATGGGTGTGCGGAGCGAGTCCCAATTTTGGGAATCACCTTCCTTCGGATTGCTACAACAAATAAACCAGGTGCTATCAATCCCTAATATTTTTTGCTTATTTTGGTTCATTTTTTCCAAGGAATTATTACTCTGGTTTGTCCATCATATGTACACAGGTCTATCAAATGGTGGACGCATTCACGACAGTCGCATGGTGGTTTGGTCCGTTTCCATACATAGTCCGGCGAACGCCGCATCCGGAGCTCGGACCGACCTGCGAATTCAGGCTTTGCCACGCCTTTACCGCATCACGCCGACGCCCTGCATCGACATTGACTTTGGCGCCAGGCCATATTTCTTTTATTACTCACTTTGCATAAATTATTCATTATGCAACGATTTTTTTAATTATCATTATTACTATTATCTCCCGTTTGCACTATTTTTGTGCACAGGAAAATGATCCGGGGACTTCGGCGTCAGTCTGCCGGTTTGCATCGATCGTGCTATGTCACCACTTCAGCGTGTCGAGCTCTCCGCTCCGCCACCTCGGGACCATCTTGGGGGATAGAACCTTGTCCCGCATCAAGCTCGGACTGCGAACACATTAACCAGCTAAGTCGCTTTCATGCTCAAAGCTTTAATTTCTAACTTTTGTTCGGTTCGACCAAGCGTTATACTTTTTTGGAAAAAAGTTGCTTGTAATTTTTTTTCCTTGTCCAAACTTTGTTTGTGACGCATAAATTCAAATACCCCGTTTACTTGGGGGCTTCCTTTATGAAGCTTTTCCTGTTGCATATGATTATACTTGTACGGCTTCCTTCCTTGTTCGTGTATTACGCCACAATATGCACCATATTGACTTAAGTGATTTGCAAGCTGGGTTGCCTCGCTCCTGTGTTTACCCCTACGTTCCCGATTGTTCGGCTAGGGAGTAAAGGGAGCACCTCTGCGATTGTCACGATCGGGTCGCCCGAGCTGGACCTCAGACTGGGTGAAGCCGAAAGCTAGCGCTCTTATAGTTTTTAATGATGGTCGGCACACGACGGAACTCATGAGTACAAAAAATATATTGCACAAGTCTCATAATAACAATGAGCACCGAAGAAAGGTATCGGTGGGGGTACTATTTTCTTCGAAGATGCTTCTTACACTTCGCAGTAATATAGCATAAGTTCCCTGAGCGCGCTTTGTCTGTTACAGCCTTATGGCCTGATTGCCTGGTTATTGGAAACACCGTCGATATTCTCGACCGATGGAGTACATAACACTCTTCGGTTCTTAACCAAAGAGGGAGAAGCCGACGGTCGGTTAAGACGCGTTTAAAGTTCGGTTGAACATAGATATGATATAAGTACTTCGGTACATGCAATCATTCTCCTACCCAAGTCACTTGGGGGCTCTTAAGTTTATTTAAGCCGTTTTATAATAAGTGTTCTTCTTCTTAGTCGTTGCAAAGTTTTATTATTATTATTTATCACTCCTTTTTTTGACACGAGTGTGCGGTCACTAGCCGCTAGAGTTTAGTTTGCTAAACTGGCCTGATGAGAAGTACTCCGCCCTCGGGATAGTAGGTTGAAGCCGTAGGCTGACCCGCTCGAAGTCTTGAGATAGCATGTATCATGTTAAAGCACGACAGAAGCACTTCTTTTTTCTAAGACCAATTTTCGGATTGGCACCGAACACTTGATAGTGTTCGGACGTCATGTTTTTACTCACGTTTCTTGGTTTTCCAAGCTTTTTGGCACTTTTAAACTATTTGTGCTTTTCCAGCATTAGTCTCGCAATGCAACGCCAGACACCTTTTAGGGATTCGGCAAAAACATTCTCAGATATTGCTATATATGCATCGGTTTCGAATTGTGTAGGATCAGAAGTATGTCTAGAGGGGGGGTGATTAGACTACTTGACCAAATAAAAACTTAACCTTTTCCCAATTTTAGTTCTTGGCAGATTTTAGCAACTTTAGGACAAGTCAAGCAATCATCATACAATTCAAGCAAGCATGCAAAGAGTATATAGGCAGCGGAAAGTAAAGCATGCAACTTGCGAGAATGTAAAGGGAAGGGTTCGGAGAATTCAAATGCAATTGGAGACACGGATGTTTTTCCCGTGGTTCAGATAGGTGGTGCTATCCTACATCCACGTTGATGGAGACTTCAACCCACGAAGGGTAACGGTTGCGCGAGTCCTTCCTTGCCTTCTCCTTCTGTGCTTGTGCATGGGCTGAAGATGGTTCATCCTTGTTCATCGCGACTTCATTGTCTTCAAAATCTGGATGAATAGGCAAATGTTCCTTGTCCAAGAGGTATATGCCTGTGCCCATCTTGGAGTTAATCAGCTCCTGGATCTGAGGGGCATATCCACAACTCCTCTTCTGGTCTGCTGCAGTCCTCTTGATTGTTTCTACCATGAGGCTCATGACTTTGAATTTCTGTGGTACATCAAAGATATGAAGCAAGTTGATTGCATGGCCTCTGATCATCTTGTGATCACCTGACTTGGGCAACAAGGTGTGCCTCAGTATCCAATTGATGGTTGGCAATCCTGACAGAAGATAATGTACTGATCCAAACTTGAAAGTGTCAAGTGCCTTGTTTGTGATCTCCTTGTACATGTTGGACATAGAGTTGTGGTCCATCTTCTTCTTGGCATATATATCTAGGTCATCCCCATGCTCCTCTGGGGCATTGATGAGCTGTGCCCACTCAGCAATTGTTGATTGGTACCTCGTACCTTCAGACATCCATACAATTCTGCCATCTGGATAAAAGTGTGCTGTGGAGTAGAACTGCATGATCAGCTCTTCATTCCACTTTGTGAGCTTCTGCCCAACAAAGTCAACTACTCCACAAGCCTTGAAGTTGTCTTGCACTCCAGGATAGTGGTCTTCATTGTCCTTGATGTATTCCCAGTCGACCCATCTCATATCACACACAATGGGCTTCTTATCCAACAAGACTGTCTCATAGAAGTCATGTTGTTCCTTAGTGCGGAACCTGTAGTCAACAGCAGTTCTCCTCCTGATAGCATATGGATCTTCTGCTCTCCACTTTCTCAGCCCTAAGTCTCTTCTGATCTTCATATCCTCAGCCACAGGATGGGCATCATTGTGGTCTGGGATCTTGGGCTTCAACTTTCTGAGAACTTGGCCTTCCTCTTCTTCTGCAGTGTCAGACACTGGGGCCTTGTTCTTTTCAGCAGCTGGGATGCTCCTTGTATTCCTCTTTGGAGCTGTCCTGGCCTTTGATGCAGTCTTGGGTGCTTCCTTGGGCTTTGGATACCGTAGCCCCTGATTTGATTGCATCACCCGTTAGCTTGGGTGCCTTAGGTGCTGGTGCAGCAACCTCTTCTTCTTCCTCCTCATTAGAAGAATGTTGTTCAAATTCAGCCATGGGATCAACTTCATTGCACCATCTGCCTCTTTTTCTTTCCTTCTTCCCTTCAGCAGCAACTGGCTCTTTGGGTGCAGGCTTCTCAGGAATCTTTGTTGAGGCTCTAGCCTTTGGCATAGGCTGCCTGCCTGCGGACCTTTTGATTTTCATCCCTAGCTTGATGGCTGCAGCTGAGCCATACTCCTTCTTAAGCACAACTTTCTTGGAAGTAGCTTCTTCTTCTGCCACATAGTCCTCATCCTCTGATTCTGAGGTTCTTTTCTTCCTTTCTCTGGTGGCAGCTTTTGGCAGGTTACTGGGAGTGCTCCTGCTGCCTTCATCTGAAGAACTAGAGGGACTAGTGCCCTCACTCATGTGCACTGGCTATTCTGACATGTTCTGGCTGTCACTCTGATCTGACATGATGAACAAGCTGACTGCTGACCCTGTGAATAGTTTATAGATGAGGTAGAGTGGATAAGCATCACAAAATGCAGAGATTTTTGCAAAAGAATGATTCAAAAATCTTAGTTTTAGTTTCCCACAGAAAACATTTCGGATCTACCGATTTTTAAACTCGGTGATACCGAAGCAGTTTTGGAACCTAAACTAGTGAACTCGGTCAGACCGAGTCATAGTTCGGTGGCACCGAGACTACTAGGGTTTGACAGAGTTCCCAAATCGGTCACACCGATTAGCAATACTCAGTCAGACCGAGTCTCACTTGTGCAATGGCATGAGCCAAATCGGTGGGACCGAGTTTTTCAACTCGGTGGGTCCGAGATGGTTTCGGCAGAAACCTAACCCTAAAATTTTGAATCGAACCTATTCTATGAATTGCATTGACTGGATTGGAGTGTTTCAAACGTGGCTAGAAACAATATGATCACAATGTGCTAGGAATCGGATTGGGGAATAGCACAAAGATCGATTCCATACCCTAGTTCGGCGGAGACTCGCTACGACGGCAACGGCGGGGTTGAATTCCATTGACGGCGACGGAGACCAGCGGCTGGAGGCGGCTGGCGGCAAGGAGACAATCCGGAGACCACGTTGGCAGAGCGAGCTATCGCGCGGGCGAAGGGGTTCGGAGAAATTTCCAAATTTTTGCCCGTGTCTATATATAGCCCGACCCTGTCGGTGCGACCGAGTGGAACAACTCGGTGGCACCAAGATGCAAAACTGTATACAGTTATTGCAACTCGGTGTGACCGAAGGTTCAAATCGGTTGCACCGAGATCGAAAACATAGATCAACTTAATGATCTCGGTAAGACCGAAAGTGGGGTATCGGTCAGACCGAGAATCACAAAGAGGTTTTGGAAGTTTAAGTCTATGACGAATCGGGGACTCCGAGTGCTCCTCACACAGAGTGGTTCGAATCTGACTTGATCAATTTTGTGATGTAGCATGAATAGAGTTTGAGATGAGAAAAGCATAGATAGCTAGAGGAGGTTCTTAGGCATTCTTGTCCATCCACTTGGCAAAAGAAAAATAAAGCCAAACAATCAAAACAACAAGTGGATGTCCTCTAATGAGTAAAATATGCAACCAACATGCTCACACAATAAAATGGCAATTGAAATATGGGACAAAGCATGCACAATTCTAGCATCTATCAAGCAATTGGCGATGACTAGGTCATCTATATATGAGTATATTGACTTAGGAGTCAAATGAGAACACTTGATCATAGGTCATACTCATCGTTTAAGCTCAAGTGGGGTTACCACTTTTTCATAAAGCATTGTTGTGTTCACATCATTAGAGTTGCTTTAGCTCAAGTCTTAGAGTAAAGCTCCCCCTAGATGTGATATCCCCCCTAAGAGGGATGAACTAACCTTGGGTTTTGTCGATGATGACTTCATGTAGATGTTGAAGATGTGGATGCTCAATGTTGATGTAGATCACTTGGAGCTATCCTTTTGAGTGAATTGCACTTTCAATACCTACATGGGTTAGTCCCACAAGGAACAAACAAGGATATCCATAGACATAGAGTGATGCACACACAAGATGATGTCCATGAAAGCTTTTAGGTTACCTTGTTTCTTGACTTACCAACAGGGGGGTTTGTGACTCCTTGAACTAGTGCAAGATATGGAAGTTGATTGCACTTGTTCTCGCCAAAATGATAAGAGTGAAGTATGTTGGCGGAGTCACCCTCAAGAACTCTCTAGTTCTTCTTCTTTTGGATCCACACCATCTTGATGGGAATCCTTGGAGTTGTAGTCTTACTTGATGAAGTGGAACTTGAAGTAGTCTTGGGAATCCACTTGACTAAGGTCTTAGGAGCTTCTTCAAATGTATCAATTTCCTCTTGAAGCTTGTCCTTGCCTTTTTGCTTGTAGTCTTGTGGTGGAAGATCATCGTGAGCTTGTGTCCCCTTGAAACAAGTAGGATCATACTTCTCTTGTTGTGGAACAAACTTTGTCTTGGGGTATTGATCTTCTTCCCACTCAACTCCATTGGCATTGAACTTTCATTCAAAACCAACACCTTGATTCTTCCGGTGCCTTCCTTGCTTGCGTGCAATTTCCTCGAATTGCTTACTCCCGGCAAGGCTTTTGTACACTCCTTTCTCTATAATTCCCTTCAATAAGCTATTTTCTTGCTCAAGTGTAACTTGGCTAAGAGAATCATTAGTGGAATCAAGAGAACTACTAGAAGCAACAACATTGGATTTAACATGATCATTGCTACTACTAGAGAAAGAATCTTTCTTGTTCTTGTTACTAGACTTGACTTGAGGCATGTAAGTGGATAAGAGTAAACGCTTGGCAATGTAAGAAGAACTTTTCTTGCGGAGATCATCATTGATTGCCTTTAAAAACTCATGCTCTTGCTCAAGATTGAGCTTTTCAAAGCGTAACTTCTCATGAGCTTTTAAAAGTTCTCGATGATCTTCGAAGATAGTTTCATGAGCTAACTTAAGAGTGTTTAGTTCATTAGTTAGAGCCTCAATTTTCTCCTTATCATTGTCATTCGTTTTTGCATGATTTATTGACGTTTCATCATAGTATTCATCACTAGAGTTGTCAACAAGTAAATCATCATCACCTAACAAGTCATCTTCATCACTATTAAAATCAACATACTCAGGGTGTGTTACCTTAGGACCTTTGGCCATGAAGCATCTTCCAATTCCTTCATTTGGTGAGTCAAATATGTCGTAGGAGTTGGTTGACACAAGTGCTAGACCGGCAACACCTTCATCTTGAGTATATTCGGAGTCGGAGTGATAACGTCTCTCGGAGTGGTTGTCGGAGTCGGAGCCGGATACCCATTCACCAACATGAGCTTGATGTCTTCGTTTTGTGTAGCTCCTTGATGATTTTTTCCTTTCTTTCTGAATCCTTGCTTCTCCGTGAGTATCTTCGTTCATAGCGATCATCTCTACTCCTTCTCTCTCTTGATGGTGATTCTTCTCTTTTGCTTCTTCTTTTTGGAGAATCTTCTCTTCTTTTGTAGGGAGCCGTACACTCATTGGAATAGTGTCCGGGTCTTCCACAATTGTAGCAGTTTCGCTCTCGACTAGAAGATCTTTTGTCATTGTAGGACCTTGACTTGGAGCTTCTATCTTTGCTTCTACTCTTGTAGAACTTGTTGAAGTTCTTCACCATTAAGCTCAATTCCTCGTTGAAGTTTTGTTTCTCACTTGATGTTGTGGGGGCTTCACATGAGGCTTTGTAAGCACCACTTGATTTGTTGTGAAGTTCCTCTTTATCCTTGAGTGACATCTCATGAGCAACAATTCTTCCAATGACCTCTGTTGGCTTGAGATCTTTGTAATTGGGCATCATTTGGATCAATGTGCACACGGTATCATATTTTCCATCCAAGGCTCTTAGGATCTTCTTGATGATGAATCTATCGGTCATCTCTTCACTCCCTAAGCCGGCAATCTCATTTGTGATGAGAGCAAGCCTAGAGTACATTTCAGCGACACCTTCACCATCCTTCATTTTAAACTTGTCAAGTTGACTTTGAAGCACATAAAATTTGGATTCCTTGACGGAGTCGGTACCTTCGTGCATATCAATCAAAGTATCCCAAATTTCCTTTGCATTCTCAAGACGGCTGATTTCGTTGAATTCTTCGGGGAACAATCCGTTGAAGAGAATATCACAAGCTTGAGCATTGTATTGCAGCATCTTCAACTCATCCGCGGTAGCTTCACGGTTTGGTTCCTTCCCATCGAAGAAGTCACCTTGCAAACCAACACACACAATAGCCCAAACGGCGGGGTTATGTCCGAGAATATGCATTTTTATTTTATGCTTCCAACTAGGAAAATTAGTACCATCAAAGTAAGGACCTCTACGGTGATAATTTCCCTCGCTAGACGCCATACTCTCCTAGGTTGTGAAACCAAGGCTATGACCACCAAAAGCTATGGAAATCAAAGCAAATGGATACCAAGGCTCTGATACCACTTGTAGGATCGGAAGTATGTCTAGAGGGGGGGTGATTAGACTACTTGACCAAATAAAAACTTAACCTTTTCCCAATTTTAGTTCTTGGCAGATTTTAGCAACTTTAGGACAAGTCAAGCAATCATCATACAATTCAAGCAAGCATGCAAAGAGTATATAGGCAGCGGTAAGTAAAGCATGCAACTTGCGAGAATGTAAAGGGAAGGGTTTGGAGAATTCAAACGCAATTGGAGAGACGGATGTTTTTCCCGTGGTTCAGATAGGTGGTGCTATCCTACATCCACGTTGATGGAGACTTCAACCCACGAAGGGTAACGGTTGCGCGAGTCCACGGAGGGCTCCACCCATGAAGGGTCCACCAAGAAGCAACCTTGTCTATCCCACCATGGCCATCGCCCACGAAGGACTTGCCTCACTAGCGGTAGATCTTCACGAAGTAGGCGATCTCCTTGCCCTTACAAACTCCTTGGTTCAACTCCACAATCTTGTCGGGGGCTCCCAAGTGACACCTAGACAATCTAGGAGACACCACTCTCCAAGAAGTAACAAATGGTGTGTTGATGATGAACTCCTTGCTCTTGTGCTTCAAATGATAGTCTCCCCAACACTAAACTCTCTCTCACGGGATTTGGATTTGGTAGAAAGAAGATTTGAGTGGAAAGCAACTTGGGGAAGGCTAGAGATCAAGATTCATATGGTAGGAATGGAATATCTTGGTCTCAACACATGAGTAGGTGGTTCTTACTCAGAACATATGAGTTGGAAGTGTAGATTTGTTCTGATGGCTCTCTCCACGAGTGAAGAGGAGGTGGAGGGGTATTTATGGCCTCCACACAAAATCCAACCGTTACACACAATTTACCAATCTCGGTGGGACCGAATCAACAAACTCGGTCGGACCGAAATAGTAAACCTAGTGACCGTTAGATATTTTCGGTGGGACTGACACGCAACTCGGTAGAACCGATACAGTTAGGGTTAGGTCATAACGTAATCTCGGTGAGACCGATTACACAAACTCGGTGAGACCGATTTGGTAATAAGCTAACCAGAGAGTTGGTCAGGCAAACTCGGTGGGAACGATTTGCTCTTTCGGTGAGACCGAAAAGTTACAAAAGGGAAACAGAGAGTTTGCATTGCAATCTCGGTGGGACCGATCCACTCGTTCGGTGAGACCGAAAAGTTAAGAAAAGAAAACAGAGAAAATGCAATCCCATCTCGGTGAGACCGAGATCCCTATCGGTACAACCGATTTGCTAGGGTTTGGCAGTGGCTTATGACATGTGAAACTTGGTGGCGCCGGATAGAAAGAATCGGTAGGACCGAGTTTGGCTTAGGGTTTAGGTCATATGTGGATATGGGAAAGTAGCTGAGGATTTTGGAGCATATCATTAAGCACATGAAGCAAAAGGCTCATTAAGCAACACCTCATCCCTCCTTGATAGTATTGGCTTTTCCTATGGACTCAATGTGATCTTGGATCACTAAAATGTAAAATGAAGAGTCTTGAGCTTTTGAGCTTGAGCCAATCCTTTGTCCTTAGCAGTTTGAGGGTTCCACTTTCACCATCCATGCCATGCCAATCATTGAGCTTTCCTGAAATAATTGTCTTGAAATAGCATTAGCTCAATGAGCTATATGTTGTTATGAATTACCAAAACCACCTAGGGATAGTTGCACTTTCAATCTCCCCCTTTTTGGTAATTGATGACAACATATAGATCAAAGCTTCGACAAATGATAATAAGAATGAATTATATCGTCGCTTTGAGAAGTATGTGATAAGTAAGAGCTCCCCCTAAATTTGTGCATATTTAAAATTTGCTTTGGACTGCAAATGCACAAAGAGTTAGAATCATGGGTTACTCTTCCATGTCACATACATCTTGGTGGAGCGCTCAAAATGATAAGAATGAAATACATGCACTCATCACCAAGAAAAGTGAATGATCACATAAGATAGATAAGATATATCAAGCATGCATAAGTGTAGCTTATGATCAAACATGTGATCATCAATGTCTCACAAGCAAACAACCAAAGTATCTTGACCAAAAGCAAACAAAGTTTGAAAAACCACCAAATAAAGCAAGAGAGAATAAAAGCAACACACTCTCTCTCGAAGCCTATGATCTATACATTTTTATCCCCCTTTGGCAACAAGTTACCAAAAAGTTCCTAGAAAATGCATAGTGCTAGATCGACACTCAGGCTTGATCTTCTGGTGGTGGTGGAGTCTGGATCACTCCAAGGACGAAGGCTTCTGTAGACATGGTTGGAGCTGGAGCTGAAGTAGATGCTGGAGCTCGTTGGGCTGGTGCCGTGGCTGGAGCTGAGGTGGTGGCTCTTGTGTCAGGAACTGGCACTGCAGACGACCTCTGGGCTCGTGGCACTCTGGCAAATGCATCAGTGGTAGTCTTCCCTTTCCTCTCCTGCATTTCATCTTGAAGTTGCTCTACTGCAGACTGGATTTCTGTCACTTTGACATCCAAGTCATAGAACTTTTGTTCTACGATCCTCTCTAAGCTCTCCTGATTCTGAGTGAGGGTGGCCAGTCCTTTCTCTATCCTCAGGGTGGATGCAATCAAGTAACTGAGCTGCTCTTGCTTGGTTTTCAAGAAGTATTCAGATGCCCCCTCTTGAGTTGGCATCTTTGCAGCTTTCTCCTTCCTTGCCTTCTCCTTCTGTGCTTATGCATGGGCTGAAGATGGTTCATCCTTGTTCATCACGACTTCATTGTCTTCAAAATCTGGATGAATAGGCAAATGTTCCTTGTCCAAGAGGTATATGCATGTGCCCATCTTGGAGTTAATCAGCTCCTGGATCTGAGGGGCATATCCACAACTCCTCTTCTGGTCTGCTGCAATCCTCTTGATTGTTTCTACCATGAGGCTCATGACTTTGAATTTCTGTGGTACATCAAAGATATGAAGCAAGTTGATTGCATGGCCTCTGATCATCTTGTGATCACCTGACTTGGGCAACAAGGTGTGCCTCAGTATCCAATTGATGGTTGGCAATCCTGACAGAAGATAATGTACTGATCCAAACTTGAAAGTGTCAAGTGCCTTGTTTGTGATCTCCTTGTACATGTTGGACATAGAGTTGTGGTCCATCTTCTTCTTGGCATATATATCTAGGTCATCCCCATGCTCCTCTAGGGCATTGATGAGCTGTGCCCACTCAGCAATTGTTGATTGGTACCTCGTACCTTCAGACATCCATACAATTCTGCCATCTGGATAAAAGTGTGCTGTGGAGTAGAACTGCATGATCAGCTCTTCATTCCACTTTGTGAGCTTCTGCCCAACAAAGTCAGCTACTCCACAAGCCTTGAAGTTGTCTTGCACTCCAGGATAATGGTCTTCATTGTCCTTGATGTATTCCCAGTCGACCCATCTCATATCACACACAATGGGCTTCTTATCCAACAAGACTGTCTCATAGAAGTCATGCTGTTCCTTAGTGCGGAACCTGTAGTCAACAGCAGTTCTCCTCCTGATAGCATATGGATCTTCTGCTCTCCACTTTCTCAGCCCTAAGTCTCTTCTGATCTTCATATCCTCAGCCACAGGATGGGCATCATTGTGGTCTGGGATCTTGGGCTTCAACTTTCTGAGAACTTGGCCTTCCTCTTCTTCTGCAGTGTCAGACACTGGGGCCTTGTTCTTTTCAGCAGCTGGGATGCTCCTTGTATTCCTCTTTGGAGCTGTCCTGGCCTTTGATGCAGTCTTGGGTGCTTCCTTGGTCTTGGATACCGTAGCCCCTGATTTGATTGCATCACCCGTTAGCTTGGGTGCCTTAGGTGCTGGTGCAGCAACCTCTTCTTCTTCCTCCTCATCAGAAGAATGATGTTCAAATTCAGCCATGGGATCAACTTTCTTGCACCATCTGCCTCTTTTTCTTTCCTTCTTCCCTTCAGCAGCAACTGGCTCTTTGGGTGCAGGCTTCTTAGGAATCTTTGTTGAGGCTCTAGCCTTTGGCATAGGCTGCCTGCCTGCGGACCTTTTGATTTTCATCCCTAGCTTGATGGCTGCAGCTGAGCCATACTCCTTCTTAAGCACAACTTTCTTGGAAGTAGCTTCTTCTTCTGCCACATAGTCCTCATCCTCTGATTCTGAGGTTCTTTTCTTCCTTTCTCTGGTGGCAGCTTTTGGCAGGTTACTGGGAGTGCTCCTGCTGCCTTCATCTGAAGAACTGGAGGGACTAGTGCCATCACTCATGTGCACTGGCTATTCTGACATGTTCTGGCTGTCACTCTGATCTGACATGATGAACAAGCTGACTGCTGACCCTGTGAATAGTTTATAGATGAGGTAGAGTGGATAAGCATCACAAAATGCAGAGATTTTTGCAAAAGAATGATTCAAAAATCTTAGTTTTAGTTTCCCACAGAAATAATTTCGGATCTACCGATTTTTAAACTCGATGATACCGAAGCATTTTTGGAACCTAAACTAGTGAACTCGGTCAGGCCGAGTCATAGTTCGGTGGCATCGAGACTGCTAGTGTTTCACAGAGTTCCCAAATCGGTCACACCGGTTAGCAATACTCAGTCAGACCGAGTCTCACTTGTGCAATGGCATGAGCCAAATCGGTGGGACCGAGTTTTTCAACTCGGTGGGTCTGAGATGGTTTCGGCAGAAACCTAACCCTAAAATTTTGAATCAAACCTATTCTATGAATCGCATTGACTGGATTGGAGTGTTTCAAACGTGGCTAGAAACAATATGATCACAATGTGCTAGGAATCGGATTGGGGAATAGCACAAAGATCGAGTCCATACCCTAGTTCGGCGGAGACTCGCTATGGCGCCAACGGCGGGGTTGAATTCCATTGACGGCGACGGAGACCAGCGACTGGAGGCGGCTGGCGGCGAGGAGACGATCCGGAGACCACGTTGGCAGAGCGAGCTATCGTGCGGGCGAAGGGGTTCGGAGAAATTTCCAAATTTTTGCCCGTGTCTATATATAGCCCGACCCTGTCGGTGCGACCGAGTGGAACAACTCGGTGGCACCGAGATGCAAAACTGTATACAGTTATTGCAACTCGGTGTGACCGAAAGGTTCAAATCGGTTGCACCGAGATCGAAAACATAGATCAACTTAATGATCTCGGTAAGACCGAAATTGGGGTATCGGTCAGACCGAGAATCACAAAGAGGTTTTGGAAGTTTAAGTCTATGACGAATCGGGGACTCCGAGTGCTCCTCACACAGAGTGGTTCGAATCTGACTTGATCAATTTTGTGATGTAGCATGAATAGAGTTTGAGATGAGAAAAGCATAGATAGCTAGAGGAGGTTCTTAGGCATTCTTGTCCATCCACTTGGCAAAAGAAAAATAAAGCCAAACAATCAAAACAACAAGTGGATGTCCTCGAATGAGTAAAATATGCAACCAACATGCTCACACAATAAAATGGCAATTGAAATATGGGACAAAGCATGCACAATTCTAGCATCTATCAAGCAATTGGCGATGACTAGGTCATCTATATATGAGTATATTGACTTAGGAGTCAAATGAGAACACTTGATCATAGGTCATACTCATCGTTTAAGCTCAAGTGGGGTTACCACTTTTTCATAAAGCATTGTTGTGTTCACATCATTAGAGTTGCTTTAGCTCAAGTCTTAGAGTAAAGCTCCCCCTAGATGTGATATCCCCCCTAAAAGGGATGAATAACGTTGGGTTTTGTCGATGATGACTTCATGTAGATGTTGAAGATGTGGATGCTCAATGTTGATGTAGATCACTTGGAGCTATCCTTTTGAGTGAATTGCACTTTCAATACCTACATGGGTTAGTCCCACAAGGAACAAACAAGGATATCCATAGACATAGAGTGATGCACACACAAGATGATGTCCATGAAAGCTTTTAGGTTACCTTGTTTCTTGACTTACCAACAGGGGGGTTTGTGACTCCTTGAACTAGTGCAAGATATGGAAGTTGATTGCACTTGTTCTCGCCAAAATGATAAGAGTGAAGTATGTTGGCGGAGTCACCCTCAAGAACTCTCTAGTTCTTCTTCTTTTGGATCCACACCATCTTGATGGGAATCCTTGGAGTTGTAGTCGTACTTGATGAAGTGGAACTTGAAGTAGTCTTGGGAATCCACTTGACTAAGGTCTTAGGAGCTTCTTCAAATGTATCAATTTCCTCTTGAAGCTTGTCCTTGCCTTTTTGCTTGTAGTCTTGTGGTGGAAGATCATCGTGAGCTTGTGTCCCCTTGAAACAAGTAGGATCATACTTCTCTTGTTGTGGAACAAACTTTGTCTTGGGGTATTGATCTTCTTCCCACTCAACTCCATTAGCATTGAACTTTCGTTCAAAACCAACACCTTGATTCTTCCGGTGCCTTCCTTGCTTGCGTACAATTTCCTCGAATTTCTTACTCCCGGCAAGGCTTTTGTACACTCCTTTCTCTATAATTCCCTTCAATAAGATATTTTCTTGCTCAAGTGTAACTTGGCTAAGAGAATCATTAGTGTAATCAAGAGAACTACTAGAAGCAACAACATTGGATTTAACATGATCATTGTTACTACTAGAGAAAGAATCTTTCTTGTTCTTGTTACTAGACTTGACTTGAGGCATGTAAGTGGATAAGAGTAAACGCTTGGCAATGTAAGAAGAACTTTTCTTGCGGAGATCATCATTGATTGCCTTTAAAAACTCATGCTCTTGCTCAAGATTGAGCTTTTCAAAGCGTAACTTCTCATGAGCTTTTAAAAGTTCTCGATGATCTTCGAAGATAGTTTCATGAGCTAACTTAAGAGTGTTTAGTTCATTAGTTAGAGCCTCAATTTTCTCCTTATCATTGTCATTTGTTTTAGCATGATTTATTGACGTTTCATCATAGTATTCATCACTAGAGTTGTCAACAAGTAAATCATCATCACCTAACAAGTCATCTTCATCACTATTAAAATCAACATACTCAGGGTGTGTTACCTTAGGACCTTTGGCCATGAAGCATCTTCCAATTCCTTCATTTGGTGAGTCAAATATGTCGTAGGAGTTGGTTGACACAAGTGCTAGACCGGCAACACCTTCATCTTGAGTATATTCAGAGTCGGAGTGATAACGTCTCTCGGAGTGGTTGTCGGAGTCGGAGCCGGATACCCATTCACCAACATGAGCTTGATGTCTTCGTTTTGTGTAGCTCCTTGACGATTTTTTCCTTTCTTTCCGAATCCTTGCTTCTCCGTGAGTATCTTCGTTCATAGCGATCATCTCTACTCCTTCTCTCTCTTGATGGTGATTCTTCTCTTTTGCTTCTTCTTTTTGGAGAATCTTCTCTTCTTTTGTAGGGAGCCGTACACTCATTGGAATAGTGTCCGGGTCTTCCACAATTGTAGCAGTTTCGCTCTCGACTAGAAGATCTTTTGTCATTGTAGGACCTTGACTTGGAGCTTCTATCTTTGCTTCTACTCTTGTAGAACTTGTTGAAGTTCTTCACCATTAAGCTCAATTCCTCGTTGAAGTTTTGTTTCTCACTTGATGTTGTGGGGGCTTCACATGAGGCTTTGTAAGCACCACTTGATTTGTTGTGAAGTTCCTCTTTATCCTTGAGTGACATCTCATGAGCAACAATTCTTCCAATGACCTCCGTTGGCTTGAGATCTTTGTAATTGGGCATCATTTGGATCAATGTGCACACGGTATCATATTTTCCATCCAAGGCTCTTAGGATCTTCTTGATGATGAATCTATCGGTCATCTCTTCACTCCCTAAGCCGGCAATCTCATTTGTGATGAGAGCAAGCCTAGAGTACATTTCAGCGACACCTTCACCATCCTTCATTTTAAACTTGTCAAGTTGACTTTGAAGCACATACAATTAGGATTCCTTGACGGAGTCGGTACCTTCGTGCATATCAATCAAAGTATCCCAAATTTCCTTTGCATTCTCAAGACGGCTGATTTCGTTGAATTCTTCGGGGAACAATCCGTTGAAGAGAATATCACAAGCTTGAGCATTGTATTGCAGCATCTTCAACTCATCCGCGGTAGCTTCATGGTTTGGTTCCTTCCCATCGAAGAAGTCACCTTGCAAACCAACACACACAATAGCCCAAACGGCGGGGTTATGTCCGAGAATATGCATTTTCATTTTATGCTTCCAACTAGCAAAATTAGTACCATCAAAGTAAGGACCTCTACGATGATAATTTCCCTCGCTAGACGCCATACTCTCCTAGGTTGTGAAACCAAGGCTATGACCACCAAAAGCTATGGAAATCAAAGCAAATGGATACCAAGGCTCTAATACCACTTGTAGGATCGGAAGTATGTCTAGAGGGGGGGTGATTAGACTACTTGACCAAATAAAAACTTAACCTTTTCCCAATTTTAGTTCTTGGCAGATTTTAGCAACTTTAGGACAAGTCAAGCAATCATCATACAATTCAAGCAAGCATGCAAAGAGTATATAGGCAGCGGAAAGTAAAGCATGCAACTTGCAAGAATGTAAAGGGAAGGGTTTGGAGAATTCAAACGCAATTGGAGAGACGGATGTTTTTCCCGTGGTTCAGATAGGTGGTGCTATCCTACATCCACGTTGATGGAGACTTCAACCCACGAAGGGTAACGGTTGCGCGAGTCCACGAAGGGCTCCACCCACGAAGGGTCCACCAAGAAGCAACCTTGTCTATCCCACCATGGCCATCGCCCACGAAGGACTTGCCTCACTAGAGGTAGATCTTCACGAAGTAGGCGATCTCCTTGCCCTTACAAACTCCTTGGTTCAACTCCACAATCTTGTCGGAGGCTCCCAAGTGACACCTAGACAATCTAGGAGACACCACTCTCCAAGAAGTAACAAATGGTGTGTTGATGATGAACTCCTTGCTCTTGTGCTTCAAATGATAGTCTCCCCAACACTCAACTCTCTCTCACAGGATTTGGATTTGGTAGAAAGAAGATTTGAGTGGAAAGCAACTTGGGGAAGGCTAGAGATCAAGATTCATATGGTAGGAATGGAATATCTTGGTCTCAACACATGAGTAGGTGGTTCTTACTCAGAACATATGAGTTGGAAGTGTAGATTTGTTCTGATGGCTCTCTCCACGAGTGAAGAGGAGGTGGAGGGGTATTTATAGCCTCCACACAAAATCCAACCGTTACACACAATTTACCAATCTCGGTGGGACCGAATCAACAAACTCGGTCGGACCGAAATAGTAAACCTAGTGACCGTTAGAGATTTTTGGTGGGACTGACATGCAACTCGGTAGGACCGATACTGTTAGGGTTAGGGCATAACGTAATCTCGGTGAGACCGATTACACAAACTCGGTGAGACCGATTTGGTAATAAGCTAACCAGAGAGTTGGTCAGGCAAACTCGGTAGGAACGATTTGCTCTTTCGGTGAGACCGAAAAGTTACAAAAGGGAAACAGAGAGTTTGCATTGCAATCTCGGTGGGACCGATCCGCTCTTTCGGTGAGACCGAAAAGTTAAGAAAAGGAAACAGAGAAATTGCAATCCCATCTCGGTGAGACCGAGATCCCTATCGGTACAACCGATTTGCTAGGGTTTGGCAGTGGCTTATGACATGTGAAACTCGGTGGCGCCGGATAGAAAGAATCGGTAGGACCGAGTTTGGCTTAGGGTTTAGGTCATATGTGGATATGGGAAAGTAGCTGAGGATTTTGGAGCATATCATTAAGCACATGAAGCAAAAGGCTCATTAAGCAACACCTCATCCCTCCTTGATAGTATTGGCTTTTCCTATGGACTCAATGTGATCTTGGATCACTAAAATGTAAAATGAAGAGTCTTGAGCTTTTGAGCTTGAGCCAATCCTTTGTCCTTAGCAGTTTGAGGGTTCCACTTTCACCATCCATGCCATGCCAATCATTGAGCTTTCCTGAAATAATTGTCTTGAAATAGCATTAGCTCAATGAGCTATATGTTGTTATGAATTACCAAAACCACCTAGGGATAGTTGCACTTTCAATCTCCCCCTTTTTGGTAATTGATGACAACATATAGATCAAAGCTTCGACAAATGATAATAAGAATGAATTATATCGTCGCTTTGAGAAGTATGTGATAAGTAAGAGCTCCCCCTAAATTTGTGCATATTTAAAATTTGCTTTGGACTGCAAATGCACAAAGAGTTAGAATCATGGGTTACTCTTCCATGTCACATACATCTTGGTGGAGCGCTCAAAATGATAAGAATGAAATACATGCACTCATCACCAAGAAAAGTGAATGATCACATAAGATAGATAAGATATATCAAGCATGCATAAGTGTAGCTTATGATCAAACACGTGATCATCAATGTCTCACAAGCAAACAACCAAAGTATCTTGACCAAAAGCAAACAAAGTTTGAAAAACCACCAAATAAAGCAAGAGAGAATAAAAGCAACACACTCTCTCTCTCGAAGCCTATGATCTATACATTTTTATCCCCCTTTGGCAACAAGTTACCAAAAAGTTCCTAGAAAATGCATAGTGCTAGATCGACACTCAGGCTTGATCTTCTGGTGGTGGTGGAGTCTGGATCACTCCAAGGACGAAGGCTTCTGTAGACGTGGTTGGAGCTGGAGCTGAAGTAGATGCTGGAGCTGGTTGGGCTGGTGCTGTGGCTGGAGCTGAGGTGGTGGCTCTTGTGTCAGGAACTGGCACTGCAGACGACCTCTGGGCTCGTGGCACTCTGGCAAATGCATCAGTGGTAGTCTTCCCTTTCCTCTCCTGCATGTCATCTTGAAGTTGCTCTACTGCAGATTGGATTTCTGTCACTTTGACATCTAAGTCATAGAACTTTTGTTCTACGATCCTCTCTAAGCTCTCCTGATTCTGAGTGAGGGTGGCCAGTCCTTTCTCTATCCTCAGGGTGGATGCAATCAAGTAACTGAGCTGCTCTTGCTTGGTTTTCAAGAAGTATTCAGATGCCCCCTCTTGAGTTGGCATCTTTGCAGCTTTCTCCTTCCTTGCCTTCTCCATCTGTGCTTGTGCATGGGCTGAAGATGGTTCATCCTTGTTCATCACGACTTCATTGTCTTCAAAATCTGGATGAATAGGCAAATGTTCCTTGTCCAAGAGGTATATGCATGTGCCCATCTTGGAGTTAATCAGCTCCTGGATCTGAGGGGCATATCCACAGCTCCTCTTCTGGTCTGCTGCAGTCCTCTTGATTGTTTCTACCATGAGGCTCATGACTTTGAATTTCTGTGGTACATCAAAGATATGAAGCAAGTTGATTGCATGGCCTCTGATCATCTTGTGATCACCTGACTTGGGCAACAAGGTGTGCCTCAGTATCCAATTGATGGTTGGCAATCCTGACAGAAGATAATGTACTGATCCAAACTTCAAAGTGTCAAGTGCCTTGTTTGGGATCTCCTTGTACATGTTGGACATAGAGTTGTGGTCCATCTTCTTCTTGGCATATATATTTAGGTCATCCCCATGCTCCTCTGGGGCATTGATGAGCTGTGCCCACTCAGCAATTGTTGATTGGTACCTCGTACCTTCAGACATCCATACAATTCTGCCATCTGGATAAAAGTGTGCTGTGGAGTAGAACTGCATGATCAGCTCTTCATTCCACTTTGTGAGCTTCTGCCCAACAAAGTCAGCTACTCCACAAGACTTGAAGTTGTCTTGCACTCCAGGATAGTGGTCTTCATTGTCCTTGATGTATTCCCAGTCGACCCATCTCATATCACACACAATGGGCTTCTTATCCAACAAGACTGTCTCATAGAAGTCATGTTGTTCCTTAGTGTGGAACCTGTAGTCAACAGCAGTTCTCCTCCTGATAGCATATGGATCTTCTGCTCTCCACTTTCTTAGCCCTGAGTCTCTTCTGATCTTCATATCCTCAGCCACAGGATGGGCATCATTGTGGTCTGGGATCTAGGGCTTCAACTTTTTGAGAACTTGGCCTTCCTCTTCTTCTGCAGTGTCAGGCACTGGGGCCTTGTTCTTTTCAGCAGCTGGGATGCTCCTTGTATTCCTCTTTGGAGCTGTCTTGGCCTTTGATGCAGTCTTGGGTGCTTCCTTGGGCTTGGATACCGTAGCCCCTGATTTGATTGCATCACGCATTTGAAGGAAATATGCCCTAGAGGCAATAATAAAGTTATTATTTATTTCCTCATATATCATGATAAATGTTTATTATTCATGCTAGAATTGTATTAGCTAGAAACATAATACATGTGTGAATATATAAACAAACAGAATGTCACTAGTATGCCTCTACTTGACTAGCTCGTTAATGAAAGATGGTTATGTTTCCTAACCATGAACAAAGAGTTGTTATTTGATTAACGAGGTCACATCATTAGTTGAATGATCTGATTGACATGACCCATTATATTAGCTTAGCACCCGGTCGTTTAGTATGTTGCTATTGCTTTCTTCATGACTTATACATGTTCCTATGACTATGAGATTATGAAACTCCCGTTTATCGGAGGAACACTTTGTGTGCTACCAAACGTCACAACGTAACTGGGTGATTATAAAGGTGCTCTACAGGTGTCTCCAAAGGTACTTGTTGGGTTGGCGTATTTCGAGATTAGGATTTGTCACTGCGATAGTCGGAGAGGTATCTCTGGGCCCTCTCGGTAATGCACATCACATAAGCCTTGCAAGCATTACAACTAATATGTTAGTTGTGAGATGATGTATTACGGAACGAGTAAAGAGACTTGCCGGCAACGAGATCGAACTAGGTATTGGATACCGACGATCGAATCTCGGGCAAGTAACATACCGATGACAAAGGGAACAACGTATATTGTTATGCGGTCTGACCGATAAAGATCTTCGTAGAATATGTAGGAGCCAATATGTGCATCCAGGTCCCGCTGTTGGTTATTGACCGGAGACGTGTCTCGGTCATGTCTACATTATTCTCGAACCGTAGGGTCCGCACGCTTAAAGTTATGATGACAGTTATTATGAGTTTATGCATTTTGATGTACCGAAGTTAGTTCGGAGTCCCGGATGTGATCACGGACATGACGAGGAGTCTCGAAATGGTCGAGACATAAAGATCGATATATTGGAAGCCTATATTTGGACATCGGAATGGTTCCGAGTGAAATCGACAGTTTACTGGAGTACCGGGGGGTTACCGGAACCCCCCCCCCCCCCCGGGGGGGTTAATGGGCCCATATGGGCCTTAAGGGAAAAGAGGAGGGGCGGCCAGGGCAGGCCGCGCGCCCCCTCCCCCCTAGTCCGAATAGGACAACGAAGGGGGGCGGCGCCCCCCTTTTTCCTTTCCCCCTCTCTCCTTCCTTCTCCTACAAGGCAAGGGAGAGGAGTCCTACTCCCGGTGGGAGTAGGACTCCTCCTGGCGCACCCCTTGGGGGCCGGCCGCGCCCTCCCCTCCCCTCCTTTATATACGGGGGCAGGGGGCACCTTAGAACACACAAGTTGATCAACGTGATCGTTCCTTAGCCGTGTGCGGTGCCCCCTTCCACCATATTCCACCTCGATCATATCGTTGCAGTGCTTAGGCGAAGCCCTGCGTCGGTAGAACATCATCATCGTCATCACGCCGTCTTGCTGACGGAACTCATCCCCGAAGCTTTGTTGGATCGAAGCCCGGGGAGCGTCATCGAGCTGAACGTGTGCTAAGAACTTGGAGGTGCCGGAGTAACGGTGCTTGGATCGGTCGGATCGAGAAGACGTATGACTACTTCCTCTACGTTGCGTCAACGCTTCCGCTTCGGTCTACGAGGGTACGTAGACAACACTCTCCCCTCTCGTTGCTATGCATCACCATGATCTTTTGTGTGCGTAGGAATTTTTTTGAAATTATTACGTTCCCCAACAGTGGCATCCGAGCCTAGGTTTTTATGGTTTGATGTTATATGCATGAGTAGAACACAAGTGAGTTGTGGACGATATAAGTCATACTGCCTACCAGCATGTCATACTTTGGTTCGGCGGTATTGTTGGATGAAGCGGCCCGGACCGACATTACACGTACGCTTACGCGAGACTGGTTCTACCGACATGCTTTGCACACAGGTGGCTAGCGGGTGTCAATTTCTCCAACTTTAGTTGAACCGAGTATGGCTACGCCTGGTCCTTGCGAAGGTTAAAACGGAGTCTATTTGACAAACTATCGTTGTGGTTTTTGATGCGTAGGTGAGATTGGTTCTTGCTTAAGCCCGTAGCAGCCACGTAAAACTTGCAATAAACAAAGTAGAGGACGTCTAACTTGTTTTTGCAGGGCATGTTGTGATGTGATATGGTCAAGACATGATGCTAAATTTTATTGTATGAGATGATCATGTTTTGTAACCGAGTTATCGGCAACTGGCAGGAGCCATATGGTTGTCACTTTATTGTATGCAATGCAATCGCCCTGTAATGCTTTACTTTATCACTAAGCGGTAGCGATAGTCGTAGAAGCATAAGATAGGCGAGACGACAACGATGCTATGATGGAGATCAAGGTGTCGCGCCGGTGACGATGGTGATCATGACGGTGCTTCGAAGATGGAGATCACAAGCACAAGATAATGATGGCCATATCATATCACTTATATTGATTGCATGTGATGTGTATCTTTTTATGCATCTTATCTTGCTTTGATTGATGGTAGCATTTTAAGATGATCTCTCACTAATTATCAAGAAGTGTTCTCCCTGAGTATGCACCGTTGCGAAAGTTCTTCGTGCTGAGACACCACGTAATGATCGGGTGTGATAGGCTCTACGTTCAAATACAACGGGTGCAAAACAGTTGCACACGCGGAATACTCAGGTTATACTTGACGAGCCAAGCATATACAGATATGGACTCGGAACACGGAGACCGAAAGGTCGAGCGTGAATCATATAGTAGATATGATCAACATAATGATGTTCACCATTGAAACTACTCCATCTCACGTGATGATCGGACATGGTTTAGTTGATGTGGATCACGTGATCACTTAGAGGATTAGAGGGATGTCTATCTAAGTGGGAGTTCTTAAGTAATATGATTAATTGAACTTAAATTTATCATGAACTTAGTCCCTGATAGTATCTTGCTTGTTTTATGTTGATTGTAGATAGATGGCTCGTGCTGTTGTTCCGTTGAATTTTAATGTGTTCCTTGAGAAAGCAAAGTTGAAAGATGATGGTAGCAATTACACGGGCTGGGTCCGTAACTTGAGGATTATCCTCATTGCTGCACAGAAGAGTTACGTCCTAGAAGCACCGCTGGGTGCCAGGCCTGCTGCTGATGCAACTGACGACGTTAAGAACGTCTGGCAGAGCAAAGCTGATGACTACTCGATAGTTCAATGTGCCATGCTTTACGGCTTAGAACCGGGACTTCAACGACATTTTGAACGTCATGGGGCATATGAGATGTTCCAAGAGTTGAAGTTAATATTCCAACAGAATGCCCGGATTGAGAGATATGAAGTCTCCAATAAGTTCTATAGCTGCAAGATGGAGGAGAATAGTTCTGTTAGTGAGCATATACTCAAAATGTTTGGGTATTGTAATCACTTGATTCAACTGGGAGTTAATCTTCCGGATGATTGCGTCATTGAAAGAATTCTCCAATCACTTCCACCAAGTTACAAAGGCTTCGTGATGAACTATAATATGCAAGGGATGGATAAGACGATTCCCGAGCTCTTCGAAATGCTGAAAGCTGCGGAGGTAGAAATCAAGAAGGAGCATCAAGTGTTGATGGTCAACAAGACCACTAGTTTCAAGAAAAAGGGCAAAGGGAAAAAGAAGGGGAACTTCAAGAAGAACAGCAAGCAAGTTGCTGCTCAAGAGAAGAAACCCAAGTCTGGACCTAACCCTGAAACTGAGTGCTTCTACTGCAAGCAGACTGGTCACTGGAAGCGGAACTGCCCCAAGTTTTTGGCGGATAAGAAGGATGGCAAGGTGAACAAAGGTATATGTGATATACATGTTATTGATGTGTAGCTTACTAATACTCGCAGTAGTACCTGGGTATTTGATACTGGTTCTGTTGCTAATATTTGCAACTCGAAACAGGGACTACGGATTAAGCGAAGATTGGCTAAGGACGAGGTGATGATGCGCGTGGGAAATGGTTCCAAAGTCGATGTGATCGCGGTCGGCACGCTACCTCTACATCTACCTTTGGGATTAGTTTTAGACCTAAATAATTGTTATTTGGTGCCAGCGTTGAGCATGAACATTATATCTGGATCTTGTTTAATGCAAGACGGTTATTCATTTAAATCCGAGAATAATGGTTGTTCTATTTATATGAGTAATATCTTTTATGGTCATGCACCCTTAAGGAATGGTCTATTCTTATTGAATCTCGATAGTAGTGACACACATATTCATAATATTGAAGCCAAAAGATGCAGAGTTGATAATGATAGTGCAACTTATTTGTGGCACTGCCGTTTAGCTCATATCGGTGTAAAGCGCATGAAGAAACTCCATACTGATGGACTTTTGGAACCACTTGATTATGAATCACTTGGTACTTGCGAACCGTGCCTCATGGGCAAGATGACTAAAACACCGTTCTCCGGTACTATGGAGAGAGCAACAGATTTGTTGGAAATCATACATACAGATGTATGTGGTCCGATGAATATTGAAGCTCGTGGTGGATATCGTTATTTTCTCACCTTCACAGATGATTTAAGTAGATATGGATATATCTACTTAATGAAACACAAGTCTGAAACATTTGAAAAGTTCAAAGAATTTCTGAGTGAAGTGGAAAATCATCGTAACGAGAAAATAAAGTTTCTACGATCTGATCGTGGAGGAGAATATTTGAGTTACGAGTTTGGTCTACATTTGAAACAATGTGGAATAGTTTCGCAACTCACGCCACCTGGAACACCACAACGTAATGGTGTGTCCGAACGTCGTAATCGTACTTTACTTGATATGGTGCGATCTATGATGTCTCTTATAGATTTACCGCTATCATTTTGGGGTTATGCTTTAGAGATGGTCGCATTCACGTTAAATAGAGCACCATCGAAATCCATTGAGACGATGCCTTATGAACTATGGTTTGGCAAGAAACCGAATTGTCGTTTTTAAATGTTTGGGGCTGCGACGCTTATTTCAAAAAGCTTCAACCGGATAAGCTCGAACCCAAATTGGAGAAATGTGTCTTCATAGGATATCCAAAGGAAACTATTGGATACACCTTCTATGACAAATCCGAAGGCAAGACTTTCGTTGCTAAATTCGGAAACTTTCTAGAGAAGGAGTTTCTCTCGAAGAAGTGAGTGGGAGGAAAGTAGAACTTGATGAGGTAACTGTACCTGCTCCCCTATTGGGAAATAGCACATCACAGGAACCGGTTTCTGCGACGTCTAAACCAATTGGTGAGGAAGTTAATGATGATGATCATGCAACTTCAGATCAGGTTACTACAGAACCTCGTAGATCAACCAGAGTAAGATCCACACCAGAATGGTACGGTAATCCTATTCTGGAAATCATGCTACTAGATCATGGTGAACCTACGAACTATGAAGAAGCGATGGTGAGCCCAGATTCCGCAAAATGGCTTGAAGCCATGAAATCTGAGATGGGATCCATGTATGAGAACAAAGTATGGACTTTGGTTGACTTGCCCGATGGTCGGCAAGCAATTGAGAATAAATGTATCTTCAAGAAGAAGACTGACGCTGACGGTAATATTACTGTCTACAAAGCTCGACTTGTCGCAAAAGGTTTTCGACAAATTCAAGGGATTGACTACGATGAGACCTTCTCACCCGTAGCGATGCTTAAGTCTGTCTGAATCATGTTAGCAATTGCCGCATTTTATGATTATGAAATTTGGCAGATGGATGTAAAAACTGCATTCCTGAATGGATTTCTGGAAGAAGAGTTGTATATGATGCAACCAGAAGGTTTTATCGATCCAAAGGGAGCTAACAAAGTGTGCAAGCTCCGGCGGTCCATTTATGGACTGGTGCAAGCCTCTCGGAGTTGGAATAAACGCTTTGATAGTGTGATCAAAGCATTTGGGTTTGTACAGACTTTTGGAGAAGCCTGTATTTACAAGAAAGTGAGTGGGAGCTCTGTAGCATTTCTGATATTATATGTCGATGACATATTACTAATCGGAAATGATATAGAATTTCTGGATAGCATAAAGGGATACTTGAATAAGAATTTTTCAATGAAAGACCTCGGTGAAGCTGCTTACATATTGGGCATCAAGATATATAGAGATAGATCAAGACGCTTAATTGGACTTTCACAAAGCACATACCTTGACAAAGTTTTGAAGAAGTTCAAAATGGATCAAGCAAAGAAAGGATTCTTGCCTGTACTACAAGGTGTGAAGTTGAGTAAGACTCAATGCCCGACCACTGCAGAAGATAGAGAAAAAATGAAAGATGTTCCCTATGCTTCAGTCATAGGCTCTATCATGTATGCAATGCTGTGTACCAGACCTGATGTGTGTCTTGCTATAAGTTTAGCAGGGAGGTACCAAAGTAATCCAGGAGTGGATCACTGGACAGCAGTCAAGAACATCCTGAAGTATCTGAAAAGAACTAAGGACATGTTTCTCATATATGGAGGTGACAAAGAGCTCATCGTAAACGGTTACGTTGATGCAAGCTTTGACACTGATCCGGACGATTCTAAATCGCAAACCAGATACGTGTTTACATTAAACGGTGGAGCTGTCAGTTGGTGCAGTTCTAAACAAAGCGTCGTGGCGGGATCTACATGTGAATCGGAGTACATAGCTGCTTCGGAAGCAGCAAATGAAGGAGTCTGGATGAAGGAGTTCATATCCGATCTAGGTGTCATACCTAGTGCATCGGGTCCAATGAAAATCTTTTGTGACAATACTGGTGCAATTGCCTTGGCAAAGGAATCCAGATTTCATAAGAGAACCAAGCACATCAAGAGACGCTTCAATTCCATCCGGGATCTAGTCCAGGTGGGAGACATAGAGATTTGCAAGATACATACGGATCTGAATGTAGCAGACCCGTTGACTAAGCCTCTTCCACGAGCAAAACATGATCAGCACCAAAACTCCATGGGTGTTAGAATCATTACTGTGTAATCTAGATTATTGACTCTAGTGCAAGTGGGAGACTGAAGGAAATATGCCCTAGAGGCAATAATAAAGTTATTATTTATTTCCTCATATATCATGATAAATGTTTATTATTCATGCTAGAATTGTATCAGCCAGAAACATAATACATGTGTGAATATATAAACAAACAGAATGTCACTAGTATGCCTCTACTTGACTAGCTCGTTAATCAAAGATGGTTATGTTTCCTAACCATGAACAAAGAGTTGTTATTTGATTAACGAGGTCACATCATTAGTTGAATGATCTGATTGACATGACCCATTCCATTAGCTTAGCACCCGATCGTTTAGTATGTTGCTATTGCTTTCTTCATGACTTATACATGTTCCTATGACTATGAGATTATGCAACTCCCGTTTATCGGAGGAACACTTTGTGTGCTACCAAACGTCACAACGTAACTGGGTGATTATAAAGGTGCTCTACAGGTGTCTCCAAAGGTACTTGTTGGGTTGGCGTATTTCGAGATTAGGATTTGTGACTTCGATAGTCGGAGAGGTATCTCTGGGCCCTCTCGGTAATGCACATCACATAAGCCTTGCAAGCATTACAACTAATATGTTAGTTGTGAGATGATGTATTACGGAACGAGTAAAGAGACTTGCCGGCAACGAGATTGAACTAGGTATTGGATACCGACGATCGAATCTCGGGCAAGTAACATACCGATGACAAAGGGAACAACGTATATTGTTATGCGGTCTGACCGATAAAGATCTTGGTAGAATATTTAGGAGCCAATATGGGCATCCAGGTCCCGCTGTTGGTTATCGACCGGAGACGTGTCTCGGTCATGTCTACATTATTCTCGAACCGTAGGGTCCGCACGCTTAAAGTTACGATGACAGTTATTATGAGTTTATGCATTTTGATGTACCGAAGTTAGTTCGGAGTCCCAGATGTGATCACGGACATGACGAGGAGTCTCGAAATGGTCGAGACATAAAGATCGATATATTGGAAGCCTATATTTGGACATCGGAATGGTTCCGAGTGAAATCGGCAGTTTACTGGAGTACCGGGGGGTTACCGGAACCCCCCCGGGGGTTAATGGGCCCATATGGGCCTTAAGGGAAAAGAGGAGGGGCGGCCAGGGCAGGCCGCGTGCCCCCTCCCCCCTAGTCCAAATAGGACAAGGAAGGGGGGGCGGCGCCCCCCTTTTTCCTTTCCCCCTCTCTCCTTCCTTCTCCTACAAGGCAAGGGTGAGGACTCCTACTCCCGGTGGGAGTAGGACTCCTTCTGGCGCACCCCTTGGGGGCCGGCCGCGCCCTCCCCTCCCCTCCTTTATATACGGGGGCAGGGGGCACCTTAGAACACACAAGTTTATCATCGTGATCGTTCCTTAGCCGTGTGCGGTGCCCCCTTCCACCATATTCCACCTCGATCATATCGTTGCAGTGCTTAGGCGAAGCCCTGCGTCGGTAGAACATCATCATCATCATCACGCCGTCGTGCTGACGGAACTCATCCCCGAAGCTTTGCTGGATCGAAGCCCGGGGAGCGTCATCGAGCTGAACGTGTGCTAAGAACTCGGAGGTGCCGGAGTAACGGTGCTTGGATCGGTCGGATCGGGAAGACGTACGACTACTTCCTCTACGTTGCGTCAACGCTTCCGCTTCGGTCTACGAGGGTACGTAGACAACACTCTCCCCTCTCGTTGCTATGCATCACCATGATCTTGCGTGTGCATAGGAATTTTTTTGAAATTACTACGTTCCCCAACACCATTAGCTTGGGTGCCTTAGGTGCTGGTGCAGCAACCTCTTCTTCTTCCTCCTCATCAAAAGAATGATGTTCAAATTCAGCCATGGGATCAACTTTCTTACACCATCTGCCTCTTTTTCTTTCCTTCTTCCCTTCAGCACCAACTGGCTCTTTGGGTGCAGGCTTCTCAGGAATCTTTGTTGAGGCTCTAGCCTTTGGCATAGGCTGCCTGCCTGCGGACCTTTTGATTTTCATCCCTAGCTTGATGGCTGCAACTGAGCCATACTCCTTCTTAAGCACAACTTTCTTGGAAGTAGCTTCTTCTTCTGCCACATAGTCCTCACCCTCTAATTCTGAGGTTCTTTTCTTCCTTTGTCTGGTGGCAGCTTTTGGCAGGTTACTGGGAGTGCTCCTGTTGCCTTCATCTGAAGAACTGGAGGGACTAGTGCCCTCACTCATGTGCACTGGCTATTCTGACATGTTCTGGCTGTCACTCTGATCTGACATGATGAACAAGCTGACTGCTGACCCTGTGAATAGTTTATAGATGAGGTAGAGTGGATAAGCATCACAAAATGCAGAGATTTTTGCAAAAGAATGATTCAAAAATCTTAGTTTTAGTTTCCCACAGAAATCATTTCGGATCTACCGATTTTTAAACTCGGTGATACCGAAGCAGTTTTGGAACCTAAACTAGTGAACTCGGTCAGGCCGAGTCATAGTTCGGTGGCACCGAGACTGCTAAGGTTTCACAGAGTTCCAAAATCGGTCACACGGATTAGCAATATTCAGTCAGACCGAGTCTCACTTGTGCAATGGCATGAGCCAAATCGGTGGGACCAAGTTTTTCAACTCGGTGGGTCCGAGATGGTTTCGGCAGAAACCTAACCCTAAAATTTCTAATCAAACCTATTCTATGAATCGCATTGACTGGATTGGAGTGTTTCAAACGTGGCTAGAAACAATATGATCACAATGTGCTAGGAATCGGATTGGGGAATAGCACAAAGATCGAGTCCATACCCTAGTTCGGCGGAGACTCGCTACGGCGGCAACGGCGGGGTTGAATTCCATTGACGGCGACGGAGACCAGCGACTGGAGGCGGCTGGCGGTGAGGAGACGATCCAGAGACAACGTTGGCAGAGCGAGCTATCGCGCGGGCGAAGGGGTTCGGAGAAATTTCCAAATTTTTGCCCGTGTCTATATATAGCCCGACCCTGTCGGTGCGACCGAGTGGAACAACTCGGTGGCACCGAGATGCAAAACTGTATACAGTTATTGCAACTCGGTGTGACCGAAAGGTTCAAATCGTTGCACCGAGATCGAAAACATAGATCAACTTAATGATCTCGGTAAGACCGAAAGTGGGGTATCGGTCAGACCGAGAATCACAAAGAGGTTTTGGAAGTTTAAGTCTATGACGAATCGGGGACTCCGAGTGCTCCTCACACAGAGTGGTTCGAATCTGACTTGATCAATTTTGTGATGTAGCATGAATAGATAGCTAGAGGAGGTTCTTAGGCATTCTTGTCCATCCACTTGGCAAAAGAAAAATAAAGCCAAACAATCAAAACAACAAGTGGATGTCCTCGAATGAGTAAAATATGCAACCAACATGCTCACACAATAAAATGGCAATTGAAATATGGGACAAAGCATGCACAATTCTAGCATCTATCAAGCAATTGGCGATGACTAGGTCATCTATATATGAGTATATTGACATAGGAGTCAAATGAGAACACTTGATCATAGGTCATACTCATCGTTTAAGCTCAAGTGGGGTTACCACTTTTTCATAAAGCATTGTTGTGTTCACATCATTAGAGTTGCTTTAGCTCAAGTCTTAGAGTAAAGCTCCCCCTAGATGTGATATCCCCCCTAAAAGGGATGAATAACGTTGGGTTTTGTCGATGATGACTTCATGTAGATGTTGAAGATGTGGATGCTCAATGTTGATGTAGATCACTTGGAGCTATCCTTTTGAGTGAATTGCACTTTCAATACCTACATGGGTTAGTCCCACAAGGAACAAACAAGGATATCCATAGACATAGAGTGATGCACACACAAGATGATGTCCATGAAAGCTTTTAGGTTACCTTGTTTCTTGACTTACCAACAGGGGGGTTTGTGACTCCTTGAACTAGTGCAAGATATGGAAGTTGATTGCACTTGTTCTCGCCAAAATGATAAGAGTGAAGTATGTTGGCGAAGTCACCCTCAAGAACTCTCTAGTTCTTCTTCTTTTGGATCCACACCATCTTGATGGGAATCCTTGGAGTTGTAGTCGTACTTGATGAAGTGGAACTTGAAGTAGTCTTGGGAATCCACTTGACTAAGGTCTTAGGAGCTTCTTCAAATGTATCAATTTCCTCTTGAAGCTTGTCCTTGCCTTTTTGCTTGTAGTCTTGTGGTGGAAGATCATCGTGAGCTTGTGTCCCCTTGAAACAAGTAGGATCATACTTCTCTTGTTGTGGAACAAACTTTGTCTTGGGGTATTGATCTTCTTCCCACTCAACTCCATTAGCATTGAACTTTCGTTCAAAACCAACACCTTGATTCTTCCGGTGCCTTCCTTGCTTGCGTACAATTTCCTCGAATTGCTTACTCCCGGCAAGGCTTTTGTACACTCCTTTCTCTATAATTCCCTTCAATAAGCTATTTTCTTGCTCAAGTGTAACTTGGCTAAGAGAATCATTAGTGGAATCAAGAGAACTACTAGAAGCAACAACATTGGATTTAACATGATCATTGTTACTACTAGAGAAAGAATCTTTCTTGTTCTTGTTACTAGACTTGACTTGAGGCATGTAAGTGGATAAGAGTAAACGCTTGGCAATGTAAGAAGAACTTTTCTTGCGGAGATCATCATTGATTGCCTTTAAAAACTCATGCTCTTGCTCAAGATTGAGCTTTTCAAAGCGTAACTTCTCACGAGCTTTTAAAAGTTCTCGATGATCTTCGAAGATAGTTTCATGAGCTAACTTAAGAGTGTTTAGTTCTTTAGTTAGAGCCTCAATTTTCTCCTTATCATTGTCATTCGTTTTAGCATGATTTATTGACGTTTCATCATAGTATTCATCACTAGAGTTGTCAACAAGTAAATCATCATCACCTAACAAGTCATCTTCATCACTATTAAAATCGACATACTCAGGGTGTGTTACCATAGGACCTTTGGCCATGAAGCATCTTCCAATTCCTTCATTTGGTGAGTCAAATATGTCATAGGAGTTGGTTGACACAAGTGCTAGACCGGCAACACCTTCATCTTGAGTATATTCGGAGTCGGAGTGATAACGTCTCTCAGAGTGGTTGTCGGAGTCGGAGCCGGATACCCATTCACCAACATGAGCTTGATGTCTTCGTTTTGTGTAGCTCCTTGATTATTTTTCCCTTTCTTTCCGAATCCTTGCTTCTCCGTGAGTATCTTCGTTCATAGCGATCATATCTACTCCTTCTCTCTCTTGATGGTGATTCTTCTCTTTTGCTTCTTCTTTTTGGAGAATCTCCTCTTATTTTGTAGGGAGCCGTACACTCATTGGAATAGTGTCCGGGTCTTCCACAATTGTAGCAGTTTCGCTCTCGACTAGAAGATCTTTTGTCATTGTAGGACCTTGACTTGGAGCTTCTATCTTTGCTTCTACTCTTGTAGAACTTGTTGAAGTTCTTCACCATTAAGCTCAATTCCTCGTTGAAGTTTTGTTTCTCACTTGATGATGTGGGGGCTTCACATGAGGCTTTGTAAGCACCACTTGATTTGTTGTGAAGTTCCTCTTTATCCTTGAGTGACATCTCATGAGCAACAATTCTTTCAATGACCTCCGTTGGCTTGAAATCTTTGTAATTGGGCATCATTTGGATCAATGTGCACACGGTATCATATTTTCCATCCAAGGCTCTTAGGATCTTCTTGATGATGAATCTATCGGTCATCTCTTCACTCCCTAAGCCGGCAATCTCATTTGTGATGAGATCAAGCCTAGAGTACATTTCAGAGACACCTTCACCATCCTTCATTTTAAACTTGTCAAGTTGACTTTGAAGCACATACAATTTGGATTCCTTGACGGAGTCGGTACCTTCGTGCATATCAATCAAAGTATCCCAAATTTCCTTTGCATTCTCAAGACGGCTAATTTTGTTGAATTCTTCGAGGCACAATCCGTTGAAGAGAATATCACAAGCTTGAGCATTGTATTGCAGCATCTTCAACTCATCCGCGGTAGCTTCATGGTTTGGTTCTTTCCCATTGAAGAAGTCACCTTGCAAACCAACACACAGAATAGCCCAAACGGCGGGGTTATGTCCGAGAATATGCATTTTCATTTTATGCTTCCAACTAGCAAAATTAGTACCATCAAAGTAAGGACCTCTACGGTGATAATTTCCCTCGCTAGACGCCATACTCTCCTAGGTTGTGAAACCAAGGCTATGACCACCAAAAGCTATGGAAATCAAAGCAAATGGAGACCAAGGCTCACCACTTGTAGGATCGGAAGTATGTCTAGAGGGGGGTGATTAGACTACTTGACCAAATAAAAACATAAGCTTTTCCCAATTTTAGTTCTTGGCAGATTTTAGCAACTTTAGGACAAGTCAAGCAATCATCATACAATTCAAGCAAGCATGCAAAGAGTATATAGGCAGCGGAAAGTAAAGCATGCAACTTGCAAGAATGTAAAGGGAAGGGTTTGGAGAATTCAAACGCAATTGGAGAGATGGATGTTTTTCCAGTGGTTCAGATAGGTGGTGCTATCTTACATCCACGTTGATGGAGACTTCAACCCACGAAGGGTAACGGTTGAGCGAGTCCACGGAGGGCTCCACCCACGAAGGGTCCACGAAGAAGCAACCTTGTCTATCCCACCATGGCCATCGCCCACGAAGGACTTGCCTCACTAGCGGTAGATCTTCACGAAGTAGGCGATCTCCTTGCCCTTACAAACTCCTTGGTTCAACTCCACAATCTTGTCGGAGGCTCCCAAGTGACACCTAGCCAATCTAGGAGACACCACTCTCCAAGAAGTAACAAATGGTGTGTTGATGATGAACTCCTAGCTCTTCTGCTTCAAATGATAGTCTCCCCAACACTCAACTCTCTCTCACACAGGATTTGGATTTGGTAGAAAGAAGATTTGAGTGGAAAGCAACTCGGGGAAGGCTAGAGATCAAGATTCATATGGTAGGAATGGAATATCTTGGTCTCAACACATGAGTAGGTGGTTCTTACTCAGAACATATGAGTTGGAAGTGTAGATTTGTTCTGATGGCTCTCTCCACGAGTGAAGAGGAGGTGGAGGGGTATTTATAGCCTCCACACAAAATCCAGCCATTACACACAATTTACCAATCTTGGTGGGACCGAATCAACAAACTCGGTCGGACCGAAATAGTAAACCTAGTGGCCGTTAGAGATTTTCGGTGGGACTGACATGCAACTCGGTAGGACCGATACGGTTAGGGTTAGGGCATAACGTAATCTCGGTGAGACCGATTACACAAACTCGGTGAGACCGATTTGGTAATAAGCTAACCAGAGAGTTGGTCAGGCAAACTCGGTGGGACCGATTTGCTCTTTCGGTGAGACCGAAAAGTTACAAAAGGGAAACAGAGAGTTTGCATTGCAATCTCGGTGGGACCGATCCGCTCTTTCGGTGAGACCGAAAAGTTACGAAAAGGAAACAGAGAAATTGCAATCCCATCTCGGTGAGACCGAGATCCCTATCGGTACAACCGATTTGCTAGGGTTTGGCAGTAGCTTATGACATGTGAAACTCGGTGGCGCTGGATAGAAAGAATCGGTAGGACCGAGTTTTGCTTAGGGTTTAGGTCATATGTGGATATGGGAAAGTAGCTGAGGATTTTGGAGCATATCATTAAGCACAAGAAGCAAAAGGCTCATTAAGCAACACCTCATCCCTCCTTGATAGTATTGGCTTTTCCTATGGACTCAATGTGATCTTGGATCACTAAAATGTAAAATGAAGAGTCTTGAGCTTTTGAGCTTGAGCCAATCCTTTGTCCTTAGCAGTTTGAGGGTTCCACTTTCACCATCCATGCCATGCCAATCATTGAGCTTTCCTGAAATAATGGTCTTGAAATAGCATTATCTCAATGAGCTATATGTTGTTATGAATTACCAAAACCACCTAGGGATAGTTGCACTTTCAAATTGCGTCTTCGGTTAATAGTTGGGTTGCCCGGCTCCTGCACTTGCTTCCTACATTCCGTTTTGTTCGGCTAGGCGTGCAAAGGGAGAACCACTGCGATTGTGCTTCCAACTCACATGGTTAAGCACCTCAGTGGAGAAAGCCGAAAACTGACTGTCACAATAAGCGTAAACTGATCAGCGATCCGATGACTATGTTTAATAACATGCCGTTCATAACATTGGCCGAAGTGTTTACGGCTTGACCACGACTGTCGCCGAACACTACCGGAGGCTATTAACTAGCCTCCCAAACTAAATCCTCGATATTTTGCTCTTACATTGGAGCTGAGGTTTTACGATCATGCTTAGCATGACAACCCAATGAAAGGAACCGACAGCGGGACTATTTTCTTTGGAAGACATTTCTTCTGTTAAACAGTAATATAACATATCTCTCCGCGTACCTTTGTTTATAAAACCGTATGGCCAGATTGCCTTGTTTGTCGTCCTCATAAAGGCTTTATAAAGTAAGACAAACACTCCTAGGCTACTGGCCGAGGAGGTGGAAGCCGACGGTCGGTCAACAAAGTTTTGTACAATGCGGATCCGAGCATTAAATGACGTAAAGTACTTGGATACATAGAGTCATTACACACAATTGTGATTTTACTATGGATATCGATCCTTAATTCGGCCACCCGTGCCCACATTAAGGCTCGGGGGCTACTGGGCTTCGGGCTCATCATTTAAACATATTAAAGGGGCACATCGATCCCCTAATCTGGTGTTGCCACCCGATCGGTGTCTCGGGGGCTACTGCATTGCTTGTCCAATGCAGAAAATTTTATGTGCAATATAGTTTCCGAGGAGATTTTGATCCTCAGGTTGGTCGGCCGCACCCAACCTGAGTCTCGAGGACTGAGCACGCCGCTTTTAGTGTCCCGAAGTATTCTGCCGAGCTAGGACTTGATCCTCAGGCCGATTTTGCAAATCGACCTGAGTCTCAGCGGCTACTGGGATCAGCGGTCTTATGTCATCCTTCATGTGCATCTCGAGTTTTAGACCGATACCCACCTTGAGGGCTACTGGCTATATATCTCGGCAGAGAATAAATTGCACCAATCAAAAATATTGACAAAAATCGGCCCACATTCGGGGTGGTGCACCACCTCGGAAGCAGTCTGGCATAAAGCTCGGGCGCTAGTGGTTGGCTCCATAGAGGGCATTTCCGGCATTAAGCTCGGCTAAACTCCTTCAAACTTCTTTGAACCAAGGTGATTTACGACACCTCGGATACAGTCCGGCATTGGAGCTCGGATACATTCCGGCGTTAGAGCTGGGAAGCGGTCCGGCATTGGTGCTCAGCTGCAAAAGATACCTCGAATGCAGTCCGGCGTTATAGCTCGGACGCAAGAGGACGCTGCCGCCCGGGAACAACTTCAAACCCGAGGTGTGGCATAAAAATAACAAGGCATTGATAAAGGCCGGAAACTTAAAGGGGCTCCTCGGACACCCGACGTGTAAACTCGTCGAATGCATTTCGGCGATCCTTAAGATCGAAGATAAGAAGATTTGTTGAACTAGTTTTCAAGACCGGCGACTGAAGATGAAGAACAGTTCGGAAGAATCGAGGAGTGTCCCTAACTTGAAGACCGGTTCAGGGGGCTACTGACGGTGTCCTGGACTAGGGGGTACTCACCACGTCGTCTCCCAATCTATTAGATTGGGCCGAGGACCCCCGTGGCCGTATACTCATGGGCCAGTTCGGACAGCTGCCGCATACAAGGAAGATTCCACAAGACTTGGCAATCAAGACAAGACTCCTCCCCACCGGCGTATTCGGCTAGGACTCTTGTTAACCTAGGCCTCTGGTGCATTATATAAACCGAGGCCAGGCTAGTCGATAGAACATACACAACATACAACAATCATACCATAGGCTAGCTTCTACGGTTTAGCCTCCTTGATCTCGTGGTAGATCTACTCTTGTACTACCCATATCATCAATATTAATCAAGCAGGAGTAGGGTTTTACCTCCATCGAGAGGGCCCAAACATGGGTAAAAACATCGTGTCCCTTGTCTCCTGTTACCATCCGGCCTTGACGCACAGTTCAGGACCCCCTACCCGAGATCCGCCAGTTTTGACACTGACAGCCGGGCAAACCCAACATCTGACCAAAGACATGATTCAGAGCTGATGCATATAAGGCCAAACTCACGACGCCGAACACTCCCTAAGGTATTCGGTCTTTATTATGTAATCCGGGCCCTTTGTTATAAGCCCCTGGTGTCCAGGTACGTACAGTAATCTGACGTGGCCACATGCCAATACGCCAGCATCCATCTCAGTTGTACTGAGAATCCGGGGGATGTGTATCAACAAGAGAGAGTAAAAAAGGTTTACACAGGGTCTTAATCTAAAGAGGATCCTTGGAACAGGTCCCTGCTGCACGTCTGCGCCTGTGTCTCCGTTGTGCCGTATCCTGGACGGGTGTAGCACGATGGTCATCTGTACAAGAGAGAAACTTAGCTGAAAAAGTTGTCGTGCAAAAGGTAGGTTATACTAAGTAAACCATGTACGGTTCAAGATGAGTAAAATTGAGCCTAATTGTCACTTGTCAATTGTTATGGGGGTATAGCCATCAAACCTGTGTCAATCATTTATAGCTACACCGGACTCGTCTACCCATGTCCGTGGTCTTAACGACCTGTCAGATGCTCTAGTTGGTGAGGCCGTTTAGTGTGCGGCAGCCAAGGCAGCCGCATAGTCTTCCACGCGCAAGGAGCGCTCAATATTTCCATTTACTGTAATGATGCCACGTGGACTGGGCATCTTAAGCATGAGAGAAGCGTAATGCAGTATTGCGTTAAAGCGGGCAAAAGCTTCACGTCCGAGTAGTGCTTGATAGCCACTTTGGAACGGAGCGATGTGAAAGATTAACTTTTCGCTGCAGAAGTTATCGGGAAAGCCGAATATAACCTCTAGTAGCAGGGAGCCCGTGCAATGGCCTTCTGGGCCTGGCGTTACTCCTCTAAAGGCAGTATTGATGTGGCTGATTTTTGTTGGGTCTATCCCCATTTTGCGGACTGCATCCTGATATATATCAGGTTTAAACTACTGCCGCCGTCCATCAGGACTCATGTGAAGTGGTATCCGTCGATTCTCGGGTCTAACACCAAGGCAGCCCATCCTGCATGCCGAATACTTGCCGAGTAATCCCGATGGTCGAAGGTGATTGGTTGGGACGACCAGTGGCGGAACTCCATGGTGATAGGCCCTGGGGCACGTGTCTCTATGAGTGCCACGTTGTTTTTCTTTATCACGTGTAACTCGTTTACTGTTTTGACTTCTGGTGGAAATTTCTTCTGTTCCCTAGTGCTTTGTTTGCGAGGCTCGTCCTCGTCTTCACTTGGTGTATCCAGCCCCTTGTGTTCGGCATTGAGTTTGCCGGACTGCTTGAAGACCCAACATTCTCTATGGGTATGATTGGCACGTTTATCAGGGGTGATGTGGATCTGACATAGTTTGTCCAGAATCTTGTTTAGGCTGGACAGTTCATCTCTGTTGCCTTTGAGGGGCAGCTTTTGCTGACCCAGCCGAGAGCTTTTGAATCCGGTGTTTACCGACGTGCTCTTCGGGTTGTCTTCTTTATTCCGGCGCTTGTTTTTGCTGCGTCGTGGCTTCCTGTTCCGTCCCTGACTTCAGATGTACTTGGGTCACTGGTGTTGCATCGGGCTAACCAGCTGTCCTCGCCCACGCAAAAGCGGCTCATGAGGCTTGTTAATACAGCCATTGTCCTTGGCTTTTCCTGGCCGAGGTGTCTGGCGAGCCATTCGTCTCGAACGCTGTGTTTGAAAGCTACTAAGGCTTCGGCGTCCGGACAGTCAACTATTTGGTTCTTTTTAGTGAGAAACCTATTCCAAAGCTTTCGGGCTGACTCTCCGGGCTGTTGGGTTATATGACTTAGATCGGCTGCATCCGGTGGCCGGACGTAGGTCCCTTGAAAATTTGCCCGAAAAACGTCCTCGAGCTCCTCCCAACTACCAATGGTGTTTTCGGGGAGGCTTTTAAGCCAGTGCCGGGCTGGCCCTTTGAGCTTGAGGGGTAAGTACTTGATGGCATGGAGATCGTCTCCTCGAGCCATGTGGATATGGAGGATGTAGTCCTCAATCCAGACTCCGGGGTCTGTCGTTCCGTCGTATGCCTCTATGTTTACGGGTTTGAATCCCTCTGGAAATTCATGGTCCAGCACCTCATCGGTGAAACATAGGGGGTGTGCGGCACCCGTGTATTTGGGTGTACCGTGGTGTTCGGATTTTAGTTGTGTTGCATTGCGTGCTGGAGCGCGCTTTCTTGGCCCGTAGATGGATCGGGTAGGGCCATCCTTATGATGCGAGTCCTCACATGGATCGCGTACTGGCTTGTGTGCGGCATCATTCGCCGTTCTATGTTGGCCCCGAGGTCGTCTATCTGACCGGATGGCTGTTTTGTTTTTTGATTGCGGGGGATCTAAGGCCTCATCATCGAATTCAGGTAGTAGCTTTCGCTTCGGGTAGCTCTTTGTGTGGCGACTGCCGCCATACTTTTCTACGGTGTTGAGTAATTTACTCCATCTGATTCTGAGTGTATCTTCCGCAGCCTTGACCTTTTGCTTCTGCTTTTTCAGGCTCCACGCAGTGGCGACAAGCCTTTGACGGAGATTCGTCTGCTCCAGGAGCTTGCCCGGTGTGATGTCATCCGGACTGTTATCCTCACCGGAGACGGGTTGTTCGGTTTGATTCTCCGTGTTGCCCTGGTCGGATGGTTGTTAATGCCGTGTTCGTCGTCCGCTGGCTCACCCTGCTCTATCGCTGGGCCTATGTGATCGCTGTTTTTGCCGAGGTGGGATTTGGAGCGGCATTTACGCCACCGCCTTGACTGCTTCTCGAGGGAACGATCCTTCGATGCGTCCTTCCGTTCCTCGTCGTCGTTTTCTTTGGGTGTGCCCAGCATGTATACATCATGGGATGAGGTGGATGTCCAGTGCCTTGTGGGCAGTGGTTCCTATTCGTCTCCTGCATCATCGTCCATACCGTCAATGTCATCAGAGTCGAAGTCAAGCATGTCGGTCAAATCATCAACACTGGCTACTAAGTGGGTGGTGGGTGGGCGGCGAATTTCTTCGTCATCCGCATCCCAATCCTGCCGGACATAGTTCGGCCAGGTTTCTCCTGACAGGGAGAGGGACCTTAATGAGTTCAGTATGTCGCTGAAGGGCGAGTGCTGAAAGATATCCGCGGAGTTGAACTCCATGATCGGCGCCCAGCCGGATTCGATAGGCACAGGCGCAGGCGGTTCGGAGTCCATGGCCGGAGAAGAATCCGGCAATTTGGCGTCACGGCTCTCATGAAGGGTAAGCTTGGTATTCGGCTCGATCGCCGCTTAGACTGCGGCCTCCCTGGCGGGGTCTAGCCACCCGTCCATGGATGGCGCAATTGGCTCCGAATTGATGGTCGGAGCGGTTGCAGGTGCGATCTCCTGAACACTATCCGACGGCAGAGCTAAATCATGCTCATCGTGACCGTGCGGCGCACTCGGCAGGGGCTCGAATCCGTCGAAGATCAAGTCTCCGCGAGTGTCGGTCGTGTAGTTTAAGTTTCCAAATCTGACCTGGTGGCCAGGGGCGTAACTCTCGATCTGCTCCAGATGTCCAAACGAGTTGGCCCGCAGTGCGAAGCCGCCGAATACAAAGATCTGTCCGGGGAGGAAAGTCTCACCCTGGACTGCATCGCTATCGATGATTGAAGGAGCCATCAATCCTGACGATGACGACACAGAGGAACTCTCGGTGAAAGCACCATCGATGTCAAAACCAGCGGATCTCGGGTAGGGGGTCCCGAACTGTGCGTCTAGGCGGATGGTAACAGGAGACAAGGGACACGATGTTTTTACCCAGGTTTGGGCCCTCTCGATGGAGGTAAAACCCTACTCCTGCTTGATTGATATTGATGATATTGGTATTACAAGAGTTGATCTACCACGAGATCGAAGAAGCTAAACCCTAGAAGCTAGCCTATGGTATGATCGTTGTATCTTGTTCTACGGACTAAACCCTCCGGTTTATATAGACATCAGAGGGGGCTAGGGTTACCCAGAGTCGGTTACAAAGAAGGAGATCTACATATCCGTATTGCCAAGCTTGCCTTCCATGCCAAGGAGAGTCCCATCCGGATATGGGACGAAGTCTTCAATCTTGTATCTTCATAGTCCAACAGTCCGGCCAAAGGATATAGTCCGGCTGTCCGGATACCCCCTAATCCAGGACTCCCTCAGAGGGGGAGAGAGCCCCCCTCCTTCTTCTTCCTTGGCCTCCCCCCTAGATTGGAGGAGAGTCCCCCCTCTGGTCCATGGCCTCCATGGCGGCGGAGGGGAGGGAGACCCTCCGAGATTGGATCTCCCTCTCTGTTCTCTTCTGTTTCGCGTTTCCTAGATTTGACCGAAAACTGTTTCTTATATTCCTAGAGATCCGTAACTCCGATTGCATTGAGATTTTTACATGATTTGTTTCTCGGATATAGCTTGCTTGCGCCCGAAGTAGAGATCCAACTGACGTACGAGGTGAGCACAAACCACTTGGGCGCGCCTGGCCCCTGGGGCGCGCCCGGGTGTCTTGTGGGCACTGTGGGGCCCCACTTGCGTTGATTCCAAGTCCCAAAAATCACATATATTCCAAAATAATTCTCCGTAAATTTTATTGCATTTGGACTTCATTTGATATGGATATTTCGTGAAACAGAAGACATGCAAAAAATAGGAACTGGCACTGGCCACTAGATCAACAGGTTAGTCCAATAAATCATATAAAATGTTGCCAAAAGTATGTGAAATATTATAGATACGACGGAGACGTATCACCCCCCCCTCCTCGGTGCTCTCCTCGTGATCGCTCTCCTCTTCGTCCTTGTTCTCCTCCTCCGAGTACTGATGCTCCGTGTCACTCGTCTCATTCTCTGGTCACCGGTCGTCCACCGGCACCTTGGAGATCTGGTGCTAAAAGCTCTGAAGAAACAAGAACGCCATGAAAGAAAAATTCAGATGCCTAGGAAATAACCTACGGTTGATCCGATTGATCAGAAGAAAGATTACCTCAATCAGCGGCGTGTCCTTGTCATACGGGGGCACCCTCCTGCCCCATCCGCCGTGGGTTGTCTCAGGCAGAAGTGATGGCCCTGATCTTGGCGCCCATGTCCTTCTCAGTGATCTCCTCCGGGTGCACCCTAGCGGGGTCATTCAGACCCTCGTACAACCACATAGGGTGCGCCCTGGGCTACAACGGTTGAATCTGCCGACTGGGGTATGTCTCCAGAAGATCCATTCCGTTGACGCCGGCGTTCACAACCCCAACCATAGCGTTGGCCAGGATGCCCACATCCACCTTCTCCTCCTTCATCATTGTAAGGGATGCTAGGGCCCTCACTCTCTCCACCGAGTACGGAGGAAGACCCGACTGACTATTGGCTCCGGGGACATCCCTGTATAGAACCAAGTCCCCTGCCATCCCTTGAAGGGGTCGGGGAAGCTCATCTTGGGGAAAGCACTGCCACCCCTGAGCTGAATCCCCAAGCCTCCGCTTAGCTCGGTGACGTGGGTCTTCTCACCAATCGACGAGTCCTTCTTTATAGTCATTGACCGGCACGTGAAAATGTGCTTGAATAGACCCGAATGCGGGTGGCAACCAATAAAGTTTTCACAAAGAGAAATAAAGGCAGAAAGATAGACGACGACATTCGGAGGGAGATGATGGAGCTGCGCCCCAAAATAATCCAAGAAGGGGTGAGGAGGCATCGAGAAACCTCGCTCGATGTGGGTCACCAAGATAACGCGCTCATCCTCCTGCGGCGCCGGCTCGACCTTGCCCGCCCTCGGACGCCTCCACCCATTCGTCGGAATGATCCCTTCTACGACGAGGTCCTATAACCGCTTCGCTGAGGCGCGCGAGGAGATCCAATCCCTCAAGGCGTTGCCGGCCGGGGAGGGCGAGCTCGACAATGTAGCCTTCTCGGCCTTCTTCGCCTTCTCCAGCTTTTCCGTGGAGTCCTTCGCCATGGCCTCGAGTTCTCTAGCATGCAGGGTGAGCGGACGGGTGGAGAAGTGAAGCGGAGGAGAAGATAAGAAAAGGGGGTTTGAGGGGATAACCCTAGCCCCAAAATCTTTTATACCTCAAGTAAAAAATCACACCATGGATCTTCGGCCGTAGATCCCCGGATCGACGGTGCCCGCGGCGGTAACACGCACAGAACAACCGTGGCACGTGGCAGATTTCAGGGGCGTAAACCAAGGCGTCGTGCTCCATTTGCCCACTAAGCAGTGACGTTACCGCTTCTGTGCGCGCACACTTAATTTTGAATCCTAGAATTTCTGTGGCGAATCAACCCGATTGATTGACCATCGTTCCTTTCCTAAAGGATGTTTGTCAGCCCGACTGACTACCCTCCGCGGGGACCCGTGCACTCAAACACGTAAAAGATCCAACTGTAGTCACCTTTAGGATTGCTATGAGATGAGCTTGACGCCCCTCCGCAAGTTAACTTGGCCCTTTCACTAGGCTCAAAGGCGCATGCCTCATAAACTTGGACTTGTAGATGGCCTGCATTGGCATTCCCTTGGGATAAGGAGTGGCATCTCCCCGGAGAGTCAGACCATGTGCCGGCATCGCCACTCTAGTTTT